>CM069873.1:52808908-54008908 GCA_036172665.1 Prosopocoilus inquinatus
TTCAAAAGATTTTACAATAATGAGTGTGACAACTGGATGAGAAATAACCCTGGAAAGCGAATGACTATTTATAACATTCCAGGCATAATCCGAAATGCTTTACCCCACGCCATAACCCCTAAGAATATAACGTCGGGTTTTTCATGCACAGGAATATGGCCGTTTAATAGGGAAATCTTTTCTGAAGTTGAATTTGCCCCTAGCACCGTGACAGACAGACCTTTTGAACAAAATGATTCCACTGACCTTATTAATCATTCTCTGAAAGACCCAAATACAAATCAGTGTTCGACGCCATCCTCAATGCCGTCTACTTCAAAACAAACAATCCATCCTACATGTCTTTCCCTTTCAATGCCTTCATCCTCAGGAATTGTGGATCAGTTTACTCCACCATCTTCTCCAAAATCTAAAACAAGTGTCTTATCTCTTAGTAGGAAAAAAATTACTCCTGAACAAATAAGACCCTTACCAAAAGCCGACTTCAGTAAACCAAAAAGTATTGGAAGACAAAAAGGAAAAACTGCCATACTCACTGACACTCCCGAGAAGCTATTAATAAAAGAACGTCTTCATAAGAGAAATACGGATTCTACCAAAAGGAAAGTTCTGGCAACAAATTCAGTTAAAGGCAAGCGTACGAAAAAACGAATGAAGAAGGAGAGTGAATCATCAATATCTGACGAAGGGGATACGGTGTGCTTAGTGTGCTGTGATTCGTACAAAACCAGCTCCGAAGACTGGTTACAGTGTAGACAATGTAAAGAATGGGCACATTCTAAATGTGCTAAGAATAATCCTCTGTATATTTGTCAGAATTGTAATTCCGACGATTCTTACTAGTTTGTTTTAATTATTTAATAAACGCTGTTCATGATCTAGGGGTTTCATTTGTATTTCCTGCTGATATGATACTTATAATCGACACCTATACGTGTTACAATCGACACCCGTTAGGTGTCGATTGTAACATTTGTCACAAATTTACCTTTTAATTTGTAGAAATAAATCATATATATTTTAACAAATTTAAAAATAATAGACTACTTACAAAATTATACAGCGTTCCTAAAAACACAATCATTCAACTAGGACTTATCATCAAGCGGATAAAAAAAATCAAATGTAATTTTTGTTACAACCGTCACCGCCCTCCCCTACAGCTCTAAATAGAACCAAGCTATTCAATTGAATTAAAGAGCTAAAATGTAGAGGTATTTTATTCCTAATTAGCGGATAAAAAAAAAATATTTCTAGTGTACCTTAATAATTTTAAATCTCGTATAGAATAATCCCTATGAATAAGAGCAACATCTTTTATGTACGTTTGCACAGAAACAATTGAAACTTAAAAGTTAAAATTTCTCAAAAAACTTAAATGGAACGTCCTGTATATTTTAACGTATTCGAATAGCTTATTAAATCGCATTTGTAGGAAACGCAACTTGTAATGGTCTGAAGCTTACGGTTTTCGAGATTTCTGCACTTACAGTTAGAACTACTGACAAGAACAATATTTCAAGAAAATAAGCAAAAAAAGATACAATTACGTTTATCTGTTAAATCTTAAGGAAATATTGACATTTATAAATATTCCGAGAAGTTAAGTTCACTATAAGAACTGTTTACAGCTGAAATTAACTAATTTCTAAAGTTAATTAAAAAAGTTAGCAACGGTGTCGATTTACTTTGAAACAGTGTATAGTTGAAATTATCAAGTAATTTTTAAGCGTGTAAGAGTAAAGTAGACTCCTTTCGCTATAAGAAGTACATAATGCGCAGAGACGAGTTTTCGTCCGGATGAGTCTATTTTCACAGCATGGGTTAAGTCGGACACAGTAGCGTGGCACATGCAGTTTTTAGTTGTTCCGTTGTTACCGAAATTTTGTGTTAGTTGTGGTTAGGTTTCTTGTGTGGTGTTGAGTATTCTTTTTGTGATTTTAGTTGTTTTATGTTCAAATTAGTGTTCTTTTCAGAGCAACTTGTTTATTCCTACTTGTTAAAGGTGAGAAAATACTTTCAATTATTTTCTTACAACTCTAAAAGCATTGTTTTCGGAAACTTGCAGTTCGTGAGTCTGGGACTCTATTTATTGGTAACAATATAATCATCCTGGACGAAAAAAAAACGATCGGCGTACAGGGAAAAATAATTCACAGCCAAGCACGTGAAATCGTAGCTAATGTGTTAGAATTCATGAAAAACGAAACTCAACATGGTATAACAATTCCTGTAACGAAATTTAAGGAGAGACATCTAGCAGCTACTAAGATCAGTGACAAAACCTATCGAAACATTGTCAAGGAGACGGCTGAAATAAAGTCGGGACAAGAATCTATGTATTCATCACCTCCGAAGAAAAGAATCAGAATTAATTCAAAAAGTGAATTACATGAAGGAGAAATTGAGACAATTCGAACACTAATCCACAATTTTGTTTCGCTTGAAAAAAGGCAACCAACTTTAAAAGGTTTTGTAAAAATGCATTTGTACAATTTAGTGCTATAACTGAATCAATTATTGTTTACAGCTATTCGGCAAAAGATTATTGACTCAGGAATTGATTTTCAAGGTGGTTTAACAACTTTATGGAAAATATTGAAAACTATGGGATTTTCGTAAGTACTACAATTATTAGTGGGAAGCGGGGCACATTGATGCAGGGGGCACAATGATACACCACCAACATCCGATTATTGAAAAACGTTATTCGAGCCGCGACATCACTAAAACGTGCCTGTACATGTTTAAACAAAGCAGTTGCGGCTGCGCGGCCCGCCAGTCAGCCATTGTCGTTTAAAGAGAGCAAGTGTATTTTTTGCACGTCCAACTAAAAAATCACGTGAAATGTAAAAGTGGTGTTCCAACGCTGTTTAACGTCGTTTACTTGAGACCTAAAGTTACCAAAGGTAAGTAATTCCAGTCAGTAATTAGGCTTACAGGTGTTTTTTTTTAATTAATTCAATAGTTTAATTGTTATAAATTTTAATTTTTTGAAAATGTCCATTGGGGTACATTGATACGCTAAGGTATGGGGCACATTGATGTGTATAAAAGTGCCCCGCTGGTGTATAAAAGTGCCCCGATAGTACATAAAAGTGCTCTAGTAGTATAAAAGTGTACGAAATTTCTAAACCGTTGTTTCTTTTTTTCAGAAAATGGTACGAACTTTTGTACCCAAGACTGATAGGAGAAGCATCGACGAAGAGAATGTAAAGTATGCTATATCCGAAGTTATATCGAAGACGTTGTCTATACGAAGGGCAGCTGACAAATACGGGATCAAACCTGCAACTTTGCAACATCGTATTGAAAAGTTCCGAAAAACTGCTGAAGAAAATGAAACATCATCTTCTAATAAATATGTGTCTAAGTACACTGTTGCACAGGTGTTCTCAACTCAACAAGAGAAAGCCCTTACTGAATATTTGTTGAACTGTAGCAAAATGCATTATAGGCTCTCTCTGCAGCAAGTCCTGGTTTTGGCTTATGATTACGCAGAATTCTGGGGATGTAAATTTCCTGAATCCTGGAGCAAGAATAAATGTGCCGGAAAAGATTGGGCGGCAGGATTTAGAAATAGAAATCAGGAACTAAGCCTTAGAAAACCCGAAAATACTAGCGCAGCAAGAAGTTTTGCGTTTAATAAAAAAGCAGTCAATGATTTTTTTGACAATTACGAAAGAGTCATGATTCGTTACAAATTCACGCCTGACCGTATAATAAACCTAGACGAAACTGGGATTACGACAGTGTTACCTACACCTAAAGTTTTGGCGGAAAAGAAACAAAAACAAGTAGGACAAATTGTATCAAGTGAGCGAGGAGAACTTGTAACATTATGTGGAATAGTTACTGCTACAGGGACTGCTCTTCCTCCTGTATATGTCTTCCCACGTGTCCATTACAAAGAACATTTTTTAAATGGAGCTCCGGAAGGAAGTCTAGGTTTGGCAAACAGAAGCGGATGGATGACTACTGAATTGCACGTCCAAGTTCTACGTCATATTCAGCGCCAAACTTTATGCACCAAGGACAACCCTATTTTGATAATATGTGACAACCACGAGTCTCACATGTCAATACATGCTGTTAACTATTGTCGTGACAATGGTATCGTCTATTTGTCTCTTCCATCACACACGTCCCATAAATTACAACCTTTGGACATCAGTATTTTTGGGCCTTTTAAAGGCAAATTAAAAATCGCTTTTAACGATTGGCACGTTAGAAATGTGGGAAAGACATTGTCCATATACAACATTGCTGAACTAACAAAATCAGCTTTCTTGGAATCCTTCACCCCAAAGAATATTACGAGTGGATTTTCAAAACCAGGTATTTGGCCATTTAAAAGACTTGCTTTTGGAGATGACGATTTCGCACCAATAGAAATATTTGATACGAATTCTCAAGATGTTCCAAATGTTGCGGATGTGAATGATCAAAATAGACAAGAGCCAGATTTTGTGGACATGAATATAAACGAGAAAGATGATGAACTGGGCGAAAGTTTTGAAGCAGATGACGTACCAGCTGCTGTAGCCTCTGTAGACTGTTTAGGGAATCGAATGAAAGAGAATGTTACATCGTGTTTGAATATTGTTCCGCAGAGTTCTCCGCCAATAACGTCTCCCGAAGTAGTTAGACCATATCCAAAAAAAGGCATTGATAAAAATGCTTCCTCGTCGAAGAAATGACGAGAGAAAGGGAAATCGAGAGTGTTTACTGACACGCCTGAAAAAGATAGATTACAGGCATTGTACGAAGAGAAGCAAAGAAAACAACAAGTTAAAATGATCAAACAAAAAGCAAAGGAGCTAAAAATGGCGAAACAATTATTGGGTTTATCGGAAACTAAAAAGATTAAGAATAAAAAACGTAGTCGTCCACAATCTGAGTCTGATAGCAGCCAGAACGAATCTGTAAAATGAAGTGATAGTGATGGCGAAGATATTGAAATTGCATCTGATCCAGAAGATGAGGATTTAGATCTTGATGTACTCAAGCCTGAAAATATAAGTATTGGAGATTTCTTACTCATTAAATTTGAAAAGAAAAAGTCCGTAGTTCACTACGTCGCCAAAGTAATTTCCAAATACAACTTGACCGATTATCAAGTGTCATATCTCAGGAAAAAACCAGGATCTTGTGTGTTTGTCTTCCCCAGCGTAGAAGATAAGGCAAGCGTAGATTTCAAAGATGTTATTTTGCTGCTGCCAAAACCAAATTTCTCAAAGGGCACGTCTCGAATGTCATTTTTTTACTCTTTTTCTATTGACCTAAGTGAATATAATGTGCAATAGAAGCTAATCGTTACAAAACCAAATAAGATTAATAACTATTTTTTGAGGAAACATTAGTTTTAATTTTTTGTATAAAAATTTGCCAAAAAGTTTAAGCTTTAGTGTAAAATACTCAATTACAATACGATTAAGATTGTAACATAGCACTTTGTAAGGGTGATTACGATCTCTCACAACAAAAATTATTTTCTTAGTCAACTTGTGTTACTATTAACCGTTCTCATACAATTTAGGCTTTGTATCAAAGTACCCCATCCAATGTATCTAAGTGCCCCGCAGGTGGGGTAGATTGATACAAAATATTTTTTTTTTAATTAATCATATTATTTTTGACTTCAATAAAAAATATAACAGTCTCATTTGTCCTATTTTTGACAATAGTTTTGTTAAGAATCCTTCTTCTATTTATGTATAAAATGATTTTTTTGCAGTTGGAAAAAGACCATTGATAACCGATCTGTCCTATTGGAATCTTATGACATCCGGCTGAAAAGGGTCACTTATTTACGACAATTGCAACAATATGTCAAGGAAGGCACGCCTATTTTGTACACTGACGAGTCATAGTGTATCACGCTGCTGGCCTGACTATTCATTGCATTCTTTCAAAAAACCCATTGCAAAAGGAACACGACTGATAATGTTACATGCTGGAGGGAAAAATGGTTTTATTAATAACGGATTGTTAATGTTTCGTTCAGGTATTTTTTTATAAATGTGTACGACTTGTTATAAATATATACATATAACGATAAATTGTTACACAGGTGCAAAAACTGGTGACTACCATGACGATTTTAATCACACTAATTTTATGAAATGGATTACCGAACGTTTAATACCGAATTTTCCCCCTCGAGGAGTTCTAGTCATCGACAATGCATCATATCATAATGTACAAATTATTCGTGATCCAACTTCTGCATCTTTGAAAAAAGAAATAGTTACCTGGCTACTAGAGCGAAATATTCCACACAATCCTCATCTAACTAAGCCGGAGTTATATGATATTATTAAAATGCATAAAAGTAAGCATCCCCAATACATTCTGGATACTGAAATGGCCAAACATGATTTTTGTGTACTTAGATTACCACCTTATCACCCTGAACTCAACCCAATAGAAAAAATATGGGCCCTAGTTAAAAATTATGTTGCTTCGACAATACAACTTTTAGACTTGATGACGTAATGAAGATAGCCAAGCAGAAATTTGAAAGTATAACACCAGAAGTGTGGGCTAATATACGCAATCATGTTGACAAAGTTGTTGAACAATATATGCAAACAGAACATTTACTTGATAATGCTAGCGATAATCTTAACTTCATGGTCAACACAGGTAATTCAGATGACGAACATTATTTGTTTTCTGATGAAGAAGATGGTGATTGCCATGAACCCGGAACATCGAAATTGTAATTCTCCACTATGGAATTGCTTTTATACATTAAAAATACTTCTGTGTAAATATCAGTTGTAATTAATTATATTTTGTAAATTAACTGCTGAAAAAGATGTAACAAATTTTATTAAAAACAATTAGTCTAACCTCATTTAATTCCTAACTTCATTTATTAAATTCAAAAATGTAATCTCTCAAAATATAAATTAATTATTATTTATATTATCCATAATTGTTATTATCTATATTGTTTCAACATACTACATTTAATGCACAAAAATATATTTTTATTTATTTTCCTGCCCCTACACATCACATGAAATCCTTGTGTCACTGATCATCAGGTGTTCGTATCCCGCCGGTCAGATTTCGATGAGTCATCATGTACTTCTTATAGCAAAAGGAGTCTACCTTTATTTTCCACCGTACGCGCAAATTTTATTTGGACAACTTACTCAGAATTATTATGAGATCTCAAATATGAAATTACAGCTGCCTATGATGGAAAAAAAATTTGGTCACCAAAAATTGTCATTTTTAGGGTACCAATGTTATTGTTATTAATCATAATTTCTAATTGGTAGTTGAGCATAAAACAAATCTCAGAGTATACTCATGTCACACTTGAAGGAACGTCTAACTCTATCATTCAAAGTTCTACAATACACACTTTAGTATGAGAAACATTGAAAAACATGTGAAATTATTTTATTTTATTTTTTCATCATAGACAGCCATGATGTCATATTTGAGATCTCATAATATTTCTGAGTAGTTTCCAAATAAAATTTGTGGGTACCCTAAAAAAAGATACTTTACTCATGTCGATTTCGAATATTTTTATTTCTTCGGTATATGATAAAAGGTTTTCAAACTTTGATACTTGCATTTTAAGTTTGGGAAGATGCAAGATATTTCATAAAGAATATATTTTTCTGAGAATATAATAATAAAGAATTTTTACATACGGTGCAACTTTCTGCCGGGCACTGTATACACTGTGTCCACGGATAGGTGATACGAGGTCAGAAACTTTTTTATTATTTATTTCTCAGAAAATTTTATTCTTTGTTGCCGTATTTGGAAATTTTAATTCTCATCTTACTTTTCCTGCATTTAACTCATACATTCGCAAATGTCCACATTTTTAAAATTAAAAAAAATTCTGATATTCTTTTAATCGGATCAAGCAGACACAAAAATCGATTTGACTTATTTATTATTGCCATTTCACGTTAAACTTTTGAATCTTTTCAACAGCATATCGCAAAGAAACATCCCCCACACCATAAGACTGAACTAGGTACGCTTTTTGAGGAAGGATTAACATGTTTTTACCATTGATAATGCAAAACGAGAAGTAGTTTAACATGAAAAGGAAGTAACAAATACGTTTGATGTGTGTTTGTGCCTACTTGGTCCGAGTAAAAAAATACCAGAAACTTTTTGATACATACGCTGCTCCAAGAAATTAACGCACCATGTTAAAGTAAAATAAGATTCTCCGTTTCCTTCGTTTAAAATTTGAACCGCTTGCCATTTATTTGAAACAGTTTAGTAACAATTACTTCATACTTCAGTATGAACCGACAAAGGAGGCAACCACACTCTTACAGGCGGGAGGAACAGTTGGGCATTTACCGCTACATCATAGAAAATAAATCTTTCCACAAAATCGGAGGAAATGTTGTTTGGAAAGAAATGGAGCCACTGTTCCCGCAGCATTCGTGGCAAAGCCTAAAAAATCACTTTCGCAGGAAATTCTTGCCCAACATTCAGAATGCCGGTTTGACTGCGGAAGAAATTGCACTGTTCTTTAACAGGGGAGGTGAGTCTAGAGGGAATTGCATTCTAGTCGAAAGTTTGTATTATTTAAATATGAGATTTATTTATAGAACGTCAAGAAGAGGCAGGACCCGTTATGGCTGACGATGAACCAATGCAAATGCCAACACCGGTTCCAGCACCCGCACTTATTCCATCTCCCGCATCGACGCCGTCACTTATACGGACGCCACCGACGGCACCTGCACTCACTTCCCCGCCCCTATCAACATCACCACCTACACCGGCGGCAGCAGTAGCAGCAGCGCTTTCACCAACGCAGACTTCGTTATCGGCCAATTACAAAGCAATGCCTACTCTGAACTGCGATGAGGCATAAGATATTCATGTTTCATACGTCGCAAATGGTTCTCGGCTATTTTACGTGCAGTTAGCGGAGTCGAGAGACAGATTACAAATGCTGACGGATGATTTAAGCCGAGAAGTCTTGCAACCGCTGAAAGACTGTCCCTCCCCAGGCACCGCATGTTTAGTGCAAGATGTAGAGGTGATCCGACGGGGCACAGTATTGAAACTCACTGAGGAACAATATGACGTTTGTGAGGATCAATTTTATCAACAAGAAACTATACAGGGTACTGATTTCTTCAGCAGCCCCTTAACTATTAGTTATAAAAGAAAATATCTTGTACAAAAGCTCCACATGACTACAAGTGAGTTATTCACCAAACTTATACTTCTTTAAGTGGAATGTACAGGGTTTTAGGTTATATTTCGAACACTTTATTAACAGACATATTAAAAATATGTTAAATACAAACGTTTTAGAAATTTACCTGAACCGTCAGAATTTACTAAAAATGCAAACAAATGACGATCGGAAATGTAACAAATTTCCCAGGTAAGTGATTGATATTCTTAAAATATAGTGTGTAATATGATAATCTGAATCTGCATAATAGAACTGATCTGAAATATTCGTTGTTGTACCTATTTCCGTTAATCTGATACTTTGTAATTAATTACCAATAAAACAGAATTACGGTGATGTACAAAAAAAATGATTTCAGATTGCTATAAAAGGGGAAAAGAGTACTGCAATATAAATAATAAAAGAAAAACTGCTACAATGAATTTTCTTCAAATAAAACATGGACATATCTGTAAATTGACAAAATTTGAAAATGAATTTGAGTATAAAGACATTGTTTACTTAGGTCTGTAATGTTGTTTATGATAGCACTTTAAGCACATGCGTTAAAACTGATAATTTCAGCAAAAGTAAAGTTTTTCGAGTTGGGTGACAACGCTATATTTTTTGCGGACAAAAATGGCACTATACTAGAAGAAGAAGAAGTAATAACGCATTTTCCTCGATATAACAACTTTTTTTTATTAACTTCTTGAATTGTCGATTTTTTTTATGATCAAATACATTTAATATGTCTGTGTTTGATTATTCCTTTTTTGGTTCTACGAAGCGATTAAATAGTTTTTTTTTTATTCCTACTAAACGGATGATTTCAAAAATTATAATTTCTCTTGTTTTCATAGCCCACTATTTAAAAATAATACCGAAAAGTGGAAAAAAAAATTACGTGCTAAAAAGAAATCATCGATAACGAGTGAACTATAAGAGATAGGTATAGGAAATGCTAATACAGAACGAAAGAACATTTAATCCTGAATCACATGGTATAAAAATATACTAGGCATTCCATTTAAAAAACAGACTTTTCGACAGTTGAAATCAGTTCGAATAGAAGTTACTTTTCAACCATCCTGTAAGTAAAATTGCAAAATTGGACATGATGGATCTGAAAGAATGTGACTGTAGCCTACTACAGGCCAAAAATGGGCATCATGGTTTTTGATACACAAAGATGGCAGTATCTTAACCAAGGTTCTGCAAGTCTGAGTTATTTCTAAAGAATGAAAATATCTTGGAAACGGTTAATTTTTCTTGGATCACATGTTGCACAAAATATTTTTAGAATTTTAAGAAGATTTCAAAGAAACATTAAAAATTAGGGTATTCCATTTAAAATAAGAAAGTTGACAGCTACTTCCGGTATAAGCGGAAGCGTCCGAAAATTGAAAATATTACATTTTGATAGATCCTTATCGTTAACTTATAACTGTAAAATATGAAACAGAAATTCAAAGGAGAAATCCGTAAACTTTTAATGAAAGGGTTGTCTGAATCTCCCTGTATATACAGGTTTACCAGACCGAGAATTATTTTTATGTTTGCTTAATTATCTAGAATATTGTCAAATCTAGATGGCTATAATTTAAAAAATGGCACAAAAAGGCAAATGTTTCTGCAAAAAATCAAATCTCTGCTACTTCCTGAATAAGTGAAAAGTTTCAGAAATACCATTTTTTGCCATTTTTTTAAAGACACTTTCAAACATGCAAAAGTTCTGGTGATTCGTTCAAAGTCCGACAAAAACACAATTTTGTAACAGTTTGAGTCAAATATTAACAATTTATAATGAAAAATGTGAACCCAAAATCATAATTTTATAGTACATGTACTTTTCCTGTGTTAAAAATACTTATTAACTGAAAAAGGAGAAGTTTTAGCTACGTATATTGACGCGCTGTTTAAATTTCCGCGCTCAGCCATTACCGCTTTAACAGATGAGCTATGATGTTTTTATGGCATACTTTGAGTGAATTATATAACTGAACATACTGTCCATTGATTTTCATCAATATAAACAAAAAAAAAATGTTGTGACAAAGGGCCATTTTACATTTTTTTCAGCTAATTCCTTGATTTCGCCCACTGTGCGCTGTAAGATAATTGTAGTTTCGCAGGTGAGTTATTACGTAGTGTTACCCTTGGTGGCTTCCGTTCCCGACGTAATAACTAACAACCCAGTGCTATCATAACGTGAGATAGCAAACGGCAATAAACCGTACAGCAAAGGAGAATTAAATGTTGATAAAGAATATATTAATAAGCGTCTCTCAAGAGCGCGAAAAGCAGTTGAATTGGCATTTGGAATTATAAATGGCAAAGGGCAAATTCATTCACGACCAATTGAAACCGATGTTGAAACAGCCGACAATACCATCAAGGCAACTTGTGTGTTACATAACACAATTTTAGAACGAGAAGGAGTAGAACATAATTTAACTCAATTGAAATTATTTCCCCAAAACCAGAGAACTGCTGAACCAGGAAGTCAAGCTACGGTTGCCAAGCACAGTAGGTACATTTTTAAAATGTATTTATGTCGCAATCCTATAAATATTTCAAACTAAGAGTGTAATTGAATTTTTGAATAAAGTTTAATTTGTTTTATTCTCTCCTGTTTTTGTTTTTATTTTTTCAAGATAATTTGAAAGGGCAACTATAAAGAAAAAATATTTAAAACATTCATTATAAATTTTAAACTTATTTAATAGAAAAATATTGTTTCAATTAAAATAGAACAGAAAATAAGAAGATTGTAATAGTAGCGATTGTATTAGTAATAATTAGTTTTTAAAAATAATTTACTTCATGTGTTGATAAAAATTAAAAAAAAAAACAATAATATCTAAATAAATTCTTACCTGATAATCACAGACCGCAGAAAAATTGTTGCAACACTAACATTTTAGTGTTTTATTTTTTTATTAATCGATCGTCAATTAAAAAGTCCTGAATAGTAAGTGCTTGGAGATCATGGAGCTCATATGGAAAACAAAAATTAAAAAACAAACTGTGTTTACTAATTTATTTTGTCAACTTCTTTCAAACGCAGAATTTTGCATTTGCAATTTATTAATTTTGTGAGTCAACGGTTGAATCCGAAAAGCCAAATGGAGGTTGTGAATGCTCCCCAACGTGTGTCTTACCATCTGTCCTATTGTAAACAGCCGAAATTTCTAGCATAAATTATTTTTCTTCGAGTACTAAATGAAGTAGCGTAGTCCCTTTTTTTAATTTTTGCATAAAAAAATTTCAGTAGCGAAATCAGAATTTTATCAAACTCCAAGCGAACAGAGTCATAACATCCTTTTTCGATAACGGTTTATTTAGCTGGCTGGCATGAGAAAATCCGCGTTAACGAGCGTGGGGGAGTTTTATTAAAACAAACCTCCCCGAGAAAAGGAGAAGGAAGATAATTAGTGCTTAAGACAGTGTCCATCAGAAAACGTAATACTGAAAAAGTAATAAGGTAGTTGTGCGTTGTGCGGTGTTATAAGGCAGAGAGGGGGGGCCCGTTTCCTCCCGAGGTGTTCAAGGGAGCCCGCAAGCAACCCCGGCTTTAGTGGTCTGTTGCAGCGTCCCCATTGCTTATCAGGTAGCAGAAATGTACTTTATTCACTAGAAAAATATACAATCATTTTTTTTAAGAAGGAACCCCCGGAAATCTGTCCCTTCCCTGTAATACTATGTTCATTTGTTATTATGTCTATTTTCTGTTTTGCTTTATTGTAAAATTAAGGTGTCTAATATACCCTTTTTGTTACACGTTCAAGCGACTTTTATTTTATTTTTAACGTTAAATAAGAAATCAGTCACTTTAATTCATTCTTCATTTATTAATTCAATCATATTCTCGTACAGTTCTAGAGTCAAGAACTAACGCTTCCAACTTTAATGCCAAGGGAGAGAGAGCCCAATAAATTACTTGAGGGTAGAGGTTTCAGTTCTTTTGTCTAGTATTATTCTATTCTTTATTTTGGGCCCGATGCCCCGTATGCCATGAATAACCGCATCGGTGGTGGCAGCGTAATGATTTGTAATAAAAAATGAAATTTACTTTAACTTCTCAAGTAACAAATTAAATCCCTCTTTTAACCGGGAAATAGGTAACTGCAAAAGAAGGCAAGGGCAAGGTCGCAACAGGATTGCCCTTTAAGAGACGACCGTTTCTTATGTTTAATAGTGTTCAGAACTCGCAAGTGCACAGCAAGATATCTCCGAAATGAGCTTTTTGCTGCCAGAAACGTACAAATTTCTGTATAAACAATACGTAATAGGCTGAGAGAAGATGACCTCCGAGCTCCCGTTCCTGCTTGTGCTCCGTTGCTCACCAGGACCCCTATTCTTGACATCGAGAGAACTTTAAAGTTCACACGTGAACATAGGAAATCACTTCCTTAGAAGTTCATGTTCCTTTCTCTTGATTGTGAAACTGATATTCTTGAACGTCAGTGAGTGGGAATGTAATGCGAAGTTCCTGCGAGAACTTTTACAGTGTTGCCGGTGCTATTATCGAACTTTACCCAATGAGAATAGAGTATAAATCAGCTGTTTTCTATTTGTAAAGTGCCGGATTACGGTTTGTGTTTCACTGACGGTGGCATACACGGTGGCAAGTTTAGTTTCTCAAGAAAATGCGAAGTGGGCAAGTTAAAAATGTTCAAAAAGATATTCTTATTGAATTTATTAAAAGCCATCACGATTTACAAACTGGAAAATTCACAGCCAGTTTTACTAAACAAATTGCCCAAACATTGTGGGAAGAAGTAACTGTTTCACTAAACGCTGTACCAGCAGCCCCACAAAAAACATGGATGCAGTGGCGTAAGGTATGTATGATTATCAATGTGAGTTTGTTAATAGATTTGATGCTTGTGTTTTAGACATGGCAGGATTTGAAGAAAAATGCCAAAGCTAAGACTGCTGTCATTAGACAGCATGCTATGGGCACTGGAGGAGGGTCTCCTTGCAACATAAAGCTAACAGAAAGTGACTTAGAAATTGTAAATGACATTATAGTGCCAACAGTAATAGAAGGGAACCAAAGTATCATGGAATCTACTTGTGCATTTCAGTTTGAGGTAAGTTGTTGAATTTTTGTATCATTAATTTTTTTTATAGTGACTATTGTAACATGCAAAATATAAAGATCTAATGAAACACTAGTACACTTAAAAATATTCACAAAAGTTTTTCTTTTATCAAGGAACAGGACTTGCAAGAAGACGATTTGCAAGAGCCAGAGCCACAAACACTCGATTTACTGCAAGATCAAACTGTTGTATCACAAGCCGCAGGCAGTAGTAAAGTAGTTGATTCTGAAGAAAGTGAGGTATGTTTATGTTATATTATTGAATCGTAATTTTTTTTAAATCATGGTGTCTATCAACCCTAGATTTTCCAATACTTATGTAAACAGTTGCATACAGATATTCTTTCTTATACAGGTATTGGATTTTGGCAGAAGTGCACAGACATCAAAGTCCACCATAAATAAAGAAGCAAGGATAGGCAATCCCACACCCTCCCGAAAGCGGTTACTGAATTCCCCAGAAACAGCTACCAGAATGACAAAAGTAAAACGCCTGGAAAAATCATTGACCTTGACCAAAGAACTGGTAACAGTCTCAAAAGAAAAAAAAGTAGCTCTTGAAAATTATTATGAAGAAAAACTCAAATTGTTGAGAATAAAACTTGAAAGAGACAATAAATACCATGAAGAAAAACTTAATATATTAAAGGAGCGAAACATGATCCACAGTGAAATCCTGCACACATTAAAAAATATAGAAAATGGGTTACGCTAATTTTTTTTAATATTAAAAGAAGTTATGTTTTTCAGTTCTATATGTTTGGTATATATTTATTGTTTATATAATAAAAAAAAACATTTCAATTAAAATGTGTCGCAATTATTCTTCTTTGCAACCGTCTGCCAGCGGTAAGATCTGGATTAATTCGGCCAATGGGGTCTTGAAAATCCTCTACAGGAATATCCATTCCAAAATCTTCATCAATTTCTGGAGCCTCTGGTTCAGGTAGTCTGTGATGTATACACATGTTGTGTAAAACTATGCATGAATGTATAATTTTTGCAGCTGTAGTAGGAGTGTAATGGAGTACTCGATGTTTTAATAAGCATCGAAATCTGTTTTTCAGTATTCCATTACATCGTTCAATTGTACTTCTAGCTGATAAAACAGCATTATTGAATGCTTCTGCTGGAGTCCCTGGTTCTGGATTTCGTAAGGGCGTCATCAGCCACGGTCTTAAGGGATAACCTGAAATGTTATTTTAGCTAGGTACTATCAATATAAAGAAATATAATTTACCTGAATCGCCCAAAAGAAAAAAAATATTCTGATCATTCCGTCTGTACAACTCTTCCATTAATTGGGAAATTTGGGACTCTCTCCAAATATGTGCATCATGACAACTGCCAGGAAATCGGGCATTTACATTCAAAATTTTCAGATTTTCATCACATATCTACCAATACATATATATGTAAATTATAAGTGTACAATTCAGCTGTAACACACTATACCAATTGTACATTGATCGAATGATAACTTTTACGATTAATGTATATATGTTCAGGATGGAGAGGATTGTTATCAGCAGGCCTTATTATAGCAACATGGGTGCAGTCGATAATACCTATTGTACCAGGCACACCATATTTAGCATAAAATCTACAATATAAGCAATTATACATCATAACTGTATTATATCTTTTATAGATTTACCTATTTCTTAACTGCTGCAGTTCTCCCATGTTATTAGGAAAATGTACCCAATTGTCAAAAATTGGAGGTTGCAATAGAGCATCGCAGAATTCATGAAGGGCCCGAGAAACTGTAGGTTGACTGACAGCTGTGTAACTATTACTGCCTGTTCGTTCTTGATAGCTACCCGATGCAAGAAAACGTAAAGCTACAAGAACCTTAAAAAATAATATAAATTCAATTATATTCATTTCAATAAACCATATTACTTACCTTTCTTTGCACTGTCATTGCAGACATTCTTGTTGCAGGTTGCATAAATGGGGTAACAAGTTCAATTATCTCTCTTGTTAGTTCCTTGCTTGTTCGGAACTTCTTCATGAAATTCTCATCTGTCAGAGTGAATGGGTCTGTCATTTGTAGTACCTGTCGTTGATAATCCACTTGTTCCTCTGCATCTTGCAAGTCTTGTATGACTGCGTTTGCTTCTAAAATTTCATCTAAATCCATGTTCTACTTTGAAATAAAGGTACTATAACCTGCAACCAAGAGTCAAATTGTTATATTCATACTAATGGTGAATTCATTATATACATTATTTTAAAATTCATTTAAGAACATAACTTATAAACGACAGTACTAACTCAAATTTCTTTTTGATATTCTCGGTAATTTATAAGTTATGTTCTGAAATTTACTTTAAAGCAGTTACATAAATAAGACGACAATTTAGTACTTACTTTCAAGGATTAATTAAAGTTTCTCAATTTCATTTTAAGGTTAAAATAACACACACGTAAGTAAACACACACCACTTCTCCTGAGAAATGTAACTTCTCTTACCGCAGACCAGTAGAAACAGGTTCTCACGACGCTCATGCGATAAGCGCTAATGAACTTTTCAAGAATACCAACTTATGCGTTCTCGAGAGAACTCGGCGTAACTCCGCCCACTTCTCACGAGAAAGTTGTAGGGAATTATTTCAAGAATAGGGGTCCAGGGCATATCGAGTTGCCCGGTTAGCGTTTGATCGCGAATATGCTAACTGGACGATAGAGGATTGGAACGGGTTTTGTTTTCGGATGAGTCCAGGTTTTGTTTGTACGCCTCGGACAGACGTAAAATTACATCCAAGAGCTCATTGAAAGCATGCCAAGCAAGATGGAAGCAGTTATTGCTGCCAGAGGTGGAAGTGAAATTGATCTGCAGACATAATTTATTCAACATATTATTATGATGATTTTTGTTGTTTTTATTCCATGACGCACCTCTTTTAAATACAGCAGCAATGATTTTTTCGTTATCCATGTTAAATTAGTAAAGACAAACAGATGGGCCAACGCGCAAATAATACCTTGCTCAATTTTATACCCTTAAGCTATGGCCGCAGTGCACGATGGAAGATAGATGGTTGAAGGGCAAATGGTGGAGAATGAATGGAAGAAGGTAGATGTCTCTTAGCCGCACTACATTACGTCCGGCCAGTATAAAATGAAACGCGGAAGAAATGCCTTTACTAAAAGTTGTAAAGAAAATGTTACTTTGTGCCAATTTGACTTGGGTCGATCTAACTTCCAAAAAACCAAAAACATGTGTATTTACGGAGACTCTACAATGGAGAATAGATAAGGTACATAAGTCGAGTAACTATTATAGTTATACATAATTTCAAAGGTCATACCACTATTTTGCAAGCTGTTTGTGATAGGAATCGCTTCACTGATCTGTTCTGTGGAGAAGTTGGATCTCTACATGATGCTTGTGTTTTAAAAGGTCTTAAATTTATGAAATGTGCCCAGAATGTTCTTTTTTAATGAAAGGGAGCAGTGTATCGTAGAAGATTGACCGTATCCGAATTTGCAGTGGGCCGTAACACCATTTTATCAACTTTTCATGAAATATGCTGCAGTAGTTGCAAAAAATAATAAAGTAGTTCCAATATATCTCACAATCTATCAAAGACATACAATTTGGTTTTCAAAGCCAACTCTGTTCTTTTCATTTTGAAACACTTGATATTTTGTTGGGTATATGTTGTTGGCTAGTTTTTTTTGTATTTTATATGAATTCTCATTTTTTAGGTTTTCCTCGAAAACTTTCAACATCTGGAAACTATGAAACTCACTAATAAACAGCGTGTGAAATTAATAATATTCAAGGAACGCCTACAGGGAAATACATTGTACAACTTAGATCGGCAAATCAATTTGATTAAAGCAATCCGAAATAAATTAGCACACCCAATATCTACCAACGGCTTTGCAACCAGATTTAGTAATATTTCTTCAAATGAACATTTTACAAATTCCCTTGATAATAAACAAAAAAATGCTGTAAATAGCCCTGCAAAACTTATTAACAGCTAAACAGAAGCAATTCAATTATAACTATTCAGCAACAATAATTATAGTTGAAAATGAATTTGGACTTTTAAAAGGAAGATTTGGAAGATTATTTTAACAATGGGAAAATTAAATTTATTGTAAAATGCGTAGTGGCTTTCTGTGTACTGGATAATTTAAGTGTTATGCAAAATGATGATACCATAGTTGACGAAATTACGGATATTCCATTAAACAAAGAACTTCAAGAAAATTTATAATATGAACCAGTATACGAAAACAGAAGACTTGAAATGTGCCACGCTGTTTGTTAAATTAAATGAAATTTATGATTTATATTGCGGCCTTTATACCGAGCGATTTAATTTTGTTATCAACTCTTACTATTGTCACGATTAGATTTTCCGTAAAATATTTAAAAAAAAAAATATTTAAAGTCTAGGTAAAACAACACATTAACACATTTAAAATGTTGGGCCGAGAGAGTGCATTCGGCCGAGTGTTTGGGTAATGTGATCAATAGTCAGTAGTCGGCCTAACCCCATGTATCCCGCTCCATTATGCTTTTTCGGCGAAACATAATTTGTACTATTCATTATAGGTTTTCTTGATATTCGGAGTCGCCGGTGCCTATTACTGTTGTGTACCAGAATGCAAAAATAATAATAAGATATACTTCATTCATATCCAAATCCAAAGAAGGATATAAAGTCAAGAGAAGGGTATTTATAATTGTAATATCTTGAATAATCTAGCCATTAATTAATTATTCCTCCTATTATTAAATCATATCAAGTAAAAACTTGTAATTATTTTGGTGTATTATCCCACTAAGCAAAAAAATGTTATGTAAACATTTTGTGAACGTTATTTAGTCAGACGTAATGTTTCCGGTTAAACGTGTTTAGTGTAGAAAGTAACGTTATGCCGATAGTTCTATGTCCTAGTAAGCGATGTTGCAGAATAACGTTTTGATAAAAATGTTGATCCGACGTTTCTTTATTAACGCTGTATAAACATAAATTGCAATGTTTTATTAATATTTAAACGTAATATTATCATTATGTTTCTATATTTGTTTCATGAACGTTCCTTTAGGAATGTGTCATTGCCGTTCCTTTAGAAACATTGCACTACTATTACAAGATAACACACTGTATTTCACTTCTCGTCTACACACATCTGTACTTTTTTTAAATTTATTAACGGATCGATTTTAAAATTTCATCTTGTTTAATCATGAAAAGTTATTTTAAAAAGTTGTTTAAAATTAGGAAATAACCCCAATTCCAAATTTCTTTATAACTTTTCGTGATTAAACAAAGTCTAATATGTTAATTTTTTGCAATTTGTTTTTGACTGCCGTAATCAGAAAATGTTGGTTTTAAAGGGACGCACAATTGATAAAAATTTAGAATCGATCCGTAAATAAATTTAAAAAGTCAGGGGTTTGTAGCTGAGAAGTGAAACACAATATGTAACTTTGAAGTAAAACGCACATTAGCATCGCATCATTTTACAAACTAAAAATCTGCAGCAATCACTACCTAACATATTTTTTGTATGTTACTTCATTCTGTACTTATTGGTGCAAATTTTTAGTTTAGTAATATGAAGCAATGCAACACATGCTAACGTCCACTTCAATAAAGCTGCTTTAACACTTGTAAACTTTAAAATGTTTGATTACTTCGCGATCCCTCTGCTGAGGAGCCCTCAAACAGGGTCGAAACAGCTCTCCAAAGGGTGTCATTGTAATGAACTGTATTCATAATAAGTAGTTACAAAGGAGATCTTTCTTATTTTGTGAGACAGAGATAGATTTAATAAATTCCAAATGCAAAGATGAAGTATATCCAGTATTAAAGTATCTACATAAATTGTAATTTCTAATTGTAACACAGAAGGAATTTTACTATGCAAAGTGTTTATTAATACAATTAATGAAACGTCGGTGGACATCAATATATGTATTTACAATCAAAATAATATATTAAAACACCAAATATAAAAATACAAGCCGTGAAGATCATAATAATTATTAAATCTAATCCGCTTATTAAATACTGAACGAGCAAAATAGGCGTACTTGCAGGCGGGGGATAATAGAACGTAATCAGCTGTGTCTATTTGGTAAGTTGAGTTTGGTCCAAAACTTCTATGTAATCGCTGTTAATCATACACTTGTTTCAAAAAATTGTATGGCTTCACCATTATTTTCTAGTGCTAAAAATTTTGTTCTCGGTGAGGTTACAAAATTCTGTAAATATAAATGAAGAAAATGATATATAAATACATTATAATGTCAAAACAATTAAAAAAATCGTATTACTTACCCTTCATCAGTTTTTCAACAATTTTTCCTTATTAATATAAAAAACATTTTAGATGATGTGACTGAAAATCTGAAATGTATCTCTTTTAAAAATACGTAAAATAAATAAAACATTTTATCTCTATATTTTTCACGTGTGTTCTTTGCATTTTGTATTCTAACTTTAAAATGTATCACTTTCGAGGATTTATCGCAAAGCGATAGTGCAGCCTAACTGCAGCCGCTTTTTCCCTTTTCCTAAAGCAATGTCACTTTTTAATTAGGAGTAATTTTTAAGTGTGTACTTCTTAAAACGAGCCTTCAATAAAAAAAAAACCACATCGAGTAGCCTTCGAAACAAAAGTACGTACCGTAGATTGAATAGTACAGGTTCTGTGATATTCGCAATAACTGTCAAAATACAAAATTAAATATAGTATAGTAAAATAGTACTTTAAATTTCTTCTGGCATTGACCACTTTCGCCAAAAAATATGCAAATTTGCAGATATTTAAAAAAAAAATTGAATCTTAATATCCACATTTTAAAATTAACTCATAGCGTTTTCTACTGACATGCACTAATGCACTGAGTGCGCACTCAGTGTATCTCCCATGTTCTTCTAACCTCACGTAATAAAATGAGTTGGAGATACACTCAGTGCATGTAATGAACGTTAGTAGAAAACACTATCAGTTTTTGTCACGTGTAAGAAGTCGAGATATACCGGATGTTTAAATTGCCAGTACAAAATAAATTGGTCATTGGGGATGGTGAGTTGATGTTCGGCAAACAAAAATTCCAATAAGTCCTTTAGTTTTCGAAATAAAAATTACTAAAAATTTGGCTAAAATTGTTGTTACGCCACTGAGTTAAGATGATAAGCTGTCACAATAGTCACAGCTTGCTACATTGTTATTACTGAAATGAATGCCGCTTACATGAACAATGAGGTGACGGAAATAGCGTTATTTTATGGAAAAAAAATAAAAATAAAAGAAATTTTTTAAAATGTTTTTTTTTTGGATTTCGTAGGACTTCCAAATGCCACAGTTTTTTTTTTGTACTAGCAATTTTCAAACACCCTGTATTTTTTCGATTGTCACATATTTTATTTTTCTTTGGGAAACTATGATTTAACGTTCCTACTCCTTTTCATTTTACGTTTTTAACAATAATCATTTGAAAGAGGTAGGAGGTAGTACAAATTCAATCTGCGACACATTGCGCGTATGTTAATACAAGATATTTCTCAAATACATGTATAATATATATTATATACATATGTATAGTATACTTAAGGTGTCACATTCAGTTTTATACGTAAAGTAGAAGTATTAAATAAGTCCATAAACTGTTTACCTGTTTATTAAATAGATAATATTTCATGTCCCCAAATTAAGAACAGCAACGACAATCAGCACTATCAGTAGCAATCGGAAAATACCTAAGTCTAGTAAATTGTGGAAACTAGTGCAGAGCAGCAAAAGTTGCGACGCCATATTATTACGCACAGGCGCATTAAATAATTGAGAAATATCGTTGAATTTGGGTTATTATTATAACATTTAAGTAAAACTTTACTTATCATAAAAGTAACATGTTTCAACAATATTATGTAATGTTTCATGCAGTGCTGTAAAGTTATTTCGATATTTTCAATAAATGTTATTATTCTGTTATGTAGTAACATTACATTGGTATTTCATAACATTCCACATACCATTTGTAATATTCTATCAACATTTTGTTGAAAATGTTGCTGTGTTGTTGTATTGAAAACGTTTCAGAAATGATACGTAACATTCTGTGCTTAGTGGGATACCTCGTGAATTTTGGAACCATTAATTTAATTAGTGTTAAACATGAATAACGATCATCAATAAAATCAGCCACAACAGACTGGCGACGAGGTAAAAGAACTTTTCTTACGTTCCGTTCAATGAAGACGCAAAGTAAAAACGCATATCGCGGTAGGTGAGCGTTATCGGAACAACATTTTTGAATTTGGAACACGAATCTGAGCAAAATAAATTAGAAGAAAAATCATCAAACGTACAAACAGTGACTTTTACTAGCAGTAACAACAAATCAAAATCGATAAAATTAGGATGGATCCTCAACAATTTTCTCAGTTTACGGTTCTAGTTTTCGGAGTTACAAAGGTTTTTTTATTAGCATTCTGTTAGGTCAAGAAGAGTAGAATCAATATGGAAAGCATTCTCAAACAGATAAAGTAAATTTGTCAAATCAAATAAATTAGAACGAGTGCATTATTTATTTCAGGACTCCAAATTAACGAAAGAAATATAAATCAGTACAGAAGAGAACAATGGATATGGTGGAGCGGTTTCCTCAAGATAAAGAAACTGACGAACATGACGAGAATGAGGCATTTGGTAGGATGGTTGGCCTCGATATAAAAAAAAAAAAAAAAAAACTGGGAAACCCGTTCCAATACATTGGCCAAAAATTAAAATCAATGTTATATTTTATTCTAAGAAAGGCAAACTTATAAAATCCTTATACACATCAATCTCAAAAGTGGTCTTCGGTAGTCCTTACGCATTCACAATTATTCCCCAAATCTTTATTCTCAAATCACCATTACAACAACGCCGCCGTTACGTGCATTCCTCAAGAAGTTAGCGCGTACCAAATCCGTAAGGAGCCGGATATGCAAATTCCGGAAAGGTTGAAATTCAATTGAATTGGTGATGTTTATCTCGGGATCTCTTCAGTGAGTAAAAGTAGAAATAAAAAAGAAAGACCATATATCCAGGATATGGTCCAAGTCTGTGCAAAAAATGAAGAAATGTTTAAACTTTCTAAATGTTAAAATTACAAATCGGGCACAGCATTTCCGAAACCAATGGAAGAAGCCAAAGGTATTTTCAGGGAAAGAAAAGATAATATATACTTCTGGAATGCGATAATTCCATTATCCCTAGAAACATTAAATTTTTGAATAAAGTTGTTTCTTGTCCGATGAGAAATACTTATTATATTTTTGGAAGGAAATATCAATTACCAATCTACCTAGAACAAAACCATGTTTAATCTTGGTTTTTCGATAATATGCTTTCAATTTAAAGTAAATCGTTCACATCTGCTTATGCTTCTTGCATAATTCAACATAATTTTTCATTAAAACATTTTTAATGTACGTGTATAAAATTGCAATTTTAAAAGACTAAATTTTGTAGTAACTTCTAATTGGTTTAAAAATTGAAATTAATTTGTTATACCGAAAAGGGGGTACGTTCGCGCATGCGTGTTTTTGCTTAGTGTTTTTTTTTTGTGATTGATAGTTTGCAAAACTTATTAATACTTGCAAAAGATCTCAGTCATATTTTCCTTAAAAAATACTGGTTTCCCGCCATTTCACACCACGGTTAAAAAGGGAACACATCGCAACTGACGTTTTCCGTCTCAACTTGTATTTATGCGTGGCCTTCAAGGAAGCAGCATTGTACGTGCGTATTTTGAACAACCATGAGACGCCATCGAATTCGAACCATTATTGAGAAGCCGATAGTGAGTCCTATTTTGTTGCTCCAAAGACGATTTTCTTTTGCGGCAAGCACTAATACATGGTCCTCCGCCAACAGGGTATTTGCATTTATTTTTGGTACAAATAAAAATTAAATATTATAGTTATACCAGTCAGAAAGAGACAAAGAGAAAAAGAAAATAATGTATCAAAACAAATACCGATAGAAGTAGATCTTTCATGTTGAAGAATTAGATCACCATCACCAAAAAGAGGAAAACTCTGCAGAACACCAAATACGATGTGTACTTTAATATTTCGACGAAGAAACGCAACAATGATATCAATTACTGAATTACTGACAAATTATCTTAAGGATCGATTATAAAGTGCAGTTTTAAAAAACGTTGCCTCAAATTTATTACATGCAGATTTAGGTGTTCCGCTAGGTAGTATTTGCAGTCCACTCTTTTATAGAATTTATACATGTCGATTTCCGTATGAATCAAACTTATGCAATTATCATCATTATGCATATGATACACAAATTTACTATTCCTTTGCTTCTGCAGATTGAAAAGCCGATGTCTGAAAAACATGGTGTGATTATTACTAACCCTTCTAAGTCTTTCCTACTATTGTTTGGAGGAGGCTGTCAGAGGCAGCCTCTTAGAGAAAATTTTACTACCCTTGTGAAAAATATTCCGATCAAAATTAGTGAAAACTAGAAAACTTGGTGTCATTTTTCATTCAAGTTTTCTTATTAGACACTTATGCCTGCTTTACACGATGATAATTTTTGTATTAATTTTGGATAGAGTGACAGAGGCAAGTTACCATGTTTATAGACCATTCTAGAAACACGACAGGTCGGCCAAATTTGCTGAGAGGTATACAAATATGTTCAGTCATAAGTAGCAGCATCTAAACATCGCAAATTTCTTCAAATTTAAATAAGTTTTCTAAAATCACCGATTAGAAATGCCGTCCTTTTGTAGTGTGGTTAATTGTGGAACGCGGGGAGAAAGAGATAAAGTGTCGTTCTGTCGATTTCCAGCTATCCAGGAGACAATTTGCATGCCTTGCCCAAGAAACGTCAAAATGCGTGGATTAACGTATTAAACCAGGGCCTAAATCTGATTCACATTTAAAAAGTGGGCGTATGTGTTCTCGTCATTTTCTGGATGGTTAATATTGTTATTAATAAACGCAGCAGTTCACCAAATACCAATTTGTACATCGCGGCCAGAAAATATCGGAAAAAAGAAGCTGTCATTTTTTTTGGAAATGAAGCAAAATGTTAGTTTGAAAAAAACTTTGAACAAAAGTCAAATTGAAATTCGTTGTCACCTTAACAAGATAAGTATAACTGTCGACAGGAAAAGTCATTAATAAAAGCCCGCTTTAACTGACAAAATATTTGCCAGTATTTCCTTGCCACAATGTTACTTTAGAAAAATGAGTAAATAACAAGTTATTGTTTCTAGGAATCAGCGGCGGCTCGTGCATAATATATTTGGGTAGGCGGCAGACGTACTCCCAGAGCGCTTGCTCTGTCTAACACACATGAACAGGGAACAAATAATACACGACGCACAACGGTCGCCTACCCAAATATGTTACGTAGAACCGTCGCTGATAGGAATACCTTCATTAGAGGATAAATGAAACCCTGATTGTATACCAAACCAAAATATGGGTCATGTCTCAAGTAAACAACCAAATAAATTTTCTGAATTAAGATACAATAGATATGAAAACAGAAAAAGAAAGAAATTTGAATCCGAGGTAAATTTTTTTACAATCATTTAAAAATTTTGCATTGTTCAAAAGATCCATTGATGCCAGATATCATAAAACTCTATTAAATATAAACATTCGTTAAGAATAATCATTCCTATACCTCCAGCACACGTTTACTTTTAACAGACGATTAAAGTTAATTAACGTTTGTGAAATCCACCATGAAAGTTTTTGATTGTATGCTGGCTGTTTGGTAAGGAGTTCCATTCCTAATTACGCATTCCTCTTTGAAGTTTATTTTTTTTTATTTTCTTTCAAGTCTTCAAGGTATGTTTTGGTAATCATAATTTAATTTAATTTAAATTCTGTGTTTCAAGAAAGTTTCCAGTTAGCGTTGGTGAGATGAATCGAAAATCCAAATTAGCCTTTCTCTCCAAACAATTTTTTCTTTGTATTACTATAATTTCATTAGTATTTAAACTAAAAACATTATTGCTATCTTTGATACCAAGAAGTGTGATTTGGAGGATTTTATGGGAAAATTAAATTCAAAATTTGAAAGTATTAAATTTACATACGAAAAGGAAGAAAACGGTGCGATTCCCTTTTTGGACACTCGTATAATTAGAAACAGCAAAAATGACTTAGAAATCGACATTTATCGTAAAGATACAGTTTATAATTAATGAATCAATCAATCAATACAATACAAACTCGCGGCTATAAATTTTTTAGTAACTAGATTACTCCCTTTTCCACTTACTAAACCCCGATACGATAAAGAACTTAATTACATTAAAAATGTCGTGGTTCATAAGGGTTATACCCTCCAAATAGTAGATAATTTGATTAGGAAGATTACCTATAGGAAACAGGTTCAAAATTCTAGCACTTTAACGGCAACTTCATCTCTAGGAAAATTTCTAAAATGCCTTTCTCCGTTTCGCACCAAAGGTTTAAAACATATTTTTAAAACCGAAAACTTACGATTAGGGTTTTCAACTAACAATACCATAAAGAATTTATTGGGAAACCCGAAAGATAAAGTTAATGTTGAACAGAAATCTGGAATTTATGAAATTAAGTGTAACGAATGTACTAGTAAATATATTGGACAAACAAAAAGAAATATATTAACACGTTTTAAAGAACATTTAAGTCACTACAGGTATAATAGGTTTGAGAAATCAAGTGTTGCAAAACATATTTACAATACAGGACACAGTATTATTAAGAATAACTTGAAGCTCATTAAGGAAGTTTCAAATAATAGGGAATTAAATGGCTACGAAAGTATTTTTATTCGAAAAAATAAAAACAATTTAATGAATTCAGACAACGGACCAATACCTAATTCCGTATTGATTTACTCTAATTTGTAGGTTGTTATTTGACGGTTCGTATTTAGATATATATGATATTATGATTATTATCATTATTATTTTCTAGATCTTAAGTCAAAAATTGGCCGCTAGATGTCGCACTGGTTATGTCAAAAATCATCCGCTAGATGTCGCCACCTAAATCATATATAAAGGGGTGTTAGAGACGCTAAGCGTATTTGCCACGGGTGTAGCACTTCCATAGAAAATTCTGTTGTAAAGTTTATAATATTCATCCAGGACTACAGACGGCGCTCATATCGCGAACTAACAACGTTGGCTCAACTGATTTTATTCGCAAGCAATATAATGTGGCAGCACTGTGTTACTAATACCTAAGTTGTATTTATGCGTTTTTGAGCCCGTTGGTTTCAAGTGTTTTTCTGTTTATTTTCTTCAGTCCATATATTTAACAAGAACTGGAGGGTTGCGTCTAAAATATGCCCAACATATCATCAAACCTTTATTGAAGTAAGGAAAAAGAAATTACGCATAAGGCATTTTTAGGTTAAATATGGCAAGTTGGTTCCTATTTGTGATGATAAAAGGTCCTCTCGTCATCGATTTCCAAATTCCAAAAAAGATGCCAAGCGTTACATGGAGTGGATGAAATTGATTTGTAATACAAAGCTACAAGATTTAGATACTGCAAAAGTGTATTCATCACGTCGGGTGTGTCATCAGCATTTTACACCTGCTTATCCAACAATAAGTCAGCAATAATACTAACACGATTTTTATTAAATACAGTGTTTTTACTAAAACAAACGCACAGAATAACAAAAGCGCAAGAGCGATAAGGTCTTTTTTTAAAAAAATCTGTAAGGAACTTTTTGTTTCATTAGCGTGAGAGATAGGACTTTAATTAATTAATTGATAATTTGAACTAACCACATCTTCCTTCTTCTCCTCAGCAAAGAAAATAATAAACAACTTAATGTATAAACAAAAAATAACTACTATAGTAATCAAAATTATAAAAAATCACAAAAATCCTAGATCACTATATATTTATGACATATTGAAAAAAATAATATTAGAATTTTTTTAATAATCAATTACATTATGTATATTAAATACAGAACACAGGAAACCTTACCTATAGAGAAGGACTGTAACAAAAGAAAAGACTCAGTTAAAAAATATGTAATAAAAGAAAAACAATATACATAATAAAACTTTATGAGTGTACAGACATCATTGCCCTTATTCTCTGGGGGAAGGAGGAGTGCTGTAAGAAACAAATCATTAATACATTAATAATTTATCATACAGAATAACTTCAATTGTTACTGTTATCTTAGATCCTCAAACTAATATCTTTCTGGAAATGGGAAAAAATAATATTTAACAATACTCACTTAAACATACATATACCTATACAGTTACTCTTTCCAATTTCACATTTTTTCTGAGTATAATTGAAATTAATTAAATTAATTATATATTTATAACTCAGAAATATATCATAAGAAAACCTCAAGCAGTGTTGTCAGAGTTTAAAACAAATTCTTGAATGAAAAATCACTCTACAATTCATTTATCATCGGCTTGCGATACATTATTCAATCTGACAACACTGCACCTCGACTATCAAGTAACTTACCTTGAAAATTAAAACTATAAACTCTTCAAATTCAAATTCTTAAAAATGAACAAGAGCGTTTGAAAACATATATTCGCATGCCTATCGCAAACCGCATCGCATCCTTGATAAATATGTGATTTAGATTTGTACACACATGAACAAGAGCGCTTGAAACATATATTCGCATGCCTTTCGCAAAACCGCATCGCATCCTTTTGATAAAATATATGTTCTTTAGATTTGTACACATCGAATTAGAAAATGTTTAATTTCAATGCTAAAGTTACTTGAAAAAATTTTCAGTTGTAAGTCATTATCCAATTCTTCTCATAAAAAAATCTAACTGTACCACTTGCACAATACTTTAGAATTCAATACTTTCCAAATATTTGCTTTGTTTTTTCTTTAAGAAAGTTCAAGCAAAAAGCATTTGCTTCGTTTTATTTATCTGACGCTGATAAACGAGTTTAAATTTCAGTTGATAAGGTTATTAAGCTCAAATCTGATTGGTTGAATGATTTTGGGATACAAAACATATCATTAGGGAATACTTAAGAAGAGAGAGATTATTCAGCGTCTGTATCTCTCTGAGGTAGCTCCGTTACGTGGTTTTCTTTGGATATTTTTTAACAATTATTAAGGTAAGTAAAGTCGATGGCATGCACCATCCACATCTGACCATTCTTACACAGAAAATTTTGTAAACAATAACCAGAAGCTTAAGATTTCCGTTGCCATTTGCCATGCATGCGTTGAAGAATTAAATTTGTGTAACCAGTAACCAGACTGTGCCGTTGCATCTCGCAGCAGAGTGTTATCATTATCACTTCACCTTGAGGGGGAGGTCTAGTTCCAGCGGTTTTAAGGAAAACGGGGAGTGTTTCATTAATTTTAACTTCATTTTTTGACTTTTTCTCGAGATGGTGAACTTATCCCCTACCACTACCCCCTAAAATTATATGCAATAATTTTATGATACAATATGAAAAAAAAAATACATATATGAGTCATGCATGCATGCGTTATCAACCTACTCGCCAGAAGCGTAACCTTGATTTGTGAAAGCGCAAGTTCCAGCGGTATCTGAAGAAACAGGGTTGTTTCACACATTTTAACATCATTTTCGAATTTTGTGAGACCATTCACAACCATCCTCAATTTGGAATTTTGAAATTCTGTTTTGATATTAAATAATATATATTTTTGATTTTTGAGTTATTAGTAGTAGCAGTATCACATACGCTTCGGAGCTTATCGCTACAGGAAATAATTAGTTGCTAGATATCAATCTCTAAAGTTTCTGGTTATTACTTGCAAGAAATAAAACAAAGACTAATTAATTTTGATTTTCTTGTTATAGAAATGACACAACTACAATCTGCTGCGTTACTCGTGAACGAGATAAAAACAGCATTTTTAAATGCTAATGAGGATGCGGAAAGAATCGAGATCGGTATTAAGCTCTGCAATAAACATCTTAGCAGCCTTAACGTCTTCCTTCGAAGCGCAGACTTGACTGTTGGTGCTAAACAACACCTTATGACGTGTATTGCTAACATCAAAAGCTATCGCACAATGATGAAGGCAAAGCATCGTACAGGTCAAGGCTTAGCGAGCACAGCTTCAGACAGCGTTCAGTGGAAAGATGTACAGTCAGCATTTAAAAATCGCCTCAGAACCGGTATCATCGTTAATCTTACGCATAAGGATATTACCGCGTTTCTGGAGGATGCTGCAACACTCTTCTGTGAACGCATAAATAAATGTCTGAAAAGCGAGATGACGTTAAAGGTAAATGCGATACTCTGCGGAGAATTTATTCTTCAGAAGGCAGGTAGAGAAATTGCAGAGCTGAAGTACTTCAACACCAGTAACGCTCCGATCTACTATGATACCGATCTCGAGGAATGGTTCACCGTCCACATCAAGAACCCCGTCTTGGTGCAAATGGGAGAGTTCCAGGAGAGGGAAAGCGGCTGGACATTATCTGCAATAATGAATTTGATGGTTAACATCAACCAGTACATCCAGTTGCATGGTTCCTCCTACATCGAACTCCCAAAATGTATCAAAGGCAAGAAAGCATGCGTCAACATCAAGAACAACGACAACGCATGCTTCGCGTGGGCGGTAACAGCGGCGCTTCATCCAGTTGATTATAAGAAACATCCCGACCGCAGATCATCATATCCTCATTATTCATCCATTTTAGATTTAAGAAATATTTTTATGCCTATGACCATAAAGCAGATTCCACGTTTTGAACAGCAAAATGATATTTCTATTAACATCTATATGCTAGAAAAGTCAGACAAAAAGTATGATGTAAGACCATGCCGCCTAACAAAACCCAGAACCGAGAGATCAAAACACGTTAATCTGCTTTTGGTCCAAGACGATGATGCAGCTCCACGAAAATATCATTATGTTTGGATAAAAAATCTTTCTCGGTTGATATCAAGTCAATTAAGTATCCATCATAATAAAAAATATTTTTGCGATCGATGTCTTAATTATTTTTATAGTCAGGAACGTTTGGATAAGCATGTTGTAGATTGTGGTCAATTAAATGAGTGTAAAATTAGAATGCCCGCGGTAGAAAATAATATTTTAAAATTTAAAAATTTCAGAAACAAAATTAAGGCGCCGTTCATAATTTATGCAGATCTGGAATGTTTGCTAAAACCGACCAAAAGTAAAAATATGTATCAAGATCATATTCCATGTAGTGTCGGCTATTATGTTAAATGCTCCTACGATGAGTCCCTATCGTTTTATAGATCCTATCGTGGTGAGGATTGCATGCAATGGTTTACAGCAGAAATGCTACAATTTGCAGAGAATCTGGAGACTGTGTTTCTTTGCCCTCTGCCCATGGAACAGATGACCGTTATGCAGAACATAGAATTTGACGAAGCCGTCCTCTGTCATATCTGCGATAAACCGTTCAGCTTGAGCGATAAAAAAGTACGAGATCATTGTTATTTAACAGGCAAGTATCGAGGGGTTGCACACGAGGGATGCAATGTGAATTTTAAGGATTGTCACGTGGTACCAGTAGTGTTTCATAATCTGAGCGGTTATGATTCACATTTCATAATTAAGAACTTGGCTTCAGATTTTGAAGGTCGCGTAGACTTACTCCCCGTAAATAAGGAGAAATATATTTCCTTCACGAAACATGTTGACGAAAATTTAGTTAAATTCCGTTTTATTGATTCTTTTAGATTTATGAGTTCTAGTTTAGATAAATTAGCTTCAAATTTGGAAACGTATCCGATACTAAATTCGCAATTTCAAAATTTACCCGCGGAAAAATTTCAGTTACTAACGCATAAGGGTGTGTATCCGTACGATTACTTTGATTCTTTTAAACGTTTCACTGATTCTAAATTACCAGCAAAAGAGAAATTTTATAATAAATTAAATGATGCGGATGTTAGCGATGTCGATTATGCGCATGCTCAACATGTATGGAGCGAATTTAAAATTCAAAATTTGGGTGAGTATTCGGACATGTACTTGAAAACGGATGTGTTACTGTTGGCTGATGTTTTTGAGCAGTTTCGTTCAACGCTGCTTAGTTCGCATGTGCTCGATCCAGCTCACTATTTTTCAGCTCCTGGATATACTTGGGACGTTATGCTAAAGTATACTCAAGTGGAGCTAGAATTATTGACTGACATCGATATGCTGATGTTTATCGAAGGAAGTGTGAGAGGTGGATTGAGTCAGTGCTCGAAACGATATAGTAAAGCCAATAACAAGTACATGGCTGATTATGATCCTACTCAATTATCAAAATATTTACTTTACACTGACGTTAACAATCTTTATGGTTATGCAATGTCACAGTACCTACCCTATGGAGGATTCGAATGGGTGGAGGATTTGGAAAATTTTGATTTTAATTTGGAATACAACAGCTCCGTAGGATGCATTTTGGAAGTAGATTTAGAATATTCGGATGGAGTGCATTATGAACATTCCGATTTACCTTTCTGCACAGAACATCTTAGCGCTCCAAAATCTAAGAATAAAAAATTAATGGCAACATTGCATCATAAAGAGCGTTACGTTATACATTATCGAAATTTGAAACAAGCTTTGGCGCATGGTTTGAAATTAGTCAAAATTCATCGCGTATTGAAATTTAAGCAGGCGGCGTGGTTGAAGCCATACATTGACTTAAATACTCGTCTAAGAACTGTTGCAACAAACGATTTCGACAAAGATTTATATAAATTATTAAATAATGCAGCTTTTGGCAAAACGATGGAAAATATTCGGAAACGTAGCAATGTTAAATTAGTGACTAAATGGGAGGGAAGATATGGTGCAGGCAGACTGATTGCCCGGCCTGAATTTAAGTCCAGTACTATATTTAATGAAAATTTAATTGCTGTGGAACTAAATAAGACTGAGATTTTTTTTAATAAGCCCATATATGTTGGCATGTGTGTACTCGACATCTCGAAGGCTAAACTTTACGATTTTCATTACGGTTATATGAAGTTTCAGTTTGGTGATAAATGCAAAGTATGCTATACGGATACAGATTCTTTAATCTACGAGATAGAATGTGATGACGCGTATGAAGTAATTCGGCGAGACTGTAACACTTACTTTGATACTAGTGATTATCCGGAAAATAATCGCTATGGTATTCCTCGTGTAAATAAGAAAGTACCGGGTTTAATGAAAGATGAGCTGAACGGTAGAATAATGACAGAATTTGTAGGAGTTGGGTCAAAGTGCTATGCGTATAGGGTGGAGGGTAAAGATAAGGATAAGAAGGCTAAAGGTGTAAAGAAAAATATTGTTCAGAACAAAATTACTTTTGATGATTATTTGGAATGTTTACAAAATTTAAAAGAAAAATATTTTGATCAAAATTTAATCCGATCCGAAAAACATCAAGTATGCACGATTACGCAGAGTAAGGTTGCACTCAATCCTCATGATGATAAGCGATATCTAATTCCAAATTCATATGATACTCTTCCGTGGGGACATTTTGACATAATGAAAGCATAATAATAGGTGTCTAGTAACTATTTAATTTTTTTAATTGCAAATATAATATGTGTAGATTTAATTTATTATATTTCTTTCATAACGATCTTTTATTTTAGGCGTTTAGTTTTATTTATTGTAAATATATTCGACATATATGAGAGAATTGTTAGTTATGTTTAATAATATTAATTAAGTTTTTGTATTATATATATACCGGAAGTCCTATGACGACCAGCAGTATGTTGAAAAATTCCATTTTTGCTTAGTTTATCGTCTCCAAAATTCAGGTTAATCGATTAATAAATGAAGATTCTAGAAGGGTGAGCACATGGCGCGGGACACCCGGTATATTATTGTGTAAATTTATATATGTTCATAAAACAAATATATGTATTACATTTTAATATAGTAAAATAATTCAACATTATCAGCAAACGCTAATTAATGATAAGAGAATGGAAAGCGAGCGTAGACTGAAACGTAAATAATTATATACTTACCAATAAATAGTGTAAAGTCAGCTTAGATTCAGTATTTTTTGGTGTTAATAAATTATTATTCTGTAAACAATTATATTCAGAGTTACGCATGTGGAGTTGATTTTATTAAACGATATGATTCAATTATAGGAAAAACAGGGTTGTTATATAGGACGCAGTTATAGAAAACGGGGTTGTTACACAGAGTGCAATTATTATATAAGTTTTATACAGAGTACAGTTATTGTATAGAGTTATGTACAGGGTACAGTTATTATACAGGATTTGTTATACAGGGTACAGTTATAGAAAACAGAGTTATATACAGGATGCAGTTAAAGAAAAACGGGGTTGTTATACAGGATGCAGTTACAAGAAAATAGGAAACAGAAATTGTATAATGCAGTTATACAGAAAATATCAGTCATTCGAACTGTTAAAGGTAATTCTACAATAAGCAAACGCAAAATTCCTTTTTTATGTAAATAGTGATCGATCGCTGATATAATTATAAAGCTGGGGAAATTCAGAAACATTGGGTGATATGAATAAAATTGAGAATATTCTGATAAGTATAAACTCTGAGTACAAACATTTTAAGGTAGTATAAACTTTAAGTTTTAAGAATAAAAACAGTTAGAGTATATTCTCACAAAATTAGTAGATGCTCTAGTGATCTGAGTTTATACTGTAAATTTTGCAATATTTGACAAGTTTTGTATTCTTTCATTTTGCCTAGAAGCGCTCTAAGTATTACTGATATGCAGTGATCTTACAAACGTATTGGCACGTACTCGGTATATTTTGTTGTATTACTGCTGCATAAATATGTCGGAATACGGCGAATAATTTGAAGAAGTACAGGACGGCATATCTGACGAGATTTTTGTCAATATTATAAGTAATCACAAAGCTATACTATCAAAATCGCAAACACCGTCAGTAAGAGAAGAGAAAAGTAAGGCTTTAACGAGTATTAGAAACGAAATGCTGAAGAAATTAAGGATCAGGTAAGGACCTGAAAGAAAGCCAATCTGAAATCTCGTTTAAAAAAGAAGACAGACATGAAGCAGACCAGAAATAAAATAATAATCCTGTCGGGTTGGCAGAAGCAGTTATATGAAATACTAATGGGAGGGTTAAATCCAACAATAACAAAAATAAAAGGTAAACTGTCAATTTTATCCTTTGAGTAAAAAGTTGAACAGTTTCCTTATGTTTATTAAATTTTTTTAAGCGGTTAAAATAAAAATATTAAAAAATTACAATTCTCAAGTAATATTTTTCTTGTTTCGAAAGTTGCGGTTTCCATTGGCGCAAGTACATCTTGCACATCAGGTAATTCAGAAATTCCGCCATCTGAAAATGAAGTTGATTGGACTGACACTGAGCTTGATATTGCTGTTAAACGGAAGAATCCTGAAACACAGAAAATCAATGTCAAAAAAATAAAAAGCAATCTCTCTGATTGGGAAACATCTGAAACTATTACACTTTCGACTCCTGAATTGCAACGTCTTGTTCTTCTGGAACAACTTCAAGTACTTCGTTTGAAGAAGAAAAAGCTACTTCGAGAAACTGAAGTACAAATTGTGCAAGAAGGAGATTCCAATTATACTGTTTTGTAATATTTTTTTCTAATTTCGTTTTTGCTATTTAGAATTTTGTTAATTACTTAAATTTAAGAAATACATTTCCTTTTTGTTATTTTTATACAGTGTACATGCCCAAACTAGGTGAAACTTGATTGAAAAACGCGAAGACTAAAATCACTTATTGTTAGAAATAAATTGTTACAGAAAGTATTTCTTGCAAATAATGTTGTGAACAATTGTGAATACTGTTTTGAACATAATTTAGAAAGTACTTACCTAATGTAACTGATAAATAGCGTTGACAATTTCATTCCGTCTGACCTGTCCGCGTGCGCTAACACCAGGTTCTTCTTCTTCGATTTCTTCTGGCGTAGCATTTTCTAGTTCGAAATCTTCATCGTTAAGTCGTTTTGCCGCATTATGCAAAGCAAAGCAACACACGATTATAGTAGGAACTTTCTCTGTGGGAAGTGTGATTTTATTTTGTAATATAGGAAATCGCTGCTTTATTTGACCAAAACATCTTTCAATAATTATTCGTTCTTTAGCGTGTAATCTGTTATATAATCGTTGCTGCTCTGTTGCAGGAGTCCTGAAGGGTGTCATTAACCAAGGCGCTAATCCGAAACCTTGATCACCTAAAAGATGTGCTAGTGCTCCGTTCTTAGTTTTATAACGTTGTACACATCAGAATTTGTCCAAATTCGTACATCATGAACGGATCCCGGCCACGATGCATCAACACATGTAAAACATTCTTTACTGTCGCATGTTGCCATCACATTAATGTTACAAATTTTTTTTCGGTTAATATATTCATCTCCTTGATTATGTGGTTTAATAATAGGCACATGGGTACAGTCTACAGCCCCTACAGCGGACGGAAAGGTATATTCTTTCTGCCACTCTACCATTGCAGCAATAAAGGCTTCTTCATTATTAGGGAATTTTATCCAGCGATTGGCTCTAGCTACAATTTCGTTCATAACATTTGTAATTGTTTTGGAAACTGTAGTCTGATGACCGACATCCTCTCCGACACCAGATTGAAATCGAGGATCTCCAATATACCTCCAAAAAGTTTGGAAACGCTGAAATGACGTTAAAGCTTCACCTATAGTTTCAAGAGTTTCCCCTAAAAAATGATCTGTCAACTACTCTACCCTATGCCTCTCAAAGCGGTAGAGAGATCTAAGACACCGTTCGTTAACTTCACGACGCACTGAATATAATTTGCGTGCTTGTAAATTATTTATATATTCGGCCATACTTGCTCGTGCACGAGATTTGTATGAAGCTGAGTCTGATACTGACCAAACTCACATATTTACGAGAATATACTTCGACTTGAAGTATAAAATTTTCCCTTATTCATACCAAATTTAAGTTTATGCTCAAGTGATGAGAAAAATCTCTTTAATGGAGTTTCTACTACAAGGCAAGCATGAACTCAGAATTTTTATTCCTACTAAATTAAGTATATACTGTGATTTTTTGAAGTGTTAGCATGCACTTCACTTTATTCATATCACCCATTGAGTTTTCGAGTCACGTCATAGATTACACGCATTGTTGCTATCAATTTATTTTATCAAGCGAAAATATAATTTACGCATACACTCGCAAATGTTTATCAGCAACAACATAACTTGTGGTTTAAGAATTGTTTCCTATGAAACTCAATTTCAGGGCAATTAAAATATATTAATATATACCGTAAACTTATACACTGTTATTATGAAAATGTTTTATTTTATAATTTAAAATAAAAGTCTATGCAGAAATTATTCAAATTTATTAATACTATAAAGAATTATGTCAATTCTTTTATTTACTCCAATTTCTCAAACATCTTCCATCTAATCAAATTTACATAATTAAGAGAATTTCATTTTTACAAAAAATTAAGAGAACTTCCATTTTTACATTTGCATTGAAAATATATTAAGGATTATGTTAAGGATTGCAGATAATGTCCATCCGTTTTTCCCATTCTTGGAACTCCTCCAACTGCATCAATATCGGTTTATTGATGTTCCATCAAACCATTTCCTTAACATTTACATCCCAGAATATTTCTTAGATATGTACTCTGCTTTCCCTTTATTATTTATGACTGATTACAAATCAGTATTCTGTCATGATTCCAAGGCAAGCAGTTCTCATTGTCAATAGAGTAGCTTGAATCATCCCAATCATAATCGGATACTCTGACATCTTGATGTAACAAACTAACTAACCAAAGTGTAGGATTTTGTAGATTCACTTTCATTTTTTGTTAAACGAATTGCTGGATGCAATGGAGACTTTTACGTTGTTTTCATACCATTCCGCTAAATCATCAGTCCCAGGCAGAAATGTATATTGTGTTAAATAATAGTAAATTTGACCGTTCTAAGCATCGTTCATAAGATCGTAAGCATGGATGAAAAACTTTAAAGCAAACAGAGAAAAATTCCTCTTGATCGCAATGAAACATAGGTGTTATGAAAGACGATATCATATATTTGATACACAATATAGGATTCCAATGTATAAAATGTACATCCTCCACTTCTTCTTCTTCATATTCTGGTTGCCGCTTAGCATCAGATCTTACCCGTGACACACACATATTTTACACCTGCTAATTCAAACATTTTTTCATTTTATTATAAAACGAAAATCAATCACGTAATTACATTTGCGAAATTTTTTCTTTTCAATGAAATCTCAGACACAATTCAAACAATTTTCCTCATTTCAATATTCTTCGAAATCTAATTTAAGAGAAAATTTATATTATTAATTAATTGGGTTGCTTTTCATTTCCTAGAATTTTATCTCCAGCTACGCATGCACACGCCTAATGTTATCTGAGTCTGTGGTTTAAGAATTGTTTTTTTCTATTAGAGCAATTAAAAAATATACACTGTAAACTTATACGCTGTTACTATAAAAATAAAAGTCTAAATAAAAATTAATCAAAATTTATTAATATTAAGAATTATGTTAATGATTTCAGATAATGCCCATCCACTTTTCCATTCTTGGAACTCCTCCAACTGCACCAATATTGGTTTCTTGATGTTTTCATCAAACCATTCCTTAATATTTGCATCCCAGAATATTTCAGTATTTGCAGTGTTCATATACTTGTTCTGGATGATTTCCTTCTCATCTCTTCTCACAGTAAATTCACAACATAGTACTGCATTAATTTTAAACGCATCATCTTTCTGGAAAGCATTCCTAATTCGTCTTCGGAAAACTACTTCAACATCGTTTAAAAATGCTTCAACATTTTTGTGTTTCAGGTTTATAACAATTGCTGTTCGCATACGATTTCGAAAAGCAGATTGTAAATCTTCCCATTTCACGCGTTTTAAAACTGTAGAATCCTCTAACTTGCTAGCATTAACAGTACCTCGAAAACCTTTTATATGTCCAATGCAACACAATAAATGTTGTTTAGTTCCTGGAGACTTTTTTTTTGAACTTCTTAAAACTGAATTTATCGTTCGCAACCGTTTGTTACACAGTTTAATATAAGCTTTAGCACTATCCACACCATCAGCAGCAGTTGTAATTGTTTGCTTTAGTTCTTCAACATAAGTTGACGCTTGGTCACTAAATGATTGCATTTTATGAGTGAACACATGTACTCTGTTTTCCTTTTACTGTAAAACTGAACTCATCCTCTACAATTTTCTTAATTTATTACTGTTTTGTGACTGATAAATCAGTATTCTGTCATGACTCTAAAACAAGCAGTTCTCATTGTCAATGCAGTAGCTTGAATCATCCCACTCATAATCGCATACTCTGATATCTTCATGTAACAAACTAACTAACCAAAGTTTATAATTTCTGAATTAAATGTAACTGAAATATGCTCCAAATTTTTTTAGGAAATCTTCAGCCTCCGTACGACTTAATTCGCCACTTTGAAGGCAGTCGAATAATTTATAACCATGAAAACTTTTCAGAAGTTCGATGCTGTAAACTGCAGTCACTTGTTCCTAGGATGTTTATATAAAGAATATGGTAATAAATGAATATAATTAGTTGTTTTAATGACTTTTATTTCAAATAAACATATACACACGCACACAAACATGCAAGAAAAAAAATGTCTCGAACTTTTACGTGGGTAAGCAACAGCAGCATTCTCTCAGCAAATTATTATCCTCCTTTCGAATTAGATTCTAATTACGAATATCAAATAGGCTTGTTGAGTTTTTTTTCACCTACAATAAAATACCTAACATTGAAGAAGGGAAAAAATAATAAATTCTATTAAGATGAGGATAAAATTATAAGCATTCCCCCACCGGTTCGGTTCCAAGATTTGAAAAAATTCCTTCAAAAGCAATTGTCTCCAACGATTCGGATACTGAGGCAAAACTAATTTTAATCCGTGAGCTAAATAGAGTTTTAGAAACACCAATTATATTTCTTAATAACATAATTGACGTTTCTAAACGTCCGTTTACCATCCTTATTAATTACTGGTTAATTATGTAAACGGAACTGACAACTGACCATAAAGGAATTTAAGAGGGGGATTAAACAGATGTATAAAGCATTTTTTACTGACTTATGCTTATTGTGTAGTTTTATTGTGAAGAATTATAGTTGTTACGGTTACAAAAATTGCAAAATGAATTCCAATTATCAATCTATCTATTGTGAGATTCCGAAGCCAAATCAACTTATGATGCATATCCGTGGTGAAAATATTAACAGCATATCACCTTGGCTTCTGCAACCTCTGCAAGAGCAATGGAAAGTTACATTTCAGCTTTTAAAGATACTTGGGATAAAAGAGGTAAACTGAGAAGTGCTGAAGCATCAAGTGAAGGGAACCCTAACAACTGATCAAATCCATGCCTTGGAGGAAAAAGAAAACTTCTTTCTAAGAAATCTTTCTCAAATTCAAGAAAAGGTTGTACGCGTGAGATTAATAGGACTACAACAACTGGATCTATGGTCCAGCATAATTAAACTTCTTGACTATCTTGAGCATCAGACATCTTATAAATTAATTGTATACAATCGGTTACAACAACAACAGCAGCAGCAGCATCATCATCAAAACCTTAAAACTGAAGAGCATGAAGTAAATTTAAATTAGTCATTAAAATTCATTATTCTTTTGTTTTTTAATTGTAATTGATTTAATACTCTGCTACGATCTATAAAACATTTTTCACCTTTACGTTTATGATAGACAGTTTAAAATTTCCAGATTAAACTTAATTGAAAAAAAATATGAAATACACACCAAATTTTTTAGAAAATCTTACTTATATAAAATAACAATAAATGCAAATTAATTTTATATTTTCTTTTTACCTCAAATCTATATCAGTACAATTTTTTCTTTAAAGTAATTTCCGTTTTGTAGTTAATGTTAACTTGTAGCTAATTAGAAATTAAGATTTATTGGAGGGGAAAAGGAAATGTCTTGAGTAAAAAGAAGAAATTACGTTAGATTTTCAGTCTTTCAGTCTTAACAATCAGTGCAACAAGTGATAGTGGAGCGTAACCTTCAAAGTAATATTATGATGATGATGATGATACCATTAAGTTCTGATGATTCTGACGAAGAACTTATTAAAAATATAGGAGCAGATAACGTTAGAAAATCTGTTGCAACATTGGAGAATTTATGTGAGAAAACTATTATTAATAATGTACATTCAGTGCTAAACTTAAAACAATTAAAATTACGAAATGTAATAATCAATAAAAAAAATTTTAAATTTAAAGTGATAAAATTTAAAACATATCAAGAAAAGTGTACAGTTTACAAAAATTTTGCATCATGGTACTATGATGAATCTCCACTTCAGAACATTGAACTGAACAAACTTCACAACTACAACATGAACATTTTATTAAGCCCATCAGTATGGAATTACGCAGTGAATTCATATGATCGTGATGACGATTACCGCTGCATTTATAAGGAATATTATACCTTTAATAATAATCACATATGTGAATTTTGTAAAAATGTTTGCGCAAAATTAATAAATAATGTTAACCGATTTAATAAAGTGAATTCACATAATGTATGTCCCATAATTATGTACTGTCATTAAAAAACTATTGTGATTTTTGTGTCAAACCATTATTTATAATATTAACAAATGATGAATGTCGTAAAAGGGTTTCAATGCCATTAAAATTATGTTTTAAATATTAATTGTGTACAGATAACGATTTTTATATTTTTGTATATATTTATATTTTCAGATTTACGTTTTTTGTGAATTTTTGGTATAATTGAATGTACTAATGTAAATAAAATAAATAAATTATAATTATGTACTGCGCTTATAACTAAATGTATTATGTTTATATATTTTTAATCACTTGTTGTAAATAGAATATATGCACACAGCTTATTGCAAATAAACTTAAATTTTCTGTTGACGTGTCTAGAAGTTTACTCATAATTAAATAATAAGGTAAGTATTAAATAAAAAAATCTGTAAAATCTCGTAAGAGAACATTTGAAACCGTTACTTGAAATAATTTCCGATTCCATTATCAAAAGTTTAATAAAAGTTCTATAGATTGGCTACGGGAGCTTAATCGTATAAGGAGAATTCATATGGAGGGGAGGGGGGGGGGGGGCATTTATACTGCATGTTATCAATTTTCTAGTTAAAATTTCTACAAAAATGGGTGAGTGTATTCTAAATATACAAATGGGTGCTTTACGTTAATTGTTTATCTTCTCATTTCAGAAAGATACGAAATTGCGAACATGGTTAGGGGGAGGCTCCCTCCTAATTGAAAAGTAAGTTTTAATCCTCTTTTAGTTTTTCTTTATTTTAAATTTATATTTTATTTTCAGACGAGACCTATTTTCATGTGGGAGGGAGATCCTCCCCATAATTATATGTTTTGTTTCCCAAAGGGAAACAAAACAATTTATACATTTCTCCGAGATGGAGAAATTTATTCCATCATGTAAGTCTCTAAACATTCTTGTTGTATAAAATAATTATATAATTTATTGTTACATTCTCCCCCAACCCATCACGTAGAAGGGGTTATGAGTATACATTTGTAAGTTTTATCGTTTTACATTTTTATTACATAATTGTAATTGCGTTTTTCTTTTGTTACAGATATGGATAGGTAAGGCTTAACACTATTTAATATATCTCTTGTAATTAACTTATTCAAAATTCTTATATATTTTTTCAACATGTAATAATTATAGTAATTTGTTTATTACTTCAGTTGCTAGTATCTTTGACAAAGTAATTTTATATTTCGTTTATGCATTATGTTATTTATAAATTTTTGAGAATTTAATATACATAATGTAATTGATTTTATTCAAGAAATTCTAATATTATTTTTCAATATTTTCATAATTATATAGCGATGTAGGACTTTTTACGATGTTTATTATTTTAATTTGTATAGTAGTTATATTTTGTTTATGTATTATGTTGTTTTATTGTTTTTCTTCATTTTGAGAATATATTGAAACTTATAATTTATGATTTGTTACAGGATCCCCAATAAAGGTACATTACAATTAACTCTGTTCTATACTCCATCCAATTCCTATTAAATTAATATACAGAAATATTAATTTACAACAATTTCAGTGAAAAACTTGTGCTCTCTCTAAGTCATCATTTTTCTCAATACTTCAATACATTCTATAACAAAAAATCATTAGGAGGTATAGTAAAACAATACAATTAAATATTTTTCTATTACAGTTTTTATTTCAGAGGTAGGGTGTAGAAAACTTTTTGAAATAAGCATGTGCGTAGTTCTAGACCTGAACATGCGCTTAACTCTTTTTTTATTAAATTATTTTATTAGATAAAGTGAGCACGTGAGCGTATATCAGCAAAGGCAAAAAACTAAGGTAATTTTTTTTACTCTTTAACATTAAATTTTAAAATGTTATGTTCAGAACTACACAGAAAATAACAATTTCTTTATCATCTCTCCGCTCGAAACTCACACTAAGCTCAATAGCGTACGGAATTATGTTTTTCATTCTTATGCTCTTGATGATTATTTTCGTTGAATATTATGATCAGCAGAGGATGCTCCGAGTAGCGAGCGGGAATTCTTTTTTTGATAAATATTGTCACATTTGAAATAAGCTGTAGTAGTTCTGAACTTGGACGTGCGCTTATCAGCAGAGGACGCTGCGAGTAGGGAGCGTCGACGTTATTTAATTTTTATTTAGTTATGTAATATTAGTTCTGAACTTGGACGTGCGCTTATGAAAAGGTGTCGCATAATTTAATTTTTTTTTTTTATTTTGCACCCCCTGCTGCATGCCGCATGCCGCACCCTGCATGACGCAACCCTGCATGCTGCAAAGAACCACCCTGCATGCTGCAAAGAATCACCCTGCATGCTGCAAAGAATCACCCTGCATGCTGCAAAGAAGCACCCTACATGCCGCACCCCCTAAATGCCGCAACCCTGCACGCCGCATGCCGCTAAGAAACACCCCGCATGCCGCGCGCACGCTGCAAATAAACGAGTGTGTGTGTGTGTGTGTATGGCTGTGGTGCGCACCTCGCATGCCTCCTGCTGTTGCTGCCACTGATCCTCCTCCTCCTCCCCCTCCTCCTGCGCCTGCGACCTCGACGCTCAGCGCGCGCACATCTAGCGACGCCACTACGTCATCACGACGCTACTACGTCACAGCGTCTACCGGACGTATTCAGGAATCGAGAGGCCTGTGTTATTCCTTATGGGATTTTGGCGTAGAACGCCCATAGCCTATCTACTATCTAGAGATGCGTCTAAAATTTTCAATAGGCGAAAAAAAATTTCTAAAGCTTAAAATGTATTAAAATGTACTTTTATATCATATATATATATATAATTTATGAGTAAAAAAAAAAACTAAATTTCTGTATTATATCTTCATTAATAATAATAAAACTTTAAATGAACTTAATAGCCGTTTTAATATTAGAATTATGACACGTTGTAAAACAATGCTTAAATGTTCCAAATGCCATGTTTTAATTTTATACTAAAATGTGGGATTTTAATCATTTCAGTGTTATTTTACAAATAGTAATTGTCCGAAAAAATTATTATAATATTTAAATATACCGCCATTAGGTTTATATATTTCTGATCCAAGACCACAGACGCTGCAAATTTTACACCAAAATTTCTATCCGACTGTGGCATCTATATATACATATTTTATCTATGGCATTTACCGCTACATCATAGAAAATAATACTTTCCACAAAATCGGAGGGAATGTTGTTTGGAAAGAAATGGAGCCACTGTTCCCGCAGCATTCGTGGCAGAGCCTAAAAAATCACTTTCGCAGGAAATTATTGCCCAACATTCAGAACGCCAGTTTGACTGCGGAAGAAATTGCACTGTTCTTTAACAGGGGAGGTGAGTCTAGAGGGAATTGTATTATACCAACGCAAATGCCAGCATCGGTTCCAGCACCCGCACTTATTCCATCTCCCGCATCGACGCCGTTACCTATACGGACGCCACCGCCGTTTCCGGCACCTGCACTCACTTCCCCGCCCCTATCAACATCACCACCTACACTGGCAGCAGCAGCAGCGCTTTCACTAGCGCAGACTTCGTTTTCGGCCAATTACAAAGCAATGCCTACTCTGAACTGCGATGAGGCATATGATGTTCATGTTTCATACGTCGCAAATGGTCCTCGGCTATTTTACGTGCAGTTAGCGGAGTCGAGAGACAGATTACAAATGCTGACGGATGATTTAAGACCACGGCTCGAAGGGTGGGGATGGCAGTATTTTTGATGTATTCAAATAAATAAGCAACAGATGGAGCAAGCATAGTAATGTTACGAATTTTAGTTGTAAAGGTGTTAAAACAACTTTTCCGGGGGCTTGACGAAATTGCCAGACCAAATTGATGGTTTTATTATATGTAAACCAGAGAGGTGGGAAAGACTAGAGGGAGCGTTGCCTATACGCCGCGTGTTAAATTTTTGACCCAGACCAGAAGCTGTGCAAGAGCTGTTTATGACCCCTTTTAAAATACGCGCCAAGAAGCAGCCGTCGAGTTTCTGATTGTCAGTGGCGTACATATAATTAATATTGAATTCATGGTTACACAGTGCTTCGTGTGCTTTTAGGTGTGAATTACGTTGATTTCCATTTTCCACTTTGCTTTCCTTTCCTTTCTTTATATTCAATTATGTATTTAATTAGATTTAATTTAAGTTTTGGTTAGCTTAGTTTGTGTTTTTCATGTGTTTTTTTTAATATTATAAATTTAGAGGTTACGTTTTCAGTTTGTGATTTTTTTTTTAATTTAGTGTACAGAGTTTGTTTTATCGTAAGTGTAGTTTATTATATATTAAACATTTTTATTGCGTTTCGTGTGATATTGTGCTGCAAGATGGTAAGCTGCAAAGCATGTAAAGCATCGAGGGCTTCCAAGACGTCTGTTGAGCAAAGCTTAACATTTCATAGGTAATCAGTTTTTATATATAATTTTGCAAATCTATTAATATAATTATTATGATAGATGTCCCACAAAACCAGAAGTTAGAAATATGTGGCTGCAATTCATTGGCAGCCAGTTGGATCAGAATCTTTTTTCACAGGACGGGATCATTTATTTGTGTTCTGCACATTTTACAGAAGAATGCTTCAACAGATATTCTGCAAAGAAAGTATTGTTAAAAAAGGATGCCGTTCCCACTGTTTCTCTCACTTACGGTGACAGGGTATGTTAATTTTCTTTTTACTTGATGGGTGAGGTACCATCGTAATCATAAAAACCAACCACACTGAAAATAGTTATTAACTGGAGCGTGTCAAATAATGTAATCGGTTTTTATGTTTACTCAGTGTTTACTGCAATACTTACATTTATTTAACACTAATGTTAACTTATTTTAATAGCTTGCCTTGCAAGAAAATAACGCACAACCAATAGGAGATGCTTCTCATTCAACCTGAGAAAACTGTAGCAGAATCTTGTGCTTATTTCGTGGTAGAAGATGCTGATGAAGTACAAGGTTATTCCATGGTAGAAGATGCTGATTCCAGTGATGAAGATACCGATTGCATAGTGGAACAAATCTTTTAATTGAAAGAAAAAATCAAAAAGCTAACTACTAAGACAATTGAAGTGGTTCAGTTAAAAAATAAAATTAAAAAACTGACTGAGAAAAATTCCAGCCTGCAAAATCAAGTAAGAATTTTGAAAAAGAAATTAAAAATACTTAAAAAATACAGAAAGGACAAGAAAAGGAATCAACTAAACTTAAAGCAAACATTGGGTAGTTTTGGAAAAGTTTGTGAATTGATGGAACGACTTGAAAAAAAAATGACAAAATTTTTCCAAGAAAATATAGCGAAGAACTAAGAAAATTTGCAGTGACACTACATTATTATTCACCGAAAGCATATGAGTTTGTCCGAAGGTATTTTTAAAACTGTTTGCCGCATGTTAAAACCATAGCATCCTGGTATTCCAATATCAGTGGAGAACCTGGTTTTATTGAAGAAACTATCAGTATGATTTCTACGAGGTCAAAATGTATGTTAGAAATGGAATTTCCAAAAATGTTATTATGTTCTCTGTCATTTGATGAAATGTCGATACACCAACTTATTGAATGGGATGGTCAACAATACCATGGCTTTGTTAATATGGGTATTCCTATGGATCTGTGTAACCAGGAAGAAGCCAAACAAGTACTTGTATTTATGCTAGTCGCTATTAATGATACCTGGAAAGTTCCAGTAGGGTATTTTTTTATTAATAGTTTGAGTAGCACACAGAAAGCATCTTTGGTTAAACAATGTCTCTTTTTAATGCAAAAATGTGGTGTCATTGTTACAAATATTACATTTGACGGATGTGCTGCTAATTTTACCATGGCTACATCACTTGGATGCAGGTTAGATATCGACAATTTAAAACCTTCCTTTGGTGAAGACACGACAAATATAATGCCAGATCCACCCCACATGTGTAAACTCGTACGTAATACATTTTCTGATAAGAAGAAATTAATTGATGATGACAACAATGTCATAAGTTTTCATTATCTAGAACTTCTAAATCAGCTGCAAGAAAACGAAGGCCTTCACTTAGCTAATAAGTTGAGAAAGAAACATATCTACTTCGCAAAGCAAAAAATGAAAGTAAAATTGGCTACGCAACTTCTTAGTCAATCTGTTGCCGAGTCCTTGCTGTTTTGTCGAGACATATTAAAACTGAAAGATTTTGAAGACTGTGGTGCTACAGCAAAATTTATTTTGAAAATTAATAATGCATTCGACATTTTAAATTCCCATAAATTAGGAGATTATGGTTTTAAAAGAGCATTATGCCAAAAGAATATTAATGAAGTGTTGGAGTTCATGGTTTCCTTTGAAGATTACATAAAAAAATTAAAATTTATGGATGGTCAGTTAGTTCTTCAGTCGCAAAGGAAAACAGGATTCTTAGGATTTTTAGTAGGTCTAAGATCTGTCATTGAAATGTATTATAAATTCATTGATCCTCCTAGTGGAACACCCCTTCTAAAGTTCCTTCCTGTTTATAAATGTGGTCAGGATCACTTGGAAATGTTTTTTGGAGCTGTAAGAGCTCGAGGGGGATGCAATGATAACCCAACCTGTCGACAATTTAAAAGTGCCTTTAAAAAATTGCTTGTACATGCAGAAATTGCTGACAGGGGAATTGGAAATTGCGTTCCTCTTCAACAAATCAATATTTTAAATTGTCCTAGTACAAAGAAACCAGAGGATATTATAAATTCTCATACTATAATTTATAATAGGTGTAGTTTTAATGAAGGTAACATATCGCAAAATATGGATGTTAGTTTAAGGGATCACACTTATTTATTTACAGAGACTTGTTTATAAAATTTTGCTGAAGAAGTTACTACTTACATTGCAGGATTTGTATCACGTAAACTGAGTATGTCATTGAAGTGTGAACTATGTTTATCAGCTCTATTTGGAGTAAAAGAAAATTTAGTCAGCAGTTTAATTGACTTTAAAGACAAAGGTGGATTAGTGTATCCAAGTAACGATGTTATTTATATTTGTGTACAAACCGAAAAATTTTATAGGACCGAAAAAATTGAAAGCGGAATAAAAGTAAATAATCTAAAATTGCTGATTAAAATTAAATTTCTAATTTCTTTTCTAATAAGAATTTGTTTAAACTGAAAAAAACTTGTACATTTCAAAGGACAATAAATTTTTTTATAATTAATTTCTGATGTTTCTTTCTGTATGTAAATATATTTTTTTGTGTTATTAAAAAAATATTGATTCACATTCTAGTGTGGGACGATAAAGCTAGTATAGCGGTGAAGGATGAAAAATAGTTATTTACGCTTTACCTATTTCCTTTTTATACCGATTCGCGGTAAGTGACTTCGTAATAAACGAACAAATTTTGAACATTTAAATGATATATTCTGTAATTTTTTAGAAGCTTTAAATAACCTATTAATCTGCCAACTTATGTTTTTAATTTAAAAATCTAGTTTCAATTGAAAATAAAATAAATTATCAATACTTAGTTAATATTTGTTGATTAATTTATCTTAAAACGCTTTAGCTACCTCTGTTTATTTATTTACTTTCTGTTCTAATGAAATTGTTAATGTACAGTTAAACAAAACTGTTTTCTCCCCTGTTTTCAAGTTCGGTGTAACTTTTGTTAGATATATTTTCAATCGGACAATACTGGAATTATGTACGCCACTGGCATGGAAACCACTTCGTTCAGGGACCGGGTTCAGAAGCTGTTTATTGCCCTCAACCTACCCCCGACCTTTTCGCGCGTTGGACCACAAAATTTGAATAGTGCTCCCTCTAGTCTTTCCCACCTCTCTGATGTAAACAAAGGGTGCACTGCGCATTTTAGCCCACGTAACACGTGCTAGCAACCGTGCCTGAGCATTGTTTGGACTATTTTTGTTTATTGTGTTGGACACTGTGTTTAGCTGTTTTTTTTCCAATAATTTTGGTGGTGTGTTGTATTATTGTGCTTTTATAATGGGCAGAACGTACGCAAAACGGCCGAAAAAAAATAAAAAAGCAAAATCAATGAAATACATTTGGAGAACAAGAAAATGTTCTATGCATTTAACGAGAGTGAGCCAAGATAAGATTCTCAAATTACCTAGTATTTTCTGCACTATTTTGTTTTTATAAAAAAGTTTTCTAATTAAACTTGTCACTGTTACAACACCTCAAATGCCAATACTCCTCAAATATTTTACGATGCGCACATGGAACGTTTTGAGGATGTAATAATAACTGAAATTCGAAATTGCAAGTATTATAAATGTACAGGTTTTTTTTTTATATTTTGCATCCTACCTAGAAACTTTATTTTAGGAGCTAGAGATAAACTTTAAATGCAAAAGTAGTAGGGCTTCATGTCTATTATCTTTTAGAGTTATAACAAGAAACAAATGCGCAGCGCAAAGTGGAGAAAAAATACCAACTTTAATTTTTTGAAATGGAACACCCTATATTTTGTTTCATAAGATGAAAGAGCACTTTTGTTTCTAGTGATAACTAGATAACTAAGATAACTAGAAGATAATAGGCATAAAAACTTATAACTTTTGTATTTAAAGTTTTTCTGTGGTTCCTAAAGTAAAGCTTCTAGATAGGGCGCAAAATATAAAAAAATACCCTGTACATTGGGAGTAGGACTGTACAAGAATACCAATATTCAAATTTATTATAAAATACTGATAGGAAAAATAAAAACTATTGGTATTGAATAAATAATCGATATTATCGATATCTGAAAACTATCATTTGAGTAAAATTTGTTGTCGCACAGCCTTAATTAAGAATTATGCATAATAGCTTAATATGCATAGATTGGGACTTTTGAAAAGCAGTTACAAGAGCGCCCTCATTTGGAAAAGGACTGAACTATTCTGGAGAAAATTGTTTTAGTGCCTCTTCGAACCACCACAATCGACATTTAAAATCTATTTAATGTCGTAATTACACGAGATAACTTCCTCATTTTGCAGATAATGGTTTTAAATGCATTTATTGACGTCGTGTGATAATTTGTTTTTCGAATTTTGTTGAAAAAAAAGTTACATATTGACAATTTAATTATTGAATTAATCACATTAAATATCAATCAAATTTTATACTATTTTCAGAAAATCTTTATAGATTTATGAAGAAACATAACACTTTTAAAAATAGGGAAAAAAATTATTCCTTCTTGAGATTTATATCCACAAAAATTGTAGAATGCTTTCACAAGTACTGCCATCTAGGTAGAACACCCGCTGGCGCCCTGGTCTTAAGCCGAGAAGTCTTGCAACCGCTGGAAGACTGTCCCTCCCCAGTGTTTAGTGCAAGATGTAGAGGTGATCCGACGGGGCACAGTATTGAACCTCACTGAGGAACAATATGAGGTTTGTGAGGATCAATTTTATCAACAAGAAACTATACATGGCACTGATTCCTTCAGCAGCCTCTTAACTATTAGTTATAAAAGAAAATATCTTGTACAAAAGCTCCACGTGACTACAAGTGAGTTATTCACCAAACTTATACTTCTTTAAGTGGAATGTACAGGGTTTTAGGTTATATTTTAAACACTTTAACAGACATATCAAAACTATGTTAAATACAAACGTTTTAGAAATTTACCTGAACCGCCAGAATTTACTAAAAATACAAACAAATGACGATCGGAAATGTAACAAATACGAACTGACTTTGTTATTTTAAATGGAATACCCAGTATAATTTCTGAAATTAAGTCTCTCCTAATCCCAAACATATATACAGGGAGATTCAGGCAATCCATTCATTAAAAATTTACGGACTTCCTCTTTGAATTTCTATTTCATATTTTGTGGTTATAAGTTAGCGATAATGATCTATTAAATTATAATATTTTCAATTTTCGGACACTTCCGCTTATACTGGAAGTTGCTGTCAACTTTCTTATTTTAAATGGAATACCCCAAAAAACTGAGGTTTTTTTTTAATTTTGGCTCTAAGTTGTCCTCGGCTATTATTTATTAGTAACTTTCTACTGTGTCTGAGTAATAACGCATTTTCCTCGATATAACAACTTTTTTTTATTAACTTCTTGAATTGTCGATTTTTTTTTATCATCAAATACATTTAATATGTCTGTGTTTGATTAATCCTTTTTTGGTTCTTCGTAGCGATTAAATTGTTTTTTTTTATTCGTACTAAACGGATATTTCAAAAATTATAATTTCTCTTGTTTTCATAACCCACTATTTAAAAATAATACCGAAAAGTGGAAAAAAAATTACGTGCTAAAAAGACCGTTTCTTATGTTTAATAGTCCTTAGAACTCGCAAGTGCACAGCAAGATAGCTCCGAAATGAGCTTTTTGCTGCCAGAAACGTACAAATTTCTGTATAAACAATACGTAATAGGCTGAGAGAAAATGACCTCCGAGCTCCCGTTCCTGCTTGTGCTCCGTTGCTCATAAGGGCATATCGAGTTCCCCGGCTAGCGTTTGATCGCGAACATGAACTGGACGATAGAGGATTGGGACCGGGTTTTGTTTTCGGATGAGTCCAGGTTTTGTTTGTACGCCTCCGACAGACGTAAGCCGGTATATAGACGACCTGGAGAAAGATATTTCCAGTGCAATTTTCGGCCAAGGGTTTCTTTTAATGAAGGCTCAATTATGGTCAGGGCCGGAATTTCTTACGAAGGGGGCACAGAATTGGTAGCGTTACATGGGGGGCGTTTAACAGCAATTCGATACACTATTGACATTTTAGAACCCCATGTTGCGCCTCATGGCCCTTTTGTCGGGGACAATTTCGTGCTAATGCATGACAACGCTCTGCCACACACAGCAAGAATTGTCCAGGCCTATTTGAATGAAGTTGAACTGCAAGTGTTAGAGTGGCCGGTAAGAAGCCCAAACCTCAATCCAATTGAGCACGCGTGGGATTTCCTTCAGCGACGCGTACGGTAGTGGCATAGAGCTTTGTTAACACTGCAGGATCTGAAGCATGCCCTTACTAAAGAGTGGGAAAATTTGCAACAAAATTACATCCAAGAGCTCATTGAAAACATGCCGAGCAAGATGAAAGCAGTTATTGCTGCCAGAGGTGGAAACACCCGCTATTAAATCCTTCCGAAGTTCACTGTGTCCAATTTTTAGTTATTGTATTTTTTTAATTTGTTATTTATTTTGCTTTTATCTGTTGTTATTTTTGCAATTCAGTCTGTTTTCATCATTATGTAGCTTAATTTGTTTCTTCGCATTGGTTTAAGTTTATTCAAATTATATATTTTTTTCAATACACTGGTATCGCGATAATTTTTGTGCGGTGTGTATATTACATTCTAAATTGATCTGCAGACATAATTTATTCAACATATTATTATGATGATTTTTGTTGTTTTTATTCCATAACGCACCTCTTTTAAATACAGCAGCAATGACTTTTTCGTTATCCATGTTAAATTAGTAAAGACAAACAGATGGGCCAACGCGCAAATAATACCTTGCTCAATTTTATACCCTTAAGCTATGGCCGCAGTAGACGAGGGAAGATAGATGGCTGAAGGGCAGATGGTGGAGAATGAATGGAAGAAGGTAGATATCTCTTATGCCCGGTTTTATAAACGTGCTCGTTGACTGTTAGTTACTGAAACGGAGGTTGACATTTCAACCAACGGTTGAGAGTGGTTGGGTTTTACAAAACAATTTTGTCTTCCGGTCGATCAACCGACGGTTGAATCATTTTATTTCATGGTGGCTAACCTGATATTTGAAATCTGACCAATGAGAGCATTATTTGGTTTAAGACCACGTGTCAACAAGGTAAAACTAACCTTCATAACCTTATATGTGATATGCATGGAAACATTTCTGGAAAAACTAGTTGCACAAATACGAGTACTCCACGGTCGAAGCGTGTAGTTTACACCGAGTGTGATGTACACTTGCTTGCAATAAAATCGCGTACACCTTCAAAATCAAGTAGCCGAGTTTTTATCTATTTTTTGCTTTGTAAATGGGTATTTTGAGAATTTTGTCATGTTTCCAAACGTACAGGTTAGGAACTGAGATTGAAATGATTATATTTTACCTGGACGAATGATTTGTTAAATAAATATTACGCTATTTCAAATATTTGACAGTCCCATAAATATAATTTAATCGAAATAGAATTGTCGATTGCTTATATTCTGCTAATAATATATTTTTTTAACACTTTGTCATTTGATGAACTTGAGGAATCCAGGTTGAATAACACTACACTTATATGACACATGCATGACACTACTCAATCTCCAGTTGACGACGCTAATCGCTACCCACTCCTATGGTTGAAGTCAACTGACAGAGAACCGTAGGTTGAGCTGCCTACCGAACATTATAAAACCAAAACCTTTCGTTGACTACGGGTTCAGTGTCAACTTCTAGTCAACCGTACTTTATAAAACCGGGCATTAGCCGCCCTACATTACGTCCGGCAAGTATGAAATCAAACGCGAAAGAAATGCCTTTACTAAAAGTTGTAAAGAAAATGTTACTTTGTGCCAATTTGACTTGGGTCGATCTAACTTCCAAAAAACCAAAAACATGTGTATTTACGGAGACTCTACAATGGAGAATAGATAAGGTACATAAGTCGAGTAACTATTATAGTTATACATAATTTCAAAGGTCATACCACTATTTTGCAAGCTGTTTGTGATAGGAATCGCTTCACTGATCTGTTCTGTGGAGAAGTTGGATCTCTACATGATGCTTGTGTTTTAAAAGGTCTTAAATTTATGAAATGTGCCCAGAATGTTTTTTTTTTAATGAAAGGGAGCAGTGTATCGTAGAAGATTGACCGTATCCGAATTTGCAGTGGGCCGTAACACCATTTTATCAACTTTTCATGAAATATGCTGCAGTAGTTGCAAAAAATAATAAAGTAGTTCCAATATATCTCACAATCTATCAAAGACATACAATTTGGTTTTCAAAGCCAACTCTGTTCTTTTCATTTTGAAACACTTGATATTTTGTTGGGTATATGTTGTTGGCTAGTTTTTTTTTGTATTTTATATGAATTCTCATTTTTTAGGTTTTCCTCGAAAACTTTCAACATCTGGAAACTATGAAACTCACTAATAAACAGCGTGTGAAATTAACCCTTAAGTAGTATGGCGGGGTCAATTTTGACCCCACAAAATTTGAATTAGCGATTATGCTGCCTAAATATAGATGACATCAGCTGCGCTTCCGTGTATTCTCCAGTTGAATAGGCATCTACTAATGTACAAAATTTGATCAATCTCTATTCTGGTTGTGTTGTGTGAACAGCAGCATAGGGTCAATTTTGACCCTGTCATACTCTGAGTGTAACAAACAGGGTACTGCGAATGTTTTAAAATGGCTGGTGCTAGCGGAAGCAGAAACGTTTTAACACAAGCCGAACTTGAAGCGGTTGCTCAAGATATAATGGATAATGGATTAAGTAGTGGTGATGAGTTCTCAGACTGTTCTAGCATACATAGCGATACTAATTCAGAGATTGAGCTCGATGATACAACCAGCGACGAGAGTGATGATGAAGTGAACCATGGCAGTGACAATGAAGAAAACAAAAAATATTATTATGGGAAAAATAAATACAAATGGGCAACAACACCACCTGCACCTAGTAAAACACGTGCTAGCAATATTGTAACTCATTTGCCAGGAGTTTTAGGCAAACCCCTTCTTGCAAAACTATCTACGCCCATGCAATCATGGGAATGTCTTATTGATGCAGATATTCTAAACATTATCTTAGAACATACTAATGCACAAATCACGGAAATGTCTGAGAAATATAATTTTCATAATCTTTCTTGTCAGTTTACTAAACATATTGATATGATTGAAATGAAAGCGTTTCTGGGGCTTTTATATTTGGCGGGAGTTTTCAAGTCTAATCATGAAGACCTAAAATCCGTATTTGCTAGAGACGGAACGGGACGAGATATTTTTCGTTCAACTATGTCTATGCAGCGTTTCAATTTTTTACTTTCTGCCCTACGGTTTGATAACAAAACAACTAGATTAGAAAGAATCACTAATGGGGACAAACTTGCAGCCATAGCTGAGATTTACAATTGTCAGTCTAATTATAGTTGTGGCGAGTACCTAACTATAGACGAAATGCTAATAGCATTTCGAGGAAGATGCAGCTTCAAAGTGTATCTAAGAGATAAGCCAGATAACTATGGCATAAAAATGCAATGTCTGTGTGATGATAGAACTCACTATCTATCGAATGGTTTCGTTTATACTGGTAAAAATACACATACGAGTAATGCTAGAAGACTGGCTATTCCCACATTGGATGTACTTGCTCTTATTCCACCAGTAGCAAATTCCAACAGGAATATCACAGCGGATAATTGGTACACGTCGTTGGAGCTAGTCACCGAATTGCAGAAACATAAACTCACGTTTGTTGGCACCATGAGGAAAAACAAACGTGAAATTCCATCCTCGTTTCTGCCACAGAAACAACGAGCTGAGAAGTCGTCTGTGTTTGGGTTTACTAAAGATTTAACTCTTGTATCATATGTCCCAAAAAAAAATCGTGCCGTCATTCTTTTATCTTCCATGCACCATACAGACACCGTTTGTGATAATGATAAGCCCGAAATTATACATTTCTATAATTCAACAAAAGGCGGCGTGGATTCACTTGACCAAAAGTGTTCAAACTATAAGGTTGGAAGACGAACCAGACGTTGGCCAATGGTCATTTGGTTTCGAATTATGGATATCGCAGGAGTAAATTCGACTATAATTTTCAATAGTATTGCCCAAAACAAAACTATGGAGAGACGACAATTTCTGACCATTTTAGGGCGTGATCTTATTCAGGAGCAGATGTTGCGGCGGGTTCACGAGAAATCTATTCCCAGAGAACTACGGAATGTTATTTGCAGAATTGCCAATATAAGGGAACCTACCAAAGAACCCCCGCCTCGGGAAACCATGGGAGCAACTGGAATGAAAAGGGGAAGATGTTTCATCTGTCTGTATTCTCAGAAAAAGGAAAGTCTTTTGTGTAGTAACTGCAATCGCCACATCTGCAAAAACCACAGCAGGACGACCACTACATGCCTAAATTGTGGGGAAGCGTAAAATATCAAACGTAACTGACATTTTTTTCTTCTTTTGTATATTTATGAATTTTTGTTGTTCGCAAGTTTTTATTGATTTCAGGAGTTATTGTTGATTTCGGAGAATTTTTCCTTTGTCCTATTTTTATCACTAAAATGACTTTTAAATACTTATGTTTTTTTCTTTCTGTATTCTTAAAAGAGTTAGTAAAGTGTATATCTCCATTGTCTTAAGTTGAATAACCAGTTACAAAAACTGTACTATGCCAAAAAAATTGAGGATCACTTTTGACCCTGCCATACCTTAAGTGTTTGGAATACAAGCCATACTACTTGAAACAGTCGCGGATTTGCTTATAAACAAATCGTGATTGATTTTCGATTATGAAACAAATTACAAATAACAGACAAATATTGTTTTTCGTAGAAGTTCTAGTAACGCCGGAAACGGTTGAGACGGGTCGTTGCAGGTTTACAAGAGGCAATAAATTTTAAGTACAAAACACTTCAGTAACAGCAGGGTATTGCCGAGTGTTAAAATGTATTCGTTTTGTTTCATTTTTGTGAAGGAATGTCAGTCATGCTTTAATAGGATAAGGGCCGGTTATGTAAGATAAGATGATTTTCAAAATCACTGGGGGGTCGAGTTGTTTTTGGAAGGCGATAACTTTAGAACGAATGTTAACTTTCGCAAAGGAAACAATAAATCAGTCACTTGTAAAGCGAGTGCATGTTCAAAATTTTAAAAGAAAAGAAACAGACTTCGAGATGGGACATTTACGGTGAGTTATGCGTGTAAATTTATTACTGGGGTGTTTTCTAAAAGGAGGAGTGGACAGGAACTTTTCGAAAACGGTATCGATTGGTCGGGGGTGTTGTCAAGCTCTTTTCGAAAATCGGGTGGGGCTCACTTACGAGGGTGGAAAAGGGAAAAGTTATTTTAATTAAGGGAGTCAGATTTTGTCATCTGAAAAGACCGGTTGAATACCCAACGCCGAGTTGCAATTTTGAATTTAGTAGTTTGTCTTAATTAAGTTGTGTTCCATAACCGTGTTTTCAGTCACGATTACGGGTGCGGGTGTAGCTTCAAGTGTTTGAAAGGCATTTTAATAAATTTTTGCTTTCGCACGCGGGCTCGACGCGAGTGTTTTAAAACAGAGTGAGGGGTGCGCAAATTACTCGGACTTGGACAGTTAGGTAAAAGGTCATTTAATCATTATTGCTTCGCCGCATTTTTGGTGGTTTTAATTGATTCCAAACCCTTTTAATCGAGTCATAATTGGAGACAGAGAACTCTGAAATTCAATAATCGAGTTCGCATTCGAGTCAGTTTGAATTTACATAATTAAACACACAGTTGGTTGACGTTCCCAACTTTGCCTTATAAATTACTAGTATTTTAATTGTTGAATTGTCATATTTAAGTTTAAATCAGTGTATGTCACTAGGTTCGTCGGAGTACGCGTTCTGCGACTTGATCAACCAAAGTAGTTAACTTTACCACTAATCTATTGAAGTCTCCAGTCTAGTGTACTAATTGTAGAAGTGTTTCTGTCACCTTTGGGAACCCTCGTATCATTTAGTGACCTCGCTCACAACTGGGATCTGAGTGATTACGAGAGTTGTCCCAGTATGAATCCCTGGTCGAAAGGCAAGTAATATCTGCCGACTAATTAAGTGTGGCCAGCACTAATTTATCATCAAAAATCAAGGCCAAGTTAATTTCCAGTACGAATTTCTTACAAATTCCGAGGCCATAGATACTGAAACGAAATTAAGCGCTCAACTCACGAAACGAGCATTTCTCCAAACCCGTGGGTTTTACCAGTTGGGGTTTATTGGCTGAGATATATTGCGGGAGAATATAGAGGATTGACTTTGCGACCACTGGACTTAAGCACCCATAGTGTACGGTCATTATCAGCGGTCAATCGGGTCCACCAAGTGGGTAACAGCTTTAGGCGACGAAAATATACAGGGGGAAAATAACCGAGAGTCACTGTACCTCAACCCCTATACCTGGTTTCGAGTAGACAAAGTTCCTGGCCAGAAGAATTAATTAATCTAGCTTTAGGGGGGTCCCAAGGGGACATCCGTGAAAAACTAAAAGCGATCACTGTGTATACCTCTGCAAATAGATCACTAAGAACCGCATCTCGTATCACCCACTTTCCCCCAAACGTCTAACTAATTAGGAAATTAATTCACCTAATTAAGGTATACCGTAGACTCACGTGTCACACTGTACATTGGTTGATTTGGTCAGAGTGTTGTTTTAGAGTACGATCTTAAGTGGCAATCACTGTACCTAAACAGAGCTCAATAGAGACATTATTTTTATTGTCAATCAAATCGAGGACAAAGTCCCGTGAAAATTATTGTGCTGAGCGAACTCGATTCCACCAGAAATTGTGGTTGAGACTGTTATATCGCAACTATATTCGAGAGTGAAATCTGTTAGCTGAGTCTTACTGTATTGCTCGCAACTGCTATATTTGGTAATCGCTGTATTGACGTATAAATTCACGAGGGTTTTTACGCTCATTTACCAGGTTCCTAGTGGGGGCTGGTAACGTAGTTTTTCCCCTCGTTTTTCTCAATAAACGAAGTAAATTAAAGTTAATATCTCGCATTTTTATTTTAACGTACTTAGTTCCTTAAATCTCTCAAATTCATTGCGCGACCGCACCAACAACGAGTCTTGAGTTACATCACAGGCAAGGTCCTACAAATTTAATTAAACGATCACGACTTTTATTGAAATAAATAAAACATATAGCCTATTTATGAGTCAGAAGTTAAATTTTGACGGTTTCTGAATTACGTGTCAATTGGAGTAATTTCTTTTGCTATTGTGTTGAGACAGTTTGTTATTGTAATTGGTTGTTCCGTTTAACAACAAAATCAGTGACGTGTCGGCGCGTTACATACAGATAACAAAATCAGTGACGTGTCGGCGCGTTACATACTTAAGGGTTAATATTATACAAGGAACGCCTCCAGGGAAATACATTGTACAACTTAGATCGGCAAATCAATTTGATTAAAGCAATCCGAAATAAATTAGCACACCCAATAACCACCAACGACTTTGCAACCAGATTTAGTAATATTTCTTCAAATGAACATTTTACAAATTCCCTTGATAATAAACAAAAAAATGCTGTAACTAGCCCTGCAAAACTTACTAACAGCTAAACAGAAGCAATTCAATTATAACTATTCAGCAACAATAATTATAGTTGAAAATGCATTTGGAGTTTTAAAAGGAAGATTCGGAAGATTACTTTAACAATGGGAAAATTAAATTTATTGTAAAATGCGTAGTGGCTTCCTGTGTACTGGATAATTTAAGTGTTGTGAAAAATGATGATACGATAGTTGACGAAATTACGGATATTCCATTAAACAAAGAACTTCAAGAAAATTTACAATATGAACCAGGATACGAAAATAGAAGACTTGAAATGTGCCACGCTGTTTGTTAAATTAAATGAAATTTATGATTTATATTGCGGCCTTTATACCGAGCGATTTAATTTTGTTATCAACTCTTGCTATTGTCACGATTAGATTTTCCGTAAAATATTTAAAAAATATTTAAAGTCTAGGTAAAACAACACATTAACACATTTAAAATGTTGGGCCGAGTGTTTGGGTAATGTGATCAATAGTCAGTACTCGGCCTGTCCCCCGTGTATTCCGCTCCATTATACTTTTTCGGCGAAATATAATTTGTACTATTTATTATAGGTTTTCTTGATATTCGGAGTCGCCGGTGCCTGTTACTGTTGTGTACCAGAATGCAAAAATAATAATAAGATGTACTTCATTCATATCCAAATCCAAAGAAGGATATAAAGTCAAGAGAAGGGTATTTATAATTGTAATATCTTGAATAATCTAGCCATTAATTAATTATTCCTCCCATTATTATTAAATCATGTCAAGTAAAAACTTGTAATTATTTTGGTGTATTACACCTTGTGAATTTTGGAACCATTAATTTAATTAGTGTTAAACATGAATAACGATCATCAATAAAATCAGCCACAACAGACTGGCGACGAGGTAAAAGAACTTTTCTTACGTTCCGTTTAATGAAGACGAAAACCAAAAACGCATAGAGCGGTAGGTGAGCGTTATCGGAACAACACGAATCTGAGCAAAATAAACTAGAAGAAAAATTATCCAACGTACAAACAGTGACTTGTACTAGCAGTAACAACAAATCAAAATCGATAAAATTAGGATGGATCCTCAACAATTTTCTCAGTTTACGGTTCTAGTTTTCGGAGTTACAAAGGTTTTTTATTAGCATTCTGTTAGGTCAAGAAGAGTAGAATCAGTATGGAAAGCATTCTCAAGCAGATAAAGTAAATTTGTCAAATAAAATAAATTAGAACGAGTGAGAACAAAGAGAACAATGGATATGGTGGAGCGGTTTCGTCAAGATAAAGAAACTGATGAATATGACGAGAATGAGGCATTTGGTAGGATGGTTGGCCTCGAAATTAAAAAAAAAAAAAAAACTGGGAAACCCGTTTCAATACATTGGCCAAAAATTAAAATCAATGTTATATTTTATTCTAAGAAAGGCAAACTTATAGAATCCTTATACACATCAATTTCAAAAGTGGTCTTCGGTAGTCCTTACGCATTTACAATTAATTATACAGATATTTATTCTCAAATCACCATTACAACACCGCCGCCGTTACGTGCATTTCTCACGAAGTTAGCGCGTACCAAATCCGTAAGGAGCCGGATATGCAAATTCCGGAAAGGTTGAAATTCTGGAAATGGGAATTGGTGATGTTTGTCTCTGGAAAGATTTTTCTTCAGTGCGGAAAAGTAGAAATAAAAAAAGAAAGACCATATATCCAGGACATGGTCCGAGTCTGTGCAAAAAATGAAGAAATGTCTAAACTTTCTAAATGTTAAAATTACAGAAAAATTTTGTGCAAATCGTTTTTGATTGCAGTGAAAACCTACTATCCTACTGCAATGTCAGGTCAAAAAGCGATAGTAAGATGTCGCTATTTTATCTGTTCATCATTCTTACATCGCAATTGCGAATAAATTGGGCAAGTCGTTTTTGGTCTGCAGTGGAAATGTCGAGCTACGTCTCTGCTGAAGAAGCCCCAAGCAGGGCTGAAACAGCTGTCCAGAGGCTGCTCGAGGTTTTCACTGCAATCAAAAACGATTTGCACAAATTTTTTCTAAAAACTTTCATTATGCTTTGACAGCAAGCATGGCCGCCTTGCATGGGGGACTTATTAGGAGCAAATCCCGCTTCAATTTGTCTGTCCTACTGCAATGTCAGGTCAAAAAGCGATAGTAAGATGTCGCTATTTTATCTGTTAAAATTACAAATCGGGCACAGCAATTCCGAAACCAAAAGAAGAAGCCAAAGGTATTTTCAGGGAAAGAAAAGATAATATATACTTCTGGAATCCGATAAAGGACGTTTCTTCTAAGCTTGCAATTACGTCACTAAGACCTCAAATTAATTACCATCTTGATTAGCTCAAGAGCGCATATAGATGTAGCAAAATTACGCCAATTTTTGTTGGCAAACCTGAGCAACGGTGCCAAATTTATCTAACCTGTATTTTAGTGTTGAGCATTTGTCAAGTGTCATTGTTTCAGTTCGTAGTTCGTGTTTATTTTTAGTTTATCAGTTAACAATCGTGTAACAAACAGTTTTTTTCAAAACTACACTGTTATTCGATCGTTATAAACATGCAGAAAGCGTTAACTAGTCAATCAAAACAACTAGTAGCTTCTTTAATTAAATACTTTGAGCAAGAACGTGACTTTGGTGGACCAATGATTCCCTTAACTGCTGTGAGGGAGGTATGTATTCAGCAAGTGAGTAGTTATGTAGAAGATATAATGACATTATTTCTTTTAGCGTGTTGCAGCAGCTTTGCAGTTGAGTTTGTCTACGGTGAACCATATCAGTTCCGATGTGACAGCTGGAAATGCACTGCGTAGTCCTAACAAAAAGCGTTCTCGTTCGAAACCAGTCTGCCAGTTAGATGATGCACAGAAAGCGGAAATTCGTAATGTGATATACAGTATGTATGAACGAAGTAAGTATTACATACGAACATAAGTATTTATTATAATGAAATTAATGATTTTAGAAGAACACATTACGCTCCAAACGTTGTTAGCTAAACTAAAAGAAAAATTCATATTCGAAGGCAGCCGATCTTCACTTTGGAGAATAATAAAACAAATTGGATTTAGTTGGAAGAAAGATGATCCCCGTAGGGGTCTCATGGAAATAAGCAACATTGCATTTAAGCGAGTGAACTTCCTGCGTTTATATATAAATAGTAAAGATGAGGGATTATACCAATTTGTATTTATTGATGAAACTTGGATTTTCCAAGATGGAATAGTTGGTCGATCTTGGCAGTATAAAGATGTAAGAAGTGTAAAATCTACAAAAGTCGAGGAAAAAAGGTTTGTGAAAATAATACTATATAAAATTATCTATTTACATATTATTTTGTCCAAGTACATTGTTCTGCACGCAGGAAACGAAAATGGATTTATAGATGGTGCCGAGTTAATTTTCTCTACATCTGCACAGCATTCAGATTACCACGGGTACATGAATAAAGATAATTTTCTTCACTGGTTCAAACATCAATTATTAAATAACTTAAAAGAACCTTCCATTATAATAATGGATAATGCTTCATATCATAGTACAGTTGAAGACAAAACTCCGATAACAACTTGGAAAAAGGGGGAAATTCAAGAATGGTTGAGAAACAGGAACATAAATTTTGATACGAGCTTGTTAAAGACTCGATTATTAGAGTTAGTACACCTGTAAGTAGTGGTCTGATTTAGAAAGTAAAGAATTACTTACCAATAATTTGATTGCAGAAATAAACCTGAGAAAACATATGTGGCTGATACATTGGCTATGCAATATGGTCACAAAGTATTACGCCTTCCCCCATACCATTGTATATTCAACCCGATTGAAAACGTGTGGGGAATTGCAAAGTCATACTACAACAAACATGTGGGTTGAGATGGCAGGTCGGTAGACAACTGTGTTGCTTTGTGGAAAGAAGCTCTTGGAAAAATTACTCCAGAAGTATGGAGCAATTGTATTAAACATGCTGAAGAGATAATTAAATCATGGTGGGAAAGTCTCTTTCCCACCATGATTTAATTATCCCTTTAAACCTTTTCGATTTGACCGGAACGACATCACACCCCTAATAATTAATTTAAATGAAGATAGTGACGAGGATAATTTCGACTGGTCGGATGACTCCACATAGACTGTTTTTTTTTCAAAGTCTTCGAATCTCGGGTATACAAAACAAGGTGCAACTCCGAGCTATTTTGAAAATATCGGCAGATTCAGTTCGTGTCGGAAACATTCAGTTCCATTGACAGATACCAATTTTGAAGACACATGCCAAACATAATATGATTGTGAGGATATATCGTTAAATATGCTGTATATAATAAATATAATAAACTTTTATATTTTTTCTAAGTACTTCGCTATACAGTAATGTTAAAAAATTAATGATTAATAAATTTTAAATTCTAAAGTTTTGATTATTGACTTAGGTAGGGAAAACAAAATTATTTTTTATAGATAGTTAATAAGTAGTTTAAATTAACTTTTGATCACCTTTTGATCATTTGTACTAGAAACGAGCTTCCAAAATAATTCTGTCATGTTCATTTGGTGTCTGAGGTTACTTTCTGATCCGATTTCCGCTCACCTACTTTTTTACACAGTTACACAAAGTATTATATGTGTGCTGATATTTACACTCAAATCAGATAAATTTATCTCGTCTCAAAAAGAACGCGGTTTTAATCTTAAAGTCGAATTTAACCTTAAAATCGCGTACTGCGATCGCGTATTTCAAAACAGTTGGTTTGACATCTTGAACATATGACGTCCTGAAAAATAATGATGTAATTGCAAGCTTACAAGAAACGTCCTTTAGCTCCATTATTTGGATATTTGATATAAAGTTGAATAAAGTTGAATAAAGTTGTTTCTTGTCCGATGAGAAACGTAAGTAAAAAGTTTATTTAATCTTAAACCGGACAGAATTATGATTGGAGTTACTCTCAATGTTTCGCTAAAGATTTATAGCTTCGCCATCATAATTCTGTCCGGTTTAAGATTAAAAAAATCTTTTTACTTATTATATTGTTACCGTTCAATTTCTGTCCGACCCCGAATCACCCTGTATATTGCTCCCCGTGACATATTTTCGCAGACCGCCCGGCGAACTCTTTGCGTTCCGCCGATTTGCTTTCAAAGTATTTCCCTAGTGTTATTTGTTTTCCTATAAAAATTAGGATAAGGAAAATTTGGGTTTTGAAAGTTAATTTTTCGGTCGCATAGATTCTTTATTTAGCCTTTTGATTTACGCATTATTGCAACATGTTGTGAAATCAGCGATTTCTTTCCCACGAAAGCTTTACAGAAATTGAACCCTGGTATTTAAGCCCATTGCTCCTCGTTGACGTAAGATTCTGTCGCGGTTGGCGGAGGCATCCTATCTCTTCTTTTTCTAACCCCATTTCTTTTTCGTTCGCCTGCGCGAAGCGATTTTTCAGAACAGAATTGACCCCGTACTTCTCTCTGCAACAACACGTCTCGAGTTGGTGTGTCTTTTTGTGTGTGTTTTCGCCCAAAATTGATGTTGGGGAATTCATCAACAGCTTTATTGCTGGATTAATCTGTTGTGCAGAGAGAAAAATTAATACATTCGTATTGTCTACGCCTGTTTCCTTCCAAGTAGTTCTGCGAACAGGTGAGTCATTTGTTCTGTTTCGCTTCGAAACTTTCTATCGCGTATCTTCCTTCCTTACAGGCTTTAGTTCAGGGGTACCCTTACCTCTGTGCCGCATTCGTCCAGAATTCACGGTATTTGTAGCCGTTCACGGCATCTGCACGGTCCCGTGAGTCTTGGCGTACCCCCTTGGAGCTGCCCAACACGCCGACCGCCGTTCGGAACGCGTTGGGATAAGGTTTGCTTGCCTTTCGTTATTCTTGTTTTATTTTACGAGCATTCCTGCCGGATAACGGCGTGTATTTACGCAGTGCGCGTTGATTTTATTTGGATTCGCCTTTTGACATTTTCTCGTACCGTTCCTGTCAATTTTAAAGACACCGATGCGTTTATTTTAAGCGCATTCATGTATGAGAAAAGTAATTAGCGCTATTGCGGCTAGATTTAACTCTTAATTACGTTGCATTTGCGATTTTGTCTCAGTTTATACTGGTTTAATATTCTGTTTTGAGTTTCATTGAATTTATGTTTAGTTTATAATTGTGTTTTGCATTCAATAAAACTGTATACGAATAGTACCTTGGATGAGTCGTGGTTTTCTTGATTTTTTCCCGCGGTTCCCCATAGCCCAAAAGAAATTAAGTGGCGCCTTTATTTTGTTTTGTTGGTACTGTATGATAGTTCAAATTTAGTTTTTTTTTTCTTTTTCCCACCCTATCCCACTGGGGCTGGCCGGCGACGCCGAAACGTCTGTCACGGCGATCACTTGTGATACCTGTACAGGTAGGTAGCAATATTTTTAGAAGGAAATATCAATTACCAATCTACCTAGAACAAAACCATGTTTAATCTTGGTTTTTCGTTAATATGCTTTCAATTTAAAGTAAATCGTTCACATCTGCTTATGCTTCTTGCATAATTCAATATAATTTTTCATTAAAACATTTTTAATGTACGTGTATAAAATTGCAATTTTAAAAGAATAAATTTTGTAGTAACTTCTAATTGGTTTGAAAATTGGAATTAATTTGTTATACCGAAAAGGGGGTACGTTCGCGCATGCATGTTTTTGCTTAGTGTTTTTTTTTTGTGATTGATAGTTTGCAAAACTGATTAATGCTTGCAAAAGATCTCAGTCATATTTTCCTTAAAAAATACTGGTTTCCCGCCATTTCAAACCACGGTTAAAAAGGGAACACATCGCAACTGACCGTTTTCCGTCTTAACTTGCATTTATGCGTGACTTCAAGGAAGCAGCATTGTACGTGCGTATTTTGAACAACCATGAGACGCCATCGAATTAGAACCATTATTGAGAAGCCGATAGTGAGTACTATTTTGTTACTCCCAAGACGATATTCTTTTACGGCAAGCACTAATACATGGTCCTTCGCCAACAGGGTATTTGCATTTATTTTTGGTACAAATAAAAATTAATTATTATAGTCATACCAGTCAGAAAGAGAAAAAAAGAAAAAGAAAATAATGTATCAAAACAAACACCGATAGAAGTAGATCTTTCATGTTGAAGAATTAGATCACCATCACCAAAAAGAGGAAAACTCTGCAGAACACCAAATACGATGTGTACTTTAATATTTCCACGTATAAAACTTCTCTTATTCAATTAAAAAATTTTATACAGCAAGATTCTGGTATTCAGCAATTAAATGAAACCAATATGCCACACGTGATAGTACAAGATCCTTTTGTTGAAAATGTAATTTTAAAAACGCGGTCAAAGTTAGAAAGACCTTTGCAGAAAGCAGTTATGGGTTACATATCTGGTTTCATTGCAAAGAAAGTTTTAAAAAAATTTACTTCTGAATTTTGCAAAATTCACATTTTGTCAAACAATAGCCGAATGTCTGATTATGAAACTTTAACAACTGCTAAAGAGTATGACCCCTCAAGGAAACTATTAATTTATTGTAATGATATATTTATTAAATGTATATATAAAATTTATAATATTTCAAAAATTATTTTAAGTAATTGTCTTGTACCTAACAATATTAAAACTTTAATTTTATATTACGTTAAAAAATATGTTGACTTTACCTTTATATGTGAACATAAAGATGATATAATTAATTTTTATATGCAATTTTGTAATTGAATTAAGTATTTTCAATTTTTGTAAAATTACTAATAATATTGCAAGGCGGAAATTATTTCCGTCTGAAAAAAGCTGTTGTACATTTAGAGATGCGTCTAAAATTTTCAACGGGCGAAAAAGATTTCTAAAGCTTAAAATGTATTAAAATGTACTTTTATATCATATATATGATTTATGAGTTAAAAAAAAAAAACTAAATTTCTGTATTATATATTCATTAATAATAATAAAACTTTGAATGAACGTAATAGCCGTTTTAATATTAGAATTATGACACGTTGTAAAACAATGCTTAAATGTTCCAAATGCCATGTTTTAATTTTATACTGAAATGTGGGATTTTACTCATTTCAATGTTATTTTACAAATAGTAATTGTGCGAAAAAATTATTATAACATTTGTCGCATCTATATATACATATATACACATATTTTATCTATGGCATTTACCGCTACATCATAGAAAATAATACTTTCCACAAAATCGGAGGGAATGTTGTTTGGAAAGAAATGGAGCCACTGTTCCCGCAGCATTCGTGGCAAAGCCTAAAAAAACACTTTCGCAGGAAATTATTGCCCAACATTCAGAACACCGGTTTGACTGCGGAAGAAATTGCACTGTTCTTTAACAGGGGAGGTGAGTCTAGAGGAAATTGTATTATACCGGTGCAAATGCCAGCACCGGTTCCAGCACCCGCACTTATTCCATCTCCCGCATCGACGCCGTTACCATAGAAAATTAAGTATTAATAGAAATATAACTGGAACAGGCCACCCGTCAATCGTTATTTTACATGATCAAACACCAAAAGCGCTACTATCGCAAACGAATACCATCGAGCAGGGACGAATTCTACCGAACGTCGCAGACCGCATGGTCAACATGTGCACATGTCAACATCGGTACTTTTAAATTAAAGTGTAGTAGCTTATGTGTTATTCTGTGTTGAGGTAAGTTATGATCATGTTATGGTATTGCTTTTAAAAGGCTTCTATCTATTGACAAAAATAAAGCAGTAATAAATAAATCATATTAAAAAACTTTGCAATTTTGACCCCGGACACTTTAGCAACCAATGTGCGATATATAGAACCTTCAAACAACAACATAAAATATTACATCAAAAACACCTAGAGAAAGAAAGTGCAGACAGTAATATGTGATTTGCTTGTAGACATAACGAAATGGCACCGTTACATACATGTTGTGTGAAGAACTGCCAAGATAAAGTGTCACCACGACATCGATTTCCGAATCCTAATAAGTATGAAGATGTCTTGGTGATGTAGGTACAACGAATTAAACATCCCAGATTTGCAACATTAACACCCAAACAAATGTATCGATCATATTATGTGTGTGACTGCCATTTTACTCAGGATTGCAAAATTCCAAACTCTAAGAAATTAAAGAAAAGAGCTGTACCAACATTATTTCTGTCAGGTAATCATATAAAACTATTAATAGTAAAATAATATTACTGCGCAAAGTATATACATTGAAAGACTAGCATTAGGATAGCCTGTGATGTTAATGTGGAAATGTGTGTTATTAGATTTTGAGGCTGAATATTCAGCAGCAAATATGCCTGCAAATGCGGATGCAGTTACACAAGATGTTTACCTAGTGCCGAGCACATCAACCCAACAGATAATGAAAGGTAAACAGTTTTTAAAAACAAAATTGTATGCATGTTGTATGTGTAACCAATGTGTACATAATATTACAGATATCAATGAGCTCACCGCATCCACAACAGTTGCCCTGCAAAATGTAGGAACCCAAAGAATAGCAGCGCAAAGACCATTACGAAAATGTGTCCAAGGTATGTGTGTGTTTCTGTAATGTATACATACATATAGTGGCACCTTCCATTAACAGGTTCTTATAAAGTACCAGTATTACATTTGTTTCGGTGCACTCGCCAGTGGCAGTTACCACCTGAACAGCGACATTTGTATAAATACGTAAAGAGTTTACAACAGAAAGCAGCTGCTTTAAAATTTCACAAAGCAACTTTGAAAAAACGTTTGCAAGCTGCTGAAACTGTAGTAGAATCACAACGTTTCCAACAATTGAAGGATAGCGTTAATGAAGTAACATTTGAATTTATAATTTCTCAGCTAAAGAATCAGAAACTAAAACCACGAGCACGGCGATATACACTGCACGACAAACTGTTTGCATTATCTGTACTTAAACAGAGTGGGAAGGCATACAGGTTTTTTATTTTTATTTATTTATTAGTATACTATATCTCCCCCAGACAAATTAAATATGTCTACACAAGCTACGGTACACGATTACCACAAACATTTCTTCTCTTGAAAACAGCAATGAAAACACGAATCCTAGGAGGAGGCCACCTCCAAATATTCAAATGCTATCAGTAACGCAATGATCGAATTTTTCGCCAATTTCGTCTTCCAGTAAAGCCTGCTTGGACGACGACATCTTTCCATATGTAACAGAATAATATAGGTGAGATCTGTCACTGTAGGTTTAGCAGTCAGTATGTATTTCAAATTTTGTCGTGTGTGAGATACAAGCACTATACGAATAAACATGAAATGCAGTCTTGTAATGTACAAATAAAAGTGGCCCTTTTGAGTGTAGCGTATTTACAGTCTTTTCTCTTCACAAAAGCTAACCATTTGGTGATTTTCACAGGCTACTATCAAAAACTTTTGCGTTACCTTCACGGTCATCCTTGTTGACCCTGTTGCGACAATTGCCTTTTGACACTGGCATTAACCAGGAAGTTTTCACATGCCTGCAAGAACGAGTAACAAAATTTGCAGAAAGGGAAAAGTATTGTGTACTTCTGTTCGATGAGATGGCAATTACACCGGGCCTTGCATACAACAGAGCCATGGATAAAATTGAAGGGATTGAAGATTATGGCAAAGAGAATCGCCGACCATCGTTTGCTGCACATGCTCTTTGTTTCATGATAAGATTAGTGGCCAGAAAATTCAAACAACCCATAGCATTCTATTACAGCGGCGGTAAGTGTGTTTTGTCTGGTACTTTGCATGTAGAGGTAAATTAAATAGAGAAGACCCGACACGTAAACTTTAGGTGTTAAGTTTTCGGTGTTTTTTTGTTGTACGCGAATTATACTTATTATGTAGTTCCATTGTTTAATATAAAGTTTGTCCCATCAGTAGTTTCTGACGAGATAACACGCAGAATTTGCTGAGTCATAGGTTCTTCTCTAATTAATACTACTTTATGTATGTAGGTGTGGTCTGTATAGGCTTCTTTAAGACCAGATACTGACTAATTAAACTGATTTCTAGGATCTGTTCCATCACAGATTCTGGCAGATCTGATTACACAAATAATTCAACAATTGATTACTATTGGGCTTAAGGTCGTTGCCACTGTATGTGATCAGGGAGCTACTAACCAAGCTGCTCTGAAAATTTTGTTAAATCGAACAGCACAACATTGTATCAGGACAGGTATAGAAAACAGATACCAAGGATTTCTTGTTAATGACGCCGAAGTGGTACCCCTATTCGACCCTCCACATCTCTTGAAGGGCATCCGGAATAACATGCTGAATAAAGATGTGCATTTTGTTCACAATGGGAAAAGTAAAATTGCCACATGGAGACACGTTGTTCAATTATATGAATTGGATACTGGAGATGACGATACAAAACTCATGCACAAACTTACCGATATGCATGTGTACCCCGACAAACTAAAAAAGATGAAAGTGTCCTGTTGTTCACAGGTGCTCAGTAGAACAGTCTCAGCTACGATGCGGAAAGTTGTTGAATGGAGTTAGTATGTTAGTATTTTTCTTGCGATGCAGTCTGCATTATATTACTTTACAGATACAGGAGCAGTAGATGCCACAGCGACAGACACAGCAGATTTCTTGCTTCTGATGGACAAGATGTTTGATAGCATCAATGCTAGCTCCACACAGCAACAGCCGGGCAAAGTTCTTAGAACAGCTATTACACGGTAAGCATTTATTACTGCACCACACACAAAGCTTAGCAGTTACAATATTTGTAACAAAAAATTAGAATAGTTACATGTTATGTCATTTGTTGTAGGTCCTCACCCCATAATACTTTTTGGCAAGAAGCAATTGCAGTTTTCAAAACTGTACAGTTTATTGATGTGCACAAAAAAAAAGTGTGTAACGTTCCATCTGTACGAAATTGGATTTTAACGTTACAGAATTTTATGTACTTGGTACAGAATTTGCACAATAAGGGATTCCGTTTTATTATTTCAAGACATTTTAATCAGGACCCACTCGAAAATATGTTTGGAGCGATTCGTTCACATGGCGTACGTAACATCAATCCAACTGCAACTGCCTTTAAATATTCTTTTAAAACGCAGATTCTCAATAACTGTGTTTGGGGTACTTCTAGGCAACAAAATTGTGAAGAGGATGCTTCTAAAATTATCACTTCATTGGAAGTGCTGCTAAACCAAACACAGTCATTGTCTGTACTAGCTGAAGTACCACCGAACTTACCTACCCTGCCTCCAAGTTTGTATACCCGACGTACATCGAGAACTGCAAAAGCAACTAGAGTTTATGTCGGTGGTGCCCTTGCACGACGGATTTTACGTGCCATTCACGGATGTGGAATCTGCAAACAGTACTTGGTACGGGATTATGCTTTACATACCACAGAAACATATCCCGATGAGTCTCTAATTGATGCGCGTCAATATAGTAAACATGTGTTGTGTAGACCCAACACCTACTTCTCATATCTATTTGCAGAATCTTTTGCAATTATTACATATATTTTGCCTCTCGTGTGTCACTTGCCCAACATTCGCGTAATATTGCAAAGTTATTTAGCTGCACATATAAATTTCAATCCCGTGAAAGGCTGTACACAACACAATTTAGAAGAGTTGATTTGCAAAAATTTAATACACATTTCTGTGAATGCATGGATCAGCAAAATTAATAACATACTACATGGACAAGACCATAATTTTCTCCGTTTCATGCAAAGCCATACAAGTTCTGACTCCATGAAACATTTGGCACATCAAAAGTGGTTGTCTCGCATACGAAATAAGAACAAGAAGTGATCTGATTTGTAGTGTGGCATGTCCTGAAGAATTTACATATTTGTTAGTTATTAATTACTTAATTAATTGAAACATAAAGAAATGTAAGAAAATTCTAATGTATAATTTACATGTTTGTACTATGATATGTACATAAATATATACACAAATATGCAAATACATTTTTTTAATACTTTGGTTTTATTTTTCATGTTACAGTCAGTCTTTTGCTTTTCCCCTTTTGTCAATTGTGTTTCACAATTTGTTCATAATTTTTAATTTCCGTGAACTTCCAAAGCGGATATCAAATAAGAAAGTTATTGTGAAACACATTGCCAGAAGGAGAAAAACTAAAGAAAAACATATTACATGATACTATAATTTAAATTTCCCGCTTATCGATTGTTTGTTGCAAGATCACACACGAATGGCGCTATTGCATCACCTAATTTTGTATTGCAGTTGTACACCCCTGGCCGTTACCTATACGGACGCCACCGCCGTTTCCGGCACCTGCACTCACTTCCCCGCCACTATCATCATCACCACCTACACCGGCAGCAGCAGCAGCGCTTTCACCAACGCAGACTTCGTTTTCGGCCAATTACAAAGCAATGCCTACTCTGACCTGCTATGAGGCATATGATGTTCATGTTTCATACGTCGCAAATGGTTCTCGGCTATTTTACGTGCAGTTAGCAGAGTCGAGAGACAGATTACAAATGCTGACGGATTATTTAAGTCGAGAAGTCTTGCAATCGCTGGAAGACTGTTCCTTCCCAGGCACCGCATGTTTAGTGCAAGATGTAGAGGTGATCCGACGGGGCACAGTATCAGTGTTGCCAACAACACGGTAAATACCGTGTTTGCACGGTATTTAAGTTGATTACACGGTATACGGTAAGCAAGGTGGAAAACACGGTAATTTGTCTCCAAATAAGTTGGTAATAGGTAGAAAACTTTTGCTTATAGTTATTATTTTACTTGAAGTTGATGATATGTACTTAGTATTTTTTGTTACTTTATGTTGGTACTTGTAGATGCGAATTGCTGGGCGGGCCGCTCTGTTTGAATGGTTTTAACCTAACCTTTTACTTCATTTTTTCCAGTGTGTTGCATGTGTTGTTGTAGTGTTGTGCTCTCTGTGATTTGTGTTTGAGAACTAAGAAAGGGATATTAATATTTATTTTGAACTAAATAAAATGGAAGGTAAACGTTATTTACTAGATATTTCATGTTAATGAATAATTTTATGTTCAGAGTCAAGTTTGTCGGAAACAGAAGCTGATTTAGAAAGTAGTCCGAAAACCAAAAAAAGACAACATCTGAAACAGAAATTTTGTACTTCCTGGTTACACAATGATGTATTTAAACCATGGTTGAGGCCTAATAAAGGTAACATGTATAAGGCCACTTGTTCTTGGTGCAATGTAGATCTAAATGCTGAACTTAGTGTGATAAAACGTCACAACGATTCAGCAAAACATCTTAAAAATAAAATTCAAGTAAAACACACCAGTAGGAGCATGATGACAACATTTTTAGAAAACAACAGGGACCAACAGTTGGAAAATCAAGTTAAACAAGTTGAAATAAGTTTATGTGGTTTTGTCGCTGAGCACAATATTTCGTACCGGGCAATGGATCATTTATCTTGTTTGTTAAAGCCAATATTTCCTGATTCAAAAATTGCGAACAAGTTGGCCATAGGACGGACGAAGACTAGGGGAGTAATTACAAATGTGATAGGTGCAACAAGAAAAGAAAACTTGGTCCACCTTTTAAAAAGCACGAAATTTAGTGTGCTTGTTGATGAATCAACAGATATTGGAACAGAGAAACATGCTTGTATAGTACTCAGAGTTTCTGATGGAAAAAAAAAACCATTTCGGCACTCTGGGAGTTGGTCCCTCTATTTAAAGATAAGGAAGCAGACTCTTTTGACTGCACTGCTGAACATCTTTTCCAAGTAATTGTAGAAACATTTACCCAGACATGTATTCCCTTAAGTAATATTATTGGATTTGGTTCTGATGGTTGCAACTTAATGATGGGTGAAATAAATTCAGTAGCTTCACGGTTTAGAGAAATATGTCCTGGCATTGTCATTTTCAAATGCATTTCTCACTCGTTACATCTCTGCTCAAGTGAAGCCTGCAAAGTGCTGCCAAGGTCTTGTGAAGATTTATCTAGAAATATTTATTCATTTTTTAAGGTAAAAATCTCACCGAAAAATATTTTATGTATGCATTTATATTTTTAATCTTTGTTACAGTCAAGTAATAAAAGGCAATTGGAATTCAAACAGTTTCAAGCATTTGCTGAGGTGGAAATACACAGGATTCTTCACCCAAGTCAGACTAGATGGCTCTCTGTAACTCAAGTGGTAAAAAGAATCTTAGAACAGTGGTCAGCTTTACAGCTATATTTTACAGAGAAAAGAAATACTGAAAGATTACTCCAGACAGAACAAATATTTCAAAATTTACATAATCCTTTTATGAAATTATATTTTTTATTTTTAGATTTCATTTTGCCGAAAGTTTCAAAAATGAATGAGTTGTTTCAATCAGATAAAGTTCTAATAACTGATTTGTACAGTATCTTAGAAAACTCTTACAAAGAATTACTGAAATATTTTATGAGACGACAATATGTGGATCAAACTCATTTGTCTGACTTAAATCCCCAAGATAGGACTCATTTTCTTAATAAAGCTTCAGTTTATTTGGGAATTGATGTTATGAACGAATTAAATTCTGAAAAAATTAATTTTCAGCCTGAATTAAAAGACTATTTTTTAGATAAATCAGTAGAGTTTTTGTCAGTATTATGCGCACAAATAAAAAAAAGGTTTGATTTTAAAGATAATGCTCTACAATTATTTTATTTATTTAAACCAAACAACGCGTTATCTATGCAATTGAGAGATCAGTATCCATCACTATTTCCTTTAATAGATAAGTTACGAAGATGTTCAGAAGAAAAGAAGTGGCAAGATGTGGACGATCAGTGGCGTTTATTGCCTAATTACTCTTTTAATGAAGAATCACGCATTAATTCTGAAAATGAAGTCGACATTTTTTGGGGATTGTTATTAAATTTCCAAGATGAAACTGAAAACTTTATCTTTAAAGATTTAAGTGAATTTGTATTGAATGCATTGTCGATACCTCATTCAAATGCTGCTTGTGAGAGGGTATTCAGTCAAGTCAACCTAATAAAGACCAAACAAAGAAATAGATTAATAACATCTTCTATTAATGGAAACCTATTAACCAAAGATTTAATAAAATACGATTTTCAAGACTGTATCCACTTTGTACCCAACCAAAGTATGCTTAATAAAATGATGAAAGACAAACTTTACAATAACAAAGAAGTTTTCAATCAAACCGAAGACGACTTTTATTATTGTTAGAAGTTTGTTTTTTAAAATATATTTTTTAGATGTTAAAAAATTTTGTTTTTATTTTGTAACGTAAGTTTTATTTTACTTTTTGTTTTCAATAAATGTACTATTTTTAGTATTACCTCAACGTATTTTATTTGGATAACACGATCTTATTATTTAAAAACACGGTAATTTCCTGCCAGCGACACGGTAATGTGATTTGCTAGGGTTGGCAACACTGCACAGTATTGAACCTCACTGAGGAACAATATGAGGTTTGTGAGGATCAATTTTATCAACAAGAAACTATACAGGGTACTGATTTCTTCAGCAGCCCCTTAACTATTAGTTATAAAAGAAAATATCTTGTACAAAAGCTCCACGTGACTACAAGTGAGTTATTTACCAAACTTATACTTCTTTAAGTGGAATGTACAGGGTTTTAGGTTATATTTTGAACACTTTATTAACAGACATATCAAAAATATGTTAAATACAAACGTTTTAGAAATTTACCTGAACCGCCAGAATTTACTAAAAATGCAAACAGATGACGATCGGAAATGTAACAAATGCGAACTGACTTTGTTATTTTAAATGGAATACCCAGTATAGTTTCTGGAATTAAGTCTCTCCTAATCCCAAAAATATGTAGGGAGATTCAGGCAATCCATTCATTAAAAATTTACGGACTTCCTCTTTGAATTTCTATTTCATATTTCGTGGTTATAAGTTAGCGATAATGATCTATTAAATTATAATATTTTCAATTTTCGGACACATCCGCTTATACCGGAAGTTGCTGTCAACTTTCTTATTTTAAATGGAATACCCCATTTTTTATTGCATTTCTGAAATCTTCATGAGATTCTAAATATATTTTGTGTAACATGTGATACAAGAAATAATAGCCGTTTTAGAGATATTTCCATTTTATAAAAAAAAGTTCAAAGTTGCAACACCTTGCTTATGATGCTGCCATCTTTGTGTAACAAAAGTCATAATTTCAATTTTTGGCCTGTAGTTAGGCTATGCTCATAAGCTTTCAGGTCATACCTAATTTTCAAAACAACAAAATCGTTTACGGGCTGGTTGAAAAGTAACTTTTTTTGGTTCTTCGTAGCGATTAAATTATTTTTTTTATTTCTACTAAACGGATGATTTCAAAAATTATAATTTCTCTTGTTTTCATCGCCCACTTTTTAAAAATAATACCGAAAAGTGGAAAAAAAAATTACGTGCTAAAAAAAGAAATTATCAATAACGAGTGAACTATAAGAGATAGGTATAGGAAATGCTACTACAGAACGAAAGAACATTTAATCCTGAATCACACGGTATAAAAATATACTAGGCGTTCCATTTAAAAAACATGACTTTTCGACAGATGAAATCAGTTCGAATAGAAGTTACTTTTCAGCCAGCCTGGAAGTAATCAAGTGCAAAATTGGACATGATCTGAAAGAATGTTACTGTAGCCTACTACAGGCCAAAAATGGGCATCATGGTTTTTGGTGCACAAAGATGGCAGTATCATAACCAAGGTTCTGCAAGTCCGAGTTATTTTTAAAGAATGAAAATATCTCGGAAACGGTTAATTTTTCTTGTATCACATGTTGCACAAAATATTGTCACGATAAGGATTTAATTTTTAGCCTAAAATTAATAATTATAAAATGTAAAGGTGTCGCGACGAAAAATTTCCGCGAGGAATAAAGTAGAACAATTAAGACAGCAATCTTGCGAAATCTAACCTACAAGCGGTTCACGTTTCATAACAAAACACCGGTGGCACGCGTTATATGTGGGACAAATTAATACAACAGGTGACGAAAGGAGAACACAGAAACATGTCATAACAGTCGAATAGACAGATTTTCACCTATATAACGTACGGAAGAAGATGCGGAAGAGGTCGAACCAGCCGTCGGCCAAGTAGGCCTAGTGCCAACTTCCCCAGGAGGACCTTCCTCACCGATGCCGTGCAACCGCCACCCGCATCAGGACGCTGCCCGTTCCACGGAGGCATCCTCACCGACGCCTTGCCGCCGCCACCCTTATCAGGACGCTGCCGTTCCACGGAGGCATCCTCACCGACGCCTTGCTGCCGCCACCCTCATCAGGACATCTCATCGCAATTGCTGCAGCCCTCGAGATTGCCCTGGATCCGGTTAGCCAAATCGTCGGGTCTGTTCAACCCCAGCACAGAGAGATTCCTCATCCTCGCTGTCGCAGCCGACCCGTCGCGATTTCGATAATCACGAAAACGCACCCCCGCACATTTAAAGATCGTCCGCCGATAGATAATAATATTCATTAAATAAAGGTATACATTGTTTTGGTAAACTGTGTTTTCAAGCTCTACCACTGAGAACCCGCTACCTACCCCTAACCACGTGACAATACACAACAGTGGCAATTAATTAAGTAATAAAATTAATGAATTAATGCTTACGGCAGTTCAATTAGAACATTATATTAGAAATCAATAATTTTTTTATTATACTTGGTATTAAATTTTATATGTTTAATGTAAAATGTACATAGGATTCTTTGACATAAATTCTTTTACTTACTTGTTCGGGCCATGATTGTTATACATGCTGCCATAGAGTGACTAATAACTTGTGTTGCATAGGAAACTTTCATTTTCTTTATTTTTTTGTTTATCAACATGAAACTGCGTAATTTTGGGAAGAGATCGAATATCATCAGAACTTAAAACAATTTGATATGCAATAAATATATCATTCCATTTAGCTGTTAGAACATCATTTTCACGTTCCCAAATCAAATCTTTCTGCAGTAGATTATTCCTAATCCCTTTTAGCAAGTGAGGCACATCGTATAATGGAGTAATTTCCTGATTGTCGACAATTACACGACGTCTTGGAATTTTGCCTTCAGTGATGTGTATTTTTCGAGCATCTAATACTAGGCCTTCTATCGCAGACTGATTAGTTGTCCCTTGATCACATATAGTTGTAATAACTGTTAAACCTGTGCAAACAAAAAACCATTGATTAGTTATAGCCATTTTCCATTACAATAATAATTACCTATCCTTTTCAGCTCCTCAATTAACGAAACAATATATTTCTTTATTTCAACAGCAGATGTAGTCCCTCTACAGAATTTATAAGCAATAGTTTGCTTCCACTTCCTGGCAACACCTCGAACCATAAACTAGAGCGTGGTCTTCCAAAACTTTATTACTTATACCAATTAGTTCGTCTTTGTTTCTATTATAGGTTATGTGTGGCATTAATGCTATCTCATCAAACATCAACATTGCAAGCCTTTCTCTTGGTTTAAAATGTTTAATAGAGTCTTCTAAGTTTTTCATTAACAGATTATCAATACCCATTTCAATAGGAACACTTTGTAGAAGCCTTTCCAATGTACGTTTTGAAGGCAAATTAAACCATTTTGATAACTGTATCCAGATCCAGATGTTTTATATAAAGCTAAACTCATCATTTTCTCTTCAAATGTAAATCTTCTTCCTTTTCATTTACATTTTTTGCGAGTTAATTGTTTGTGTCCTTCAATTTTTAGAGTCGATCAATTTTAAACAGCAGGCTCGGATGATATAAATTTAACAATGATTAAAATGTGCTGCCCTACTATCATCCCGTATCTTACTCACATAGTTAATTCATGCATTTTCCGTACCTGACTGTTGGAAATATGCTTTGAAAATATTTGAAAAAGTCATACTCTCCCAACTGTCAAAATATGTAATAGAGGCAAATATACTTCCCAGTGTTCAGTTTGGCTTTCGGCGGGGGTATAGCTGTACTACTGCGCTAGCAAAAGTAACAGATGACATATTACAGGCCTCTGATAACGGATACATTACTATCCTTGTGTTTCTGGACTATACCAAAGCCTTCGATATGGTACCGCACGACATGTTACTTTCAATTTTGCAATTCATTGGTCTAAATTTTAACTCTGCTAATCTTGTTAAAGAATATCTGTCTAATCGCAAGCAGTCAGTTATTCTCAGTGACCGTAGCTCGGAACAGCTCAGAGTTACGCAAGGGTGCCGCAAGGGTCACTCATAGGTCCATTGCTCTTTTCCACATATAGTGCTAAATTTATTTCAGTTTTGAGGAACAGTAATGCCCATATTTATGCGGACGACGTGCAAATATATTACTCCTTTAAACCTGCTGACAGGCACAATGGTGTTCTTAAAGTTAACGAAGATTTGGATTCCTTATATAAGACTTCTAAAGCCCATTCCTTGACTATCAATCCTACAAAGTCACAAGTTTTACATTTTGGGAAGGCTAAATGTTGTAAACAATTAAGCAACACTTTAAACATTGAAATGAATAATGAAAAAATTCCTATTATTAATGGAACTAAAAACTTATTATTTATTGACAATACTTTTCGGTATCGACATCATATATCTAAGTATATTAGCAATGCTTAACTTTCTTTACGAAAGCTGTATCCCTACAGATCCACCTTAAACGTTGAGACAAAGAAGCTTTTATGTGAAACTCTGGTTCTTTCGCAGATTACTTATTGCGCGCCCATTTACCATACAGCCATAGACAGTATAACTACCAATCGTATCCAAAAAATTCAAAATTCCTGTCTCAGATTCATATTTGGAATTAGGAAATATTGCCATATTTCTCATAAGCTTTCAGAAGTTTCCTGGCTTAACATGCGCAATCGAAGAGAGTTGCATTTGTTGTGTTTTTTTCATAAACTAATGGCATTTAAGACGCCGCCTTATTTATATAATAAGATTCGCTTTCGCTCTGACGTTCACAATGTCACCACCAGATTCAGTGGATGAATTTCACCCCCGGCACACAGAACCGCCCTTTTTGAGAGGAGTTTTTCCTACTGCATTTATGACAGATACGACACTTTATCTAATGAACTTAAGGCCCTTAATTTTACTTCTTTCAAAAAACAGTTAAGAATGCATTTGTTTAAGCTATAATGTAGTCGCTTAACTAACTAGTCGAGTCCTTATAACTCGTAACTCGTAACTCATAACTCGTAATTCTGACTATCACAGGTCTGTTGATGCAAGCTAATGCTTTTAATAATATAATATTTTGTGTACTCTTTCTTTTTCTCCATCTGATTTGCTCTTTTGTATTTTTTTTCTTCTTAGGAGTGCTATCATTGAGTTTGAATTCTATTCTCTTCTTTCCTTTCTTACTTTTCTTCCTTCTCTTCTTCTCTTCTTTTCCCTTATTATTATTTTCCTTCCTTCTTTCATCTTCTATAAATGCATCCCTACTATTCACTGTCCTCGTTACTTAGCTATCTTCATTCCTATCTTAGTCTAGCTTAGTACTTACTCAGTGGTTTTTATCCTACTTAAGTGATAGGTTCCAGTTGGTGGAAGTTACTTTTACACAACGCAATTCTCGACTTAAATTTAGATCTGGGCCGTTACCAGTTACCATTGGAGTACCCCAGGGCTCTATCCTGGCTCCTCTCTTTTTCAGTATTTATGTTAATGAGATAAATTTTTTGAGTGATTTTGTTGTTGTAATGTATGCTGACGACACCTCTTTCATTGTTTCAAGCAACTTGGAAACAGCTGCCCGTCAATTTGCAAGTTCTTTAGCTCAGCGTATGTATTCCTGGTTTTGTGCTAACAAACTTTTCTTGAATCTTTCCAAAACAAAAGCTATGTTTTTCCATACAAGGCAAAGACGCATTAACGAATCTGGTGGACTCAAGGTCGGAGATAATTCTGTGCATTTCGCAAATACTACATCCTTTCTGGGTCTTCAACTGTCAGATATTCTCACTTGGGATGACCATGCGAGACAATTAGTTTCTAAATTGAGCACTTTTGCCTTCCAATTCCGTATGCTGCGTAGTGTAACTGATATCTCCGTGCTAAGGACAACATATTTTTCAGACGTACAGTCAAGACTTTCCTACGGCCTTATGTTTTGGGATGGTTCCTCTGCCTTTAACACGGTCTTTCTTGCTCAAAAAAGAGTATTACGTTGCATGACTGGCACTTCGCTCAGAGATTCCTGTCGTCCAATCTTCGCTAAACTTAACATTCTGCCTTTGGCTTGTTTATATATTCTGCAGCTTGTGTGTTACGTCCATTCTAATCGAAATAATCTGGACAATAGAACTGTTCATCCTTATAGTACCCATCATAACGAAATTCTTCCCAAACTGTATAATATGGCTATAACCTACAACGGACCTGTCAATACTGGTATAAAGCTCTATAATGCTCTTCCAACAGATTTAAAAGATTTAAACAATGTGACAATGGCGACGGAGCAGAACTAGTAAGTGTTCTTCTGTTATCAGGTGCTGCAGAATCCATGACTTCTAAATGAGTCTCACAAACATTACCTAAACAAAACAATTGGATTTTAAATCTCCGAAAGTGCTTTACAGCAGTAAATCAAAAATGACATTAACAGATTTTACCTTCTCTTAAAATTCCTAATTCACTATCACATTGCAGGACTGGTAAGTTTTGACTTGGCACAGCCGTTTTCTTTAAAATATTGTTAGATAATATATCTGCAGGCGTAAAATGTTGATGACACACCCGACGTGATGCATACACTTTTGCAGGATCTAAATCTTGTAGCTTTGTATTACAAATCAATTTCATCCTCTCCATGTAACGCTTGGCATCTTTTTTGGGATTTGGAAATCGATGACGAGAGGACCTTTTATCATCACAAATAGGAACCGCACATGGTATCCCACTTGCCATATTTAACATAAAAATGCCTTATGCGTAATTTCTTTTTTTTTTACTTCAATACAGGTTTGATAATATGTTGGGCATATTTTAGACGCAACCCTCCAGTTCCTGTTAAATATATGGATTGAAGAAAATAAACAGAAAAACTCTTGCAACCAACGGGCTCAAAAACGCATAAATACAACTTAGGTATTAGTAACACAATGCTGCCACATTATATTGCTTGCGAATAAAATCAGTTGAGCCAACGTTGTTAGTTCGCGATATGAGCGCCGTCTGTAGTCCTGGATGAATATTATAAACTTTACAACAGAATTTTCTGTGGAAGTGCTACACCCGTGATCACGGTCTACAAGGCGAAGAAGGAGGATGATGTAAATGTCGTGGTGCAATAATCAAGCAATAATCGGTGATTATTTATCTTCATCAAGCTTCCCATTATGTTTTGAGATTAAGAACGTCAAGAATCTGGTACGTAAGCTTTATACCTGATTTATAAACTTGACGTTGACGTTACCGCCGCCGTTCCCGTTCACCCGATTGACGTTCAGTTCACAGTTCGCTGTTAAAATGCATTGGTGCTGATTTATAAACTAGACGTTGCCGTTGGTGCCTGCGCATGCGCAACTTGAGTCTCAAAACTGTTCTCATTTTTTAAAATAAAAAAATGGAGTTAGAAGAAATATCTCTATACTTATCGGCTCTCGGTATTCTTTTAGGTGCTTACGCAGCACTGAAAAAGGAACGGAATAGTCGCTTGCAACGAAGATTTAAAGTAAGGCCTATCAGCAGAGCAAGAAAAGTATCTGGGAACTACCAGTACTATCAAAAAATGAAGAATTTGACAATTTTTTAAATATACAAGAATGACAGTTTCCATGTTTGAAAAGTTATTGAATATAATAAAACCGAAAATAAGCAAACAAGTTAAATCTGATGGTATTTCTGCAGAGGAAAGACTACTTATTACATTACAGTAAGTACCTATTTGTGGGATATATAAAACTATTCTAAAAGAACATTCTACGCAAGTAGTACTTGAAATACTTGTATAATGTTTTTCTTGTTATCATTTTAGGTATTGTATGTCACAAGGAACCAGCATGCAAGCCCTCGCTTGGACTTTCCATGTAGGTTTGACTACTGTTCATAAAATTGTATAGTTTCCTAGCTCTATTTTACTATCCGTGCCTTTTAAAAGGTAACAGAATCCAAGTTTACGCTTGATTTTTATTTTATTTCGACACGACACTGAGTAAGGTGTCCGTGGCCGGAATTCTCTCCGCAGAGATGGCCGAGCGCCCGGCCCAGGGCCCCGGCAAGCGCCCCCGCGCTCGAGTGGAGCTCGTGAAGAGCGAGGACGAGCGAAGAACCGACGTCAGCAGCAGCGAAGAGGAGTCATCAGCGTCAAAGGAGTTTCAGCAGCCGAAGCCGAGGAAATCCGCCCGCAAGATGCAGAAAACAGCTACTGCTTCCGAGACACAGATATCCACCAAGAATGGATATCAGACTTTGTCCGACGACGACATGGACGCCACGCCGGAGTTCCAGCCGCCGGCTCCGCGAAAGGTCCGGATCCCCCCGGTCTTCCTTCGGGAAAAAGAGAAGTGGACGCAGGTCTGTAGAGATCTTGATGTCCGCAAGATCGCTTTCTCGAAAGCGAAGAACACGGGAACCGGCATTCGCATCCAGCCGACGACGGTGGACGACTACCGCGCGATGACGCGAATGTTCGACGAGAAAAAGTGCAGTACCACACGTACGCACTTACCGCTGACAAACCGCTGCGAGTCGTGATCCGAAATCTGCCCTCCAAAATCAGCGAGGATGAAATCAAGGCCGACCTCGAACAGCAGGGCTACCCGGTTCAGTCGGTTTCCCGGCTGAATAAGGGACCTGAAAAGCGTGCTATGCCACTAGTCATGGTTTAGCTATCGAGAGGCGTCGATGGCAAACGCATATTCGACGAGAAAAAGGTCGCTCGGCTCGATGTAACAATCGAGTCGAAGATACGTCCGTCCGGCGTTGGTCAGTGTCACCGCTGCCAACAGTTCGGACATTCTCAGAGATTGTGCCGCGCCAGTCCTCACTGCATGAAGTGCGCGGAGCCGCATCACACTCGTGCGTGCAAGAAGCCACGGGACACCCCGGCTGTTAGCTGCAACTGTGGCTGACCGCATCCCGCTTCTTACAAGAGCTGTGAGAAGTTCCCGCAAACCGCCGATCCGCGAGAGGAAGCCGGAGACACCGAAGCCGAAACCTGCCCCGGAGTTCAAGGGTGGCAAGTTCCCGGAGCTGCCCGCGAAGAAAGGAGCAAAGGACCCCGCCCCAGCGACGAAGGGCAGCGCCAGCTACAACCGTCGCCCCCTCTTTGGAGGCGCGAAAGCGACCGAACATCAGCTACAGCGCTGCCGTGGCCGGACCGAGCAAGGACCAAGTCCAGGCACCGAAGAGTGCCAAGCTCGTCCCGCTCGTACGGACAAAACCGACACGGCCAGCGTATGGCAGCAGCTCCGGATTTACTTTCGCGGGTTGACTTCTCGAAGCTTCTCAGCGTCGCGGCCAAAATGATCGCCAGCCTCAGCCAGGCGTCGAACGGCACCGAGATGATAGCGGCCTTATTAGGCTGCGCCTCCGACATATCATCGCTCTTCCACCATGGATAGACGGCCAAGGCGACCGCGTTCTCTACAGACTGTTTTTTGGAATGCCAACGGACTCAAACCCAAGCGATTGGAGTTGATGGAATTCGCGCAGCGTCAAAACCTGGACGTAATTCTAATCAACGAGACACATCTGAGAGCGGGGGACGATCCCAGGCTTCCGAATTATCAGCTCTACATGAACGACAGGCCAAACGCGAGAGGCGGAGGAACTGCCGTTTATGTAAAACGAGACATCGACCACCACGTCAATGATACGCCGCCCCTCCAGCACTTGGAGGCGACTATTGTGGCGATACAAACGACGGACTGCACGGTTCGACTGATCTCCGCTTACAACGCGCCAAATCGGGATCTGATCCCGGGGGACTTGGACGCGGTATTCGAGACGGAGGGCGCGGCGATAATCGCCGGCGATTTGAATTCCAAACATCCCGATTGGAACAACCGTGTTACTAATCAGAATGGAAGGATTTTAAAAGCCTACGGCGAGGACCGAATGATAACGATCAACGCCACTGTTGATCCGACTCATTTCGGTTCGGTCGGCCGGCCCGATGTCCTCAACATTGTCGTCTTAAAGGACGTGGCGACGGTGCATCAGCTTTCTGTTCTGAACGAGCTCGATTCCGATCACGCCCCTGTTCTGTTACAGCTGGGAGGGGACCCCGAAGAGGACGAGGACGTAGACAACACACGAACTCCTGAGGAGCGTTCACCGACCACCTGCAGGAAGCTCTAGGGCCAGTAACCCCGATCGAAACGCGCGAAGATCTAGAGCACGCCGTAAGCACACTGACTGACGGCATCACGGCTTCGCCTGCGCTCGCAACGAATCCGAACAGCAACCACCGTTTCCTCAAAACTACCGACCGATCAGCCCACTGCCTGCTCTCGGAAAGCTGGCCGAGAAAGTCATCCTCCGAAGACTGAAGGGACACATAAGCGCCTCCTGATCCTCCAGGACGAGCAGTTCTGTTTCCGTTCGGGTCACTCCACAGCTCACCAAATCCTGTGCGTCACAGAGTGTGTCAGCGAGGGTTTCAACAGAAAGGAATACACAGGCCTACTTTTGCTGGACGAATCGAAAGCTTTCGACAAAGTCTGGCATAAGGGCCTGCTTCACAAGTTGTTGAAGGCGGGAATACCTTTTTATTGTCCAGCTGACTGATTGGTTCTTGAAGAGACGTAAGTTCCGTATAAAAATATACGGGGTTAGATCCTCGGAAAGAATGCTGAGCGCGGGAGTGGATCTGTACTCTCGCCGGCGCTATTTAACGTTTCCGTGAGAGACATTACTCGAAACAACGCACTGTACACCGATGATAGCATTGTATTGTTGTTCCCGAGAAGCATCGCCATTCTGAGAAGGAACCTGCAGGCCGGTGTGGACGATCTAGAGGTTCGGCGAATTCAAGTGAATGCAGAGAAGAGCACCATCCATCGTTCTAGGACGAAGGGAAAGGATCCGACCGCCAGAAGTGATTGCCATGTTCGGACGAGACAAATCAACCCGCCCATCGATTGATCCCGACGCCGCCGGGTATCATCGTGTATGAATATGATTATCAGGTATATACGTTGTAAATAAATGTTTTTGGAAAAGTATAAATCTATACAGTCTAAGAAACATTACCGGTTCACAAGAAGTGATTCATATGAAACATTTACAAAGTATGTTTCAGATATATATTTGGAAGGAAGTCATGATGGTGTTTCACAGAATCTGTCTAAGAAACGATGATTGCTTGGGGGACACAGCCACAAACAATTCACAACGAGTCGCGCAATTAGAGTGTAATTATAATAGTTATTTTTGCTTGTGAATATATATTCAAGGCTGTAGTTTATTTTGCATAATCTCAAAATTACATTTTCGCTGCTGTTGATTTGGAAATACTTAAAATGATGAAATTGAAAAACTTTGCCACTTTGAGTCTCTGAGAAGTTTGTACGTCATATGTGACATCTAAAGCGCCTTAACACAAAGGTTCAAAAATGTTTCAAAGATGAAATTCTGCTCAGTGGGGTGAACTTCTTGCCCATACAAAAAAAGGCGTTGTCTTTTAAGCAAGGACGTTATTTTTCTTCACGATAACGCTCGCCTACAAACAGCTCGATGTTGATACTCTGACATTGAGACATTTGCCATTACAGAGTTTGGAAGAATTCGACAAAATTGATTTGCTATTGGACGACAAGTATATGATTCAAACTGTAAGTTGGAATATTCTCGTAAAGGAAGAGTGAATATATAAGATATATCAATTTTACTTTCGAACTTTCTTGATAATGTTATTTATGCGTTTCAGGCAAAGGTTCTAACTACTTGTAGTGGTAAAGATTCGTGAAGCATTGTAACTAATATCTTAAGGCACGTAATGATTCCTTGGCGAAAACATGTCCAAGGTGAGTTTGTATTTCTAGCAAAAATCTCTTATATTTTCGTTCATATTTGAGTTAATTTGTGTGTTTTTTTTTTAGCGGACACCAGAAAACAGTACAAAGAAGAAGCAACAGAAGGCAAAATGTGCACTATAATGTGTACATGGTTACAACAGGCAAAAACCAGATGCCGTAGAAGGTAAATTCCTTCTTATCACTTCCAGAGATGTTAACCTTATCATATTGCAAGAAAACTGTGAAGGTACTTGAAAAAGTAAATGCAGTATTATACGCAGATGAAAATTCTAAACGAATTATTTCTTTGTACCTTTACTCAAAAATGTACAGGACAATACGAGGGTGATCTGAAAAGTTTCCGACCTCAACATAAAGATGGCTGCACTCGTCAACAGAAGCTAGGAGATATATTTGCGCATCTTCTGAAAATTTTAGCTCTTTTGAACAAGCAGCTGTTGTTTGACAATAGAGTTGTCATTAAATATTCTGTCGTTTCGGCTGGGAAAGTGATAGCGACTCTTTTTTGGGTTAGATATGGAGTTATCTTAATCCATTATCTTAGAAAGCAGCATGCTATGCATGAAATTAAATGGAACCCTGCGCACTGCTTCGGTACGATCGGCTCGAACCGATCGGATCGGTTCCGCTTCGGCAGTGAACCGTAGAAGGAGCATAAATTGCCGAATGGTCAGACAACCTTCAAACATTTCAGGAGGTGCATATCATTGGCCCTATTGAGAAAAAAAACTTATTTGTATTAATTTCGTCGACCGATCCGAGCCGAGTCGACCGGTCTGAGTTGATTCGGCGCGCGTGCTGCTTTAGGGAGGAGCATACTAGGCATCATTACTTGATAAACTAACAGCTGAAATTACGGAAAAATGCGACCAGGACATAAATTATTAGTTTGCTAATTTCACTTGTGAACAAATATAAAAAAAGATTTAGAAAATTAAGTAACTAATGCAGCAACAAAAAAAAGATGTGGCTTGAGAAGTAATCATAATTAATTTAGTTGTAAATCTGAAACAAGAAGAGAAGCAGTTAAATTAAAAAGAAAGCAGGGAAAGATTATAATGATAATAAATGTTATGTAAAAATACCGGTGAAGGACCGGCAAAATCAACAAGCTTTTCTGCTATCCAAGAAGTAATTTTGGAAATGTTAGAAACTCAAGTGATTGGTTTGTCTTTAAATTTTAATGACAATCAAATGGGGACAAAAGGTAACATCTCTCCATTCCTTTTTGCTTAGCCAATAATTTAATAAAAAAAATTTATGACGGACCAGGTACGAATTGCCATGTTTTCATTTCAATTAACTAAAAATTTATCTGCACCTTCTCAGAGAACTGCAGATTCATTCAAATTTCTGCAACTACTGGCTTGTTCATCTACACCAACTCGGGAAGCCACATGTTCGACTACACCTACAACACTAGATATGGCCTCATCGACTAATGCACAAAAAGCCTTACTTGCAGATATAAAGACCTATCCATTAGGGTGTATGTACGTATACATATCTTAAAATGATTTTATGAAAAAATAATTGTAGGGCGCGGTTTCCACATTAAGCTATATAAAACTGAAAAATGTACATTGTCAACCGGTGACTAATACTGAAATAGTGAAGTACGCTAAAATATTGAAATTATCATGATTTTTTATTAAGGAAGTCTGAAAAGTGTGATATCGTAAACTTAGATAACCAGTCCGGCAAGGTAACGCTTTGGGTAGCATACTACAAAAGGTCCGGTACAATAAAATGCTTTATAGTTACGGAGGTCTACGGCCTCCATTTGAAACGGAGAAATATCTTTTGTCGAACGGGTTAAGAACTGTCGGGTACAATTATATTAAATATAAATATAATTTTTAAAATCCATGAAAGTTAAATAAGGAAGATAATTTAAAATCAGAAATATGGAATTATTGATTGTTTTACTGGTAAAGGTAACAAAACTTACCTTGTTAACGTTAAAAAAAATATTGCAAAAAAAGTGGAAATTGCGAAAGTGTAGAAAAAACTAAAAATTTTCAGTCTTTTTCTGTTGTACAAGATACAGGGCTTCTAAATTTAGTTAATTTGTAACTTATTAGCTGGATAGTAAAAAAAACATATTCTTAAGCAAGTTATCCCCGAACGCCACAACTATACCATACAATAAATACCGTGCCTTCAATTGAATTCCTCATTAAAGTAAGCTGTGATTTTTTTATAAAATTGGCGACACAATTCTAGAGAAAACAGTTGTCATTAACTGTCAGTACTGATCATAACATCAAATAAAAACACAACATTAAAGTTTAAAGTAGATGCTCAAAGTGCTCTCCTTCAGCTTGAATACATAAGCGTACTCTGCGTTTCATGTTTTCAAACCCGTTTGCTAAGTGTTGGGGGTTATGTTAGCACTGTGTTTTTCATATGCGGATAAATGAAGTAATCCAGAATTGTGAGATCCGGAGACCTTGCAGGAAAATTCACAATCCGATTATCGAAAAACTACTGCAGGAAAGTCATTGTTTGATGAGCTGTGTGGGCAGTAGCATTGTCTTTCTGAAAAAAAAAACCCTTCTGTAAGTTCATCATCATGTAGTTGATTAATGAAAAATTCTAATAACTCATTTCGGTATCTTTCAGCAGTTACTGAGTCGTTAAAAAATATTGGTCCGATAATACGCCTTCTTGACACTGCTAGCCAAACACCAATTTTTAATGGATGTAATGGAGTTTCCACAAATTCATGGGGATTTTCTGCTGACCATATTCTCATATTCTGTTTATTTAAATACTCTGAGTGATGAAACCAGGCCTCATCGGAAAAGAAACACTTGTCAAGAATGTCGTCGTTGTTTAAGTTATCAAGAAACCACTGACAATATTCTGTTCTTCTGTTCCCACTGATAGCTGAACTTCTTGTGAAAGTTTCGCAATAGATTTCTTGGGAGAGTGTTCCATTCGATCCCAAACATCTTCAATGCAGGCTGTAGTCCTTTTCTTAGCTGCTCCGCTCCCTGTTTTGCGACCAAGTGATCCTGTTTCACGAAATTTAAGAACACGCATGGATATGTTTAGCTAGCTGTTCGTAAGTAATAGAAAAATTAGGAAACTGCTGTCGAAACTTCTGTACACACTGATTAATTGAATAAACTAACTGTCCATTTTCTATTCTACCGGTTTGAAAATAACTTTCAACAATAAATATTTTCTGCTGTAATTCTAACATTTTGAATTAATTGAAAATACAAAGTGTCAATTTGACATTTGTTTAATTAAATAATTGAACAGCTATCAGTGCTGCAAATCTTAGGAGAAAAAACAGTGAAATCATAGCCCACTTTAATGAGGAATTCAATTGAAGGCACGGTATAATACTGGGTGTCTCATAACCTACGGAGGAGATTAAAAGGGTGGCTAGAGGAGATCAAATTAAAGCTTTTTTCTTAATTCGCTTTTGACCGAAACCGAATAATAAGAAAGTTACAGCAGTTTAAAGTTCAAATATTTAAGAAGCAAACGTTCACTAACCATAGTATTAAATTACTTTTAAATTCAAATTTGTAGTGTCTGAGAGTTAGTTGAACAATGTTTAGTTAAAAGTTAATAAAAAATTAGTACCTTAAAAGTTACGCGTATTTATTTTTTTCTTTTAATGCTCAAAAACTGGTGTCTATTTTATTGAGAGCCGCTGACTAAAACTAAAACAAGTTCTCATAGAAATTTACTTAAATGTCAATTCCTTTAATTGTCAAAGTAAAGGTAATTTATCTGTAAGTAATTCATTCAAATAAAATGGTTAACTATTCTAATGAGGAATACATGGCCATGATCCAAATGTATGGAGCTGCTGAACAAAATGCTGTACGCGCAAGACTTATGTATTTGGAAAAAATTCCAAATCGATAAATACCTTCCGAAAACACTATCCTTCGCGTGATTCAACGAGGAAGAGAGACTGGGAAATTACAACCCACGAAAGGTCATGGTGGTGGGAGATTAAATGTGCATGATGCTAACGTTGAAGAAGGAATTTTAGAAATGGCAAGCGCAGATCCTACTGCAAGTAGGTACACGGAAAATTTCCCACCAAGTTAATGTTTCTCGGTTCTTTGTTTCTCGCACGTTGAGCATGAATGGTTTGCACCCCTACCACTTCCAAAAGGTGCAATGACTACTCCAAATGATAATCCGTTGCGTCAACAGTTTTGCGAATGGCTACTACATCGTACTAACAGAGACGCGGAATTTCCAGCAACTGTACTGGTAACGGATGAATGCTGCTTTACCAGGAATGGAAGTCTTAGCTTTCACAATTTTCACATATGGGCTGATGAAAATCCACATGCGATCCGCCGGAATGCCTTTCAGCAAAGTTTTAGCTTAAATTTGTGGGCTGGGATTGTGAACAACACCCTTATAGGGCCGTTCGAATTGCCACCACGCCTGAATGGTGATTCTTATTTGCAGTTTTTACAGGAAGTTCTGCCGGAACTCCTCGAGGATGTTCCTTTAAATGTGCGGCGGAGTATGTGGTTTATGCACGATGGCGGTCCTGCGCATTTTAGTCGTGCTGTAAGAGACTATCTTGACACCATTTTTCCGCAAAGATGGATTGGTCAGAGTGGATTTATTTCATGGCCCCCACGTAGTCCCGATTTAAATCCACTTAATTTTTTCTTATGGGGTTATATGAAAGAACGGGTATATGCCACTGAAGTTGATACAATCGAAGAATTGCACCATCGCATCAACGTTGCTACTGATTACTTACACGACCATTTTTCACAAGTATCAGGAAACTGGATTCGTCGTGCACAACTGTGCGTTGAAATGCAGGGTCGGCATTTTGAACAACATCTTTAAATGTTTAAGTTTTAATAAAGTTCAGAATTTATTTTTTATTTTTTTAAAGTTTTATTAATTAAAAAGGGTTTCTGCTTCCTAACTATTTTTTCCCATTAATTTCAGCGGTAGCCAACATGTAGCTGGAAGTTTTTAAGAAATTTAAACTGCTGTAACTTTCTTATTATTGGATTTCGGTCAAAAGCGAATTAAAAAAAAGCTTTGATTTGATATCCTCTAGCCACCCTTTTAATCTCCTCCGTAGGTTATGAGACACCCAGTATAATGGTTAAATTTAGAAAGCACCAGTTAACTTTAAAGATTCTTTAGTCAAACATACGAAACTTGGGAAAAAATAAATCAGAATTATTATCTCATATTTGGCAAGCGAAATAGATAATAATGTTATGTTCCTGTGTGAAACATGGGTCAAATCAGGATCTTGGTTATCGACCCCGGGATATACGCAAATTCATAATCGTCGAGCAGATGGGAATATCAATCCTAGTAAAATTTCAATCACGATAAAGAACAGTTTCAGAAATGTGTATCCTACAAGACATCACTTTGGTATTGCGTTATATTCCACCAAATGTGGAAATGGCAGACAATTCATGTAGAGAACTATTGAGAATGGTTAAAAGACCGAACTTTATTTTACGGAATTTAAGTGCACACCCTTATGCATGGGGTTTCTTCCATTCTAACAGGAAAGGGAGACTCTTTTTAAACATAATACGAGAATATGATCTCATAATCTTGAATGATGAATGAGCTTTAAGCAGTCTTTTATTTCGTCAACAGCCAGAAACTCTCAGGGCGGTGAGAGGGAAAGAATTCTTTTTAGACGTGCAGTGCTACGGCAGAGTCAAACATTCCTTGGCATAAACTTGAGCTTTTTTGGAAAAAATTCTGCAACCCTCATATTCCAAATGAATCGACTTCGCGGAAAAACTAAGTATGTGCCATCAGGCAACGGATGAAGAAAATAAGAGAGGATCTTAGCGACAACAATATTTATATAGTAGTTCATGAAACAACAGATGCCTGCGATCGTTATGTAGTAAATTTGTTAGCAGGAGTATTAAGCGACACAGTTGCACCAATATCTTGTTCGGCAAACTAGTGCGGTTTTGAAAAAAAAAAAAAAAAACAAATCATTCAACGATTGCACGTTATATTAACGGCAGCTTAACACTTTTATATGCACCTAATCCCGTTAAGTCGGAAAATATAAAACTATTGGTGTCTGATGCAGCAGCCTATATGATAAAAGCAGGACAGGCTTTACAGGTGTTCTACCCAAATTTGATGCACTTAACTTGTATGATTCACAAATAGGCTCGCTGAATTGGCGCGAGTAGAAAATCCAGCAGTAAATAAGTTGATCAATAACGGAAAAAAAATCATTTCTTAAAGTTCCACTGCGTATACAACACTACACAAAATTAGCTGCTGACCTACCCCTTCCACCCGAATCAATAATTAAGAGATGGGGTACATGGTTTGAAGTAACAAATTGTTACACAGATAACTTTAGACAGTAACGCGAGTCATAAGTACAATATTACTAATTATCTTGCTTTCTATTTATTGTAGATATCTTGTTTGTTTCAAATAATCTCTGCATATAAATACTTCCTGTCTTTGTCCCCATTAATCAGACATTAGAATTTAAGACTGTTACTATGTAAGTTGTATCCTTGACATTTTAATAAATAGCAAATTAGTAGAAGTAGTGTTATTTAAAAGTGTCCTTAAAGAAGTGAAGACACAACTGGCGCAGTCAGTAGGATTTCAAGAGCAAAAAATGCTACTAAAAGCAAATTAGCAGTTTCGAAGAAAAGCTTGGTGTTTCAACGCCTTATTGAAATCCACGAACAAAGAAATTTTTCGTCTCAAAACTTCTACTTGTCATCTACGAGAAATAGACGACTAGTCGACACTTCGGGAGCCAATTGCTGCAGTTCGACAACGGGCATTTCCCAGGATTCTGGAACCAATATTCCACAGTCTCTATTCCACTGGACCGAGCCGAACGGATCAACATCCCAGACGTCGCAGAAAAATAATAGTACATAGTATGAACACCCTTCTACAAATATTTATGCAAGCATTCTTTTTCATTGATTTTTCTTTTTGCTTTATGTCTTCTGATGATTTAGATTTAAGCACATTAATGGCCGGTTTCACAAAGCTTCGTTAAATTATTAAGTGCCGATTAACTCTGTAACGAATGATTAAATAGGAAAACAACCGCATTTAACGATGATTAACTTAACGATGATTACTAAACGGCTCGCTCTCTAATCGGTCGTCAAATAGTCTTAATGCTCCTTAAGTGTTTCACAAAGCTCGATTAAGAGATAACGCTTCGTTTACTTCTGTCTAATCAGGCGTTATATTAATCGATAAAATTCCAGCGATTAAAAAGCAACGAATGAATTTTCCATAGATATTATCAAGCTTTTTTGATATAAAAATTCCACACATATATCTAAAAAATAATTATAATTTTATTTAAAAATGTATCGTACCTTAAATATGAAAAATAATGACTTATCTGTACTTTCTACACACTTGGTTTATTGATTAATTTTTAGGACACTATTTCGGAAATTATTTTCAACAACAAACAATTCAATATTATTTCAGAATGTCTGCAACCTCACTTTCTTCTCTGACGATAAAGAAATGCCTCCTTAAGGTAGGATTCATTTTATGAGACAGAAATAGTCATTTTAATGATATGGATGATAATGAATTTAACGTATCGCTTTTCCAAAGGAGTTATGGAACTCTTTGGACCCACACTAGAACCTGCAACAAGCAAAAATAAATTTATTTTATGGTACAAATCAGTCGCTGATAAGCTTACGTTATTATCCACTGAAATATTTCAACAGCTGATTCCTGATACTTTCAGAAACCATCGATACGTAGAATAATTCATCGTGTCACTCATCTTATTGCAAGGCAAAGCAAACAGTTAATTAAATTGCCAATAGAAGAAGCTCCGCAAGTTAACATTAGGCTTTTCTCATGTCATTGGCACCACAGATTGTACCCCATGTTAAAATTATTTCACCTGATGGTAATCCCGTTGAGCTGTGCCACAACAGAAAACGTGTCTTTGCGATATATGTTCAAGTAATTCAACTGCACTAAAGTTTCCTTCCTCCCTTTCTTTTTTCCTTTTTCATTTTTAAAAATCATTAACTGCACTAATGCGAAGAATTTCAAGATGTATTTATTTATTTTGAGTTTCTAACCTCACACTACCTGACCACAGGCCTGACGCCATGACGACAGATTACTTTAAAGCGATGTCAAAGTGCCAATTTTTCGATGTTGCCAAACCTAAACTCCAATTAGTTAATCAGAGATTAACATAACAGTTTTTTGTTTTGTGAAACAGCATCAAATTTTTAACACTGATTAAACTTAACGGTGGATTAGTTAATCAACGCTTTAACAAAACTTTGTGAAACCGGCCATCAATCATTCAATTTCAAATTTGTCAATCGAACCTTTAAATAATTTCGCTAATTTAAAGAAACAATTCATTACAAAGTTCAGCTAGTAATTTGTCTGTTCATATAGATTCTCGCACAATGTCACAATTCTCTATAGAGTATTTGAAACTCATCCTCGAACTTAACGGCGAAACCGATCGCTTACATATTTTTTTGCAATACTGTGAATATCTTGTAAATACTTATTATGATTCCACTAACTCTGAAAATCCTAGAAATAGATTAATACTACAAGGAATTACAAACAAGCTAGTAAGTCAAGCCCAAAACATAATCCAAATTGCACAAATAGACACATGGCAAACCTTTAAGGAAACCTTGCAAAGAAAATTCGGAGATCCTAGAGATGAGGTGAGCTTAAACCTAGATCTTGCAAATTGCAGACAACAAAAAAATGAATCCCCAGAATCATTTCATTCTAGAATTATAAAAATTCTTAGCCTCTTGTCGGCCATAGTAGAATTAAATGTCGTAAACTCTGATGTTCGTAAAGCCAAAATGACTACTTATCAACAATTTGCATTGCGAGCATTTCTAGGAGGTTTGAATGAGCCTTTAGGTAGTCTAGTACGTTGTGTCAAACCAAAAGATCTGACTGAAGCTCTTAACTTTAATAAAGAAGAGGAAAATATTAGATACTATCAAAAATACAATAATATATCCACCCAAAATTTTTCATAGCAAAGACCTTTCCAAAATCCACCTAACTTTTCATTCATTCCTACACCTGCACCGAAACCTTCCCTTCTCAACCCATTCCCATACAGCCACGCCCCGTACCACAAAAATTCTTTGCAAACCAACAAGTATTTGGCAATGCCCAAAACAAACCGGCGACAAACGTTTTTAAACCAAATGCTAACAGAATTGCGAACTTACCGAATCCAACATCTATTTAATAATCAAAACAACAATACATTTACACCATCATTTAATCAAAGCAATCATACACTTAGACCACCATTCAATCAATCCAGTCAAACTTTCAAGCCACAATTTAACCAAAACAATCAGAATTTTGCACGCCGCCCTCAGAATTTTAATTCACGGCCTCAATTTATCTTCGAAGAACTTCACAATACTGAAAGAAACTATGAATTTGATCACGATCAACAAAATGTTGATGAATGTAACCAGTTTTACAATCAACAAAATAGTTATTGTCCATCAAATGAAGAATTGGTCACTGATCGGACAGATTTTTTTATGAAACCGAAACTACAGACTGAAAATTTTCAGTTGGCAGCGAATCACGAGAACACCGGATAGTCGAATTTCATAATTGTAACTTCAGTAAATTACCATTTGTATATATTCCGGAATATCAAATTAAACTGTTAATAGACACAGGTAGCGGTACATCGTTTATAGATCCATCAATCGCGGATAAATTCTTTTCTAAGTTCATAAAAAATTATCCAATCATCGTCACGCCACTGTTTAACCAACAGTTAATACCAAACTCGATAGAAATTCCGGCTTTTTCTATATTAGATGTGCCATATCCATTAGATCTTAAATTTCACTTACCAAAATTTCACGAATATTTTGATGGTCTCATAGGCCTTGATATGTTGAAAAAAATACAAGCATCCGTAAATCTAATCACGAACCTATTTGAAACACCGTATTGCGCTATTGCACTAAGCTACATCAGGAATCAGAAGCCTCCGATTTCATTTTATCGGATTCCGGCCCGATCTGAAAAATTTATTGATTTACCGTTGACAAAATCCGACGATGAAATTATTATTCCCTATAAAAAAATGTTGGGTCTAGAAATACCAGAGTAGCTTTCAATTGTAAAAAGTCATTTCGCAAAAACATCAATAATAAATAAATCGGAAAAACCAATAACATTTCATTTGTTTCAACCCTTTAGAGTGGAAGAATATTGCCACATACGCTGCATTACCTACCGTTTTTTATTGTTTATTAGTTGGTAATGTTTAGAGTAGTAGTAGGGGGGTAGGAAAGACATAATGGAGCGCGGACAAAAGAAGACAATTAGTAGTGGGTACGGTTAACGAGTGCGTCAAAGAGAACTTCCCCCGCCATTGTACGTAGGCTAGGGACTAAATAAATTGGGTTTATGGGAAGCTGCTAATTGTTTTAATAAGGCCACCTACCTCCAGCCTGCTAATTTAGCGAAGTAAGTACACTTTCTTTTATTCAAGGTACCCTCCATGATGCCTAAAGCGGGTGCTCCCTCTGAGTTTACCCCCTAGCGGTGCCTTGCTCCCGCGAGGCCCGTGACAGTGGTGGAGGCGCCGGGCATCGATCCCGGTACCTCTCCCACGCCGTTAAATACAAACCCTTGAATGTTTAAATGTCGAAAGCGAGCAAATACGCAACAAGAAAAACTGCCCGAAAACACGTTTAGATCATTCAAAATTACGACTCGATCATTTAAACGATGAAGAAAGAAAATCGCTTTTATTATTGCTCGAAAAATTTGATTAAATTTTTCATAATGACAACCGAAACTTGACGTTCAACAATCAAATTAAACATAAAATCAATACTAAAGACGAAATACCTGTTCATTCAAAATCCTACCGATATCCTTTCGTCCACAAGGAAGAAGTTCAAAGACAAATGAAGCCTATGTTAGAACAAGATATTATTCAGCACTCAGAATCCCCTTGGTCTTCTCCTATCTGGCTAGTTTCAAAAAAATTGGATGCTTCCGGCAAGCGTAAGTGGAGAGTAGTTATCGATTATAGGAGGTTAAATGAAAAAACTATAGACGATAAGAACCCCCTACCCAATATTTCTGATATCCTAGACAAGCTTGGCAAAGGCCAATATTTCACCACCCTCGACTTAACTAATGGTTTCCATCAAATCCAGGACGCATCTAAGACCGCTTTCAGTGTAGATAATGGCCACTATGAATTCAAACGTATGCCATTCGGACTTAAGAATGCACCTGCCACTTTTCAAAGGGTCATGGACAACATTCTCAGAGGAATCCAAAACGAAAAATGTTTAGTTTACCTTGATGACACAATCATCTTTAGTACATAGCTAACAGAACATGTTCAAAATTTAAGAACTGTATTTGAACGCCTCTCAAGAACTAATTTCAAGGTACAACTAGACAAGAGCGAATTCTTACGAAAAGAAGTTGTCTATCTTGGTCATCTAATTACACCCGAAGGAGTTAAACCTAATCCCGAGAAGATCAGAGCAATTCAAAATTGTCCCTTACCAAAAACCTCGAAACAGATTAAGTCCTTTCTGGGCTTATTGGGATATTATCGCAAGTTCATCAAAGACTTCGAGAACCTAACGAAACCGCTTACTCGATGTTTAAAAATGACGCGAAAATCATCCATAACCAAGAATTTATGAACTGTTTCGTCTTATGCAAAAACATCTTATCAAATGAACCTCTACTTCAATTTCCTGATTTCACCAAACCCTTCAACCTTACCACAGACGCTAGTAATTTTGTCATTGGAGCTGTTTTATCGCAGGGACCTATAGGTTCTAACAAACCCATAGCGTATGCTTCCCGCACTTTAAATGAATCTGAGCAACATTACTCCACGATAGAAAATGAACTATTGGCTATCGTATGGGCAGCGAAATATTTCCATCCGTATTTATTTGGTAATAAGTTTACTATAGTTACTGACCACCGTCCTTTACAGTGGCTATTTAACCTTAAAGAACCAAATTCTAAGTTGGTTAGATGGCGTCTCAAAGTCGAGGAATTCGATTATAATATTGTTCATAAAAAAGGGAAATTCCTAGCGACACGTCACTCGGAAGATGCATTCGAGAGTACATAGCGGAATTCAACAAACGACTTAATAACCAAAATCAAAATTCCGATAATGAAAATGATATCGAATTACCTGAACCAAATCAATGCGTTGCAGTTAATCCGCCATCTCCCTCAGATTCCAAACAGTTCACAGTAACCTAGAAAATTCTGTGTTTGAAATTCCTATTTCAGAAACCCCATTAAATAATTACAATAATCAAATTATCGTAGAGACCGTTATGTATCACGCAAACCCCATAGCAAAAATTAAAAAACTATTTGATAAAAAACAACGAATTGATATCCAAATTTCTAAAAATAATGAAGAAGTTGTTATTGACTTTGCAAAAACCTATTTATTACACAATAACAATTACGCTATTTATTTCGATCCAGATGAATCTTATCAACTATTCTGTAGAACACTGAGTAAAGTATTTCGTCCCAACGCAATAAAATTATTAAAAGTAACTCATAAATTAATAGATGTTAGCGATCCTGAAGAGCAACAAATCAAAATAAAAGGTTTTCATCAAGGTAAAACCAACCATAGAGGCATAGAAGAAAGACTTACTAGACTTAAGAAAAATTATTATTGGCCTACATTACAAGATTCTGTACAGGAATTTATTAATCAGTGCCAAATTTGTCAGATTGGTAAATATGAACATAATCCGCCAATACCTTTTCGACTTTTCGAAATCATACATGTAGACACATTTCAAATTGAAAGCGTAAAATTACTAACCATTCTTGACTCCTTTTCCAGATTCTCACAGGCATATACCTTGCAACCTTGCAAGCAGTAGAAATTTGTTCAAAATTGCTGAATTTCTTTTCAAATCACGGCATTCTCGCAAGAATTATTACGGATAACGGAACCGAATTTAAAAATCAAACATTTCAAGACCTACTGAATCTACATAAGATAGCAGCCCGCTTTATCACCCCTCATCATTTTGAATCCAACGGTCCCATCAAAAGATTCCATTCAACACATAATATTGTGGCGCGCCACTCAGCAGTACGTCACATTGAAGGCGTCAAGAAGTCGGTTCGTTATAAAATAGCCACCTCTTACTATCGCTTTTTGACCTGACATTGCAGTAGGATAGACAAATTGGGATTTGCTCCTAATAAGTCCCCCATGCAAGACGGACATGCTTGCTGTCAAAGCATAATGGAAGTTTTTTAGAAAAATTTTGTGCAAATCGTTCTTGATTGCAGTGAAAATTGGACAAGTCGTTTTTGTTTGCAGTGGGAATGTCGAGCTACGTCTCTGCTGAAGAAGCCCCAAGGAGGGCTGAAACAGCTGTCCAGAGGCTGCTCGAGGTTTTCACTGCAATCAAGAACGATTTGCACAATTTTTTTTTGTAAATAAATTGTTACAAATAAATTAGATTGTAAGCATTACTAAATTACGGTTAAGTTTTTACCGAGTGTTTTATTCAATTAAATAAATTTAAACCCTAGAAACGTAACAGTGGTGTCAGGTGTGGGGTTTGTGCAAATAAATAAACAATTTAAAGTAAATTAAATTTAATCAGATTATTAAATAAGTACAGTATCGAAAAAAAAAACAATGGCTACGAGAAAAGTGTTGCTGAAAGACTTAAAAGTGGCCGAATTAAAAACCGAATTGGAAGAACGAGAGTTAGAAACCTGTGGTTTGAAACCATCAACGTTCGATGGAAAGTCTTCTTGGCCCAACTACCTCAAACAGTTTGAAGCAGCAGCAATGGCGAACGGATGGCCAGCGAAAAAGAGGAACAAGAAGACTTCGACAAGCTGGTGAATAGGATGGAAATGCGTTACGGACAGGCCCATCTGACCGAGGTATACCATGCGCAGTTGAGGAATCGCTGTCAGAAATCCGGAGAAAGTCTTCAGGAATTCGAAGCGGACGTAACGCGTCTGGACCAGTTGGCATATCCCAGAGCTCCTGTTGAATTCCTCAAATGTTTGACGGTGCAGACCTTCATAGATGGAATCCGTGACCCAGACAACCAGCAGGCATTGAGAATGACCCATCCGAAGACGTCCAAGAACGCATTGGCTTATGCCTTGGAATTTGAAGCGGCGAGACGAGTTTCAAGAGGGCATGTCAAGGTGCGAGCGGCTATGGACTTCCAAGAGGAAGAAGAGGAAGAATCCGCTAACTCCAAGGTGGAATCTGCTATAAAGGAACGACCCAGGGAATATGCCACCGCCAAGGATGTTCGCCGCATTGTGGAACAGGTCCTCAAGCAGAAGAAGCCGCTGGTGTGGCCAGGAGGAAGGACATGTTCGCAGGCGATGTCCAAAGCCCAGACAGGATCCAAGAAAGCCACAGTTACACTAAGCCGGGTCGGTGCAGAGGGGCAAACGTCGACCCATATTCAAAGGCCCCCAAAGACGAAAGCCAACCAAGTAATATCCCTACGGCAGTTAACCAGCAGTCTTCGTGGATGTTACCATTAATGACATTCCTCACACCATGTTATTGGATATGGGTGAGACGAAGACCATCCTAAGACCCGACGTCATCAAGTCATCTGGACGCACCGAGCCGACCAAGTGGAGACTGAAAACTGCAACTGGAACATCAGCAACTGTCCACGGTGAAGTAGAGGTTATCATCACCATTGGCTCAACTCCAATAAAACACCGTGCACTGGTAGCAGACATAGAGGACGAGGCAATTTTGGGCATGGGTGTCATGTGTGCCCACGGGTTTCAATTGGACTTAAAGCATGGCGTGATGGCGGTCAATAATGATGAGTTGGTTCTACATCAACGAGGAGTCCTCGCTGAAGACGTTGTATTACCCAGCAGGGTTGAGGTTATCGCCGACGCAAAACTGAACGGTGTTTTTCAAGAGGGGCAAGTCATTATGGTTGAACCTAATACTGATGATCAGAAGATTGGAAGGAGAGTCCTCGTTGGTAAAATGTTGTTGACGGAGAAGGAGGAAGTACCTGTCCTGATGACCGTCAATTGTTTCTTCGTCAATATCAAGAAAGAAGCCATCTTGGGAAGCTGCACCATGGTGTCCTCCATCTCCCGCAAACTTGAAGCAAACGTGCCAGAAGCGAAAGTCCCAATGAAATTATGGAAAATGGTTATGTCAACAGCCCAGGAATTGACTCCAGACCAGAAGACAAAAGCAAAGAATCTGATCGGCCGCTAACAAGATGTATTCGAGGTAGAAAATGGATCCAAGAGAAGAACTGATGTCGTGAAAAACAAAATAGAGACTGGAGAAGAAAAACCTATCCGTCAAGATCAAGCGATTACCGTTGGCGAGGCGTGAGGAAGCAGAACGCATTATTCGAGAGATTGAAAAGGATAATGTAATAGAACCATCAAGCAGCCCGTGGGCGTCACCAGTAGTGCTTGTGAAGAAGAAGGATGGGTCCACCAGGTTCTGTGTAGACTACCGGTTACTCAACAATGTCACCAAGAAGGACAGCTATCCCCTGCCACGGATTGATGATACCCTGGACACCCTGGCCGGCTCAAAGATCTTCTTCACTTTGGACTTAAAGAGTGAATATTGGCAAGTGGAGCTGTCGCCTGAAGATCGAGAAAAGAGGGCGTTTTCCATTGGCATGGGTCTGTGGTAATTCACAGTGATGCCATGCGGGTTATGTAATGCCCCAGGGACATTCGAGAGGTTAATGGAGACGGTTCTGAAAGGTCTGTCCTGGACAACGTTCATGGTGTACGTTGACGACATAATTGTCGTGGGAAAGACGGTCGACGACCACATGAGGAACCTGGAAGGAGTGTTCCAGCGGCTTCGCGGAGCTGGACTAAAGCTTATCCTGAATAAGTGTCACCTGTTCCAGAAGGAAGTGAATTACCTGGGACACATTGTTAATGGAAATGGAATCGCCGTGGACCCTGTGAAGATTCGGGTGGTGAAAGAGTGGCGAACTCCCAGAAATAAACACCAAATAAGGAGTTTCCTTGGCCTGTGCACTTACCATCGGCGCTACGTTCCTGGATTTGCAGACATTGCTAAACCGTTGACAAAACTCACTGAAGAAGGTCGTCCATTTGAGTGGGACCAACAGTGTCAAACTGGTTTTGAACAACTAAAGCAGTACTTGATTAGTGCTCCTATTCTGAGTTACCCTCTCCCGGAAGGCAAGTTCGTCGTAGACACAGATGCTAGCAATGTTGGGATCGGTGGCGTACTCTCCCAGATACAAGAGGGGCAAGAGAAGGTGATCGGCTACTTCAGTAAAGTCCTATCAAAGCCGGAACGAAACTATTGCGTCACAAGAAGAGAATTGCTAGCCGTCGTAAAAACGATAGAACATTTCTACAAGTACTTGTATGGTAGACGCTTCCTCCTGAGGACCGACCATGCCGCTCTAAAATGGCTTCTCCTTTTCAAGAACCCAGAAGGGCAAGTTTCACGATGGATCGAACGACTTCAGGAGTACGATTTTGAAATTCAGATCGGGCAGGAACTAGCCATCGAAATGCCGATGCTTTGTCGAGAAGACCCTGTGCCGAAGACTGTAAGCACTGTAGTCGTTTGGACGAGAAAGTAGCCACGATTTTTGAGCGTTAGTTTATTAGAAAAATCAGCGTATCTCCTGCACGTAAGCGTATATCCAATTTTTCACTAATCGCAACGAAACGAATGCATGAACATTCCGCACGTTTAGCAACGAGTGGCCATTTGGTAATCGTAAGTGATTAAATCTGTCGTTTGTGCGTTAATAATAAATTCTGTGTAAGACTTTGTTACCTACTTATTTCTATATCGGTATAGTTGTTTTATTCGGGTGCACTTTACAAGGGTTGAAATTATGGAAGACTTTCTGCAGGCTATTATAATAGAAAATTTAGAGAATGCTGAACATCGGCAATTGTTTCATAATGAACGTAACCCGACTAATCCTTTCACATTAAGAAAAAAAAAATTGTTAAATTCTTTAGGCTGACTAAAGACCAAACGCGGCATTTAATAATGTGGTTGAGACCTTACATGAATCCGCCAATTCAAGCTTCTGATTTAGATATTCAGACTAAGGTAAGTGTACCACTTACGTGGCTTACGTTTGCACCACTAACGAAGGCTTACGTTCGCTTAGATATATGTAACTCGGTCATAGGTTCTGGTGGCCATAAAGTTTCTTGCTTCTAGGAGCTATCAATCAGACATTGGGAGTAGCAAATATTTCGATTTGACACAATCAACCGTAAGCACTTTTTTAAGGGAGGTGTACCAAGCCCTCAACCATCCCGATATTTTTCATGAATGGGTGAAGTTTCCCAGTACTTTCGAAGAACTAAATGCGGTTAGATTAACCCTCACCGCCCGTCTGGAGTCTTTTTTGACCCCACGTAAACTAGAATCTATTTTTTTATGTTTATTCCGGGTGTATTGTCTTACACCCCTAGATACGCTTCTATCTAACTTCATAGAACACCGTCACAATTGTTTTTTTTTTGTTTTTGTTGTAGTAAAACATATTTATGCCACAAAATATGCGTTTGGGGTTAATTTTGACCCGGAATGGGACAAGTGGCCGCCGCCAACTGGCCGCGTGACAAGTGGACGCCGTCAACTGGCCGCGTGACAAGTGGCCGCCGGGACTAGTGGCCGCCGGGACAACTGGCCGCCGCACAGTTTTAGATTTTCGTTTTAAGTAATTTTTACTGTTTTGAGAAAACAACCGAAAATTTTTTAGATTTTTATTTTAATAACATTAATTACATAAACAAAATTCTAGAAAGTTATTTGTTGTTTTCTCAGAACAGTAAATTTGGACCGAACATGTTTATGCACTTATCGAGTCAATTAATAATAGTATAAATATAATAAGAATAAATTTGTTTGCAAATTATTCAGTTTTAAAATTTCAAGAAATACAGTATTTCTTCTAATATAATTATTCTTCTCTAATTATGCTAATCCGAAATACCTGACATCCAATCCAGATACTAGTCATTAAGAGAAATTCAATCAATTTTGTACCCCCTAAATCCTCTTAGTTAATTTGTTTACAAATGACAGTTTAGGAAATCCACAGTATTTCTTCTAATTTTCTAATTTAATAATTTTCATCGAAAATACCAGACATCCAATCAAAATACAGTTAATGTATCTGGCTAATGAGGTATTTACGATCTGTTATTTAAAATAAAAGCAGGTAGATAAAGCATTTTCAAAGCTGTTTGTCTTCACATTTTGAAGTAGTAACATCAAAATGGAGCCTATTAAATCTCAACGCAATCGTGACAAGTTTTATAGTGACGGATATATTTATGTTTTTGATAAATTATCCGCGGATGGTGAAACGGAGTTTTGGCGATGTGAGCAAAGACGACAGTGTAAAGCGCGAGTGCACGTTAGAAATGGTGCTGCTGTAAAAACTTTGAACGTGCATACCCATGACACATCGGCAGGCAAAGCAGAGGCTGATCGAGTAATTACTACAATTAAAAAACGGGCTTTAGAGACACAAGAACCGACATGTCAGGTGATCAGCGAATGTTCACAAAACCTCAACCTGGCTTGCCAAGGAGCTCTTCCATCTCAAGGGGCTTTGAAAAAACTGGTGCGAAGACAGCGAAAACAAATACACCAAGCACCAGCAATTCCAGCATCCCTGGAAGAGTTACAAATTCCGGAACGTTATAGAATCTACGAATTCACACCTGGCAATATAGAAAACTTCTTACTTTCCGACAGTGGCCATGGTCCAGGGAGAATTTTAATTTTTGGCAGACAGAGGAATTTAGAGATTCTGCAAAATTGCGACCATTTTTTTGTAGATGGGACTTTTAAAATTGCCTCGAATTTGTTTCACCAGGTATATGTTATACTAGCAAAGAAATATGGAGGGGTACATTCTGTTTTTTATGCGCTTTTGCCAAACAAATCAAGACCAACTTATGATAATTTATTTGAAACAATCAAAACGCTAGCACCAACATTAAATCCAACATCAATTACATCAGATTTTGAACTGGCCGCTTTTAAAAGCCTGCAAAATAACTTTCCGCAAACTGAAATTCGAGGATGTTTTTTTCACCTAGCGAAAAACATGAAAAAACATTTGAACGAAGCAAATTTAATTACCCGTTATAACAACGACGCAGACTTTGCATTACATGCCAAAATGATCATTGGTTTGGCATTTGTCCCAATGCAAGATATGGAAAACGCATTAAATGAGTTGTCAGATATTTTACCTGGCGATTTGCTACCCATATTAGATTGGTTCGAGGACAATTACATTGGTCGTTTAAACCGCAGGGGAAATGGACGTCGTCAACCCATGTTTCCACATGAGATGTGGAATATGTATGACAGAGTGCTAGATTTACAAGATCGTACCAACAATCATGCTGAAGCCAGCCATCGGCGTTTACAAATGGAGCTTGGTGTAGATCATCCCACAATATGGAAATTGATTGATGGTTTACGGAAAGTCCAAGCTAATCGTGATATTTATTACGAGCAGCTTGTTGCAGGACATGCTCCACCCCAAAAACTTCGAAGATACAGGGATGCCGACGAACGTATCCTGAGAATCGTAAGAGATTACGAAAACCGGAATGTTATCGAGTACATACGAGGCATTGCTCACAATTACCAAATTAATCAATAAAAATTTAATGTAGATATGATGTACATACATTCGTAACTAAATATAAAAAACACAAAAAAAACTTTAAAAAAAGACACTTATAGCGTTCTGTATTGACACGTCTTCATACAACGGCGGCCAGTTGTCCCGGCGGCCAGTTATCCCGGCGGCCAGTTGTCCCCGCGGCCACTTGTCCGGCGTCCAGTAGGCCGCGGCCAGTTGACCGCGGCCAGTTGTACTAGACCGATTTTGACCCCAGGTGGGTAATACGTAATAAATTCTTAGCTACGTTTTTATGAAGTTTGGAATGATGTTTAGCATAAATTTGCGGTTTTTCATGTTCATGTTTTTACAAGTTGGGGTTTGTTAGTTGGTTGTTGAAATTTATTCTTTTGTAATTGGAAATAAGATTCGGTATAAACTTACAGTTATTCCTGTTTCTGCAAGTTGTGATTTGTTCGTTGTGACTGTTCGTTGTGTGTCGCAGTATGTTTCATAATTTTGTGTAATATTATGCACAAACATGTAATAATTCATGTTTCTGCAAGTTATAACATGAAACATGCCAATAGTCAATACTTATAAATGTAGCTCCATGGGAAGCGTTCTCATTCAAAGTTTTACTGAGTGATAAGTGATATAAAAATTTATTATGGCGGATTATAATATAAACTTTGCAAGAGGCTACAGTGAAGAACAAGCTTTGTGGATGGATACAATTCTGATTTTGAGATCATAGATAACGAGAGCGATGGTAGTGATGCAGACGAAGATTTCACTGAACTGCAGGTAGTCGAAGCAAATGCAGCAAATCTAAGCAGCTCAGATACTGATAATGAAGACGGGAATGAAGAAGTTTGGATTAGCAAGGATGGAATAATACAGTGGAGTAGTATGGAGCCAGGACGTAAAAAGACACAGTCAAGGAATATTATAAAACAAATTCCTGGTATATCAAAACATTTAAATTTGTCCACCCGCACAGACTGCTTTTGTGCATTTATGACGAACGAAATCATAGACAAAATATGCTTGCACACCAATGAAAGGGCAAATTAACAAAAGGAAAAGAAGTCAAGCCTAAAAAATTGGAAGGAATTACAACGTAGTGAGTTTTTGACATTTTTGGGTCTAAACTTGCTTTATGGTATTGAGAAGGGTCACGGGAAAGATCTAAAAGAATTTTGGTCAGAAAAGTACGGTTATCCAATTTTTAGAGCTACAATGTCCAGACATCGTTTCACGAGCATACTTATTTTCATTTCATACTGTGGACGAACACCTGTGTACTTTTAGAGGAAGATGTGGTTTCAAGGTTTATATTCCTTCAAAGCCGGGAAAATATGGTATAAAAATATGGATGGCTGTACACTGTGACTCTCGATACATTACAAACCTGCAAATGTATTCTGGCAAAATAGGAAACACAAAGGAACAGGAACAAGGAAAGCGGGTGGTGTTAGATTTGGTAACGCACCTAAACGGCTCTGGTCGCAATATTACTACTGATAACTTCTTTACTAGCTACAGTCTTGGGCAGGAGTTAGTGAAACAAAAATTAACTCTTGTCGGAACTGTCCGTAAAAACCGTAAAGAGCTTTCTTCCTGTATGCTGCCGACGAAGAGCACAGAAAACCGGAAGTAATACTAAATTATAATTCCACTAAATTCGGTGTTGATACTATAGATCAAATGGCTAGGACCTATTGAACAAAAAGATCGACAAGAAGATGACCACTTGCACTATTTTTTGATCTTGTGGATTTTGCTGGAATTAATGCTTACGTATTATTTTCTGAGCTTGACAATACATACAAAAATAAAACTGGAAGACGCCGCTTCTTACTAGAACTAGGCGAGGAATTAGTAAAACAAGAAATAGAAAAAAGAATTCAATATCCCCAATCCAAGACAAGGAAAATTCATAAGGCCATTGAAAATGCAGGGTTTGGAAACACTTCAACAATACAAACACCCGGACCTACCACAAAATAAATGAGGAAGATGCAACATTTGTCCACGGCAAGCAGACAGAAAAACAAATATTTTATGTGACATGTGCAGTAAATTCGTTTGTAAGGAGCACCTTGAAATGCGCACATTATGTTTTACATGTTCTAGTTTAACGTTAGATGACAGTGGCTCAGACTAATATATTTACTACAGCAAAGTGTTCACCTCATAAATAAATTTGCTTTAAAATTAATTTTGTTTATATAGTTTAGCTTGTATATATATTTATAGAAAAATTTTGTGCAAATCGTTTTTGATTGCAGTGAAAACCTCGAGCAGCCTCTGGACAGCTGTTCCAGCCCTGCTTGGGGCTTCTTCAGCAGAGACGTAGCTCGACATTCCCACTGCAGACCAAAAACAACTTGCTGAATGATGAAGAATATGTGGAAGATGAAGGTGAGGAACTTGCTATGAGGCGGGTGAAACCAGAACTTGCAGCGGGTAGGAGATTTATAAGGAAGGTTATTGGTTTTCTAGCGAGGAACTAAGTAGCTATTACTCTGTAATACAATGAACACAAATTATTGTTATTACAGATATAATGTATTACAAAATGAACCTTTGGCTTTGTAATTTGATATTTAAAAAAAGAACAATTGCGCACATTAACTGATAACAAAAAATAAGTTATTTCATTGCATTAGAACGCCCTTTCTAGCCACAGCGGTTGCTATTCGGTCTAAGGCTTCCACTTTCTTCGCTTCAATTAAGTTCCTCTCCTCTAAAATCTTCAGTTTTTTGTTGTCATATGCTTCCTTGATGTGCAGTTTCTTGTCTAGGTTGTTCTTGAAACATGTTGCGACAGTAGCAGAGTTTATCAGGTTTTCAAGTTTCTTTGACATTTTCTTTACATGGCTACTTAACTGATTTGTTCTGTCGGTTGCATTTCTGTTTACATTATCTTCAGGGTTACCCAGGGGTACAATTATAGTTTGTAATACTTCAAAATCATTCAAAGGTGTTTTTAACTAATTCGGGCACCTCTAAACGGTGGTTTGTGTTTGGTGGCGCCGCTACTACATCCAATAACACACTGTCAATGCCAATTTAATTATCAAGGAATTGAAATTCTACGGTGGACTCGGCCACATATGGCCTTCTACACACACCGGCTTTATTACATCCAACAAATCTTCCTCTGCAGTTGTTAGTGACTCGTTCTTAAATGGACCACCTCCTGTACTAGCTGCCCTTCTTTTGTTCCCGGCTAGTTTTCCTTTGGTTCGCAAGTCCTGCCAACACTAAGCAATTAAACTTTAGAGATTATTTCTTAATAGGTAGGTATAGGTATAAAATCTAATTGTACCTTTCGCCAGCCACGCCAGTCTTTATGGGCCCCAGCAATACTATTTAAAATGTTTGATATTTTTTCCCAATCATTCTGCATATGTTTGTAAGTGTAACTCTTCGTTTGCTTGCCACTTATGAGATGAGGTTTTTTTTTCACAAATTCTATAAGACACTTTTTTTGATTATCTGATGTGTTAGCACCTCTGCTTTTTTTACTTTCCATTGCACTTTATTACACTCTAAACAACTAAATGACACGGAAGTTAGGTTAGAATTGCGCTGTTGCCAGAAGTGGCAATCGTTTATTTAACCGATCGCAAGAACGTGCACAAGCCAAGATAAGAATGGACTTCAAAAATTGGAAATTATAAACGTGCATGCAAGTATAATCACCGCAACTTTACGTGGTCGTACACTTAAAGGTGATTTAAAAAATCGTACTCCAGGTGTATCTTTTGCCGCAATTTCGAATACGAAGTAAATGGCTGTCGGATACGTGCCGCGGCTCAACCCAGAAGCCCTGAGCCCCGCATGGCCCTTAGCATATGCACACCGCAACATGCGACCTCTGCGTTAAACGCCGAAGTGGTCCCATTTTTCCCCACAAGTGAACAGTCACCAGTGAGTTGAGGGAGTACATCAGGAGATATGCTGATTCTCAAACGGGCTGGAAGGAGTCTGACCTTAAGCTCCTCGAAGTCATAGCTAGGTCGTCGGTTGGCAACAGCCGTGATGTGTTGCGTCGAGAACTCGACGGTTGGTTAGAGGGTCTATTATTTGAAATCAGACCCCGGAAGTTTGACGGCAGAGAAGGTAGGGTGTCTGCTAAATGTGAGGGCGGGAGCCAGCGAGAACGGGCCTACAACTACCGAGTCGCCCAAGAGCTCTATCGGAATAACAAATCCAGGTTGACTGAATGCCCCCTGGAGGATAAGCCGCTATAGTTCACAAGCGGCCGGCCCGATTTGAGTGATGCTGAAGAGAAATTTGGTGGTCTCTTCGGCGGGTTGTCCCCCGACGATGATGAGGTCATTACCGACCGAATACAGCATGACATCCGAACTTCGAAGCGCGGGTCCCGATTCCGTTCGCCTCTCGGATCTCAAGAGGGTTTCGATCCGTCGACTAGTGTTACTATTCAACACTCTACTGCTGCACGGAATAGTCCCAGGCGTGATAAAATCAAGCAGAACGATACTTTTGTCGAAAGAAGTCGACCCCAAAGATATTAACAACTGGAGACTGGAGGCCGTATCATGTCTTAGAGCTGCACTTGTAAAAGGCTTTCTATACGGTCTCGCAGTCTTCAGCACGCAGAGTACTCCGTCGTTTCAACGTTGACGAGATGACGATAAGGCTAATCCTTGACAGTTACGACGAGGCCACGACCTACATCCAAGTCAGAAAGAAGAAATCCGATTCGATAAGGGCGAGGCGTGAGTAGATAGGCTATGGGCGTTCTGCGACAAAATCCCATAAGGAATAACACAGGCCTCTCGATTCCAGAATACGTCCGGTAGACGCTGTGACGTAGTAGCGTCGTGATGACGTAGCGGCGTCGCTAGATGTGCGCGCGCTGAGCGTCGAGGTCTCTGTCAGGAGGAGGAGGGGGAGGAGGAGGATCAGTAGCAGCAACAGCAGGAGGCATGCGAGGTGCGCACCACACACACACACACACACACACACTCGTTTATTTGCAGCGCGCGCGGGCAAAGCGGGGTGCTTCTTTGCAGCATGCAGGGTGGTTCTTTGCAGCATGCAGGGTGCTTCTTTGCAGCATGCAGCAGGGGGTGCAAAAAAAAATATTAAATTATGCGACACCTATTCATAAGCGCATGATGTTCAGGTCTAGAACTATTTATTTCACACATACACGCTTATTTCAAAAACAAATATAAAATTATACGTGCGCGCGCCCGCTCCCTACTCGCAGCGTCCTCTGCTGATAAGCGCACGTCCAAGTTCAGAACTACAGCTAATTTCAAATGTGAAAATATTTATCAAAAAAAAAAAAATTCCCGCTCGCTACTCGCAGCGTCCTCTGCTGATCATAATATTCAACGAAAAAATAATCATCAAGAGCATAAGAATGAAAAACATAATTCCGTACGCTATAGGGCTTAGTGTGAGTAGCGAGCGGAGAGATGATTAAGAAAGTGTTATTTTCTGTGTAGTTCTGAACATAACATTTTAAAATTTAATGTTAAAGAATAAAAAAAAATTACCTTAGTTTTTTGCCTTTGCTGATATACTCACTTTATCTAATAAAATAATTTAATCAAAAAAGAGTTAAGCGCATGTTCAGGTCTAGAACTATTTATTTAATAAATTAAAAAAATAATTGTAGCTTCTCCGTTTGCTACTTGCAGCGACACCTACTGATAAGCGCATGGTCGAGTTCAGAAACTACTTATTTCAAAAACAAATAATTATCGGTTATAACTATTGTATGATAAGAAAACATAAATAAACTGTTGATATGTAGATGTTCGTATGATAACTATCATATTTATTTATATATAAATTACATACTAAATTTATGGTAATAATTTAGTACATCTTTTGTGAACAAGTTTACGAATCTTGTGTAAGTATGTGCATCCTGGAAATACTTTTCTATTCCGGTGGATTCATCACGAACAAAAGCGTTATAATAGTTATTTAATTCACCATCTACGATATCAGTAGTTGCCCAGTACCACCATTCTGAAGTTTTACACTCAGTAGTTTTTCTAGAAATTTCGCCGTAGGATCGAACTGATGGACTTGGTGTTATTGTTGCTGCTGCTGTTGCTATGTTCGATATCTTCAATACACGAAATGTGATCGATTTTTATTCCTTGACAATCTGCTTTGCCAGAAATCAATTTAAGAGTACGATTAAATCTTTTCGCTTAATCGTACATTATTATAGATGCAGCTAGACATGCCGAACCAATTTTAGTACTATAAAATTCTTGCATTGTAATATATTCTACAAGACGTAATCTATCCATGATGAAGTCAGCAATAATACTAACACGATTTTTTTATTAAATACACTGTTTTCACTAAAACAAACGCACAGAATAACAAAAGCGCAAGAGCGATAAGGTCTTTTTTTTTAAATCTGTAAGGAACTTTTTGTTTCATTAGCGTGAGAGATAGGACTTTAATTAATTAATTAATTAATAATTTGAACTAACCACATCTTCCTCCTTCTCCTTAGCAAAGAAAATAATAAACAACTTAATGTATAAACAAAAAATAACTACTATAGTAATCAAAATTATAAAAAATCACAAAAATCCTAGCTCACTATATATTTATGACATATTGAAAAAAATAATATTAGAATTTTTTTAATAATCAATTACATTATGTATGTTAAATACAGAACACAGAAAACCTTACCTATAGAGAAGGACTGTAACAAAAGAAAAGACGCAGTTAAAAAATATGTAATAAAAGAAAAACAATATAATAAAACTTTATGAGTGTACAGACATCATTCCCTTATTCTCTGGGGGGAAGGAGGAGTGCTGTAAGAAACAAATCATTAATACATTAATAATTTATCATACAGAATAACTTCAATTGTTACTGTTATCTTAGATCCTCAAACTAATATCTTTGTGGAAATGGAAAAAAATAATATTTAACAATATTCACTTAAACATACATATACCTATACAGTTACTCTTTCCAATTTCACATTTTTTCTGAGTATAATTGAAATTAATTAAATTAATTATATATTTATAACTCAGAAATATATCATAAGGAAACCTCAATCGGTGTTGTCAGAGTTTAAAACATAAATTCTTGAATGAAAAATCACTCTACAATTCATTTATCATCGGCATTAAAACTATAAACTCTTCAAATTCAAATTCTTGCACGTGAACAAGAGCGCTTGAAAACATATATTCGCATGCCTATCGCAAAACCACATCGCATCCTTTTGATAAAATATATGTTTTTTTTAGATTTTGTACACATCGAATTAGAAAATGTTTAATTTCAATGCTAAAGTTACTTGAAAAATTTTCAGTTGTAAGTCATTATTCAATTCTTCTCATAAAAAAATCTAACTGTACCACTTGCACAATACTTTAGAATTCAATACTTTCCAAATATTTGTTTTTTCTTTAAGAAAGTTCAAGCAAAAAGCATTTGCTTCGTTTTATTTATCTGACGCTGATAAACGAGTTTAAATTTCAGTTGATAAGGTTATTAAGCTCAAATCTGATTGGTTGAATGATTTTGGGATACAAAACATATAATTAGGGAATACTTAAGAAGAGAGAGATTATTCAGCGTCTGTATCTCTCTGAGGTAGCTCCGTTACGTGATTTTCTTTGAATATTTTTTAACAATTATTAAGGTAAGTAAAGTCGATGGCATGCACCATCCACATCTGACCATTCTTACACAGAAAATTTTATAAACAATAACCAGAAGCTTAAGATTTCCGTTACCATTTGCCATGCATGCGTTGAAGAATTAAATTTGTGTAAACAGTAACCAGTTATCACTTCACCTTGAGGGGGAGGTCTAGTTCCAGCGGTTTAAGGAAAACGGGGAGTGTTTCATTAATTTTAACTTCATTTTTTTTGACTTTTTTTTCGAGATGGTGAACTTATCCCCCTATGAGTCATGCATACATGCGTTATCAACCTACTCGCCAGAAGCGTAACCTTGATTTGTGAAAGCGCAAGTTCCAGCGGTATCTGAAGAAACAGGGTTGTTTCACACATTTTAACATCATTTTCGAATTTTGTGAGACCATTCACAACCATCCTCAATTTTGGATTTTTGAAATTCTGTTTTGATATTAAATAATATATATTTTTGATTTCTGAGTTATTAGTAGTAGCAGTATCACATACGCTTCGGAGCTTATCGCTACAGGAAATAATTAATTGCTAGATATCAATCTCTAAAGTTTCTGGTTATTACTTGCAAGAAATAAAACAAAGACTAATTAATTTTGATTTTCTTGTTATAGAAATGTCTCAACTACAATCTGCTGCGTTACTCGTGAACGAGATAAAAACAGCATTTTTAAATGCTAATGAGGATGCTGAAAGAATCGAGATCGGTATTAAGCTCTGCAATAAACATCTTAGCAGCCTTAACGTCTTCCTTCGAAGCGCAGGCTTGACTGTCGGTGCTAAACAACACCTTATGACGTGTATTGCTAACATCAAAAGCTATCGCACAATGATGAAGGCAAAGCATCGTACAGGTCAAGGCTTAGCCAGCACAGCTTCAGACAGCGTTCAGTGGAAAGATGTACAGTCAGCATTTAAAAATCGCCTCAGAGCCGGTATCATCGTTAATCTTACGCATAAGGATGTTACCGCGTTTCTGGAGGATGCTGCAACACTCTTCTGTGAACGCATAAACAAATGCCTGAAAAGCGAGATGACGTTAAAGGTAAATGCGATACTCTGCGGAGAATTTATTCTTCAGAAGGCAGGTAAAGAAATTGCAGAGCTGAAGTACTTCAACACCAGTAACGCTCCGATCTACTGTGATACCGATCTCGAGGAATGGTTCACCGTCCACATCAAGAACCCTGTCTTGGTGCAAATGGGGGAGTTCCAGGAGAGGGAAAGCGGCTGGACATTATCTGCAATAATGAATTTGATGGTTAACATCAACCAGTACATCCAGTTGCATGGTTCCTCCTACATCGAACTCCCAAAATGTATCAAAGACAAGAAAGCATGCGTCAACATCAAGAACAACGACAACACATGCTTCGCGTGGGCGGTAACAGCGGCGCTTCATCCAGTTGATCATAAGAAACATCCCGACCGCAGATCATCATATCCTCATTATTCATCCATTTTAGATTTAAGAAATATTTTTATGCCTATGACCATAAAGCAGATTCCACGTTTTGAACAGCAAAATGATATTTCTATTAACATCCATATGCTATAAAAGTCAGACAAAAAGTATGATGTAAGACCATGCCACCTAACAAAACCCAGAACCAAGAGATCAAAACACGTGAATCTGCTTTTGGTCCGAGATGATGATGCAGCTCCAGGAAAATATCATTATGTTTGGATAAAAAATCTTTCTCGGTTGATATCAAGTCAATTAAGTATCCATCATATCGATCGATGTCTTAATTATTTTTATAGTCAGGAACGTTTGGATAAGCATGTTGTAGATTGTGGTCAATTAAATGAGTGTAAAATTAGAATGCCCGCGGTAGAAAACAATATTTTAAAATTTAAAAATTTTAGAAACAAAATTAAGGCACCGTTCATAATTTATGCAGATCTGGAATGTTTGCTAAAACCGACCAAAAGTAAAAATATGTATCAAGATCATATTCCATGTAGTGTCGGTTATTATGTTAAATGCTCCTACGATGAGTCCCTATCGTTTTATAGATCCTATCGTGGTGAGGATTGCATGCAATGGTTTACAGCAGAAATGCTACAATTTGCGGAGAATCTGGAGATTGTGTTTCTTTGCCCTCTGCCCATGGAACAGATGACCGTTATGCAGAGCATAGAATTTGACGAAGCCGTCCTCTGTCATATCTGCGATAAACCGTTCAGCTTGAGCGATAAAAAAGTACGAGATCATTGTCATTTAACAGGCAAGTATCGAGGGGTTGCACACGAGGGATGCAATGTGAATTTTAAGGATTGTCACGTGGTACCAGTAGTGTTTCATAATCTGAGCGGTTATGATTCACATTTCATAATTAAGAACTTGGCTTCAGATTTTGAAGGTCGCGTAGACTTACTCCCCGTAAATAAGGAAAAATATATTTCCTTCACGAAAATTTAGTTAAATTCCGTTTTATTGATTCTTTTAGATTTATGAGTTCTAGTTTAGATAAATTAGCTTCAAATTTGGAAACGTATCCGATACTAAATTCGCAATTTCAAAATTTACCTGCGGAAAAGTTTCAGTTACTAACGCGTAAGGGTGTGTATCCGTACGATTACTTTGGTTCTTTTAAACGTTTCACTGATTCTAAATTACCAGCAAAAGAGAAATTTTATAATAAATTAAATGATGCGGATGTTAGCGATGTCGATTATGCGCATGCTCAACATGTACGGAGAGAATTTAAAATTCAAAATTTGGGTGAGTATTCGGACATGTACTTGAAAACGGATGTGTTACTGTTGGCTGATGTTTTTGAGCAGTTTCGTTCAACGCTGCTTAGTTCGCATAGGCTCGATCCAGCTCACTATTTTTCAGCTCCTGGATATACTTGGGACGTTATGCTAAAGTATACTCAAGTGGAGCTAGAATTATTGACTGACATCGATATGCTGATGTTTATCGAACGAGGTGTGAGAGGTGGATTGAGTCAGTGCTAGAAACGATATAGTAAAGCCAATAACAAGTACATGGCTGATTATGATCCTACTCAATTATCAAAATATTTACTTTACACTGACCTTAACAATCTTCATGGTTATGCAATGTCACAGTACCTACCCTATGGAGGATTCGAATGGGTGGAGGATTTGGAAAATTTTGATTTTAATTTGGAAGACGATAGCTCCGTAGGATGCATTTTGGAAGTAGATTTAGAATATTCGGATGGAGTGCATTATGAACATTCCGATTTACCTTTCTGCACAGAACATCTTAGCGCTCCAAAATCTAAGAATAAAAAATTAATGGCAACATTGCATCATAAAGAGCGTTACGTTATACATTATCGAAATTTGAAACAAGCTTTGGCGCATGGTTTGAAATTAGTCAAAATTCATCGCGTATTGAAATTTAAGCAGGCGGCGTGGTTGAAGCCATACATTGACTTAAATACTCGTCTAAGAACTGCTGCAACAAACGATTTCGACAAGGATTTATTAAATTATTAAATAATGCAGCTTTTGGCAAAACGATGGAAAATATTCGGAAATGTAGCAATGTTAAATTAGTGACTTAATGGGAGGGAAGATATGGTGCAGGCAGACTGATTGCCCGACCTGAATTTAAGTCCAGTATTTAATGAAAATTTAATTGCTGTGGAACTAAATAAGACTGAGATTTTTTTTAATAAGCCCGTATATGTTGGCATGTGTGTACTCGACATCTCGAAGGCTAAACTTTACGATTTTCATTACGGTTATATGAAGTTTCAGTTTGGTGATAAATGCAAAGTATGCTATACGGAGACAGATTCTTTAATCTACGAGATAGAATGTGATGACGCGTATGAAGTAATTCGGCGAGACTGTAACACTCACTTTGATACTAGTGATTATCCGGAAAATAATCGCTATGGTATTCCTCGCGTAAATAAGAAAGTACCGGGTTTAATGAAAGATGAGCTGAACGATAGAATAATGACAGAATTTGTAGGAGTTGGGTCAAAGTGCTATGCGTATAGGGTGGAGGATAAAGATAAGGATAAGAAGGCTAAAGGTGTAAAGAAAAATATTGTTCAGAACAAAATTACTTTTGATGATTATTTGGAATGTTTACAAAATTTAAAAGAAAAATATTTTGATCAAAATTTAATCCGATCCGAAAAACATCAAGTCTGCACGATTACGCAGAGTAAGGTTGCACTCAATCCTCATGATGATAAGCGATATCTAATTCCAAATTCATATGAGACTCTTCCGTGGGGACATTGTAACATAATGAAAGCATAATAATAGGTGTCTAGTAACTATTTAATTTTTTTAATTGCAAATATAATATGTGTAGATTTAATTTATTATATTTATTTCATAACGATCTTTTATTTTAGGCGTTTAGTTTTATTTATTGTAAATATATTCGACATATATGAGAGAATTGTTAGTTACGTTTAATAATATTAATTAAGTTTTTGTATTATATATACCGGAAGTCCTATGACGACCAGCAGTATGTTGAAAAATTCCATTTTTGCTTAGTTTATAGTCTCCAAAAATTCAGGTTAATCGATTAATAAATGAAGATTCTAGAAGGGTGAGCACATGGCGCGGGACACCCGGTATATCATTGTGTAAATTTATATATGTTCATAAAACAAATATATGTATTACATTTTAATATAGTAAAATAATTCAACATTATCAGCAAACGCTAATTAATGATAAGAGAATGGAAAGCGAGCGTAGACTGAAACGTAAATAATTATATACTTACCAATAAATAGTGTAAAGTCAGCTTAGATTCAGTATTTTTTGGTGTTGATAAATTATTATTCTGTAAACAATTATATTCAGGGTTACGCATGTCGAGTTGATTTTATTAAACGATATGATTCAATTATAGGAAAAACAACAGGGTTGTTATATAGGACGCAGTTATAGAAAACAGAGTTATTATACAGGATGCAGTTAAAGAAAAACGGGGTTGTTATACAGGATGCAGTTACAAGAAAATAGGAAACAGAAATTGTATAATGCAGTTATACAAAAAATATCAGTCATTCGAACTGTTAAAGGTAATTCTACAATAAGCAAACGCAAAATTCCTTTTTTATGTAAATAGTGATCGATCGCTGATATAATTATAAAGCTGGTGAAATTCAGAAACATTGAGTTTTCGAGTCACGTCATAGATTACACGCATTGTTGCTATCAATTTATTTTATCAAGCGAAAATATAACTTACGCATACACGCGCAAATGTTTATCAGCAACAACATAACTTGTGGTTTAAGAATTGTTTCCTGTGAAACTCATTTTCAGGGCAATTAAAATATATTAATATACACTGTAAACTTATACACTGTTATTATGAAAATGTTTTATTTTATAATTTAAAATAAAAATCTGTACAGAAATTATTCAAATTTATTAATACTATTAAGAATTATGTCAATTCTTTTATTTACTCCAATTTCTCAAACATCTTCCATCTAATCAAATTTACATAATTAAGAGCATTTCATTTTTACAAAAAATTAAGAGAACTTCCATTTTTACATTTGCATTGAAAATATATTAAGAATTATGTTAAGGATTGCAGATAATGTCCATCCGTTTTTCCCATTCTTGGAACTCCTCCAACTGCATCAATATCGGTTTATTGATGTTCCATCAAACCATTTCCTTAACATTTACATCCCAGAATATTTCTTAGATGTGTACTCTGCTTTCCTTTTATTGTTTATGACTGATTAGAAATCAGTATTCTGTCATGATTCCAAGGCAAGCAGTTCTCATTGTCAATAGAGTAGCTTGAATCATCCCAATCATAATCGGATACTCTGACATCTTGATGTAACAAACTAACTAACCAAATTGTAGGATTTTGTAGATTCACTTTCATTTTTTGTTAAACGAATTGCTGGATGCTTTTGAAGTTTCTGTAATAGAGACTTTTACGCTGTTTTCATACCATTCCGCTAAATCATCAGTCCCAGGCAGAAATGTATATTGTGTTAAATAATAGTAAATTTGACCGTTCTAAGCATCGTTCATAAGATCGTAAGCATGGATGATAATTCAGGATGAAAAACTTTAAAGCAAACAGAGAAAAATTCCTCTTGATCGCAATGAAACATAGGTGTTATGAAAGACGATATCATATATTTGATACACAATATAGGATTCCAATGTATAAAATGTACATCCTCCACTTCTTCTTCTTCATATTCTGGTTGCTGCTTAGCATCAGATCTTATCCGTGACACACACACATTTTACAACTGCTAATTCAAACATTTTTTCATTTTATTATAAAACGAAAATCAATCAGGTAATTACATTTGCGAAATTTTTTCTTTTCAATGAAATCTCAGACACAATTCAAACAATTTTCCTCATTTCAATATTCTTCGAAATCTAATTTAAGAGAAAATTTATATTATTAATTAATTGGGCTGCTTTTCATTTCCTAGAATTTTATCTCCAGCTACGCATGCACACGCCTAATGTTATCTGAGTCTGTGGTTTAAGAATTGTTTTTTTTCTATTAGAGCAATTAAAAAATATACACTGTAAACTTATACGCTGTTACTATAAAAATAAAAGTCTAAATAAAAATTAATCAAAATTTATTAATATTAAAAATTATGTTAATGATTTCAGATAATGCCCATCCACTTTTCCATTCTTGGAACTCCTCCAACTGCACCAATATTGGTTTCTTGATGTTTTCATCAAACCATTCCTTAATATTTGCATCCCAGAATATTTCAGTATTTGCAGTGTTCATATACTTGTTCTGGATGATTTCCTTCTCATCTCTTCTCACAGTAAATTCACAACATAGTACTGCATTAATTTTAAACGCATCATCTTTCTGGAAAGCATTCCTAATTCGTCTTCGGAAAACTACTTCAACATCGTTTAAAAATGCTTCAACATTTTTGTGTTTCAGGTTTATAACAATTGCTGTTCGCATACGATTTCGAAAAGCAGATTGTAAATCTTCCCATTTCAGGCGTTTTAAAACTGTAGAATCCTCTAACTTGCTAGCATTAACAGTACCTCGAAAACCTTTTATATGTCCAATGCAACACAATAAATGTTGTTTAGTTCCTGGAGACAGTTTCTTTGAACTTCTTAAAACTGAATTTATCGTTCGCAACCGTTTGTTACACAGTTTAATATAAGCTTTAGCACTATCCACACCATCAGCAGCAGTTGTAATTGTTTGCTTTAGTTCTTCAACATAAGTTGACGGTTGGTCGCTAAATGATTGCATTTTATGCGTGAACTCTGTCGTGTACTCTGTTTTCCTTTTACTGTAAAACTGAACTCAACCTCTACAATTTTCTTAATTTATTACTGTTTTGTGACTGATAAATCAGTATTCTGTCATGACTCTAAAACAAGCAGTTCTCATTGTCAATGCAGTAGCTTGAATCATCCCACTCATAATCGGATACTCTGATATCTTCATGTAACAAACTAACTAACCAAAGTTTAAAATTTCTGAATTAAATGTAACTGAAATATGCTCCAAATTTTTTAGGAAATCTTCAGCCTCTGTACGAATTAATTCGCCACTTTGAAGGCAGTCGAATAATTTATAACCCTGAAAACTTTTCAGAAGTTCGATGCTGTAAACTGCAGTCACTTGTTCCTAGAATGTTTATATAAAGAATGTGGTAATAAATGAATATAATTAGTTGTTTTAATGACTTTTATTTCAAATAAACATATACACACACGCACACAAACATGCAAGAAAAAAATGTCTCGAACTTTTACGTGGGTAAGCAACAGCAGCATTCTCTCAGCAAATTATTATCCTCCTTTCGAATTAGATTCTAATTACGAATATCAAATAGGCTTGTTGAGTTTTTTTTCACCTACAATAAAATACCTAACACTGAAGAAGGGAAAAAATAATAAATTCTATTATGATGAGGATAAAATTATAAGCATTCCCCCACCGGTTCGTACGAAATCCAAGATTTGAAAAAAATCCTTGAAAAGCAATTGTCTCCAACGATTCGGATACTGAGGCAAAATTAATTTTAATCTGTGAGCTAAATAGAGTTTTAGAAACACCAATTTTATTTCTTAATAACATAATTGACGTTTCTAAACTTCCGTTTACCACATCCTTATTAATTACTGGTTAATTATGTAAACGGAACTGACAACTGGCCATAAAGGAATTTAAGAGGGGGATTAAACAGATATATATAAAACATTTTTTTTACTGACATGCTTATTGTGTAGTTTTTATTGTGAAGAATTATAGTTGTTACGGTTACAAAAATTGCAAAATGAATTCCAATTATCAATCGATCTATTGTGAGATTCCGAAGCCAAATCAACTGCGAAATCAACTTATGATGTATATCCGTGGTGAAAATATTAACAGCATATCACCTTGGCTTCTGCAACCTCTACAAGAGCAATGGAAAGTTACATTTCAGCTTTTAAAGATACTTGGGATAAAAGAGGTAAACTTAGAAGTGCTGAAGCATCAAGTGAAGGGAACGCTAACAACTGATCAAATCCACGCCTTAGAGGAAAAAGAAAACTTCTTTCTAAGAAATCTTTCTCAAATTCAAGAAAAGGTTGTACGCGTGAGATTAATAGGACTACAACAACTGGATCTATGGTCCAGCATAATTAAAGTTCTTGACTATCTTGAGCATCAGACATCTTATAAATTAATTGAATACAATCGGTTACAACAACAGCAGCAGCAGCATCATCATCAAAACCTTAAAACTGAAGAGCATGAAGTAAATTTAAATTAGTCATTAAAATTCATTATTCTTTTGTTTTTTAATTGTAATTGATTTAATACTCTGCTACGATCTATAAAACATTTTTCACCTTTACGTTTATGATAGACAGTTTAAAATTTCCAGATTAAACTTAATTGAAAAAAAATATGAAATACACATCAAATTTTTTAGAAAATCTTACTTATATAAAATAACAATAAATGCATATTAATTTTATATTTTCTTTTTACCTCAAATCTATATCAGTACAATTTTTTCTTTAAAGTAATTTCCGTTTTGTGGTTAATGTTAACTTGTAGCTAATTAGAAATTAAGATTTATTGGAGGGGAAAAGGAAATGTCTTGAGTAAAAAGAAGAAATTACGTTAGATTTTCAGTCTTTCAGTCTTAACAATCAGTGCAACAAGTGATAGTGGAGCGTAACCTTCAAAGTAATATTATGATGATGATGATGATACCATTAAGTTCTGATGATTCTGACGAAGAACTTATTAAAAATATAGGAGCAGATAACGTTAGAAAATCTGTTGCAACATTGGAGAATTTATGTGAGAAAACTATTATTAATAATGTACATTCAGTGCTAAACTTAAAACAATTAAAATTACCAAATGTAATAATAAAAAAAATTTAAATTTAAAGTGATAAAATTTAAAATATATCAAGAAAAGTGTACAGTTTACAAAAATTTTGCATCATGGTACTATGATGAATCTCCACTTCAGAACATTGAACTGAACAAACTTCACAACTACAACATGAACATTTTATTAAGCCCATCAGTATGGAATTACGCAGTGAATTCATATGATCGTGATGACGATTACCGCTGCATTTATAAGGAATATTATACCTTTAAAAATAATCACATATGTGAATTTTGTAAAAATGTTTGCGCAAAATTTATAAATAATGTTAACCGATTTAATAAAGTGAATTCACATAATGTATGTCCCATAATACGAATTTATCAGTGGTATGTACTGTCATTAAAAAACTATTGTGATTTTTGTGTCAAACCATTATTTATAATTTTAACAAATGATGAATGTCGTAAAAGGGTTTCAATGCCATTAAAATTATGTTTTAAATATTAATTGTGTACAGATAACGATTTTTATATTTTTGTATATATTTATATGTTCAGATTTATGTTTTTTGTGAATTTTTAGTATAATTGAATGTACTAATGTAAAATAAAATAAATAAATTATAATTGTGTACTGCGCTTATAACTAAATGTATTATGTTTATATATTTTTAATCACTTGTTGTAAATAGAATATATGCACACAGCTTATTGCAAAATAAACTTAAATTTTCTGTTGACGTGTCTAGAAGTTTTTACTCATAATTAAATAATAAGGTAAGTATTAAATAAAAAAATCTGTAAATCTCGTAAGAGAACATTTGAAACCGTTACTTGAAATAATTTCCGATTCTATTATCAAACGTTTAATAAAAGTTCTATAGATTGGCTATGGGAGCTTAATCGTAGAAGGAGAATTCATATGGAGGGGGGGCTATTTATACTGCATGTTATCAATTTTCTAGTTAAAATTTCTACAAAAATGGGTGAGTGTATTCTAAATATACAAGTGGGTGCTTTACGTTAATTGTTTATCTTCTCATTTCAGAAAGATATGAAATTGCGAATATGGTTAGGGGGAGGCTCCCTCCTAATTTAAAAGTAAGTTTTTTAATCCTCTTTTAGTTTTTCTTTATTTTAAATTTATATTTTATTTTCAGACGAGACCCATTTTCATGTGGGAGGGAGAACCTCCCCATAATTATATGTTTTGTTTCCCAAAGGGAAACAAAACAATTTATACTTTTCTCCATGATGGAGAAATTTATACCATCATGTAAGTCTCTAAACATTCTTGTTGTATAAAATAATTATATAATTTATTGTTACAGTTCTCCCCCAACCCCTCACGTACAAGGGGTTATGAGTGTACATTTGTAAGTTTTATCGTTTTACATTTTTATTACATAATTGTAATTGCGTTTTTCTTTTGTTACAGATATGGATAGGTAAGGCTTAACACTATTTAATATATCTAATGTAATTAACTTATTCAAAATTCTTATATATTTTTTCAACATGTAATAATTATAGTAATTTGTTTATTACTTCAGTTGTTAGATGTAGATGTAGATTTTATTCATGAAATTCTAATATTATTTTTCAATATTTTCATAATTATATAGCGATGTAGGACTTTTTACGATTTTTATTATTTTTAATTTGTATAGTAGTTATATTTTGTTTATGTATTAATGTTGTTTTATTGTTTTTCTTCATTTTGAGAATATATCGAAACTTATAATTTATGATTTGTTACAGGATCTCCAATAAAGGTACATTACAATTAACACTGTTCTATACTCCATCCAATTCCTATTAAATTAATTTACAGAAATATTAATTTACAACAATTTCAGTGAAAAACTTGTGCTCTCTCTAAGTCATCATTTTTCTCAATACTTCAATACATTCTATAACAAAAAATCATTAGGAGGTATAGTAAAACAATACAATTAAATATTTTTCTATTACAGTTTTTATTTCAGAGGTAGGGTGTAGAAAACTTTTTGAAATAAGCATGTGCGTAGTTCTAGACCTGAACATGCGCTTAACTCTTTTTTTATTAAATTATTTTATTAGATAAAGTGAGCACGTGAGCGTGTATCAGCAAAGGCAAAAAACTAAGGTAATTTTTTTTTACTCTTTAACATTAAATTTTAAAATGTTATGTTCAGAACTACACAGAAAATAACAATTTCTTAATCATCTCTCCGCTCGCTACTCACACTAAGCCCTATAGCGTACGGAATTATGTTTTTCATTCTTATGCTCTTGATGATTAATTTTTCGTTGAATATTATGATCAGCAGAGGACGCTGCGAGTAGCGAGCGGGAATTTTTGTTTTGATAAATATTTTCACATTTGAAATTAGCTGTAGTTCTGAACTTGGACGTGCGCTTATCAGCAGAGGATGCTGCGAGTAGGGAGCGGGCGCGCGCACGTATAATTTAATACTTGTTTTGAAATAAGCGTGTATGTGTGAAATAAATAGTTCTAGACCTGAACATCATGCGCTTATGAATAGGTGTCGCATAATTTAATATTTTTTTTTATTTTGCACCCCCTGCTGCATGCTGCAAAGAAGCACCCTGCATGCTGCAAAGAACCACCCTGCATGCTGCAAAGAACCACCCTGCATGCTGCAAAGAAGCACCCCGCATGCCGCACCCTGCAAGCCGCAACCCTCCATGCCGCAAAGAAGCACCCCCTGCATGCCCCCGCGTGCGCGCATCACCTGTCCGCCCGCAGCCGCGCGCTGCAAATAAACGAGTGTGTGTTTGTGTTTGTGTTTGTGTTTGTGTTTGAGTTTGCGGTTGCGTTTGCGTTTGCGTTTGCGTTTGCGTTTGCTTTTGCGTGTGCGTTTGCGTGTGCGTTTGCGTGTGCGTGTGCGTGTGCGTGTGCGTGTGCGTGCACATCTAGCGACGCCGCTACGTCATCACGACTACGTCACAGCGTCTACCGGACGTATTCTGGAATCGAGAGGCCTGTGTTATTCCTTATGGGATTTTGTCGCAGAACGCCCATAGCCTCTCTACTGGCGTGGCGTGAAACAGGGGGATCCCCTGTCTCTTATTCTGTTTAGCCTGGTCATAGAGGAGCTCCTCACGAAGTTGGAGGAAAAGGGTCTGGATCTCCGAGTGTCTGACAACCTGAAGGTTACGGCACTAGGGTACCCCGGTGACATATAATACGAGGGTGTATCAGATATAAACGGACTGATAGTTTGTTCCATTCCAGCGTGATTGTAGACCGAGGCAGTAGTGGTGTGTAGGTAGTTTCGACGGTTAGGGAGAGGATAATTATTAAGCTTTTGGCTAATAAGGGGGCGAATCCAATAGAAATTATGCGAAGGTTACAGCTTTTTTGGGGAAAACACCCTCTCAAAAACCCGTATGTTTGCATGGCACAAAAAATTTTCTGAAGGGCGTGAAAAAGTCGAAAACCAGTCACACTCGACGACCGTGGACGAGCGTTACAGAACACAACCTTGCGGAAATCAAGAATCTTATCGAGGACAATAGACGTGTCACCTTCGCGCAGATCACTGCGAATTTGAACATTAGCTATGGGAGTGCCCAACAGATCGTAAGAAAGGAGTTAGGATTCAGCAAAGTGTTCGCAAGATGGGGCGCGCCTGCTGTCTGACGAACACAAGCAACGTCGACATAAGATTTGCCAACGTCTTTTGAATCGGTTTCAGCAAGAAGGTGAGGCATGTTTGAATCGAATCGTCACGTGTGACGAAACGTGGATGCACCGCTATACTCCCGAGCTAAAGCAGGCGTGTATGGAGTGGAGAGAGGGCGCCGGTGAAAAGGTCATGGCGACTGTATTTCTTCTATCATTAGGGTGCACAATTAACGGACAAAATTATAGCGATCAGTCAAAAATATCATTCTTCTTCACAACGCCAGGCCTCATTATTGAAACATCCTCCCTACAGTTCTGACTAGTCACCTTGTGATTTCCATCTGTTTGGACCGCTGAAAGAAGCGCTTGGAGGTCAACGGTTTGATGGTGATCAATCGGTAGAGATATTTGTGCTCCAGTGGCTGCGTGACCCTACCAAGAGTTTTTACGCTGATGGGATTAAAAAACTCCCAATCCGCTGGGAAAAATTTATTTCTCGGGCGAGCGAATATGTAGAAAAATAATGTGGCGCGCCACCCGGCTTAGCTCAAGGCGTCAAAAAGTCGGTTCGTTATGCGTCATTGGCTGCCACGCCACCGGGGTCTACATCGAACAGACTAGACTTTTCCGGCGATGGAACAAACTCGAATCTTCCAGCGTAGAGGATTCGAGACGGCCGCAAAGGATATAAAATGGGCCAAAGTTGACTCACCAGTCAGTCGAATTCGAACAGCGATCGTCGAAGTTAGATTTTAGTGTGAAAATAAATTGTTACAAATAAATTAGTTTTTAAGCTTTATTAAATTACGGTTAAGTTTTTATCGAGTGTTTTATTCGTTTAAATAAATAAATTTAAACCCTAGAAACGTAACAGTGGTGTCGGTGTGCGGGTTTGTGAAAATAAATAAACAATTTAAAGTAAATTAAATTTAATCAGATTATTAAATAAGTACAGTATAGAAAAAAAACAATGGCTACGAGAAAAGTGTTGTTGAAAGACTTAAAAGTGGCCGAATTAAAAACCGAATTGGAAGAACGAGCGTTAGAAACCGGTGGTTTGAAAGGTGCACTTCAACAGCGTCTCCGATACGATTTGTTGACAGCTGGTGAAGATCCAGAGACGTTCCTTTTCGAAATTTCGTGTGGTCCCGCCGATTTTAATAAAATCTTGAAGGATGAATTTCGAGAACAATCCAGAAATTTGGACGAAAAGTTTCAAGAACAGTCTGGAAATTTCAAGGAAGAACTTCGAGAACATGTAACGTGCGGATTTTGCTTTTGGGGATTTGGCATCATTGTTTAAAATTGTGTTGGTGTCATCCTTCGCGCATGACTGATTTAGCGGGCAAACGCACTTAACTTGTTCGCCTCCCTCGAAAAGTTTGTCGTTTGACAAGATGGCCCGGATGCCGCGTGCTTCTTCACATTGATTATTTTGTAATTTGGTGCTTCGTTTTATCGAAGAAATTTCGCTAGAAAGCGGATCAGCGTGAAGCACGGGTTAAATTCGCACATGTCGCATAGTTGGCGATTATAGTGGTGCATCGATTAAGGTGGATTAGGGCGTCCGCATTCATCATTGAAACCGCTGCTTACTTTCGTAAGGTAAACCACGCCATTTTGTTTTGTAAGTTTAGATTTTAATTTTTCTCCTTTATTTTCTTAAAGGGGCGGTTTTTTTTCTCCTCCCTCCTGGTTTTCGGTTTTTTTTTTGGTTTGGATTTTGGTTTTCGGTTTTTGTCCAACGAGTTTTGTTTCTACGATTTATACTACGAAGTCGGCCTTGAGAGTTTGTTTCCTCTTCGGGAGTGGATTACTGAAGGAGCCGCTGTTCTGGACTTCTGAGTGGAATTGCATATCGCAGAAACGTTGGCTCGACGTCGAACAGGGAAAAGATTTCCGAAGATACCGACGCTACTTATTTACGAAGACCGCCGAAGACGATAAGTCACTTGTTTTCTTTTTTTTTTCTTGCCCTTTTCTTTCAATACTTGTTTTTTTTTCCTCTTTGTTTATCATTTTAATTGCGCTGTGCCACTCATTACATTTTTGTATCCATTGGGGTTGGATTTTGCCATATTTAATATTTTTTTTTGTTAAATTTAATACGCCATTCATTCAGTTTAATATCACTGTTAACCGACGCCGACTAAAACCGGGTCCAAGGGGCACGCGCTTGCAAGTTTCTACTTGTTTACTCGAAACACACGCCCTACATAGCTTTTCGCTGGCCAGTCGACAGTTCTGTAGTTTTTTTTGTTTGTTCGTTACGTTAACGTCGTGGGCGGGTTGCGCATTTAAATCGGCCGAGGTAAAGTTTTGCCAAATCGTAAATGTTGATTCACGCAAACTTTTTTTTTATTTCCAAGTTCCAAGTTTCTTTTTTTGCCCTTGTAAAGCGTTACAAACAATCCAGAAATTTGGACGAGAAGTTTCAAGAACAGTCTGGAAATTTACAGAAGCTTCAAGAACAATCCAGAAATTTAGAGGAGAAGCTTCTAGAACAATCTGGAAATTTCGACAAATTACAAAATAAATTGTTGGAACAATCTAGAGACTTAGACGAGAAATTTCTAGAGCAATCCAGAAATTTCGACGAGAAACTTCTAGAACAGTCCGGAAATTTGAAGGGTGAATTTCTAGAACAGACGAAAGGACTCGAAGATAAACTAGTGGTAAAAAATATCGGAAGAAACAAGAAACCTGCAAGAAAATGTGGAAGAAATAATATTCCAGCACGATAACAAAATCAAAAATCTGGAACAAATCATGGCGGGGTTGGGAGTGTTCGGGGATCAGCCACCAGTAGAAGTACTAGAAAATAATGAAACCCGAATTGTGGAAGGACCAGCAGAAAATTCTAAATTGAAAATAAAACCACCAACGTTCGATGGAAAGTCTTCTTGGCCCAATTACTTCAAACAGTTCGAAGCAGCAGCAAAGGCGAACAGATGGACGGCCAGCGAAAAAGCCACTTCGTTAATTGTGGCCTTGAGAGGGGACGCTATCGATGTGCTACAGACGATGCCGCCAGAGGAACAAGAAGACTTCGACAAGCTGGTGAATAGGATGGAAATGCGTTACGGACAGGCCCATCTGACCGAGGTATACCATGCGCAGTTGAGGAATCGCTGTCAGAAATCCGGAGAAAGTCTTCAGGAATTCGAAACGGACGTAGCGCGTCTGGCCCAGTTGGCATATCCCACAGCTCCTGTTGAATTCCTCAAATGTTTGACGGTGCAGACCTTCATAGATGGAATCCATGACCCAGACAACCAGCAGGCATTGAGAATGACCCATCCGAGGACATCCAAGAACGCATTGGCTTATGCCTTGGAATTTGAAGCGGCGAGACGAGTCTCAAGAGGGCATGTCAAGGTGCGAGCGGCTATGGACTTCCAAGAGGAAGAAGAGGAAGAATCCGCTAACGCCAAGGTGGGATCTACTATAAAGGAGCGAGCCAGGGAGTATGCCACCGCCGAGGATGTTCGCCGCATTGTGGAACAGGTCTTCAAGCAGAAGAGGCCGCTGGTTTGTTGGAATTGCCAGGAGGAAGGACATGTTCGCAGGCGATGTCCAAAGCCCAGACAGGATCCAAGGAAGCCACAGTTAAACTAAGCCGGGTCGGTGCAGAGGGGCAAACGTCGACCCGTATTCAAAGGCCTCCAAAGACGAAAGCCAAACAAGTAATATCCCTACGGCAGTTAACCAGCAGTGTCTTCGTGGATGTCACCATTGATGACATTCCTCACACCATGTTGTTGGATACGGGTGCGACGAAGACCATCTTAAGACCCGACGTCATTAAGTCATCTGGACGCACCGAGCCGACCAAGTGGAGACTGAAAACTGCAACTGGAACATCAGCAACTGTCCACGGTGAAGTAGAGGTTATCATCACCATTGGTTCAACTCCAATAAAACACCGTGCACTGGTGGCAGATATAGAGGACGAGGCAATTTTGGGCATGGACGTCATGTGTGCCCACGGGTTCCAATTGGACTTAAAGCGTGGCGTGATGGCGGTCAATAATGAGGAGTTGGTTCTACATCAACGAGGGGACGTGGCCGCTCGAGTAGTCCTCGCTGAAGACGTTGTATTACCCAGCAGGACTGAGGTTATCGTCGACGCAAAACTGGACGGTGTTTTTCAAGATGGGCAAGTCATTATGGTTGAACCTAATACTGATGATCAAAGGATTGGAAGAGGAGTCCTCGTTTGGAAAATGTTGTTGACGGCGAAGAAGGAAGTACCTGTCCGCCTGATGAACGTCAATTGTTTCTCTGTCAATATCAAGAAAGGAACAATCTTGGGAAGCTGCACCATGGTGTCCTCCATCTCCCGGCAACTTGAAACAAACGTGCCAGAAGCGAAAGTCCCAAAGAAATTATGGGAAATGGTTATGTCAACAGCCCAGGAATTGACTCCAGACCAGAAGACAAAAGCAAAGAATCTGATCGGTCGCTATCAAGATGTATTTGAGGTAGAAAATGGATCCAAGGGAAGAACTGATGTCGTGAAACACAAAATAGAGACTGGAGAAGAAAGACCTATCCGTCAAGCAGGCTATTACCATTGGCGAAGCGTGAAGAAGCGGAACGCATTATTCGCGAGATGGAAAAGGATAATGTAATAGAACCATCAAGCAGCCCGTGGGCGTCACCAGTAGTGCTTGTGAAGAAGAAGGATGGGTCCACCAGGTTCTGTGTAGACTACCGGTTACTCAACAATGTCACCAAGAAGGACAGCTATCCCCTGCCACGAATTGATGATACCCTGGACACCCTGGCCGGCTCAAAGATCTTCTCAACTTTGGACTTAAAGAGTGGATATTGGCAAGTGGAGCTGGCGCCTGAAAATCGAGAAAAGACGGCGTTTTCCATTGGTATGGGTCTGTGGCAGTTCACAGTGATGCCATTCGGATTATGTAATGCCCCAGCGACATTCGAGAGGTTAATGGAGACGGTTCTGAAAGGTCTGTCCTGGACAACGTGTCTGGTGTACCTTGATGACATAATTGTCGTGGGAAAGACGTTCGACGACCACCTAAGGAACCTGGAAGGAGTGTTCCAGCGGCTTCGCGGAGCTGGACTAAAGCTTAGCCTCAAGAAGTGTCACCTGTTCCAGAAGGAAGTGAATTACCTGGGGCACATTGTTAATGGAAATGGAATCGCCGTGGACCCTGTGAAGATTCAGGTGGTGAAAGACTGGCCAACTCCCAGAAATAAACACCAAATAAGGAGTTTCCTTGGCCTGTGCACTTACTATCGGCGCTACGTTCCTGGATTTGCAGACATTGCTAAGCCGTTGACAAAACTCACTGAAGAAGGTCGTCCATTTGAATGGGACCAACAGTGTCAAATTGGCTTTGAACAACTAAAGCAGTACTTGATTAGTGCTCCTATTCTGAGTTATCCTCTCCCGGAAGGCAAATTCATCGTGGACACAGATGCTAGCAACGTTGGGATTGGTGGCGTACTCTCCCAGATACAAGAGGGGCAAGAGAAGGTGATCGGCTACTTCAGTAAAGTCCTATCAAAGCCGGAACGAAACTATTGCGTCACAAGAAGGGAATTGCTAGCCGTCGTAAAAACGATAGAACACTTCTACAAGTACTTGTATGGTAGACGCTTCCTGCTGAGGACCGACCACGCCGCTCTAAAATGGCTTCTCCGTTTCAAGAACCCAGAAGGGCAAGTTGCACGATGGATCGAACGACTTCAGGAGTACGATTTTGAAATTCAGCATCGGGCAGGAACTAGCCATAGAAATGCCGATGCTTTGTCGAGAAGACCCTGTGCCGAAGACTGTAAGCACTGTAGTCGTTTGGACGAGAAAGTAGCCACGACTGCGAGGACAGCCATAGTTGACGACAAATGGCAAAACGAAGAACTGCGAAGAGACCAGAAGAACGACCCGGATTTGAAATTAGTGCTAGAGTGGAAAAGCAAGGACGCGAGGCCTACCTGGGAAGAGGTAGCACCATGTGCACCGTCCGTAAAATCATACTGGGCGCAGTGGGACTCCATAGTGTTGGATCGTGAACAGAAGACACAGTTACTAATCCCCAAGAATAGGGTGCCAGAAGTTCTGAGGGAACTTCACGATGGAACTTCGGGAGGGCATCTGGGAGTTAAGAAGACTATGGAGAAGGTGCGCGAAAGATTTTACTGGGTGAACTGCAAGGAAGACGTGAAGGATTGGTGCAGAAAGTGTGCAGTCTGCGCAGCCAGTAACGGCCCCCACAGGCGGGGTAAGGCCCCCATGAGACAGTACAACGTTGGAAGTCCTTTTGAGAGAGTTGCCATCGATGTAGCCGGCCCGTTTCCAGAAACGAATGGTGGAAACAAGTACATCGTCGTGGTAATGGACTACTTTAGTAAGTGGGTTGAAGCTTACGCCCTACCTAACCAAGAGGCAGTCACTATTGCGGAAGTCCTTGTCAGGGAATGGATCAGTCGGTATGGTGCACCTATGAAACTGCATTCAGACCAAGGAAGGAACTTTGAATCGGCCTTGTTCAAGAACGTGTGTACTCTGCTCGGCGTACGAAAAACTAGAAGAACTGCACTCCACCCAGAGTCGGACGGAATGGTGGAAAGGTTCAATAGAACCATCAACCGACATTTGTCCAAGGTCGTTTCCGATCATCAGAGGGCTGGGACACGTACATCCCCCTGTTTCTAATGGCATACCGCTCATCCGTTCATGAGACAACACGGGAGACTCCCGCGAAAGTGGTATTCGGGCGAGAGCCGAGACTGCCCTGCGACCTGAAGTTTGGTGTGAAGCCTGGCGAAGTCTCTGCCGACGAAGATTACGTGAGCAAATTACGCAGGAAAATGGATGATATCCACAACCAAGTGCGTCACAATATACAGACGGCCAGCGATCGGATGAAGGAGCACTATGACATCAACGCTCAACACGGGGGATACCAACCTGGAGCACTGGTCTGGCTTTATAACCCCCAAAGACGTCGAGGCCTCTCCCCAAAACTGCAGACCTCTTGGGAAGGTCCTTACAAAGTGATGATACGGATCAACGACGTCGTTTACCGCATCAAGAAGGTCCCCCATGGCAAACCCAAAGTAATCCACTTCAACCGGATAGCCCCTTACCATGGAGAAGCAGATGAAGGGACAGTATAAAGGGCGCAAGTTTCCGAAGTGAACTTCGAAACCTTCATGTCTCATCACGCCGAAGGAAACAAGGCACGGTTTGGAGTGACCACGGAGAAGCAACAAGATCTCTTTAAAGTGCCACTGGAGTACAGTCTGGCCCACTGCGTAGCATGAAACAGTCCAAGCCGGTCGGCTATATTTTTGTGGTTTAAGACGCTTTATTTTTAGTTTATTTTATCATTATTTTTTTCCGGCGATTCGTGGTGTTGCTAATGCGGTTGGCGCCAAGATAGCGAAAGCTTGAAGAGGGTTGATAAGTATGGGCATTTTGAAACGCCAAACGGGTGGGAACGCCACGGATAGACACATGAATTATTAAGTCAATTAGGGCGTAGGATGTTTTAGGATTTAAGATAAGTAACATTCGTAGAGAAGTGGTTTTTGCTGTTTTTCGGGGGGGTGTAAGGAGAACCGCGATAGGGAATTCGGGAGACAAGAAGGGCAGTCGGAAACGGAATAGCTCCGAGATCGGACGACCGAGCGTGTTTTGTTTCTAAGTCCATTTTTAATTATTTTCTAAGCTCATTGTAAATTAATTATTTCCTAAGTTTCCTAACGTAAGTTACGGTTAGTGACCAATAGCGTTAAGTCCTAGTGTAAGTGTTAGTGTGTTAATTAAAGACAAAGGAGCGCATGTGTTATCATTACCAGTAGGAAGTCAGGTATAATTTCGCATATATTCATGTAAGGGTGGCGATTTGGCTAGTCTCGCCGTCCTTGGGGCAGGAACGCGGGTTCAATCTAAAATTTAACGACTGATTTGACACGCCCGCGGGTGTCCCGTTTGCCTTTCAGTTCCGGTGGTGGATCTACCACATCTAGACAAACTTCACTTTCTGGGATCTGTATCTCTGACACATTATTTATGCAATTCCCATAGGGACGATTTTGGTGATGCCCATGGGCGCGCTTTGGCCGGCGGAGTTTGTGCCCGGACATCGACTGGAAGAGTCCCTGAAAGCCCAAGCGTACCCATATCTCAGAATGGCCAGAGCTAAATTTCGGCCAACACATTTACAATTACCAATCATATCTTTATAGTACGTCTCTGTCGGTCCCTTTTGAGTGTCAGAATTTACTTCGGCCGGGGGCTCCGACTGAGAGTACTATTTTCTCGACCGACCAACATGTTCTGGTCATTTTATCGTACTCGTTTAGATGCACGTGTACGTATACCGCGATTCATGACCGCCCTTGCCCTAAGGGAATCTGGACAAGGATTCGATCCTGAATCGCAACCCGTGATTCAATATTGACCCCTAGCAACTAATCTGGGTCATCCTACGATCAAGCCTCCCCGACCGGAGTGCGGTTAGAATGTGGGCAGCTGAGACTGTGCTACCTCTGATCTCAGGTCAATGAGCGGGTATCCAGTCCGAAACCGATTCGCGATCCCTCCCTTAAAACAAATAATAAAGTCAATCGATCATACGGTGGAAGCCCGGTGACGATTGCAATGAACCCCACATGTGGGTCACTTAAACAACCGTGATAAACCGCTGCTCTTATTCGACGCCGTGCCTTGTCGGTTAAAGCATTTGCCCCACGGGTGTATCCACCCGTTATAATTATTACAGAGACAGACCCCCGTGACACTGCCGGATCTGATTGGCGGGGAACACCTGAGGGGTTCTCAAGATTACGAATAAAAGTAATACTTTTTGTTTACGCAAAATTCTTGCCACATTAACAGGTGGTTAGTTCCTCCCAGGGAGACTTTACGGGACTACCTGAGTCGGTCGGCGAGACCTAGCCGAGTGGGCACCCCGGGGTTTATGTCAATGAGTCGCGTCGATAATCGGAATTTCGTCACGGTACTGAATTTAAGGTCGCTATTAAGTTACGATTACTTTGTTACGGCTCACCTTTGTAAGATTTCGGTTTTGGTTTGTGTTATCATTTTAATTTTTCGAGTAGAGGGTTTTACGCTCAAGAATTCCGCAGGACTGGTAAGTCCAGTTAAGACTGCGGACTTCAGGAGTTTTTCCTTCTACAATATACGTCTTAAACGTTAATCTGGCATTTTTATTTCATTCTTGTAAGGTCCCTTCTTTCAAATTTCACACCAATACCAGGTAAGACCCTATGTTAATGCGAACACGACCGAGGGATCCTTTTTCAGTTATCACTAGACGATTTACGAGCCATTTAAATAATCAAAACGAATCAGATTTTATTTGTTTATTATCAATATTTACAATTAGGGGAGGGCGGGCGCGTTACAAGCAGAAGACCTGAAAATGTCCAAAGGAATCGCTCAGGTGTTTAGGAAGAAATTTGGCCAAATCGAGGAGCTACGAAGACAGCATCCCATGATAGGCAAGAGCTTGCAGGTCATTGATTCGACGGCAGATCGGAGGCGCCACGTGCATTATTTAGTCACTAAGAAGACATCAAGCGGTAAACCTGACTATCAAAGTATGTGGAGAGCCCTATATAGCCTGAGGAGACAGCTAATAGAGAACCATCAGATGAAGTTAGCCATCCCCAAATTGGGCTGCGGATTGGACGGACTAGACTGGAGAGTAATTCGAAGCATGCTGGAAGTCATCTTCCACAGAACGGGAATTGAAGTCCTAGTCTACAGCCATGGCTGACAGGCAATAGTCAGCAACAGCAAAACCGTAGACTGCTACTTCTTCCAGTCGGGAAGTTGTAAGAATGGGCCAGCATGTAGATTCCGACACCCTCCTTCAAGACTATCACCATGAACATTTCGAGACGAAACGTTTTTAAGAAGGGGTCAGTGTGGCGCGCCACCCGGCTTAGCTCAAGGCGTCAAGAAGTCGGTTCGTTATGCGTCATTGGCTGCTACGCCACCGGGGTCTACATCGAACAGACTAGACTTTTCCGGCGATGGAACAAACTCGAATCTTCCAGCGTAGAGGATTCGAGATGGCCGCAAAGGATATAAAATGGGCCAAAGTTGACTCACCAGTCAGTCGAATTCGAACAGCGATCGTCGAAGTTAGATTTTAGTGTGAAAATAAATTGTTACAAATAAATTAGTTTTTAAGCTTTATTAAATTACGGTTAAGTTTTTATCGAGTGTTTTATTCGTTTAAATAAATAAATTTAAACCCTAGAAACGTAACAATAATATAGGAAGTAAGTTGAAAATCTAACGGGATATGGTCACTGGACGATTAATAAAAGGCAACTCCTTTGTTTAAGGCCTCAATATTTCGTTGTATTTAACAACTTCATCAGGAGGTTTACTATAAAGTTAACAAGAGGTTAAATAATCCAAATCTTAAGGTTACACTACTTACAACTAGAGATGGATGAATTGGTCAACAAATACAATCATTGAAGCCACAATGACAGGAAATTCAGAAAATTAATACACATTAACTCCCTAAGTAATAAAGTCATCAATATTTTTAAAGATTTTAAATTTTTGAACATTGTACAATATAATAATCATACTATCAATAGTGTTTTCACTAAAACAAAGGACAAGACACCTTTTCTGTTTAACAGCGGTCTAGTTTACTCAATACCATGTACTGATTGCGAAAAAGAATACATTGGGCAAACGGGACAATGGTTAAAAAATCGCATTTCCCAACATAAAAGCGACATTAGAACAGGGAAGGTAGCTTGTGCCTTGGCATTTCATGCTGTGGAAAGTGATCACCGATTTGATTTTGACAATACTAGCATTTTAACCCTTGAAAAAATCTAAAGAACAGACTTTTCTTAGAAATGATTCATATTCAAAAGAATAAACATTCTGTCAATTTCAGGTCGGATATTGACAACATCAGCAACATTTATGCTCATATTCTTTGGATTGTTAAAAATATTTTTTGAATTTCGTTACTTAGGGTAATTAGCTTTCTTAAGTTGTTCAGTTGGTTACTTGATGCTTTGACAATTACCGCCAAGTCCGCCATTGTTCTTGTGCACATGTCTGACTTAAGTAACGTAGTACGACGTTTTTATTTTTCTTGTAATTTTAACATGTAATCACAGCCCAATTGTGGCTTCAATGATTGTATTTGTTGACCAATTCATCCATCTCTAGTTGTAAGTAGTGTAATCTTAAAATTTGGATTATTTAACCTCTTGTTAACTTTATAGTAAACCTCCTGATGAAGTTGTTAAATACAACGAAATATTGAGGCCTTAAACAAAGGAGTTGCCTTCTACTAATCGTCCAGTGACCATATCCCGTTAGATTTTCAACTTACTTCCTAACTAAGTCTTTGGTCGTGACTTAAAAAAGATTATCGAAAAATAATATATACATGTAAATCTTGACCAATAAAGCAGTCACGTACAAAAAAAATCAGTCCCGTTTATATTTGATACACCCTCGTAGTATCGGACACGGCAGGCAATGCGCAGAAGCTTCTGAGCGAGGCGGATAAATTTCTCAGGAAGAGGCCTTAACTTGAACATCGCGAAGAGCGTAGCTCAAGCAGTTGACGTAGTGCCCGCCAAAAAGGTCCTTTTCACGCATACAAGACCACTGTATTATGTCCGCGGGGAGCAGATCTAATAATTATCCATAGAGGACTTTTTCAAGTAGGAGAGAAATATAATTACATGGGTCAGCCCAAAGCTTTTATACGCGACCTAAAGCAGCAACTGAGCAATATCAACAAAGCTCCCCTAAAGCCAGCGCAGAAACTAAGCCTAATTAAGACCTACGTTCTGCCAAAATATCTTCACTATTTGCAAACGCCACGGGTGACCGATGTAACATTGCGAGAAGCACACAAGCTCGTTCAGATCAGCGTACGTAAACCGTTACACTTAAATAGATCAAGTTCTGATGTGAGCATCAGGCAAAAGCGGACCTAACAACGGCCGCAATATTAACCCTCCCGTCTGCCGAGAAGTTGTGGGACCGTTTAACGAAAATAGCGGGAGAGGCAGTAGCGAACAAGAACAGAATTAAACGATTTTACGCCAAGATGCTGGAGAGTGGGTACTCTGGCAACGGGCTCAGGCATGGAGCATGGTTGCGGCACGGTAGACATTGGGTAGACAATCCACCCGTGATCTGGTCGGGCAGAGACTTTGTGAACGCGATAAGATTTAGTTCAAAAGTTCGAGAGAGGAGTGCCGAAACCGAACTGAGGAAACTCTAAAGTTCATCGGCATCAGCTGCTACGGATGCAACAAAAGTGGAGTAATACGAAGGAACTGCCTTAACTGTTCCGCCGACCCAGACAACACAAGGATAACCGAATCAATCGGATTCAACTTGATAAATACCGTGTTCACTACCCGACCCGAGCTAGATATCACCGTCAAAGGGGTCAAGGGCCTAGCATACGTAGATACCGGAATCAGAACTAGCATGGCCAGGCCGCAGCTGTTCCTAATCCTGAGAACGCATCAAAAACCAATGACTAGGAACTCTAAACGTAACTCTAGCTGACGGGAGGATCTCTACTCAACCAGCCTGTCATTAACACAGAGTCATCTTGAAGAATCGGCTGATAAACACGCAATTTGTGTATCTCCCGGAAGCAGCCCAAGCAAAAACAGGTTTATAGAAACAGCTGGCCTGGTTCTCAACTTGAAACATGTGCCTTTGTTACCCCGATGGCACAACAAGACCCGTGTTCGGGATGAAAGTTCGTACAAAAAATCTTTTTTTTATCTATTGAAGTAAAAAATTAGTCTAAAATTAAATTTTTGAAATTTTAGTTTTTTAACATAATTCCGAAAGTAAAAGAAATTTTTGAAATTTATGGGTTAGCCTAGTTCCCCTTTCTTAGTTCTTATAACAACGGAGATCCTCATACTGGTATGTTATCTTGGACACACTATATGTGGGCGAATGACAATGACAGTAAAAGTGTTGAAGATAAGGAGCCATCAAAATAAAATAAGAAAGAATTAGAACTGGCGCTGGAATTTAAAGTACGTCTTGGATAACGTCATACTAATGTTAATTATCAATCATTTGGCATATACATATTTCAAGTGGATCTAGGAAAATTGCCCGACAACAATTGACCGACGCTAAATTCCCCGAATACAATTGACCGACAGGAAAATTGACCGCCAGGCAAATTGATCCAGTAGAAATTACCCAAAGAACAATTCACCGTTTAGAAAATTTCCCGAAAATCATAAATACCTAGAATAGTATTCAAAATGAAATAATTTAGGTAGATAATCATTTAAGAAGGTAGTAAATAATTTCTTGAAACCATAATTAGACTGGCCATTTTAAATACCTGTAATTAGATTAATCCTTTAATCGTTATTGGCGAAAATAGATTAATAAAAAGGCCGTAAAGTGTATAAATATAATAATTGTTGTTCTGAAGCTTCACTTTCCAAAAATCTGTGCAAGCGACAGCATTAAAATAGTAAAATGGCGCTAGAATTTGTTCTTAGTGAAAAAGGAAAACCTAAATTGGTGTTGGGTGGCTATTCGTACCAAAAAGATAAAGGAGTAGAAAAAATTTATTGGAAGTGCGATTATTATAAAAAACTTAAGTGTAGTGCTCGTGTGACAACATTGTTAAAGAAACTGGAACACAACCATGTGGCAGACGCAAGGGAATTGGAGAAAAATAAGTTTATGAACGCTTTACGTGACAAGGCTAAACATACGCAAGATGCACCACATTTCATCGTAGCAACTGCATCTACCGAGTTTACTCAAGTTACAGCAGCCATTCTTCCAAAACTAAGCAGCATCAAGCGAAGTATAAGAAATGTGGGAACCAAGCAGCAAGCCTGTCCACCGCAGAGACATCGTTTTGCCTGAAGAATATACAAGGACAAAAAGTGGTGAACTGTTTTTAATGTATGATTCAGGCCCAAATGACGACCGGTTACTATTTTTTTGTACGAAGAGAAATCTCTCACTCCTAGCCCAAGCTGATAATTGGTATGCTGATGGTACCTTCAAAACTGTGTCAGGCCTAATTCACCAACTTTTCACAGTACATGGGTTGAAAAATAACGGCGCAATTCCCTTGACATATGCTCTCCTGCCCGATAAAACCGATAAAACCGAAAACTGGATTGATAACTTCTTTATTACAAGAATTTCCTCGGTCAAAACAGCGTGGCTGTTTTTTCCATTTTTCGCCATATATACTTCGGAAGATTCAAGCGGAAGGTTTAAAAAACTAATATGAAACGGATCCACAGTTTGCTCTTAAACTGCGAGTTTTGGCTGCTATTGCCTTTGTCCCCGCTGACAGCGTCGTAGATGCCTTCAAATCAATCTGTGAAGAAAACATCCTACCACCGGAAGCGCAATCAGTTATTGATTATTTTGAAGACACCTGGATCGGACGTCCACAGAGACGTCATGGTCGCCGCCCGCCATGATTTTCCTATAACATATGGAACTGTTTTAATCCTTCATTTCATGCTATTGCAGATTTGCAACACAGATTTAATATGTGTATATTCGGTACTATAATTGAATAAGCGTGTTGTTCATGGTGTTGCATATGTGAGTCGAACCTTTCTAGTTCAATTAGTTTAGTCCGCAACCGAAAGTTGCAGCTAGATGTCAAATTTTAAATTTACATTGAGAGCGGTTCCGCGCGTTTTTTAACCTCTGAACAGCACGACAGATTTAACGTGGTCAACAAAGTAGCAATAATAGCTAGAAGTTTTGTTTGCTATTTCTTCGTCCAGGAAGGTATGTAAAATGTGTTTTCTATGAATAGTTGATAGTAGTTTGTAAAATAAACTTTCTACAACTACCTTTATAACTAAGTTGCAAATATGTAACACCATGAAAACGGAGTTAAAAATTTTGTATAATTTTTAGATGTCTCGTCGAAAGAAAGGTCTACTAGAACCACTCACCCAGCAAGAATTGGAGTTGGAATGATGATAGTGAAGATGATTTTCAAGATTTTTTCTGATGACGACAGTATAGTAGATCCGGAATATCAACCTGATCAGGAGGAAGGTAGTGACCAGGACCCAGAAGTTGTTACTGTATCTAAGGATTCTGATGTTTGTCACTGTCGAACTGAAGCCTCCATAATCCAGCCTGAAGCAAACACAGAAGACCTACAAAACGCAGAGCACCAGAAAATGTTTTGTGGCGCAAGAAGAATTTGATTATTGATGATGACGCAATCAAATTCCAATAATATATTGGATTTAGATACACCGTATGATTACTTCAAATACTTTTTCAATGATTCTCTGATCGAAATGATTGTAAATGAAACCAATATATACAGCACACAAAGAAATCCAAATAATCCTGCCAACATAACTGCAAAGAATGTAGAAAAATTTTTAGGAATCTGTATCTACATGTCAGTGTCAAGATTACCAAGATCCCGTTGCTACTGGAGATCAGATATAGGAATATCAACTATCAGAAACGCAATGACCATAAATGAGTTTGAACGAATGAAAAGCATACTTCATTTCAACAATAACGATAATATACTTGCAAGAAAAAATCCCAGTTTCGATAATCTATAGATGAGCAAATATGTGCTACTAAATGTAGACATCATTTGAAACAATACAATCCCATGAAACCTCATAAATGGGGTTTCAAAGTATTTATATTGTGTGACACTACAAGATATTCATATAATTTTGAGATTTACAATGGATCAACCAATTGTTTCACCAAAGTAAATCCCGATGAATATGATTTAGGTGTGACTGCTAACGTTGTAGTACGCTTAGCAAGACTTATTCCTAGAAATATGAATTATCAATTGTATTGTGATAATTATTATACTTCCATAACCCTGTTTACACATTTGACAAATCAAGGAATATACATGCTGGGGACGATACGACGAAATAGGATACGTTGTACAAAGCTTACAGATGAGAAAACATTCAAGAAAACGCCGAGGGGAACATCAGAGGAATATGTTGCTCATGTTGAAGGTGTTGGCCTTAGTCTTGTTGCGTGGAATGACAATGAGGTAGTCAATTTACTATCTTCTTGCTATGGTGAATTACCACTACATCCTGTTACTAGATTCAATAGAAAAGAGAAAAAGAACATAACAATTTCTTGTCCTAACGTCATCAAACAGTATAATGTACATATGGGTGGCGTTGATATGTTAGATAGCCATGTGGCTCGTTACAAAATACCAATAAAATTGAGAAAATGGTACCTGAAATTACTTTATCATTTGTTGGACATAACGATTATAAATTCCTGGCTACTTTGTAAAAGAGCAAGGAAGCAGAAACAATCTCAACCAAACAATGAGGTATTACTTGACGAGCAGACTCTGGCAATTCCGATTGGAGCTTGCTCAAACCTAGTGTCTTATTGGTAGAAGTTCCGAAAATAGAAAACGCGGTCGGCCGAACAGCAATGTTGAATTAGAAATAAATGCCAAACGTCATAAAGGACCAGCAGTGCATGCTCCGCCAAGAAATGTGCGGCTGGACCAAACTTCCCACTGGATAAAATATACCGAGTCAAGGCAAAGATGTAAAATGCCAAACTGCAAGGGCTACACACATTATAAATGTGATAAGTGCGAGTTGCACCTTTGTTTTACTAAGGATAAGAACTGTTTTTATAATTTCCATGTGAATTGAACTCTGGTTAGCAAATGAAGTTCTGGGTCATGTTGTACATTTGCAACATGCTATATATTTTATATATATGGCAATAAAAAAATTCTACATTCACAAACTTCCTTATTTTGCCCTCCCTGTTAAAAATTTAAGTGGAATTAATTTTCATGCAAAATGTATAAATTCATGAAATGAAGGGTTAATGAAGTACATGAAGGCTTACCAAAAACAAATAATTCCATAGAAGGATGGCATCGAGCATTCTGACCACCCAAATATATGGAAATTCATAGAAGCGATTCAAAGAGAGCAGAGCCTACATGAGCTTCAAATAGAACAATATGCAGCAGGCATAGAAGGTCCACCATCTCGAAAAAATACAGAAATTGTGCTGAAAGAATCGCACGCCTTGTAGAAAATTATAACGGAGAACATTAATGTTACTATTTACGCGGTATAGCATATAACTCAAGCTACTAGAATATGTTCATGTATATTATTGTATATAGTTAATTTTTTAAATAAAAAATAAAAATAATGTAATGCGTATTATCTTTCTTAAAGTTAAATAGTAAATACATTACGCGGGCAATTTTCTACTCGGTCAATTGTTATTCGAGCAATTGTCTATTCGGGTAATGTTCAATTCGGGCAATATTCCTGTCGGTCAATTGTATTCGAGGAATTTTCCGGCGGTCAATTGTTCTCTGGGTATTTTCCGGTAGCGATTAAAGAATCAGCAACTTTGTAAATAATGGCTTTTAAAACTCAGCAAAAGTCATCTTTCCATCCTGAGTTTTTTTTTTGAGGGAATACTTAATGGTCACTGGTACAGGGCTGAAATTTTTAAACCTTTGAACCTGAATCAAGTCGTTGACACCACTGAGCTTCGTGAAGGATTTTTCCAGCAAGATGGAGCCACAATTCATACCACTGCTGAAACACTGAATTTGTGACGTGAATGTTATGACAATCGAATTGTCAGTCGAAACACGAACAATAACTGGCACCACGATCATATGACATGATTCCATTAAATTTCTTTCCACGGCCTTATCTAAAAAATGATATTTAGAAATCCTGTACTGAATCTTGAAAATTTACGTGACAGAATCGTTGAAAAATTTGAAGTTTAAACGGGAACGTCTGGCTGAATTAGAACTGAATGCAAACACGCGTGTTCAGTTGCATCGCCGACTCTAATTCGTTTTTTAACTGATTACTTGTTATTTTTGGTCCTGATTCTGATGACAATTATGACGAGGAATAACTCTCAAAAATCCAAAGCGGGCAAAAAAGCGATAATGGTGAAGATGATGCAATCGAACCAGTATCAGTTAGAAATATTAATAGTTTATTAAGTAAAAATGGGCACCGTTGGACTACAGAAGCTCTAGCAAGAAAAGGTCAACCATGAAATAATAGATATTATCGTTGCTTATGCAAATGAAGAAATCAAGCGTAAAAGTCTTATGCTGGACTTATCTTATTTTGGAGTAGTATAAATTAACTCTTCTTGAAACTTTGAGAAAAAGCAAAAGAGAAGTACCTCTAACTTCTCTCGGGAAAAAAAAGTTGTTACATCATAATTTGCATTTGACAGAAACGATTGTTTTTTACACTCCAAAACGGAACAAAATTATGCTTTTACTGTCAACTTTATATACCGATGCATCTCAACATTATTACTGGGAAACCAAACAATAAACACACATATGATAAAAAGAGCGGAACAGATACATTTAATTAGTTAGGCCAACTAGACGTTTAGATTTGTGTGTTCTGCATGCCGTAAGCCATACTGTATGGACCATAGAGAAAAACTGTGCTGCGAATGTGAAAACCAAAATTTAAGAAACTAAAATACCTGACCAAGAATTAAAATAGTAAAGGAGATTGTGGTTTAAGAGATAATTGAAAATTATCCTCCGGCCACAATAATTTTTATATCCGTAGATACGTATTTCGGCAGCTAAGCTGCCATCTTCAGTACGCTACCAACTTAAAAACACTAAAAAAAGGATCTAAAAACAACCACTGATAAAATCATCAGTGTGATTAGGGTGTTTTTAAATTCTTTTCTTAGTGTTTTTAAGTTGGTAGCGTAATGAAGATGGCAGCTTAGCTGCCGAAATACGTATCTACGGATATAAAAATGATTGTGGGCGGAGGTTAATTTTCAATTACTGGCCAAGAATTATAATATGCTATGTTTGGAAAATATAGTATTTCTTAGAAGCAACGTTACTTAGTTATTTCACTTGTTTGTAACGGGTGGGGCAAAAGTCCCGCTACCATTTTGATTGCGCGCCATCTTGGTTATGTGATGTTTAGCTCAGTTTAGCTTTAACCATTGTGTTGTGTAGATGTCCAAATTTTATTATGGATAAATATACGCCACAAGAACGAGCAGAAATAGTGACAATATTTATTGAAAATAATCGTTCCATTATTGCCACTCAGCGGAAATTGCGTCAAAAATATCCTAATCGTCCAGTGCCTCATAAAACCACCACAAGCGAATTTTCGACAGTACGGTACGACAGCAGACAGGCCTGGTTCTGGAAGACAACGGACGTCTCGTAACGCTGGAAATGTGGCTCTGGTGCGCGATAGTGTTGCAGAGTCTCCAGAAACATCAATTCGGAGACGTGGTGCCCAGTTACACATTTCTGCACGCAGTTTAAGGCGAATTTTGAAAACTGATTTGAAAATGTTCCCGTACAAAATTCAATTAGTCCACAAATTGCTACCGAGAGATCCTGATCAACGAGTTGAGTACAGTAATGCAAACCTAAGGCTGTCTGGTGAAATTGAAGATTTTTCGTCTAAAATGATAATGAGCGATGAAGCCCATTTTCTTCTCAGTGGCCACGTCAATAAACAGAACAGTCGGTTTTGGGGAACACAGAATCCTCAATTAATTCATGAAACATAATTGCATCCACTAAAAACAACTGTATGGTGTGGTATTCGTGCTGGAAAAATCATTGGTCCCTATTTTTTTGAAAATGACCAAGGTGTTGGAGTTACTGTTACTGCTAAACGATACCAAGACATGATTCGAAATTTTCTTGTGCCTGAAATGGAAGAGCAAGGACTAGAGGACATGTGGTTTTAGCAAGATGGGGCCACAGCACACACAGCTCGTTAAACAATTCAATTATTGAATGACGCTTTTCCACGAAGACCAATTTCGCGAAATGGTGATTTGGCATGGCCACCCAGATCTCACAAAATAGACAAATTGAAGCGGGATTTGCTCCTATCCTTCTGCAATGTTAGGTCAAAAAGCGATAGTAAGATGTCGCTATTTTATATGTTCATCATTCTTACATCGCATTTGCGAATAAATTGGGCAAGTCGTTTTTGGTCTGCAGTGGGAATGTCGAGCTACGTTTCTGCTGAAGAAGCCCCAAGCAGGGCTGAAACAGCTGTCCAGAGGCTGCTCGAGGTTCTCACTGCAATCAAAAACGATTTGCACAAAATTTTTCTAAAATCTTTCATTATGCTTTGACAGCAAGCATGGCCGCCTTGCATGGGGGACTCATTAGGAGCAAATCCCGCTTCAATTTGTCTATCCTTCTGCAATGTTAGGTCAAAAAGCGATAGTAAGATGTCGCTATTTTATATGTTCGAAATTTTTTTGGTTTTTTAAATTTTTAATTAATTTTAATTTATGGATTTATACAGTAACTAAGCTAACGCGTAATAATTAATCGTTTAATGCCGTTTTTTCAGTCATAGTTTAACTTTAAACTTCTGTTTATACCCGTTATAGTTCACTTTTAAACTAGGAGGAGCGATTTGAATCTAGCGCGCTTTCAGTAACCAATGAATTGAGATTTTTCCTAGAACAAATCACAAAGGGTAAATGCATATGGACGTATGTATATTAATCAGCTGTTTGTGTTGACGCTCTGTGTTCTTGTATTTCTGTTATTCGAAAGCAAATAAATCTGTTCTCTTAAGAACCAACTGTTAATACTCATTTATCACTATTAACGTATTCGTAAACATGAATATGAACGCTGTACCAAGTACCAGTGTAGGAGTAAGTTCGCCATCAAAAAAAACGCAAGCGATTGGATTTGGGTCATTTAACTCTCGCAGATAAACAATGCGTATTAAATATGTATAAGCAGATGCAGATTGATGAACCTGGAATGCACATTACAGCTATTGTATCGAAAATCGTTGAGACAATCGGTAAGATGCAAAATGACGAGGCTTGTTATATTAAATTATTGAATATTTTTACTTTTAGGTATTGCAAGATCAACTGCCTATCGTTTAATAAAAGAATATAGGCAGACCGGAAAACTCAGTAACCCTAAGCAAGGTGGAGGAAGACCTGCATTAGTTACAAATTATGATGAAGCAGTTATGACTTCTGTGCGCTACATAGTTCACAGCTTCTTTTTTGAAAATGAATTTCCTACATTGGACAAAGCTTCACATAAAATAAAGAGTCGTTCAGATTTACCACAAATGTCTCGTTCATCGTTATATAAGTTTATGAAACACATTAATTTTAAGTAAGTCACTTCTACATGAATAATTTAACATATGATAACTTATAATTGTATACTTACAGATATATGAAAAGAAATCGCAAGAGTAACTTGATAGAACGTGGTGACATCGTGAGGTGGAGACGAAAATATTTAACAACTGTAAAGCAGTATAGAAGGGAAGCTCGACCAATTTATTACCTTGATGAGACGTGGGTCAACGAAGGTCACCCGAAAGGAAAAATTTGGGTAGATAACAACATAAAAAATCAGAGGCAAGCATTTATTGAAGGACTATCCACTGGACTGAAAAATCCATCAGGAAAGAGAAGAAGCAAAAAGACTGGTGATTATCATGAAGAAATGAATGCGACTGTATTTGGAGAATGGTTTTCCCAGTTATTAGAAAAATTACCAGACAATGCTGTAATTGTGATCGATAATGCATCACATCAGAGTCGCAAAGTAGAAGCAATTCCTACGACAACATCAAGAAGGAAAGAAATGCAGGAATGGTTACATTTAAAACATATTGAATATGATGTTGATATGGTACGTTCTGAACTTTTACATTTAATAAGACAGAATAAAGACCGATATAATTTGTGAACAGATAAAATAGCGACATCTTACTATCGCTTTTTGACCTGATGTTGCAGTAGGATAGACAAATTGAAGCGGAATTTGCTCCTAATAAGTCCCCCATGCAAGGCGGCCATGCTTGCTGTCAAAGCATAATGAAAGTTTTTAGAAAAATTTTGTGCAAATCGTTTTTGATTGCAGTGAAAACCTCGAGCCTCTGGACAGCTGTTTCAGTCCTGCTTGGGGCTTCTTCAGCAGAGACGTAGCTCGACATTCCCACTGCAGACCAAAAACGACTTGCCCAATTTATTCGCAATTGAGAGCAAGCATGGCCGCCTTGCATGGGGGACTTATTAGGAGCAAATCCCGCTTCAATTTGTCTATTCTACTGCAATGTCAGGTCAAAAAGCGATAGTAAGATGTCGTTATTTTATCTGTTCATCATTCTTACGTCGCAATTGCGAATAAATTGGGCAAGTCGTTTTTGGTCTGCAGTGGGAATGTCGAGCTACGTCTCTGCTGAAGAAGCCCCAAGCAGGGCTGAAACAGCTGTCCAGAGGCTGCTCGAGGTTTTCACTGCAATCAAAAACGATTTGCACAAAAATTTTTCTAAAAAGATATAATTTGTATGTAACTGATGAAATGGCAAAGTCCAGTAATAAAACTGTGTTGAGGTTATGAAGTTGCGGCTAAAAATTCTACATTTAAGGATGTGAAAGAACTTTTATTGCATGCGCTACAAAATGTAACAAGTGTTAATTGGAAAAATTGTGTTAATCATGTGATTAAAAAAGAAGCAACAATGTGCACATTAGATGGCATCATGGACGATATAATTGAGCCATTTATCATTTCTGTAAATACTGACAGTGACTCTAGTTCTTCAGAAAGTTCTGAAACTGAATGAATCGTTTCTTGTACATTTAAATAATTTATTTTTATCTATGACTCTTATAATAAATAATAGGTGTGTTTACTTTTCCTGGATTTTCATGTATTTTATTGTTGTATTTCATTAAGTACAATAACAAATAAAGACGTTATTTTTTCAATTCTGCTATAATTTCGTTCTGATTGAATTCAAATTTGCCTCCAAAATATTCTAGTGCATTTTCTGGTGATTTTTATAGTGTAAATGAAGCTTTTCCATCTACTCCTCCTAGTTTAAAAATGTAGTATAGTTGTTAGTGTTAATAAACCCAGCATAAGAAGTTGGATCCTTTCACCTTCTGTGCCTAATTTACAGAGCCACTAATTATTAATTTTTAGTTGTTAGTGGCTGTATAAACCCACCTTGAATCATGTATTTTCGTTCTAATGCAATTAAGTAATTCGAGTGGGCCACTCCTTTGATTTAACATTTTTACAGCATATGAAATTTTGGTTAGGTCGTAAAATATTCCATTTGGAAAAATAAGTTACGACCTAACGAATATTTCATATGCCGTAAAAATTTAATTGAAGTAATAGTTGAGCAACATCTTGTTTTAATTTCACTACTTTCAAAGTACTGTGTCTTGCAAAAAAATCTCGTACACCCGCTTTTCATTGTATTAAGTTGGTATTGAGATTTAATTTGTCAGTGTCAAACTGATTAAAATTCAGACTGACAGAGAGCGAGTAAGTTAGAAGACGAAGGAAGAGTGTTTCTCGGAAGTAGCGAATGATTATAGTTTAAGTAAAAAATACAAATAATATGTGGGAAGAAGAAATATTTGGAAATAGAAGAGATGGTAAATAATATCAATTCACGACTCGGATAATGCCTTTCTGAATTAAGAGAAAAACCAATATAAAGCGCAAGAGATTCCATGTTTTAACAAATTTTCCAGTACTCTTGTCACTAACACGTAGAAAATTACAAATTCAACTTTGAAGAGTCTTGAGCGATCGACAATTCTATTTCGATTAAATTATTAAATTTATAGGCCATATTTATGGAATAGCGTAAAATTTATTGTAAAAATCATACTGTCTGACTCGTACCTGGTAAAATAGTATTCATTTCAGTCTCAGTTCCTAATCTGTACGTTTGGAAACAAAATTCTCAAAATACCCATTTACAAAGCAAAAAGTAGGTAAAAACTCGGCTACTTGATTTTGAAGGTGTACGCGATTTTATTGCAAGCAAGTGTACAATAATGGTAAATTTAAACAATATATTTTATCTCAGAATGAAATAGATATTCTGAATATTACAATAAAAGCTATAAAACCATTAGAAATGATATCAACTCATTTATCAGGATTATATAACCCCATCTGCAATTATACCTGTTTGTCAGAAAATATCAAGTAAAGCCGCAGAAACATCGACTATCATGAAAGAAGTGGATAACATTTTAATATGGAGATACGCTAACTCAAGTCTCTTACATAAGGTTATGCTTCTAAATGCGAAATTTAAATCGATCACATGATGATATTGAATTAATTGCAGAAAATATAAAAACAAGAAATGAAAACTATAGCAATTACAACTGCTATAACAGAATCTATACCAAAGAAAAAGAAAACAGTTTTAGCATTTATATTAGAGACAAGAGAAAGATCTGAATTGCTTGCTTTAAAGAAAATCGTAGATGAAATTGAAGTGTTTAATAGTATGCCAAATATAGTTATAGAAGAGTATTCATTAGAAAGATGGAAATGCAATTGTATGAGATTACCGGCTTTGGCACAATTAGCAAAAAATTACTTATGTTTACAAGCAACCAACGTCTGAACGGATATTCAGTGCTGGTGGCAACGTAATAAATGATTGTCATAGTTCTCTCACAGGAAAACATGCAGAACAATTAATATTTCTCTCAAATAAATCAATATTTTAAAGTTATTTATTATACACTATTTTTTTTAACTGTGGCCCTAGAAATTTACATGGTAAAAATTTTGCTTATGTTAATTACGTTCAGCTGAAGTTTAAAACAAATTTCAGTTTATAATAATTAACTACACAGTTTGTTATAAATTACACATTACATGAATAACGGAAAAGTTGAAATTATTAATAAGCATGTACACTGGGACATCAGACAATGGAGGAACGGTGCTTTTCAGTGACGAATTTAAGTTTAATTTAACACAGTCATATTGCATATGCTACGTACGGCGTCCTGCAGGAAAAAGGATGGATCCTCGCTATAACCAGAAGACGGTGAAATATGGTGGAGGTAGTGTGGTGGTGTGGGGTTGCTTTTCGGCACAGGGAATGGGACCTTTACAACTAATAAATGGAATGATGGACCGATTTGTTTACAGAGACATACTCCAAAATATCAGGCTACCTTTTTGCAGAAGAAGAAATGCCTTTTGCTTTGGATTTATCAGTATGACAATGACACAAAGCACAAGTCAAATCTTGTTAAAGTGGTTTACGGAAAACAATATTAAAGTATTGCCGTGGCCGGCTCAGTCCCCAGATGTGAACCCTGTAGAAAATCTGTGGAAAATAGTGAATAAGAGGGTAAACTGTAATAAAGAACACAAATACTAAGAGTTTTTTACCGAAGTATTGAGAGCGTGGCAAGAGGTACCACAAGATACCATTGACAAATTAATTGGATCAATGCCTCGACGATGCGCTGCCATTATTACAAGCAAAGGCTGGGCTACTAAATATTAATAATTTATCAAAAGGCACTGAATATTTATTTGTTGCTTAACTTTTTTCCATATAATAAATTGATTTCTATTTATTTCATTCATTTTTTAGTAGTAGTTATTTCATTTAACATTTTATTTCATAGCAAATCAAAACTTTTGTTTTCTAAACTATATTATTCGAAAATACATACTTTACAGTTGAGTCGCTTAATTTTTGTCCACTACTGTATCCTACGATGCTTATACTCGAATTCACAACTGCAGCATACATTAATTTCTGCACCCATGCGGACCAATCAGAAGGCTAACTTATTGTGACCAATAGAGAAGCTCTAAACTTAGTGCGCCAAATCTTATTTACCTAACCAATAATCTAATGTCATATGGTATAAGGTGAAAGGCGGTTTAAATTCTCCTGTGTCTGCTTTTTTGGCAATTTTACATATTTATCTGTGTCATTTTTGTCAATTCTCGATTTGTGTATTATTAAATTGATTAGAATTTTCAGCTCGGCCAATTTAAAAATACATTAATAATTTTAATAACTACTCTTCAGTTTTAGATTACTTATGGAAAGGTATAGTACAAAGTATTACTTAATAAAAGAAAAAAAAACATTTGCCATTATGTTTTAGTACCAGCAAACTGATCTGCGATGTATGCCAGGAGAAGTTTAGTAATGTTTCAACGAAGAATCGACATCTGAAGACGATGCACGATAAGAAAGTGGAGGAAAAGAAATCGCAACACATTCGTTGCCCCCCCCCCCCTATGCTTGAAAGAAAAACAGGAAACATTTGGAAACCATGCCAATCTAATTATGCATTTAACAGAGGTACACAATGTGAGTATTAAACAATCTGATTTAAGTTTTAGGAATATTGATGAATTTGAAGTGTGGAGATCAGAAGAAAATAGAGAGGTTGATTATGCATGCGTCAGAAGAAAAACTTCAAACGGTGATTAATATATCTATTACAACTGTAACCGAAGTGACTCATACGGTTGGTTGGTTATAATTTCTAAAGTGAACATAGAGAGTAATCAATAATTACTTAAATATAGGATTCCACAGCAATTGTACCAAGAGAGCTATGAAGGTCGAAGGTAGTATTCGCATTTCAGGAATATGTCCATCCAGGATACTTGTGAAGATCTTGAAAAATGGTTGTCTTTCTAATTATTTATTATAATAATTATACTACTTTGATATTTTTCAGGCATGGTAAATGTGAAATTTGTTGAAACACATGTGGGACATCAAGATGAATTAAGGACAAAGCGATTAACAAAACAAGATCAGGCAATGATAGCAGATCAGTTACATGCAGGAGTCACAAACGAGAGGATACTACAGGATGCAAGGAATATCAAGGACAGTCAACTGGAGCGTATAAATTTAATCACAAAAGGAGATCTAGGATATTTGATAAGAAAATTTAACATTGATAAGAAACAAGATGCAGATGACATGGTGGCTACAGCTTTAAAATTGAAGAGTGGAATAAAGAAGGGAAAAATCAGGCATTTTTATTAAAAAAAATTGGTAATTATATAAATAACATTAATTAAGAAACATTTTTATGCATGAAGATTATTTTAGTGACGGTTAATTGGCACTTTAAAAAAATTTCATTTCTGGGGCAATTTGGTGGAGGTATGGTGGTGGAAAATACAAATGTTCTAGGTGAAAGTCATCCTGATTTACGCGATGAAGATTTTGCTGTGGGCTACATGAATAATATCATAGAGAAGAAACTAAGGAATTTTAAACACATAATTTGTATGGATGGAACTCATGGAACAAATCGATGGAATTTTGAGAAGCAAACAAGAAGAGGAAAATAGAAAAGCAGAGTTATTATCCTAATAAAAAGTGAATTGGTGAGTATTTTGAAAATTACTAGTTTTACCCACGACCTACTAGATTTCACCAGACGACGATAAGGGAGTATGTCTTGTAAAATCTAGTAGGTCGTGGTTTTACCATTAAATATTTATGTTTATAGGTAGTTACAAAATGTTCAGATGGAATCGATGAAGAATTACTAGCTCTTAGATGTAGATGAAAATCAGAATAAAAAATTCAGTTGCATGTTAATTTGATTTAGTTAAACCCATGTCCCGTCATATTTGTCTAATTTTTTTCTTAATAAATAATAAACTATATGCAGAATTACTGCTCTTCAGTATTATATTATGTCATTGATGTAATTTATTTTATAGAGAAAATAGATATTATGCAATTATTTCGATTAAATGAATTAATTCTTCCTTTTTCCTTGCAGTAGGAATTTTATAATTTCATCCGTCAAGTAAACCATATTTATTAAAAAAATTTTAAAAATCGAAGGCTCTAGTATTAAATGGTACTCCTATAACGTTTTATTTGAATTAGATTTTTTTTGGATTTGGCGCCATCAGCAGACTCTGCTTCTGTATGCCTTGTATTATGATTGGTCGGCACGGGTGCAGAAATTAATATATGCTCACAACTGCAGCATAAGTTTGGCTTGAGCCAAGCATACTTATTTGAGTAAAACAAATTCACACCTTATTACAGCTGTAGAATTGAACATGTACATGCGATCATTGGTCTTCCATTTTCCCTTGATGAAAAAGCATTCACATTCTTCCACATATCTGCGAGTGATTCAATTCTCTGCATTTGGCATATAAAGGATATGCAGGTGGGATCTCTGCCAACCAAAACACCATGTTACTTCTGAGAATCATCTTCGAAGGAAAGAAAGAACTTCTCAATTATAACTTTTCTATCTTCTTCCGTTAGTGTTTCTCTTTGTATTAGATTGAGAAGCGGTTTATGGAAGCTTGTCCTGAAATAAATAAGTTGCAGAGATTTTGTTACCTGCAAAGAGTCGAGGAGCTGTGAAAATTGCCTCCGTATATAAATATAAGATTCAACTCTTCTCATTCACCGCCATTACTATGATGTGAATTCTTACGCGGCAAACCTATAATTTAGGTTATTACAATTAAGCACTGTTGCCAATAGCTTAGCGTGTGGTAGCGTGGCATAGCAGCGCGGCACAGAGCACGGTGCACAGTGGGCGAAATCAAAGAGTTAGCTGGACAAAAATGTAAAATGGCCCTTTATCTCAACATTTTCTTTTGGGTTTATATTGATGAAGATCAATGGACAGTATGTTCAGTTATACAGGGAAGGGCAAAAGCATGGAACCGGCTTAATATTTCGAAAACTGTTTGACGTATTTGTTTGAAATTTGGTATGTGATTTAGAATCAATAAGACCTACTTTACCAATTTATTTCAATTGTTTATCTGCTCTTGTTTCTGAAATCCAACGCCTACTTGATTTTTTTTAATCACAACCTACTGATTTTTTTCCTTTGTTTAATAGCTCGTCTAATTGTGTTTTTGTCGGACTTTGAACGAATCACCAGAACTTTTGCATGTTTGAAAGTGTCTCTAAAAATTGTAAAAAAATGTATTCCTGAAACTTTTTCCACTTATTCAGGAAGTAACAGAGTTTTAATTTTTTGCAGAAACATTTGCCTTTTTGTGCCATTTTTTAAATTACAGCCATCTAGATTTGACAATATTTTTTCTGATTTCAAACAGAATAATACACTTCTGTTTGCATTTCTTGGCTTTTTGTGTCATTTTAAAATTATATCCGTCTCGATTTCACAATATTTTCTCTGCTTTAAAATAAAACAGTACATTACTGTTAGAAATAAGAAAATATGTTGCGAAATCTAGGCGGCTATAATTTTTAACATGTCGCAAAAAAGCAAATGTTTCTGCAAAAAATCTAAACCTTGATACTTCCTAAATAAGTGGAAAAAGTTTCAAGAATACCATTTTTTTAAAGACACTTTCAAACATAAAAACGTTCTGGTGATTCGTTCAAAGTCCGACAAAAACACAATTTTACAATAGTCTTAAATCAAATATTAACTATTTATAGAGAAAAATGTTATCCCAAAATCATAATTTCATACCACATGTACTTTTCTTGTGTTAAAATTATTTATTAAATGAGAAAGCAGAAGTTTTAGCTACGTATATTGGGAGATTCAGACAAAACTTTCATTAAAAGTTTACGGACTTCTCCTTTGAATTTTTGTTTCATATTTTGCAGTTATAAGTTAACGATATGGATCTATCAAAATATAATATTTTCAAATTTCATACACTTCCGCTTATACCGGAAGTTGCTGTCAACTTTCTTATTTTAAATGGAATACCCCAATTTTTAATGCATTTTTGAAATCTTCATAAAATTCTAAAAATATTTTGTGCAACTTGTGATACAAGAAAAATTAACCGGTTCCGAGATATTTTCATTTTTTTTTAATAATTCAGCTTGCAGAACCTTGGTTATGATACTGCCATCTGTGTGCAACAAAAACCATGATGCCCGCTTTTGGCCTGTGGTAGGATACAGTAACGTTCTTTCAGATCATGTCCAGTTTTGCACTTAATTGCTTACAGGCTGGTTGAAAAGTAACTTCTATTCGAACTAATTTCAACTGTCGAAAAGTCATGTTTTTTAAATGGAACGGCTAGTATATTTTTATACCATGTGACTCAGGATTAAATGTTCTTTCGTACTGTATTAGCATTCCCTATACCTATCTCTTATAGTATTTTTTTCAATTTTTCGGTATTATTTCTAAACACAAAAATTCTAATACATGCGGCATATGTAAACAAAAAGTTCAGATGATAGATGTGTATTTAAATATTATTTGTCGGTTTTTAAAATGAAATTGAAATTACAGTCAGAAGTTAATTTTAAAAACCTCATTTTGTTAAATTTTCATAGCACACTATTCAGGAATAATACTGAAAAGTGAAAAAAATTGATATGTCAAAGAGAAAATCATGAATAGAAAGAGTAAGAGATGGGTATATGGAATGCTAATACAGTTCGAAAGAACATTTAATTCTGATTCTTATGGTATAAAAAAATACTGGGTGTTCTATTTAAAAAACATGACTTTTCGACAGTTGAAATCAGTTCGAATAGAAGTTACTTTTCAACCAGCCCGTAAACGATTTTGTGTAAAATTAGGTATGACCTGAAAGCTTATGAGCATAGCCTACTACAGGCCAAAAATTGAAATTATGGCTTTTGTTACACAAAGATGGCAGCATCATAAACAAGGTACTGCAACTTTTCTTGTATTAAAATTAAATTATTAAATTTCCGAAAGTTGGAAATATTGTATTTTAATAGATCCATATCGTTCAGAAATTCAAAGTCCGTAAACTTTTAATGAATTGGTGCCTGAATCTCCCTGTATTGATACGCCTCACGGTGGGGCCAAATGCCCGATTTATGGAAAAAACCTCTCATTTCCAGAATTTTTGTCTGATCGAAGTGTAACTCAGGAAATTTCAAGAAGATACTAAATAACAATTTTTAACTTTCTCAAAGTTTCAAAAAAGATTTTTTTTTTTATAAGGTATATTCATTTTAATTTTACTCCAAGTGCAGAACGTTTTTATGTACTATTACAAACTAACAGTGAGGAGCTCTGTTAGCTTCCTTGATTCAACAAATAATGTTTGTACGGACCGCTGGTGCTATTTTTCGCATCTCTATTCAACTTCGTATTCAATGTACAGACTGTTTCAAATTCGACCCTCACTGGGGATCTCGCTTATTTGAAGAGATACACGGTAGGTTTAGATTTGGAAAAGTTGCTAAATTTGATGAACATTAATAATCCGCAGAAAAGAAGTTTCTATATTAACTTTTATTCGAAATAATTGTAAAAAAATTGTCATTTTCTTGTTTTGTCTCTATCTTCTTTATTTAAAGAGATATCAAAAAAATAAAAATACTTCCTTAAGAAACCTCTCAATTCTCTACACAGTGGTAAGCACTATTTTTCTATAACACGTTTCGTCCAATTGATACCATCATCAAGTTTATTTTTTGTTATGGCGCCTATATTGAAATTTAGTGGCAATAGAATCTACTCATTATGCCGATTACGGCAACATGGCACGTGTTATAAAAATTCTTTAAAACAAGGCCAGAATAAAAATGTTTTATGAGAGAAGATACAGGCAAAATAAGAAAATGATAATTTTTCTTTTTTTTAGAATTAGTTCGAATAAAAATTAACATTTTTTCTCTCTGGATATTAATGCTGATGAAATTTAACAACTTTTCCAAATTTAAACCTACCAACAATATCTTCAAATAAGCGAGATCCCCATGTTGAGAGTTGAATTTGAAACAGCCTGTATATCGCATGCGGTTGATTGCGGCCGTGAAACTTTTAGGGTAGTTAGATAAATATTACAGCTTTTAGAAAAACAGTGTTACAGACCGTAGGAAAGTGAAGCTTTTTTTGTATGCTTACTAAAATTTCGCATTACGCCCAGAAATCTAATTTCGGCTTAATTATCACGTCTAAGTTTCTTTAAAGAGTAACTTATTTTTTTACAGAAAGCTGTTAGTATGTACTAGCCAAATATATAATGGAGTAACTTTTAAAAATAATCCACGAAGCTGACGGAATTATACAAAATTACTATTTTTAAGGCTCTACGGCTTACTGAATGAGATTTAAGCCCTTATATTAGATGAAAGCTAATTTTTACCGCAAAACCATTATCACAGCCAGATTCTACCATTGAAGTTATGTAAGAAAACTCAGTTAGATCAACGAATTAATCCTCTTGTGAAATAGTTTTTTTTTTTTCTATTTCGGTCCCACTGTGCGCCGTTTAAATTCCCGCCTTTGGTCATTACCGCTTTAACAGATGTTCTACGTTGATTTCATGGTATACTTCGAGTGAATTATATAACTGAATGTAATAAATGTTTTTTTATTTATTTACCATCGAAGTATGCCATGAAAATTTAGGAAAAAGTGGTAATTATGCAAGTAACTAAACTTTGACAATAAAAGTCATTTAGATTTTGAGTTTAAGGTTACTACGAATGAAGTTATGTTGCAATATTTTCTTTTCGTCACAAGGTGTATTTTTCATTTCTCAAATTATATTGCCTAATTAGTCGTTATAATTTTTTTCTAAACATGTAATTGTAAAATTTGTCCGTAGCAAAACGTTTGTCAGAAGAAGAACTTGTCTCATTTTTTCGTCAATATATCCCCTACACATTTTTGTAACATCTACAAAACGTATTTCTAAATGAAAAGTGCGCTTACAAATTTAATATATTGTACTCACTGCACAAATTTCCTCTAATCTTTCACTTTTCCCCAAATCTGGCCCGTCCGTTTGGTATCTTACACATGCTTTTTGAATAGCTTCATGTCGCGTCTTACAATTTTCACCATTTTAACATAAAATAATTAATTATATTACATAACAAATTGACTTGTAGAATTAACATAGGTACTAGATAAAAACGGACATTTCTTAAAGTTGAGAGTTGACAACATCGGTTGATCTATCTGATTTGAAGTGTCACATTTTGGCATATGTTATAATACAATAAAATTAATTTGTCTATTTTTACTTTAATAGCCAACCTTATAAAATAAAATCACGACCTACTTAATGGTAAATAAATAAAAAACAGATATTACCATCCATTGATTTTCGTCAATTTGAACTCCAAAAAAAAAAAAACAAAAAAAATGTTGCGATAAAGGCCTTTTTACATTTTTGTTCAGCTAATTCCTAGATTTCGCCCACTGTGCGGCGTCTCAGCTAACATTGCAAACTATTTCTTCATGAAATCGCCAACTCACAACATTCAAAATCGCCCAAAGCAAAGGAATTACTTTTCAAATAATAATTTTTAAAGAGTTTAAAATCCACTCTACTGTATTTTGCATACTTTTCTTTTATGTATTTGTAACATAGAAACGGTAATTTTAATAAATTTTGTGCAAATCGTTTTGATTGCAGTGAATACCTCGAGCAGCCTCTGTACAGCTGTTTCAGCGCTGCTTGGGGCTTCGTCAGCAGAAACGTAGCTCGACACTCCCACTGCAAACGACTTGTCCAATTTATTCGCAAATGCGATGTAAGAGTGATGAACAGATAAAATAGCGACATCTTACGATCGCTTTTTGACCTGACATTTTGCAGTGGGAATGTCGAGCTACGTCTCTGCTGACGAAGAATCAAAAACGATTTGCACAAATTTTTTTAAAAACTTTTATTATGCTTTGACAGCAAGCATGGCCGCCTTGCATGGGGGACTTATTAGGAGCAAATCTGCTTCAATTTGTCTATCCTACTGCAATGTCAGGTCAAAAATCAATCGTAAGACGTCGCTATTTTATCTGATAATTTTAATAATTATAGCAACTGATAAATATCTCAATATCTCCCGTATTTTTAAAAATCGTAAAGAAAAATATAAATACTGAAAAAACTGTTAACGACAGATATCGACAACCGTATATCATTGAAAGGAGAATTAAATAGCGCAGCTAATAATGGTAAAAGTTATATGACATTCCATTTAAAAAAAAAGTAGTTATCGTAGTTTGAATATTCTCAAGTTTATTAATTTTTTTTGTAAGAACTTATGTTGCTGGTATTTTTCTTGACGGTGTAACTGGAAAATCGTTTCAAGGCGAAACTTTTGCAAAAAAAACAAAAGACTCTAACGTCATTTGTTCGGAAAATATTTGTATTTGAGGTACTGCGATATAATTTTTTAAAGTTGAATAGCAAATTAAAATTCACTCCAGATTCAGTCCAGAACCCGAAAACGTAAAAATATATATGGTGTTTGATTTAAAATACAGAAGTGACCTAACGCCCAGGCTAAACGGAACACTCTGTATACGTCGAGCTAATTTCAAAAAATGCTGTAGATGATACAGTGAAACTTCCATTTGAAATATTTTTTCGTAAAATTAATAATAAGAGAGGTATGAAAGAATCCGCATTAAGTGGAACACCTGTAGAATAGACTACCCTGTTGTCGAATAAAAAATGTTTACTTTAAAAGATTTAAAGAAATGTCCAATAAAATGTAATAAATTCCATTTAAAAAAGTTTGGTAAATAACTCACTTATGGAACATGCTGAATATGTGAAAATAATTTACTAATAATAGAATTCGTTATAAGCGAAAACTTTTGTAGAAAACGTTTTCTTTTATATTTAATAGTTAGGCGCAACTGAAATCGATAGCAATGACCCACCTGTATATTATTTTTTAGTCTTTTATACTGGGTATTTCATAACTACGGAGGAGATTAAAAGGGTAGCTAGGGGTGATCAAATTAAAGATTTTTTCATAATAAATTTTTGGTAAAAGCGCTATAACTAAAAAGTTACAAGAGTTTAAAGTGAAATTAATTAACAAGCAAAAGTTACTCCCTGTAGTAATATTTCACGTTTTAAATTCAAATTTGAGGAATTTATAAGTTAATTGAACACTGCTTTATAATAAACAACTATTTTAAAAAATGTGGTCACGTTAAAGTTACGGCTATTTCATTTTTTCTTTTAATGCCCAAAAACGGGTTTTTATCTCGTTGTGCACCGCCTACTAATTAAAAAGAAAACTAGGAAAGAGATTAACATAGACATTTTATGAATAGTGGTTTTGATAAATTTTATTTACTTTTTTTCACTCCTGACGAAGCTATAAATCTATAGCGAACCGTTGAATGTGTTTCCATCATAATTCTGATTAAAAAAAATGTGTGCTTACAATTTTCATCGGACAAGAATCAACTTCAATGATAAATTTAGAGTTTATTTAATAATAAAATTGTATTTTTAAATAATTTTGATTAATTAAGAAGCTACAGTGTAAATTAAAGAAGAAATTAAGAAAGATAAATTGCTGTAACATTCTTATTATTGGGTTCTGGTCAAAAGCGAATGAAGAAAAAAGTTTTATTTTGATGTCCTACAGCTGCCTTTTCAATCTCCTCCATACATCGTGAGACACCCAGTATATACAGGTGTCCCAACAGTGGGCTCTCGGGTTATATCTCGATAACTACTGCAGGTATGAAAGAAAGTTTCAAGTCATTTTTATTTTTAAAATTAAATGTCTACGACATATAATTATTTTTACCTACAAAGGGTGAATCAAAACAACGATACTGAATGTAACTTTTTTATTTCAAATTTCACACCCTACATATGATGTCAAATTTGAATTGCCTATAAAATTCTATAAATTTCTTGTGTACCATTATTTTATTTATTCATATTTTATTTATTTTTAACATTTCAGAACAGATTTTCGACACAGATATAGTTGGTACTTTAGCTTATACTAAGCCATTATTAAATGTATTTTTATAGTTACAGGATGACCATGGAACTAAGCAAAATATTGGAAATTTCAAAATGACATAAGTCAAATTTCTTAAACAGCATGCCCTATATTTTTATATCCTAAATTCTTCGTCTAATGCAGTACTTTCGTTTTTGTCATGCATATTCTATACCTATCTGCAATATTTTTCGAGAGCCTTATATCCATGCATGTCTTATACCTATCTGCTATGTTTTTTTAGAACCCTAGACCTGTATGAATTATTTCTTTTAAAACGTATAATTATATAGTGGTTGTGGAAAACAGGTAAACTGATTATTAATGTCAGCTGGGTCGTTTGTTTTCCATGGCCACCTTAGACAATTACTCGTTTTAAAACAAATAATTCATACAGGTCTAGGGTTCTAAAAAAACATAGCAGATAGGTATAAGACATGCATGACAGAAACGAAAGTACTCTATTAGACAAACAATTTAGCATATAAAAATATAGGGCATGATTTTTAATAAAATTGACTTGTGACATTTTGAAATTTCCGATATTTTTGTTAGTACCATGATCACCCTGTAACGATAAAAATACTTTTAATAGTGGCTTAGAATAAGTTAAAGTATCAACTACATCTGTACCGAAAATCTTTTCTTTAAAGTTAAAAATAAATAAAGTATGAATAAATAAAATAATGTCTGCAATCGACAGTTTTTAGATAAAATATTAAATATTTTCAAAACGGTTAGATTTAGACATAGATTATATAGTACGTGATAAATGTGTAGAATTTTATGTGCAATCCAAATATGATATCATATGTAGGGTGTGCCATTAGAAATAAAAAAGTTGCATTCAGTACCGCTGTTTTGATTCAGTCTGTACAGGTGAAAATAATTTTATGTTGTAGACCTCTTAATTTTAAAACAAAAATGTCCTGAAACTTTTTTTTTATATCTGCACTAGTTATCGAGATATTAGAATTTTGAATTTTTTTGACATTTCATTGAAATGTCGAAGAAATTTCATTCTTTTTACCTAACGTGAATTTTTTTGCATTTTCTGTTGAGAAGTTTCACTTTAAAAATAATGTAATTTTCACTTTTCTTTCGAGAAAAATATATTTTTTTTTAATTCCACATTCCCATTTCTCTCTATTTCCTCGTTCAATAGCGCGCAACAATGAATTACAATAAGTTAGAAGATATGTAGTATTCCGTTTACGGAATACTGGATCTTCTCCTGATTGATCAAGAGGCATATCATGGACGCAATCACGATCAGCGGAGATGATTAGTGCTGTAAAAGTAACGAAAAAGTTTGTACCCGCATGTATTCGTTACTTTAGATTTCGGTACTCATTACAAAGTATTCGTTACTCGTTACTTTCGTTACTGTAGCACAATTAAACAGTCAGATAACGTGCATCAATATAATTTTCAACTTAAAGTCGTAATACTTAATAAGATTACTTTTATAATAATTTTGTTTATTAAAAAATATTCGAAATACAATTACTACTTACTAAAAATGCATACATAAGACACGGACGGTACGTACGGGTATAAACGATCGATAAACAATCTATTAAAAACGTAAACAACTTATAACTGAAATTACCAAATTAATAACTCATCGGAAACGCGCACTTTTTCGTGTTGAAACGTGAACGAGATCGTACGCTGTGGTCATACGAGTAACGAAATGTTTTAACAAGTAACGAATCGGTACTTCGAGTCTCATGTTATACTCGTTACTCAGTAAAGAGTACATACGGTTTGTAACAGCACTAGAGATGACTTAATAAAATAATAGGGTAGCGCGGGGTACGTTCGAACATGGGGCACCTTCGGACAATTCAAATTTTGTGCCTTGTGGTTGTAGTAGGGAGGAAATATTGGAATTTACAGTCCGCCATAATGCATGGAACAAATAGAAGCACTTGTGAGCAGATATAGTTGAGTGCTAGATTTTGTGTAAAATATTGTGGTTTACAAGTTTACAAGTTTTTGTTTTCTACTTTGTTCATAGTCCGGGTCTGCCCCACAACGACTGTCCGAAAGTGCCCCATTTAAGAGAATTCGTATAAAAATGTTCCCCATCACTTTCTTATTTTGTTATAGACAATGGTGCGCGATTATAAAAAGAAGACAAATCGTAGTGAAATTTCAGAGACAGACATAACTTTAGCAATAAAAGCTGTAATTAAGAAGCAAAAATCATTAAGGCAAGCTGCATTGGACTTCAACATAAAAAAATCAACTTTATTTGATAGGGTAAAGTTGTTTAAACTCAAGCACGGAAATATTAACCTCGATGATTCAGGACGCGAAAGTATCTCAGATGATGAAAACGAAGCAAGATCTAAATATGCAACTAGACAGGTATTCAGTATTAAAGAAGAGAATGAACTAGAGAAATATCTGATTCATTCGTCGAAAATACATTACGGACTCACTTATCAAAATACACGAAAACTAGCCTACGAATTTGGTCTTCAGCTTAACAAAAAAATGCCAAGTTCTTGGTCAGAAAAAGGAATGGCTGGGAGAGACTGGATGTTGTCATTTATGAAGCAGCACAAAAACTTATCTCATAGAAAACCAGAGAATACCAGTCAGGCGAGGGCGACTTCTTTTAATAAACATAACGTGGAACAGTTGTTTGAAAATTTATCCGAAACAAATATAATTTTACTCCCGATCGAATTTTAAATACCGACGAGTCCGGAATCTCCACTGTACTATAAGCACCGAAAGTGATAGCCCCCGTTGGACAAAATTAAGTTGGTCAGATTGTATCTGGGGAACGGGGAACTTTAGTCACGTTTTGCGGCATAGTTTCCGCTACTGGAATTACTGTTCCTCCTATTTACATTTTCCCAAGACAAAGAATAAAAGAAGAGTATTTGTACGGGTCTGCGGTTGGCGCTATTGCTTTAGGTTCCAAGACAGGGTGGATGACAACGGAACTGTTCCCTGTTGTACTCAAGCATATTAAAAAATACACAAGTTGCACTGTTGAAAATCCTATATTATTAATAATTGACAAACATGGCACTCATGTTTCTTTAAAAGCCATAAATTACTCTAGAGCAAATGGCATTGTTCTTCTATCGCTGCCCCCACACAGCACACATAAAATGCAGCCCCTTGATATTTGTGTTTACGGCCCTTTTAAATCGAGATGCAAAGTTGCATATAATGATTACATGAGCACCAATCCTGGGAAAACCATCAGAATTCAGGACACAGCCAAATTAACTGCCGACGCATATTTGCAATCGTTTACTCCCAGTAATATTATAAAAAGTTTTAATAGATCAGGAATTTGGCCTATTAACCGCCTCGTTTTTAATGACGATGATTTCTTAGCAGCTGAAGCTACTGATCGTTTGGATCCTAATTTACCTGACTGTGAGGTTTCTTAAAACGACATCAGTTTGTTGGATGAAAAAGAAGCAATTAAAGATAATCCTAAAGATGCTAACAGTAAAGCAAGTGGAAGTAATTCTAGACAAACCGATAAAGAAGAAACGGCAATCAAACCCAGAGAATTCGACACTTCAGTAGTGGAAGAAATATTAGACAAGACGACGATGATGAAAACAGCTCTCGGAATAAAAAGTCTGGAGGGAGTAATACAGAATATTAGATCCTACCCGAAGGCTGCTCCCAGAAAAAAAATGGCGAAATCGAGGACCGGAGCTTCACGCATTTATACAAGTTCTCCAGAGAAAAACAGATTGGAAGAAATAGAATTAGATAAAAAGAAAAAACAAGCTGCAGAAAAAGTAAAAAAAGCGAGTGTTGCCTAATAAATTAAAACTGAAAAATACTAAACATCCAAAAAAATTATTTGACAACACATGGTCACCTGATTCAGAAATAGAAGTAAAAAATCAAGATTATTCTTCAGATTCAGATTTTTTCTTCGAATCAGACAACAATGACGATCTCCAAAATCTAATACACGATGAATATATAAACAAAGACGACTATTTACTAGTAAAGTTTCCCACCAAGCGAAATTTAAAATACTACGTTGGAATAGTAACAGGAATTAATGACTATAATGACGAGTACGAAGTAAAATTTCTTAGAAAGAAAAATTCTTACGGATTTTGTTTTCCTGAGGTAGATGACATAGCTACAATTGTACGAAGTGACGTGGTTTCAAAGCTTCCCCGGCCAACCAATATCAATGCAACATCACGTCTTTCGTCCTATGTAAAATTTGATATCAACTTTGCAAATTACAATATAAACTAATATTAAATATTTTTAGTATGAATAAAAGTGTTTAGTTTGTGTTTAATAATTATTTGTGTTGTACTTATTCTGTGTCCGAAATTATCCCTACCCTTGTCCCCACACGGGGCACATTCGGACGAAATCAACTTTTTTTTTAAAGCAAATATTATGTAAACTATAATTAAAGATTTAATTTTCAATATGATCTGCAACTCTTTATATCATTAAGAAATAAAAACACTACAAAAGAAGTCTTTTTTTAAAGATTCGTCAAAAATAGAGTCATTTTAAGTTAGGTGCCCGAACGTACACCGCGCTCCCCTACTCCTATTTTATTTCGGGCATTAATAATTTTTGGCTGAAAATTATTGTGATAACGTGTCTTCCGATTAATTCCTGCGTTATTTGTGGTATCCTTTATTAGAGGAACTAATTAGTTTCGTTACTCAAGTTAATGTTGGTTAAAATGTAAACAAGTCAGTGGCGCTGCATATGTTTTACGCATTCAAATCGGCTAAATCAAATTTCAGTGTTGAAGTGTGTGCGAAGGATAAAGGTGCCTTTACTATGTGTTGTACAATTTGGACTTTGTGTTGGGATATTTTCTACAGACTTTTTCATTAAATTGTAGGAATCCTCTTGTGTCGTACCCTGTGATGGTACGCCGATGGTAATGTGGGAAATGTAAACAAATTTACAGATTATACCGACCAATGCCCACTTCTCTGTTTTATTGCATGCTTATTGCATATCTATTACTAGAGTTGTAAAGCCGAATCATTTCAAGTAAAATATTTCACATAAATTTCATTTCATTGAAATATTTCGTAGCATTCAGAAATTTCATTAAACTTATTTTAAATTTACCGCGCGGAAAGCGTCTGCGCAGGTGCGCATGATTTGAATTTGAATGGTAGTATAAATACTATGGCGATGAACACAAATTGCCGGATACACATATTTACAGCTGAATTCATAAAATCGGGAAATATAAAAAAAAAAACTTCTATACACATATTTTCTTAGTTCTTTCACAGTAATAAAGATTTATTTGTAGAATTCGGAATCACATATTCTGACGCCATTATTGAGCAGCGTTTGCCATGCTGCAGCAAAGTTGCCAATCTTATGATTATTTTAGTAGTTGGTACTATGTATGCTTGAGGTGAATTTTGGATTTTGGATGGAACCAAGGTGAAATTTCTTTTCCTTTTGTATTTAGTTGTGCACGATAAAACTCGAAAAGTGCCGCTTTAAAAATTCTCAATATGGTAATTAATAGCAAACTTTCAAAATGAAATTGATGGATTAAGAAAAGGAAAAAGGAAACAAGAGACAATCGAAGCAGTTTGCGAGAAAAAAGAAACAAACAAGAAAATATAAAGGTACACGATCAGAAACAAGAAAAAAGTGATTTTTTTGATAATCGAGAAACAAACAAAACGGAGAAGAAGGTATTTATTAAAAATGGTATACAATTGGAAATTAAAGAAAAACATGAAGAACTTTTTAACAGTCGAGAAAAAGTAAAATAAAAATTCCTAAAGACGATTATACGTTTAAAAAAAAATAACATTACGCATTCACAAGACATGACGGTAATTCGAACAAAAAAGAACGCACAAAGAGAGACAAATCACAATCACAATACAAAAGCAACAGAAACAAAAGGCGACTGCGATGATTTGTAGACTGTAGAAAGTTTTTAATTATTCAGTTTGAAAATATTTGACAAATGAAATAAAATCAAAATAGAAGAAAATTTTCGCCTTCTGTAAAAATGTAATTGAACTCTTATTGATGACGTCAAAATATGTGATTCTCTAAAAACTGAAACACATTCGTTCTCGCTCACATTTCTGCTCTCAGCATGCACAGAGCATGAGAGTTGAAATGTATATAGAACGTCAATTTTGAAATTTTAAAAATTAACAACAATAAATAAATGAGATTATAATATATTTCATTCTATTCACTAATGAATACTGATGAGTATTCGTCATTGCGTAATGTAATGTGTTGCAATTTACGCATTTCGTATTAAAACGTGGTTACTGGGTTTTAAATTTTCTGCTGTTTTGATCGTGAAATCATGTCTTATTTTTAATTTAAGTGACGGAACTGTTTCGGTATTGGTAATAAGAAAGTGAAATTCGTTACTTGGATTTAAAATGATGTAAAACCATGTAAAACTGGTGTATCATAACTAAAAAGCGTTCTAAATTAAAAGCAATAAATAAATATGTGAATCCTAACCTGTGTTTTTTTTGTATCATTCATTTACATAGTTAGAAACATACATTTATTTTATTTTACTTTATAGGTACTAAGTAAACAGTCTAAGTAAATCACTAAAACAGAATAAGTATTATCAATGGTATTATGTCATCCAATTAAGAATTTCAAACACCTGAGATGATCTAAACCAATCTGATCCGAACTACACTTTCGAGATTTCAATTGGAACGCTGCATAAGTTATACAGGCGTATATATATATGGGTAGTCATAGAAACAGGTATGCATCTGCAACTGTTGGATCAATTCGGAGTAGCTCTGATTAGCTCATTTTGGCAATTGGAAAGCGGCTATAATATTATTCAGTTAGACAAATCTAATTGATCAAACTGCACACAGAGAACCTTCTGTCATGTTTGCTTTAGGTTCTCTAAAGCCAGTTTGATCATTTAGATTAGTCTAAACGAATATGATTATTAAATACAGTACGCCTAAACAGATATTTATATATTCGCGCCAAGCAATTTAACTCTTTCAAAACTTAAGGGGGTGCTTTTAAGGAGACTGTTTTAAGGTTGTAAATCGACACACTTCGTGTTCAGGTAGCGACATTAGTGATTTTTTCTTTCTATTATCCTTGTCGCACAATAATCTCGTCTAGGGATAAAAAAAAAACAATCGAAAGCTAGTTAATCAAAGTGACGTTTCACAAATGGCATTTTACTATGGCCGAGTTAAGTGAAAGGTCAAATTGTAACAAATCGTCAAGTCCACGGTCCGACTAAACCCTCTGACCAATCACCAATTGAGAAAAGTGATCACATGGTTTGGTCTGACCACTTCGACCGCTCACTTACATAACCTAATACATTTTTGACTAGACTACAGTATACACATTAATCAACCAATCAGCAGGGACAGCTTCGGCTTTTTGCTTATGCAATTTCTGAGGGCCCATGTCTGAGGTCCTTCCTCAAATAGTCGAGGGTGGCGCAACGGTCAATGACTGATTTTTCAATGGCCGCGTTCAGGTAACCACAGTAGCTGAATTACTAATTCAACATACCTATTGAACAAACATGCTTTTGGAGTGTCAAGCTTCAGCAGCTAGTATTCTCATATTAACACTTTAAGAACACAAGTTGTTAACTTTCAATATGCCATATGCTGAGTCTGCATCAGCGGGCGGATTCTGTAAGGTCGACACGAATCGGATCGAGTCGATGTCGACAGCCGATGCTTAACTCGATATCGAGCGATTTGCGTTTTTATGCCACTGGTTGTTATCAGAGGAGTGTTGGTGAAGATTATCATTTAGGACTAAGTCAGTCAACCACGCATAGGTATTGTACTTTTGTTTTTCACCATTCACATAATAGTAATTCCAATGATTTGTTTGATTAACTTAAGAATGTTTTTAAGGTGCATACATGAAGTCACAACTGTAATTGAAGAACAATTAGCTGAAATACACATAAATTTTCCTAACAACAGGGTTGTAATTAATCGAAACAAGCAAGAATTTATGGCAAAGTATAATTTTCCAGGTATAATTGGAGCAATAGACTGCACCCATGTTGCCATATTAAAGCCTCTAAACGAGGAACATAACTTTATAAATAGGAAAGGGTACCATTCATTGAATGTTCAGGTTATTTGGGACAGCAATTTAAAAAATTTAAATGTGAAAGCTAATTTTGGAGGTGCTACGCCGCATGATTCGTTTATATGGCGGCAGTCGGTAATTAGAGACTATTTAAATAATTTATACAATGATGGACATAGGGGATTTTGGCTAATAGGCGATTCTGGTTACCCCTTAGAACCATGGCTTATGACACCTTTTCTAAATGCTGAAGACGGGACACCTGAAGCTGCATTTAATCATCAACATTGTTCTGCAAGAAACTGTGTTGAAAGATGTATTGGTCTTTTAAAAGCCCGCTTCAGGTGTGTTTAAAAAAAAAGAATTGCACGTTATTCTCCACAATTTGTAGGTACATTATTTAATACTTGCGCCGTGTTACATAATATTTGTGTAGAAAATGGTGTACCTGGAGTAGGTGACCCAATATATGAAGATATTGCTAATATAAATATTATAAATGCGGGTGAACATCAACAACATAACTTTTTAAATATAGGACAGCAAGTACGAAGAAACATTATTAATAGATATTTTGTACAGCATTAAAATATGTAAAGAAAATAACCTATTATTATATAATTATTTATTTTTATAATTCTACATTATTTGATGCTGCCTTCCCAATTTCAGCTGCCTCACTTCTGTTACTCAAATTATTTGAAATTTCTTTGAATGTAACATCAATGCTACTTAAATTTCTGTCTAATGTTTTTTGTATTTTTTCTAGACACAATAATGTTTTCTCATACATATTGTCAACATCTTGTTTTTGTTTTTTTTTAATTTAGGTGTAGCTAAGTAATTATGGTCCACTCCGCCTTGCACTCCTCTTGGTGATTGCATCTGTAATAAAACTCAAAACTTAATCTTTGTACAGTGTAATATTTTCATTATTCTTACTATATTTATTTCATTTTCAAGGGGTCTCTTTTTAGTGGTTATATTTGTATCCATGTGCTGACTCTGTAATGATTAAAAGAGTAATATTAATTATCATAATTCTAGTTCTTGAGTTACCTTTTCGCTAGATGCAACTGTTTGTGGTGTAGATGGTTGACTACCAACATCTAAATATTGTATCTGTAATAAATAATAAAGATACTCATATTCTATTTTTTTTATGTAATTTAAATTAACTTACGCCCAACTCCTTTACACCACATCCCTCATAAAATGAATTACCCAACAAGTCCAACATTTTTTTTCTACAAATGTTAGTTCTTTATCCGATACCTGGACCTCCTCCGTTGCTGAGATTTTTTAATTTTCTTGAGAGAGCACTTGAAATCACTCCATGTCTCAAAATTAAGAAAAACTTTAAAAAAGTGGCTTCTATAGCTGCATATTTAACTGCTTATTAGAAAAAGTAATATTTCATAAAATACTTTTTGAGAGAAGTGTATTTTGAAAATATCCTAACATAGTGATTTGTAGAATATAAATGAAAAAATAGGTATCACCTTCTGCCATTTTTCTGTCGATTTTTCTCCAAGGCCAGCTGAATTTAAATTGTGACTTAATTGTTCCCATAATTTTTTATAAGTTTCTTTGCCATTTATGGCCGAAATTCTTCCAGTAACTAAATCTGGACGCTCTTCAAAAAACTGAATAAATATATCCCAGTGCGCTTCCGTTACTTTCATACTTTTTGCCCTACATAGTTTTAAATGTTGATAAATCGTTCATGTTAAATTATTCATAAATGTATACACGTAATATATATATACATACAAGTAGATACTTACATTGTGAAAATTTTAACAATAAAAGTAAATACAGTTCTGCTTGCATCTACAACTTCTGTAGAAATGTAAAATGCGAAACAATTTGAAACCATAAAAGTGCAACATGTGTTTGTCATTACAATTTTGCCCGCCAATATAAAAGAAAAAGATGATGCTATACGAGTAAGTGAGAACAAAATATCGAGTGACCGCAGTCGGTACCTCCAGAGCTGCCGACTGAAAATTGGACAACTACTCGATAGCGATTCGAAACGATATCCTTACAGAATCGCATTTCGGGGTAAAAATGGCGGACTCGATTCGAATCCAGCTTACAGAATCCGCATGCAGAGTCTGCATTCAGGCTCGGTGATCACCTGAACATGGCCAAAAAACGGACGTTCTGCCAGAATTCCGGCACACATTCAACATGGCCGTCAATTACCGATCAGCTGTTTTGGTGGATAAGTAACCATTAGATTATCTTATCGAATTTCATCATGTTTCGACTATTTTGAGCTCACTTGTAATTTTTCTAATAAAACAAGCTTTTGTTTTTTAAAATAAGTAGTATATGTTACGAGATAAATAAGTTTTTCAAGTAGCGACATCTGGTAGCATTAGAATGACTGCCCGCCAACTTAGGTTCGGAAAATTGTAGTATGAACTTCAAAGGTGCCGACAGAAGCCGTCCCTATTGATTGATGTCATAAACCACTACCATCGTAGTAAACAGAATTCCCTAAAAGTGTTGATTTCCTTGTTGCTCTTGCGACGTTTGTATTTGTTATCTTTGTTACACAACAATCTCGGAATGGGAATGTGATGGCGTTACCTAGACGCGTAAGTGTGATGATTTAGTGACCTTAGACTGTTTGAACCTCTTAGTAAGGCACTATAGACAAACTATGGTTTTAGGCAGGGTTGGAAAGTTTAAAACAAACTGTTTAAAACATAGTGTTTAAAACATGTTTAAAACACCGAATTAAAAACATATCATCTGTTTTAAACAAAATGTCTTAAACATGTGTTTTTTTGTTAATGTTTTAAATTCATTTTTTTTGTAATTTTAAGCTAAAAAAGAACACTTTGGATATATATGCTTTATTTTTATGTTTTAAACATGCTTTATTTTGTTAATATTTTAAATTCATTTTTTTAGTTTTAAGCTATAAATGTTTTATTCTTGTAACGTAATACTGTGTAACCAGAAGCTAATTGTTTAGGGTCGGTATTTCACTCACAGATTAACTTTAAACTTTAGTTTATTCCCATATCAATTGATTTAATAATTGTAGACAATGCGTGGCTGAGTTGATAACATGATGACTACATTGTAGCTCTGATTTGAACTAAATTTAAATTGCATTAGATTGATCATAATCAATTCATTAATTATTACTGATCACTAGAATAATATTTATATTGTAAAATTTTAAAATACCTTTTCAATATTTAACCTTTTATTATTACATTAAGTTTTGAAACATACTGGGTCCTCCGGTTCCCTGTTCATACCATGGGCTACAGGATGAATTATTATGTACCAAACTGGCTTGATTTTGTCAATTTTAATGCAATGTTAGGTCAAAAAGTGATCGTAGGATGTCGCTGTTTAAACTATTTATAACGTTATCGTTTCATTTGTCTTCATTGAATTTCTACCGTGTGTCCCAACGCCGTATATTCGCCCTTCTAGAATTTTAAGGTTTGTTTAAAATTTGAAAACAATAAATTAAACAAAAATTTAATTTGAATTTTCAGACATACACCTACTGGACTTTTGGTTTCGCCGGAAGTAATATCAACTTTGTTATTTTAAATGGAACACACTACATGTTTTTATATATTTGAATTTTTTGTTTTCCAGTATTGAAAGCCACGAGTCATGTATTTTAGTTCTAATGCGATCAAGTAATTTGAAAAAATACTTCTTTGGATTGTATTTGATTTTAGTTTTAATTAGGAATGTTTTTCTCATTGTGTTGATACCAAATACTTCATACTTTTCTTGAAAATCATTTAGAACACCGCGACCGTAGGTCCTAAATAAAAGAAGCTCTGCCTTAAATTATTTCAATTATTATCAAAGTACATACGTTATTTTTAAAAGGGTACATAATCTAACATTACAAACTTTTCATCTTTCTTTTAGAGATCGAATTTGAATAAATTCTTCTTTTTAACAAATATCAAATAATAATAATATACACTGAGAATCTTATAAGACTGCACATACTAATCATCAATGGAAGCTTTGTTACATTATTATTTCCAAATTTATTTTCTTCGCCATGGCTACCGTGCGTTGTTGGTAATGACACTACTGATTTTGAATTGTCAGATTGAATTAAATTGTTCTCTTGATTTATTGTAAAATGCATACAACCGCCGAAAAAGTAAAAATGTAGGTACACATTATTTTCAGATGAAGTTCATTGACAGAGGTATTTCGCGTTATTTGCCGCCAAATTTCCGGATAGATCAATTATTCCCTTCCATAATACTTCCTATGTGCAGTTTTTAAATGATTCAGCATTGAGAATTTAGTAGTAACTATAGCAACGTAATGTTAAAACCTCTATGTGCAATTTTATATGATTCAGAAATGTATTATCTGATCACGTAATTTTCGTCTATGTGCAGCGTTATAAAATTCTCACTGTATATCTTTTTATGTAAGCTGTAAGGGCAATTTAAACATTTAAAAGCTGTTTTAAACAGCTGCTTTTTTGTTTAAAACATGTTTAATTTAGGGTCAATTTTAAACATGTTCAAAAAAAAAATGTTTAAAATAAGAAAAACAAGTTTGTTCTTTTTAAAAAAGAAAAGTTTTTTTCCAACCCTGGTTTTAGGGGCTCGATCGGGAACTGAGACGAGCGCGCTCTGGGTAATATTCTTTCTCTGAAGTGTAAGTGATTTCGTATTTCGTATATTTTGCATTTCGTTTTCAATGCCCAAAGTGCTCTCCCGTTACAGTTTTTGAACGCAACCTAGGATTTTATTGGCGTGCAACGATGCGCAGCAGTTGGCAACCCTGGCTAGCGGCCTCTGTGGGCCTATGGTGGGCCTCTTGCAAAGCTAATAAAGGTCAGTCCCTGTTGTAGTGTCAAAATAATGGAGGTGTTTATTTAATTTTTAAACTGTAATACAATTCAAATGAGCAAAAGATATGTTTTTACAGCTACTATATTAATGTTTAGTGAAAACGTAGAAGTACTTGTTTCAGGTAATAAATTAAGGTTACTTTCTAACAAAATCCTTAATTTTTGTAAGCTGTGCTCATTGAGATTTGAATGTTGATTTTCAATTTGGTTCGAATGACCTGCTACAAAAATATTTCCTGTTTGAGCGAACAAAATGCAGTTTTTACGGAGCATTATTAGATTTCTGAATGTTATAGTATCATCATGTGCCTTATGGTGTGATTGTGGTCAAATTTAAGCTCTGGAAAGGTAAGTTCATAACGAAGCTATGATGATAGACGTTTTTTTTTTTTGCTCACAGAAGAATGCTCGTTTAATTTTCGTTGCTTGTATGGGCGCTTATACTTGAAGCTCAGGTATGAACACAAGCAAATGAATGTCGTTTGATACATTACTGTAGAAACTTTTACATATCTGTATAATTGTGTTGTTTAAGTTTCTGTATGATTGTGTTCGTATTTTTGTAATTGCAAAGGACGTGTTCTATTGAATAACAGATCCATTAAATATTATTATTATTATTATAAGTACAAAGTTTTTTTAATCTTGAACCGGACAGATATATGATGGGAACACATCCAATGTTTTGCTATACACGAAGCTATAAATTTATAGCAAAACGTTGAGTGTGTTCCCATCATATTTCTGTCCGGTTCAAGATTAAAAAACTGTACTTACAATTTTCATCTAACAAGAACCAATTTCAATTATTATTATTATTATTATTATTATTATTATTATCATTATTTTAAGAGATCTAGCATTATTCAAAATCTCTGCTATCATCTGCCATCACTGTTTCATTGTGAACTTACCCTAAGTAAGTCTACTTGTATCAAAAGTGAGGCAAAAGTGGAAAAGGAACAAATCTAGGGGAAGGACATTGTTTGAATTTTGTCCACTTATTTATAAACACACAAGATTCTAATTAAGTGTGCACTGAATGGATCTCTTAAACCATAAGAGATACAAATTCGGTTAAATGGAAGAAAAGCTGCACGAATCAATGCCTTATTCTTATCCATTGACAGAATGATTATTTTCTTATTTTTCAAGATATTAATCAAAATGTAAGAAAATTTATTGTCTTTTTTCCTCTGTATCTCTTTTATTATAAATAATTTAGAAATTAGAAACTTTCTACAGGCACTTTTTGATTCTGCTTCAAATAGGGGTGACAGAATTGAAATTAAACTTTTCGTCTTTCCATGACCATCAGCAGTTTCGATTTTTTTTTTAATACCACGGATATCTTTTATTATTCTGTTCGATAGCCTTTTTTCTCCTGGTTGTAAAGGTATATCACACTTAATAATTGATATTAATTTGAAGCTTAAATAATACAGATTTTTATATGAATGTTTTATTTAATACATAATTTCAAATTTTTAGTACATTTTCTTAAATATAGTGTAAATTATAATAAACTATTTCATATTTTCCTGTATCGCTATTGTAATAGTGCACTGCACTTACGAAAATAAATTTTGACTGACAAATATCTAGTGATCTTACTACAAGGAGAATCTTAATACAAAGAGAATCTTAATACAAAGAGAATCTTAATACAAGTAGAATTTTAATACAAGGAAATAAGTTTCTGAAGATTTCGTAGGGTGAAGATATTTTTACTTAGCTTCTTCCTGAGTTCCTCGCCATGCTTTTTCCATAACAGTCGTTGGTCAAGATGCATTCCTAAAAATCGTTGTTTTCTTTTCTTACTACAAATCCTTATTATCTCGCAGTCTCAATCTAAACTTTTGTTGAATCAATCAGTGATTAGTATTGATTAATATGTATGCAAATCAAACTGTATTCATGGCTCTATTGGTCAATCAATTCATCGATTTATCCATTCATCGCTTGATTGATCCTTCTCTTTAGTGATCCATCGTTTAAATATTGAAATGATCTGTCGATCTATCGCTTCAGTCAATCAATCGTTTCTTTATTTCGATCCATCATTTTGTTAATCCTTAACTTCACCGAATCAACACAAAAAAAAATTGAAGTTTGTTCTTGTCCGATGAAAATAGTAAGTACAAAGTTTTTTTAATCTCAAACCGGACAGAAAAATGAAGGGAAACACACTCAACGTTTCGCTATAGATTTATAGCTTCGTCACTCCTGACGAAGCTATAAATCTATAGCGAAACGTTGAGTGTGTTTCCCTTCATTTTTCTGTCCGGTTTGAGATTAAAAAAACTTTGTACTTACAAAAAAAAATCTTGTGTCTTGGTTATCGCAGTAGTTTGGTGGAAGATTTCTTTGGGTAAATATAATTTTTTTTTTGTTTTACCCTCGTTAACTTTCGGTTTATTGACACTAAACCAATTTACTGCAAGTTGGTTGGCTAGCTGGATGGTATGTTGAAGTTCTTGTAAATTTTAAGCCGCCTTGTAGAGGGTCGTATCATCTGCGTATAAGATTAACTGAGCGTTATGTTTTAGATAACTAGGAAGATATATTAATTAATATAGATCAGAAAGAGCATAGGTCCATGTTTAACGAATTGAAGGACTGCCTGTTCTGTAGATTTGTCTCAACTATCAAACATCGCAGTCTTAATTTACCAGCATCACATTCCCCCAAAACAGGTAGTTTGTGAAAAAAAGGATCAGGCTTACCTGAATGTTGTAAATTACGGAAGCAAATGACACAATCAAATTTATCTGACTGTGTTATATGTTTCAGTACAAATCCAATAATATAATTCACAATATTTGCATCAAAGTGATCTAAATCAACGTTGAGGGTAATTGATGTGGGAGGACGTCAGCGATCTCTGTCACAGGGGTCAACATCAACCACCACGTTCTGTGCGATTGCCTAATGAATGAAAGTTTGTAATGAAATCAGCACAGATTCCGTTTCGCAATTGGAACTACGGGGGTGGTAAGAAGTTAAGTTCCTAACAAAAAGAGATTTATAAAAAGAAATAAAAGCATGGCTGTTGGGTTGGTATATTGAGAAGCATACTGAGCATAATTTGACTAAAAAAAATTTCCAATGGGGTTGGTTGAAGTCTCTTGCTGGAAAAGTATTAAAGCCAAATTTCTTAGAAGTATTTTTTATTTGAAGAAACCCTTCTAACGTTTTCATCCACTCCAATAGACAAAGTGGTCCGACGCGATCATTTGGGTTTCTTTTGATAAACCTAATTTCTTAAAATACTCGTTTTGCTATCATCCACATCTTTGAATGAGCAGTTTTTCTTCCAAACAAATCCCTCAGAGCCTTTGGATTTCTTCCTCCAAATCCACCATTAACACACATATTTGGAAAATAATTTCTTAAATAGTTAATTACCCATAATATACTTTGCAATTCTTTCTTATTTGTTGGTTCTCGTAAATTTCCAATAGCATCAATTCTTTCTGGATCTGTTTTAATTCCTTCATTGTAAAAATTTGTCCCATATACTTTACCTTGTCTACCTTATACTGTACTTTTTCTTTATTAAATTTTGCATTAATTTTTCGAACTCTATTTACTAGCATTTTAACTACTTTAGCATGTTCATCTTCATTTTCTGTCGCGATCAAAATATCTATATAAATGTATATTTAGGTATCAAATGTATTATCAAAAAAAAATCAGAAGTACTGCCATTTCAACAGACTTCTTATTAAAGAAGGTACATTAGCACCTGCTGCCGAATTCATAAAAGAAGCCACACTACTACTTAATATAATAATATAATAAAAAAAATCTTTTGAATTGGTGTTAAATTTTCCTACACCATACATTTTCATACAAACTGTGTATTTTCTTTAACCGCATTGTTGCACTTATAGCTGCTTTGTTGCTCCTAGCTTATTTTGCAATCGAGCCACTCTTTTTTGAAGACGTCGAGCTTCCTGATATAATGCCAATTCCGTATTACTTAAGACAGTACTCAGTACTCAGATCATTCCTGAAGAACTTAAAATACACTATTAAGGTAAACGCACTAGCAGTTGACATTATAATGGAGGAAATAATATATTATGATTGTAAGGTTTTGTGCTACCATTTCTTATGTATTTTTAATTTATTCCCTTTGAGTAGTGTTGCAGCATAGTACTATTAAAATGTTAATAATGAATATTAAAAATATCAGTTTATACTTTTTAATAATTCTTACAAGATCTTCTAAAGACTTCTCGTTATTTTGTATTAAATAAATGTGTGATAATTTACAATTCAATCAACACAAGATTTTTACAGTTTGTAGGAAATTATTTTCTGCAGTGAAGAAATAAACAAAAAACAAGTAGACTAGGATCTTCATTCTATTTTTTATGCAATATGCACAATAAAAAAAAACAATATCTAACATTTTATGATCCTGTACATACAGCACATATTATACATCTGTACTTTTGTATTTGCAATCAGGTTCTCTAATATGTTGTCCTCTTCTAATTCTGGAATCAATCATTTCTGGTAGAATTGAATCCATAAAAAAGAGTTTTAATTTTAGTAGCATATCATTAATCCACATGTTTTCGTCTACTTATTTTGACTGCTGCAAAATCACAAATCAAACATTTCTTTTTTGCTATATTTAAATGGTCTTGAATTTGAAATATGTACAAATGATTCTTCTTTAGTCTAAAAGTAAACAGTTATTTACTTACAAGTACGAAGAAAATGGAAAAAAGACACTCGCCGTATTTCATCGTTAGTTATAGTGTAACAAGCATTGCGTAAGATAGTTTCTTTAAATTTTCCGTTACCCACCGATGTAATGCATTTAATTTCAATTAGGCCTTCATCTCATACGAAACCATCTAGAGTTGCCCCCAAAAAAGGGTTATCTTTATCAATAAAAAATCCACATGGTTGAACATCCACGTTATGCTTTTGATTGTATATCTGCCTAGCTGTATCTTCATGGGTTCTTCCGTATAATAGAAATTTCGAGTTTATTTCTTTGGGGTAGAGTAAATTGTGAACTGTGACAATTCCGAGTGTTGCATTTTGCAAATTTGCCATGAACCTAAAAATAAATGTAATTAAAAATTGGATATTAATACTTTCTTAGTACCGTTCAGCTTGATTAGTTATTTCATTGCATGCCAATACTTTTGAACCATTGGATTTATAATTTTTTTATTTCCGTTAGCAATCCAGCATCTTCCCATTAAGCACGAAATATCTAAATCACTTGTGTTTTGTTTATTGCAAAACATGGAACTGCAATGAAAAATTGATAATTAGTTATTTCAAATATCGCAAAAAATTTTTAGTGTTCAGAATCACTTTACACACACAATTATCTGCAATTAATGTGACGGCCTAACATGGTAAGGAGCATTGATAATATCAGCACCTAATTGGTCGGAATTTGAAACTTTTTTTACAGTAGCTCTGATACCTTTCACTAATGTCTCAATTCTAGAGATACCGTCAATTTTATTAATTAAATATTTTCTTGCTTTCAAGGGAAAATTTTAATTGGTAGTCAATTTATGCAATTTATCATTGACATTCCTCATTATGTGATTTGCGCATTCAATTTTGATAACGTCATGTCCGTAACTCACTTTTTCTTTTATACGTGCATATACGTTTGAATCGCCATCATCTGAAAAAAAGGGGAATATAAAATTCATTCAGTTTATTCCATAAAATTTTTAGGAAATAAAATAAATATGTAGTAAACCTTTCATACCTAAAATACTTGTAAACAATTCCGTGTTGCTCTATGCTGTTTTTGAATTCTTCAACTATAATACCATGCTCCATAGCCGTCGAAGGGCCACTAAAATTCAATACACATTCATGTGGTTTGAGGTCTTCGATCCTGTTTTTATAAAGAAAACACACATGGAGGAAACTTTATTTCTCACTCCAAGGTGCAGGATTTTTTTTGTTTCAGCTCCGATAATCACACCCTATAAAAATGAATCAGTTATAAATCATTTTCTGATAATTGACACTACCACTCCAAATGATGCATTATAAACGTCCCAGTACGAACGTTTAGATCAACCACCATAAACAATGGCAATTTTTCGCCGTCACCTGTAGTTGTAAAATGTCCTTTCTCAATTGATCTCTCTCTTTCTTTATCTCCAGATTTTTTCAAGTTATCAGAAAGCAGGTTTTGCCAAACCTTAACAAATAAAAAACTTTTTAATATTTTGTCACTAACAAAATTTGAATGTAAGCTACATTTTCATTTTAAGAAGTTTGTTTTGCAAAGGTTCTGTGATGCATGAAACGCACGGCTATAACATCAAACATCTCTTCACATTGACTATATCCTATTCCAATGCTAAGATTACCCCAAATGATTTCTTTATATATGTCTGTGGTTAAATATTACCAATCAGAAGAAATTATAAAAGTCTTGTTGCAATTGCCACAATAAAAATGTAAGACAAATTTCAATCCTGATTTACTTTGTTTCTGAATTTTCATGGAACCCATAGTGCAATACAATGAATGTTTTATAACTTCTCATATTCTGTGAGAATACGAGCGAAATTTACAACTCTTCGACCTTTGATAACATCGAAGAGAGACAAAGGTTTTACATTGTCTGTTTCAATCTCTAAGATTTGGTTATCATCAAATAAATTTTCGCTAAAACATTTGTAAAATCTCTACCTGCTTTGTCTCGACTAACACTTACTACACTTACGTAATATGCAATTCACTCTGAATAGTTTGAATTTTCTCAAAATTTTCGCCACCTTCGTCATCCCAGGTTATAATTGATGTAAATATAATCTAATATAAAACATAATAATAAAAAAACCTCAGTATAAGTACGCGAAATGCTACCTTCTGCGGGTTTTTTTGATGGCTACCGTATCATAGCCAAAATATTTCGGATGTACTACTTGTTTGGAGCTGTTGAAATGTGCGAGAAAGATAGGAACATCAATTTCGCCTTCCTCTCGGTATGAACACGCCCACCGATACCGCACTCTATGTTCAACGCAGAGTTTCGTAATAATAATCATTGATATCGTTTATTAATTATTTTATTTAAAATTTTAATTCACCTATCGAATTAATATGTTTTACGATATCAACTATCGACGAATAAATCCGAAAATTTCTGCACCAATTAGGCAAGCACGTTAAACATCCTTCCTTCACCCTTTTACGGAAACCAACTTTTGCTGCAATCTCGGTGCTAGCTATGAAAGTATTACTACTTACGGCCCTTGGAAACAGAGTAAATGTTAAATTTTTATAAGTCTTTTGAAAATAATATGGAATGAGAAATTACAATTTGTTTGTACCTCGCTTTTAATTTGTCGGCTATTACGAACCGCAACTTCTTGAATTGCACTAGGTTTTAATTTACTACTTACTTGTATTTACTGGCAGTGAAGTTAATTTATATTGTAAACGATTTCGACTGGCCAGCTGTTCGGAGTGGCGCTGAGTTACGTCGTTCCTACTTGAGCTCCAGGAAGGCACTGACCATAGATAATTCCAGAGAGGTGGGAAAGACTAGAGGGAGCACTATTCAAATTTTGTGGTCCAACGCGCGAAAAGGTCGGGGGTAGGTTGAGGGCAATAAACAGCTTCTGAACCCGGTCCCTGAACGAAGTGGTTTCCATGCCAGTGGCGTACATAATTCCAGTATTGTCCGATTGAAAATATATCTAACAAAAGTTACACCGAACTTGAAAACAGGGGAGAAAACAGTTTTGTTTAACTGTACATTAACAATTTCATTAGAACAGAAAGTAAATAAATAAACAGAGGTAGCTAAAGCGTTTTAAGATAAATTAATCAACAAATATTAACTAAGTATTGATAATTTATTTTATTTTCAATTGAAATTAGATTTTTAAATTAAAAACATAAGTTGGCAGATTAATAGGTTATTTAAAGCTTCTAAAAAATTACAGAATATATCATTTAAATGTTCAAAATTTGTTCGTTTATTACGAAGTCACTTACCGCGAATCGGTATAAAAAGGAAATAGGTAAAGCGTAAATAACTATTTTTCATCCTTCACCGCTATACTAGCTTTATCGTCCCACACTAGAATGTGAATCAATATTTTTTTAATAACACAAAAAAATATATTTACATACAGAAAGAAACATCAGAAATTAATTATAAAAAAACTTATTGTCCTTTGAAATGTACAAGTTTTGTACATGAAGATCGTATAGAAATATCACGTTCAGAATAATTCTTACAGGAATATTTAATTCTTAAATTTAAATAAGTGTTTGAAATTGCTCTTATGAGCATAACATTATGTGAATGCTCGATACTTTTAAACAAATTCTTATTAGAAAAGAAATTAGAAATTTTAATCAGCAATTTTAGATTATTTACTTTTATTCCGCTTTCAATTTTTTCGGTCCTATAAAATTTTTCGGTTTGTACACAAATATAAATAACATCGTTACTTGGATACACTAATCCACCTTTGTCTTTAAAGTAAATTAAACTGCTGACTAAATTTTCTTTTACTCCAAATAGAGCTGATAAACATAGTTCACACTTCAATGACATACTCAGTTTACGTGATACAAATCCTGCAATGTAAGTAGTAACTTCTTCAGCAACATTTGATAAACAAGTCTCTGTAAATAAATAAGTGTGATCCCTTAAACTAACATCCATATTTTGCGATATGTTACCTTCATTAAAACTACACCTATTATAAATTATAGTATGAGAATTTATAATATCCTCTGGTTTCTTTGTACTAGGACAATTTAAAATATTGATTTGTTGAAGAGGAACGCAATTTCCAATTCCCCTGTCAGCAATTTCTGCATGTACAAGCAATTTTTTAAAGGCACTTTTAAATTGTCGACAGGTTGGGTTATCATTGCATCCCCCTCGAGCTCTTACAGCTCCAAAAAACATTTCCAAGTGATCCTGACCACATTTATATACAGGAAGGAACTTTAGAAGGGGTGTTCCACTAGGAGGATCAATGAATTTATAATACATTTCAATGACAGATCTTAGACCTACTAAAAATCCTAAGAATCCTGTTTTCCTTTGCGACTGAAGAACTAACTGACCATCCATAAATTTTAATTTTTTTATGTAATCTTCAAAGGAAACCATGAACTCCAACACTTCATTAATATTCTTTTGGCATAATGCTCTTTTAAAACCATAATCTCCTAATTTATGGGAATTTAAAATGTCGAATGCATTATTAATTTTCAAAATAAATTTTGCTGTAGCACCACAGTCTTCAAAATCTTTCAGTTTTAATATGTCTCGACAAAACAGCAAGGACTCGGCAACAGATTGACTAAGAAGTTGCGTAGCCAATTTTACTTTCATTTTTTGCTTTGCGAAGTAGATATGTTTCTTTCTCAACTTATTAGCTAAGTGAAGGCCTTCGTTTTCTTGCAGCTGATTTAGAAGTTCTAGATAATGAAAACTTATGACATTGTTGTCATCATCAATTAATTTCTTCTTATCAGAAAATGTATTACGTACGAGTTTACACATGTGGGGTGGATCTGGCATTATATTTGTCGTGTCTTCACCAAAGGAAGGTTTTAAATTGTCGATATCTAACCTGCATCCAAGTGATGTAGCCATGGTAAAATTAGCAGCACATCCGTCAAATGTAATATTTGTAACAATGACACCACATTTTTGCATTAAAAAGAGACATTGTTTAACCAAAGATGCTTTCTGTGTGCTACTCAAACTATTAATAAAAAAATACCCTACTGGAACTTTCCAGGTATCATTTATAGCGACTAGCATAAATACAAGTACTTGTTTGGCTTCTTCCTGGTTACACAGATCCATAGGAATACCCATATTAACAAAGCCATGGTATTGTTGACCATCCCATTCAATAAGTTGGTGAATCGACATTTCATCAAATGACAGAGAACATAATAACATTTTTGGAGATTCCATTTCTAACATACATTTTGACCTCGTAGAAATCATACTGATAGTTTCTTCAATAAAACCAGGTTCTCCACTGATATTGGAATACCAGGATGCTATGGTTTTAACATGCGGCAAACAGTTTTCAAAATACCTTCGGACAAACTCATATGCTTTCGGTGAATAATAATGTAGTGTCACTGCAAATTTTCTTAGTTCTTCGCCATATTTTCTTGGAAAAATTTTGTCATTTTTTTTTTCAAGTCGTTCCATCAATTCACAAACTTTTCCAAAACTACCCAATGTTTGCTTTAAGTTTAGTTGATTCCTTTTCTTGTCCTTTCTGTATTTTTTAAGTATTTTTAATTTCTTTTTCAAAATTCTTACTTGATTTTGCAGGCTGGAATTTTTCTCAGTCAGTTTTTTAATTTTATTTTTTAACTGAACCACTTCAATTGTCTTAGTAGTTAGCTTTTTGATTTTTTCTTTCAATAAAAAGATTTGTTCCACTATGCAATCGGTATCTTCATCACTGGAATCAGCATCTTCTACCATGGAATAACCTTGTACTTCATCAGCATCTTCTACCACGAAATAAGCACAAGATTCTGCTACAGTTTTCTCAGGAAGTTTTGAATGAGAAGCATCTCCTATTGGTTGTGCGTTATTTTCTTGCAAGGCAAGCTATTAAAATAAGTTAACATTAGTGTTAAATAAATGTAAGTATTGCAGTAAACACTGAGTAAACATAAAAACCGATTACATTATTTGACACGCTCCAGTTAATAACTATTTTCAGTGTGGTTGGTTTTTATGATTACGATGGTACCTCACCCATCAAGTAAAAAGAAAATTAACATACCCTGTCACCGTAAGTGAGAGAAACAGTGGGAACGGCATCCTTTTTTAACAATACTTTCTTTGCAGAATATCTGTTGAAGCATTCTTCTGTAAAATGTGCAGAACACAAATAAATGATCCCGTCCTGTGAAAAAAGATTCTGATCCAACTGGCTGCCAATGAATTGCAGCCACATATTTCTAACTTCTGGTTTTGTGGGACATCTATCATAATAATTATATTAATAGATTTGCAAAATTATATATAAAAACTGATTACCTATGAAATGTTAAGCTTTGCTCAACAGACGTCTTGGAAGCCCTCGATGCTTTACATGTTTTGCAGCTTACCGTCTTGCAGCACAATATCACACGAAACGCAATAAAAATGTTTAATATATAATAAACTACACTTACGATAAAACAAACTCTGTACACTAAATTAAAAAAAAAATCACAAACTGAAAACGTAACCTCTAAATTTATAATATTAAAAAAAACACATGAAAAACACAAACTAAGCTAACCAAAACTTAAATTAAATCTAACTAAATACATAATTGAATATAAAGAAAGGAAAGGAAAGCAAAGTGGAAAATGGAAATCAACGTAATTCACACCTAGAAGCACACGAAGCACTGTGTAACCATGAATTCAATATTAATTATATGTACGCCACTGACAATCAGAAACTCGACGGCTGCTTCTTGGCGCGTATTTTAAAAGGGGTCATAAACAGCTCTTGCGCAGCTTCTGGTCTGGGTCAAAAATTTAACACGCGGCGTATAGGCAACGCTCCCTCTAGTCTTTCCCACCTCTCTGGATAATTCTTATAAATAGGCAACTACAATACTGTCTTCTTGCCAAACTTAACGCCATCTAATGAGATTTTCACCCTACTAATATCCGTGCGCGGGTGATTTAAAATACGTTGTCCGATGCCGTACATATCTAAGGGCCAGTATCATAATCGAATTTAAAGGAGACTTTAAATTTAGTCACTTTCACACGTAAAAACTGTGAAAACACATTTGTTTACACATCTGAATGCGAGTTTCATTATAAAGTCTCCTTTAAATTCGGTTATGATACTGGCCCTAGCAGATGCAATAAAGAGAGCATATTGGTACGCGTACGCCCATAAGATTTGCATCAATGTAGGCGGACCAACGCACCTTGCTGTCGAATTTAATTTGCCCAAAAAAAATTCCAAGGGGTCTTGATTGAAATACCTTCCTTTTATATAAATAATGATGTTTGTTGCCTTTACATTACGTAGTATTTCCTGAAAACTGTTTATAGATATTATCCAATTCGATAAACAAGGTGGGACATATTTTCTTGTACTATCTTTTTTCAGGAAATACATAGTATGCGGCATTTTCTTAGCTTCAGCCCATAATTGGTAGTTGGGAGTCGATTCAGATATTGTAGTTCGATATTTCTTGTCCATCCATGTGTAAGAAAGATTTCCTTAACCTTCTTTAAACCACTCTGATTATTTATTATAGTACTTAAAAAAATGAATGAGAAACAGTCAGCATAATTGAATTTTACTGCTGCTGTGATATACTTGGTCCAGTCAATAGAAAATTGCTTGTGAGCGTTTTATATAATTTAGCAATTTCAGAAAAAGGTGATGTTTACCTCAATAGTAAAATTCATCTTTATCACTAATTTATGAGAAATAAAGTCACTTTTACTGCCATGATAAACAAATGATTGTTATCATACACGATGGAGAGAAAAATAACAATACTTACTTAAAGAGAGAAATAAATTCATGACTGGAGCCACAGAATGGCTAAACACTTGAGATGCATAAGCCACCTTTATTTTGCTTATTTTTTGAGGATATACATGCATATCATGTAATCGGGCATCGCTCGAAGTTCACCTGATGCATTATCAATGTTATATGCTGTGACTATATCTGTCCACTTTGCTATGTACAGGGTGACTACGCGAATATTCCTACCCCCTTTAACTCCTTTAGTTTTTTTTTAATGGAACACCCTGTATATTATTACGATTTTCGATTCTAAATTAAATTCTACTGAGACTACGTATATAATGAAACCATTAATATAGAAGGTGTCCATAAAATAATTCCTATTTCATTTATTTTATTTTTGAATTTTAGAAATAGAAAACTTGAAAAATTATTATTTTATACTAAGAGACGTGAATCAAAACATGTTAAAAAGATTTACACTTTAGGGAAAAAAAGATTGGAGATGCTTTGAATATGTTTTACGTTAAATTTTTAATCATTTTTTAAAATTCAATTTTTCCTGATTATTTTTCGTTTCTAGTTAAAAAGTTAATTTTTAGAAAACATGTAAATCGATTTAATATGATAATGGTAAAATTTTATTTAATGTTTTTTATTTAAAACCGGCGCTCAATTGTTTGTTGTATCTGTAGCAGTACTGAAATAAATTCTACAACTTTTTTATCATTTTTTCTTTCTAAAATAAAAAATAAAAAAATGAAGCAGGAATTATTTTATACACATCTTCTACATTATTAGTTTTATTATAGTCCCATTTATTTCGAATCGAAAAACGTAATAAAATACATGGTGTTCCATTAAAAAAAAACTTAAATTTACTTTATATCTCTTTTATCCGACCATCAATTGTTTTTCTGTGACCACACAGAGAAACTTTGAATTAGTCCCTTTAAGTTTTGTATTAAACATTTTTTTCTGTGTTCAAAAATAAAGGAGTTAAAGGGGGTAGGAATTCTCACGTAATCACCTTTTTACTTTTTTCCATTTTCTTCAAATATCAAATCTCCAGTCAATAAATTGTTTCTGTCGGATTTTTTTCACAGTTTGCTTCATTAATTCGTTAATTGCAGCCTGATTAGTGGTGCCTTGGTCGCTCACAGTTGCTACAATTTTAACACCAGCATCTTGGCATTTCTTTAGCACAGTCTTAATCAACCTCATTAATGTTGGTGTTCTTGTAGGGCCTTTAGAAAATGTATACATCAGTGGCTGCTTCCAGTCAGCTGCAATGCCTTTTATCATAAAAACTTGCACATGATTGGCAATATGATAGCTTCTTTTATCACCATAATTTTCAAATCCTTCAAATTCCATTGAACTTAAATTTAAACATATTGTCACGATAAGGATTTAATTTTTAGCCTAAAATTAATAATTATAAAATGTAAAGGAGTCGCGACGAAATATTTCCGCGAGGAATAAAGTAGAACAATTAAGACAGCAATCTTGCGAAATCTAAGCTACAAGCGGTTCACGTTTCATAACAAAACACGCGCTATATGTGGGACAAATTAATACAACAGGTGACGAAAGGAGAACACAGAAACATGTCATAACAGTCGAATAGACAGATTTTCGCCTATATAACGTACGGAAGAAGATGGGAAGGCAGTCGAACCCGACTCCGGTAGGCTTAGTGCCTACTGTAAGAAGGGCAGCCGCCCTCGCAGTCGAACCAGCCGTCGACTCAAGTAGGCCTAGTGCCAACTTCCCCAGGAGGTCCTTCCTCACCGACGCCGTGCAACCGCCACCCGCATCAGGACGCTGCCGTTTCCAAGAAGGATCATCATCACCGACGCCTTGTTGCCGCCACCCTCATCAGGACGCTGCCCGTTCCACGGAGGCATCCTCACCGACGCCTTGCCGCCGCCACCCTCATCAGGACGCTGCCCGTTCCACGGAGGCATCATCACCGACGCCTTGCCGCCGCCACCCTCATCAGGACGCTGCCGTTTTCAAGAAGGATCATCCTCACCGACGCCGTGCTGCCGCCACCCTCATCAGGACATCTCATCGTAATTGCTGTATCCCTCGAGACATGGTGGAGGCGCCTCGCTGTCGCAGCTAACCACGTGATAATATATGGGAATCAATTGGCATTTCATCGAGCATTACAACAGCGAGTCTATCTTTTGGAGGAAAATGTTCCATATTCACTTTTTGCACTCATGCACTGAGCAAGGTTTGCAACGTTTTCCTTGAGGGTAAAGATAAGGTAAATAATTTTTGTAGTAAGCGATATGATCTACCACTTTGCTTCTGCAATATTAAGCCTAATATTTTATCGTCAATCGTAAACCGTCTGCCATGAGGTGACTTATTAATACTATTTAGTTAACTCCTGATGAATTGAGGTACATGAGAATTCAATGGCCTCAAAATATCTTCAAGCATGTCTTCTTTATTCATTTGTTTGCGTTTTCTTCGTTGCAAGAGTCTTCCCTGTAAACTTCTACAGCTTGCTGTCTGTCAGTCTTCTTGTTTGAATATGAAATTTTTTACATCTTGGACTCAAGTCATGAATTCTGGATGCTCCAACTGACCTCAAAAAAGGTAGGTGGTATTTACCTATAAATATTATTTATATAATACAAAATACTAATCATATTAAATTATGTGACAAGTTTATTAATGTGACAATTAGAGTGGAATAGCTCATATTTCATAGTTCAATTTACTAATATCGTTAATATCACAGGAACTTAGGAGAAGGAAGGAATGTTTTTGACTTGACTTTTTGCCATAAATTTCACTTCAAATCACATAAACGTCTAATCTGTTAGCCTGAACAAGTAAGTTTGAATAGACATTTCAACATAGTTTAGCAGAAGATACTTGAGCATACTTTTTAGAGTTTATAGCTGCTAGAATAGCAACTAAAGAAACTGCTCTAGCGGGAGGTTAAAATCTCAATCTAAACTCAATTGTTCATGCTAACGAGAATGGTGATTATGTGATTTGAAGAGAAATTTGCGGCAAAAGGCACAAAATTAATGATTTCATAATTCACGTTTCTTTGGAGTGCAAGGTACATCGGTTTGTTGATTTGTGGCTGGGCAATTGCTTGTTGATGGCATAGGTTCAACACATTCCCCAACTGATGCTGAAGTGAGTTATTACCTATAATCAGATGTATTAACATAATACAAAATTAATGATTTCATAACTCACGTCTCTTTGGAGTGCAAAGCACATCTGTTTGTTCATCTATGTCTGAGCAATTGCTTGTTGATGACATAGGTTCAACACATTACCCTTACTGATGCCGACGTGAGTGACAATTTACCTATAATCAGATGTATTAACATAAAACAAAATTAATGATTTCATAACTTACGTCTCTTTGGAGTGCGAGGTACATCTGTTTGTTCATTTGTGGCTGCGCAATTGCTTGTTGATTCTTTTTTAAATCTACGTCTACGTTTAAATGGATTTCCACCACATATCGACCAAATCAGTCAAATTACAGTATATTTTAGCATAAAAATATTTTATAGTTTCGAATTTATTAAAAGGAATTTGAAATGTCCGAATAAGAACAAAATTATTATTTGAAAACACCAATAAAAATATTAATTGTTTTTGTCTACATTAAAACTTGATCCAGTTAATAGATACGAGATGACAATGAAGTATTTGTCGCCACTTACAAAATGAACCAGCATTCCAGCACGTTATTGGTTGTAATGAGAATAATTCATTTACTGCACAGTGGCTTCTACTTACCCAAAAAACTCTTATCATGTTTTGATTGAGTTTTTAATGAAAGCCTTATAACTGTATTTATAATTTTGTGAAAGTCAGGACCTGAACTTCGTATGTGTACGGGCCTGATATTTTACTCTGAGAACATGGGCGGAGATCAAGGGCGGTATCGGCGAGTTTACTTTCTGATTGTTTCTTATTCTGTGCCCTGGCCTACTTCGGCTGGGGGTCGTAATTGAAGAGGCACCCACGTTCCAATTTTAGCTATGTCAGCAGTTTTCAATCGGTTTAGTGAAAATCTGCCACTGCTTTTTTCTCGAAAGCTATTACATTTATGTTAAGAACATATGAGTACAATCGTTACCATTCATGGTGATATATTACAGGTTTAAATATTTACACACAGTAAAAGAACAGCCTGTGGTACTATCAAGAAGGTTTCCACTACGTAAAAGTGATAAATCAAAATAATTGAATAATTGACATAGAAAAAATTAATAATTCCGAAATCGAAATTCTACTTACCTTTTACGACAATTCTTCAACATTTGAACAACACGAGATTTTATTGTTCTTTTTCGTTGACGAGATGAACTGCTTCTTGCTTTTGGCAAGTTGTGTTTTTTAATAACTATGACACGTTAGTATATGTTGGGGTTCCCGAGCGCAGACCTACACGGATTGTACTGAACCACAGACCACATAAATATAAGACAATGAAATAAAACCGTTCGTTAATTTTGGGCACATGCAGCATACCAACCATAGAGTAGAAATTATAGGATGGTAACATTGAGATGGACGAGGTACAAGGGGAATGATATTTTTGAGCACCATCTGTACTAAGAAGGCGAATTAACGAAAGACGGGAAAAACTTTTAAATTAAGAAAAAATCTATTTCAGTTGCAAGCACAATAAATAACAAACGCAACATATAAAACCATTCATTTTATTTGTTGTATTTATTACTTATTGGTGCACAATGAAAAATTCAAGGGAAACTTCTAAATTTGCTTTTGAAAGCAGTATTACTTATTATTTATACTTATTAAATTATTTATATGAGAACGGAGAAAATAAAATAATTTTAACATAATAGAATCGTATATATTGAAAATTAAAAACTACTATTTCGCTCTGTATATCGAAAAAACATTTTTTTTATTGATTATTTCTGCGGTAACGTGCATCAATCTTCACATTTAATCGCTTTACCTGCGTCCGTACCCGCATTTTACAAAAGTTGTTGATGAGAGCTTCCTTGATATCCTGGCTGTGGTTTGGACAAGACAACCAATTAAAGTCATCAGCTAAATGACATGGCACTTTTAATCCTGTCTTTTAAGTCAGACTGATGATTGTGTCTAATCCACAATTTCAGAAAGTTATGTCGACAATTTATAAAGGCAACTACTGCTGATGGGCTGGGCTAAGTTAACAGAGACTTGTCATTGAAATTTTTCTATTTTATGAAGATGTGGTCCGTTGATATTTCATCAGCTGTGAGCTCAGAAGTGCAGGTGTTGCAAGTGGAAATATGTTTCATCTTTCGCATTATCTGATTTATGAGGAACCCACATACATACGATGAAGCCTGACGCTCAATCTTACTCAACCGGCCCTCTACAAAATGCACCTCGTTTGATTGCTGCTCACATACACCACTAACATTGGATGTGCCCTGGCTCGTGGATTCCACACTTTCAGCTGCAACCTTTGCATTTTCTAAGAAGCATCGCAAATTAGACAAAAGAGATTTGTTGTCCTCCTCACAATTTTGATCTCGCGTGCCTCCTGCAGACAGTCCAGTAACAACAGCAGTCTTAAATGCAGCAGAGAACTGTGAGATTGTTGGGTTGGTATTGGATCCGCACATTTGTCGAGTGACCCCAAAGAAGTTTTCTAATGAATCTTGACTGAATTGGCGTAGATTCATATATCGCGCTCCACATTTATTTAATCTGCTCCACAAACGCTGAAACTGAACAACGTTTTGCTCCCATGAGATAATGCTTGGAGGTCGGTACTTCTGGTCAACTCCCTTTTCAGATTTTCTCCAAAAACTCCATATTTGAAGGTCCTTGCGCATTTTTGGCCATTCTTCATGGTGGACAGACTTCTGTGAAACTTTGACACGCAGAGGAGTTCTAATATCTCGTTCTCCGCTAGGCCCGTTTGTAAGGTCAAAGTATTTGTTAATACTCAGTACTACTTCCCGGGTTGGAATAATGTCAGGTAAAAACGTTCCTTCACTTGCCTCTGTCATTGTTCCCATAGTGGCCCACATTGTCCTACTCAAGACTTGCGCTGCCTTATTGACTTTCGTTTCTCTTGGCCTTGAGGATTTATATGTGCGTCTGTCAATTTGTTCAGCAGTCGGAATAGGTTCTTATCCTTTTGATATACAGCTTGCAAATGTTCCCATTTGGCCACACCTTGGGAAATAATGATGTTACTATGAAGAAAATTATTTCGAATGCCTTTCAAAACATGGCCCATGTCAAAAATACAACTGATGAAATTTCCGTTTTGAAGAAATACATTCTCATATTGTCCTTCAGCACATGATTTACGCAGCTCATTTGCAGCTGCTCGGTTGGTGGAACCTTAGTCACACACCGTCGCCAAGACTTCTATATCCACTTCCTCAAGGGCAGTGACAACTTCTTTAATTAACTGGACTAACATGTGAGTTTTACAGATGTCATTAACAAAATAATAAGCTATTCGTTGTTTCCATTTCCGTTGTACTTCCTGGGCCATAAACACAACAACATGGTTAGCAACTTGATTTGACCTCCTACCCTTTCTGAAATCCTCAAAACCAACAACGTGTCCCTTGTCATGATTATAAAACAGTCCTGCCTTCAAGGACATTTCATCAAAAAGGACATAACACTTCTGGTCCATGATGGACCACTTACTGACTACAGTTTTCACATGCGCCATCAATTTAGGATTGATTTCTACTTCCAAAGGAATTTCTGAAAGCCAGCGCTTAATGGTTCGTTCACTTGGGAGAGGCATGAAGACTTTAAGATATCTGTAAATTCACTTCACTAAATGCTCAAAATGTTGTCCCTGTACTAATTGACAATACCGTAAACGGAACTTAAACTCTTCTTGAACATTTCTAATTATTTCGGCGTAAATTAGCCTACACGCCTGTCTTATTCGTTCTTTCAACACCTCAATATTTTCTGGTTTGGTCTTAAAAACTTTGCTTTTCAAGTACCCCCATAAGAAATAGTCAAGCGGTGTTAAATCCGGAGGCCTGGGTGGCCATTCAAAGGGTACTCTTCTACCAATCCATCTGCCTGGAAATACATTATTCAGATACTCACGGACAGGTCTTGCAAAATGAGGAGGAGCACCGTCTTGTTGAAACCAGATGTTTCTATTTGGGACATCAGCTTCAACCGGATCAAGAAACAGAGTAGCCAAATTCGGAACCAGTTCTTCCTGTAAGAATTCTAAATATCTCGCTCCATTGAGATTTTCTTCTAAGAAAATTGGTCCTATTACTTGATCACCAACAATCCCTGCCCAAATATTGACTTTTTCTGGAAGTTGAGTGTGGCCTTCCCTCATCCAGTGTGGGTTGTTGTCTGCCCAATAACGACAATTTTGACGATTTACCTGACCATTTAACATAAACGTTGATTCATCAGAAAACAGAACGTTTTCTATGTTTAGAAAATGTCTGTTTAGTAGATCCATCATTTGTTCGCAAAACTGGAGTCTTCTATTCGGATCATCTTCGATGAGTTCCTGGAGGATTGCCATTTTATAAGGATGCAATTTTTGCGCTTTAAAAATTATTGCCACTGACGACTGGCTAATTTCGACTTCCCTAGCTTTCTGCCTAATGGAAACATGACAATTTTCTTGAACAGAGAGAAGTACATTAAGTTTGACCTCCTCATTCAGCGGACTCTGACGCTGTTTATTGTTTTTTCTTAAATGCCCGTTTTCCCGAAACTGTTTTTCAATCTTGCTTACGGTATTTTGCGATATGGGTGGTAAATCGGGATAGTTCTCTCTGAATAAGTGAATAATTTCATTTTGTGTTCTTGTCCTATCGCCGTAGCCAATCATCATTAAAATGTCAATCTTGTGGGTTTCAGTTAAGTAAGGCATTTTGGTCGATTTTTCAACAAACGGTTTTTATCACAAGACGACAAACTAATAGTCTCCTCACTAAATACGAGTCGAATGCGATGCTGTTTTCTTTTTAATTGTTCTTAATAATTCAAATGTATTTATAACATTGTGATAAGACGTCAACCCAGTTTGACAAAAAATTAGTTAATGTATGTTAAATAACTTTCAAATGACAAGAAATAAAAATTTGAAATTTGGTACGCATGTATAACTTGATATTGCACGTTAAGAGTAGTCATAGAAAAATAGGATTGCCATTTAATAAAATAGTCGATGACGTCATATCTTAAATTTGGGACACGCTGTATAAAGTGTTCTTACGTGAAAAAGAGCGCAATTTAAAATACTAATCGACGTGTCCGTGCATATTTCCGAAAAAAACCTGTCTTTGCTTTATCGAATTTATTCCAAGTTAGAGATTCTCTCTGTATAATTTCTTATTAATTTCAGGTGACATTATTTATAGGTGATATAGACCCTTAAATCTTAAATTCACGCAGTGCACCGCGCGACCTCTTTCTAACAAAATATTTATTACTGGGTAGTTGACGTGAAAAATTTAGAAAATAAGTACCAGGATATTTCTTAGTTTATTGTTTATTAGATTTTCAGTTGTACTTTGGAAAGTTCCCGTATCTCTTGCAAATGTTGCATATGTAAGTTTTACTATTCAGTATTTCGCATTGGTTTGGACACTTAAATGTGAATTTTTCGTTTGCGGTTTTTACAATGAATTGTGGATTTTATCTGAGATATTTCTTGGCCATAGGTTAAGTATCTGTGATACATAAGAGGTCACTTTTTTCTCATCATCATGTATATTATGAATGGAATGGGATTTTCCGGTAACAAGTTTAACTGCATAATAGATCACAAAAAGGTTAGCTACTTCCATCATTCTGTTTTTCACAAAGAGGAATTTGAAATTCGAATTCGGAGAACGAGTAATCACCAGAGTACTTTGTATATCTATCGCTAAAGTAGTTTGCTATGTTAATTACTACTGACTGCTGTTGTTCCTCCTCCTTAATTATATGCAGAGGATCATACAGGTATATCTTTTTTGACATTTATAATAATTAAAACCCAATGATTCTAGTTTATTAAGTAAGGCATAAAGGTATTTTGAGCACTTAAAAATTTTATTTTGTTAATTTGCAAATCATCATTAACAGGAAGATTTTGGTGACGTGAAAAGGAAAATGAAAGTATGAATTAAAACGCAGGATTCATTGAAAAAATGGCTACATTGTAAGAAAATAGCGGCATCAATAATATTGCCAGATAATCATTGGTCACTGCGTAGGGTCCTGTAATCCTCTCAAAAATAGCGAAATCTTAGTAACGAAACAACTATTTATATATGTCATGCTTTGTACAAATCATTTCAAATATGGGAAGAATACGCTTATTCTGCAGGGTTACCGCACCAGCGTAATACAAAACTTTCGGAGATTTTAAACTCGGTTTTCTAATAGCTGATCTAGTTGCATCAATGTGTACTTTAGGAGGCGTTTTAGAAACATACTTCAGAAATTCCATCTGCTCTCAACTAAAAATTTGGATCTTGATCTAGCAGGTCGTCCTTTTCTCGGTCATATTTTGATAGACTTTCGCTTCTTAGCCATCTGTAAACACAATCTGAATTAACGTTTTTTTTTTTTGTAAGAGGTACTTTTTTTGCCATTTTATTTATATCTTTGTTACTTATATTTAATGCCGTGGATACGGCTAATCTGTTACCAAGCAGATTTGTTTCTATCCCCCTATGTATTGATAAGGTTTCTGAATGACAATAATCTCGCGAATTGCTATAAACTTGGAAATCTAAGCCTCCTCTGGAGAAACAAATCATTTTAAAAGATTTGCAGCCTTCACGACTGCAGTATCCGTATATTGAAATATGCTTTTGTATATAATTGCAATTTCTTATATTAAGAATACATACGTTTTTTATAGATTTCATTTTTTTTTAGCACAAAACTGTAGCCTAGTCTCTCACATGCCGTAATACGCATGCGTAATTTAAAGGCGCTATACATTTCAAATTCAAAACTGATTTATATTTCTGGCATCGTTCTGTTCATATTATGATTCTAAAAATTCAGGCTATTAAGTTCCTATTTTAATATAAAGTACAAATAAATCATACCAGTGTAATAGTTGGTTTTTATTTTACTTACAATTATTGCCATGCGAAATAAAATGAAACAAAATAGCAGTCATGCAGCCTGTCGATTGAATTATTGAATGATTGAATGAAGATTTCTGATATACATATTCCACATCCAAAATGTCACATAGTTCTTCCAAAGGCTTTACTAATTCCATTTACACACTATCAAAATAATCGGAAATTTCGTTATAAGACTTGTCCCGCTTTATGTTTCCGCAACTGTACATACTTTACTACATAATTAAATAATAATTTAATTCACATTAATAAATATTTGTAGGTGGCCGATATTTTGTAAATAAAGTCACTAATTTCTTTATTATCGTTTATTCAATCGGAGTACATAACAACACAACGGCTTCCATAATAATGTGTATCTGTTACTTACTTCACTCTCTTCACACCCAATGTTGCCAACCTAACTTTTGTAACTTTTTGGCGCTAAATTTAAAACTCTTACATTCGGCCAGCCTGACCTTGATTGTCCTCAATCAAACTACAATTACATAAACTTAAACTTAATGTAATGTAAAGACAAAATTTTCATAACTTTCAAACATAAACGTATTTTAACTCATATCGTAAACCTAACCAATTCACATAACTTAAGTCTTCTCTACAGGTTTCTACGGGGTTTCATCTTCTATTATTTAATTCTGTTAATTATGAACTCTGATTAACAAGATAATCTTTATTGGTTAAGATTAGAGCATATGAGCACAGGCTTACATGCAATGCACTAATGGCGCATCCCTCATGCCATGTAGTGTTGCCAACCTATGTGATGCATATTGTAACGGTAGTTCCGGGTTAACTCGGTGGAGAGGTGTATTAAGTCCAGGTTCTATTATAACAAATAACTATATTTAACACATAATCATTAATAATGCACATGCACGGGTGAAAATAAACAACGTAGCGTCACTAAATGTTTCTTGCCGGGGTCGGGGTTCTCGCGGACGCTGCGGGGCGGTGTAGACGGACGACGGTGACCACTCTATGCAAGAAACGGGGTTGGTGGAAAGACCACACCAGAGGGGAAACTACATTTCCGTGGGGGACCGACGGAATATAATAGCACGGGGGACGGACGGCGGTACATACGAGGGGCGGCGGTTTAGAGGCTACGGATGACCAGTGACCTGCTTACCCAGAGGGAACGGTGATATATTAGCAAGGAGGCGGTTTACAAGCCGTGGATGACCTACGACTAGCTCACCAGGACGGGTCGGTCAGTATACTGCGGATGGCCAGCAGAATACCTGGAGGAAGGAGCGGCAGGATGACCATGCCAGGTAGGGTTAGGAGTGGACTAAGCGGATGACCAGCGAAGTCAGGGTTCCTCGGCTGTGCTCTCAGTTTTATAACGGTTGGCTCCTCCCATCGGTGACGTCGGTTCGAAGCGGGGCAGCGCGAACAGACCGCGTGGTCGATGCATCCAGGCGCGAGCCGGTTCAAGCGGTGGGTGAAAGGTCACGCGTAAATATGCTTCATTACATTCCTCCCCTTCTTAAAAAATTCAACCGTCCAGGTTGGATCCCTTTAATGCGGCTAACACCTTTATTGGGGGCATCCATAACCCGGTTACAACAATCGGCATAAATCAAAAATCTCCCTAAAAATCCAAAAATATCCCCACTAAAGCTGACTTATTCCGGATACGCCGGCGGTGCACTCGGTGTTAGGTGGTGGCGGTGGAAGTGTAATCCAGCGTACCTGCTCCGGATTATCGGGAGTCGGGTAAGGGTCTCGGACACGCCGGTCCCGAAGTTGGTGGGCAGGGCGAAGTCGCCACAGGGCGATACTCACGGGGACAGAGAAGTCCTTCCCTGGAGTCTCGGGTGGTCCCCTGGGCTTCTTGTCTTGGGGGCTGGGAGTGTCGAAGATGCTTCGCTTTCGGGGCGAGGGGGTTTTGCCGAATAACTTCAGGAATACCTGCCCAATTTTAATATCCCGGTGAAGGTCTCGACCTGGTGTTCTTGGGACGGGGCTCGCAGGCAGCGGCGTTACGATTTCCGGAGTAATGGGCAGTGGGGAGGTGTCCAGGGAGAGGACATCATCCTTGGTCGGTGGCGGCGTCCGGGGTGGTCGCAGTATTTCCTCCCCAGCGAAAATTGGTGGCGTTCGCTCCATCTTTGCCGTGTCACAACTATTCACTGAATGGTTTGAGGTCTTTGATGTGCACGCTTTTAACCGTTTTGCCCGTGGCGTTATCTCTTATCTGGTAGATGACGGGGGAAAGGACTTTGGTCACTCTATACGGACCGGAAAATTTCGGTGCTAATTTTGCCGAAAATCTTTTACCAGCGCTTGATAATGGGTAGTCCTTCTTCATGACCTGGTCGCCGAGATGACATCTCCAATCCCTTCTTCTTAAATCATAATACTTCTTTTGAACTTCGAAAGCTCGGTTTAAATTTAGACGAACTAGCTCGAAAATTTCTGTCATTCGTTCTAAACGTTTAATTCGACTGTTGATACCAGCTACTTCGTCCTCAACGGCTTCCTCATGCGCCAAAACTTCCTGGGTTTGGTGCAACTGATTCGGGATGCGTAGCTCCCTTCCAAAATTTAATAGAGCCGGAGAAAAACCCGTGGAATCATGTTTAGACGTGTTTATGGCTAGCATAAATTCACTTAAATGTTTATCCCATTTTCGGTGATTTCCTTCGCAATACTGACCAATCATTTGCTTGATTACCTTATTAGCGCGCTCTACTGGATTCGTCTGTGGGGAGTACGGAGGTGATAAACGGTTTGTATTCTCATATCATTCAGCATTTGCTTGAACGCTCGGTTAGTAAACTGGGTCCCATTATCCGTGATTAGAACTCGAGGACATCCAAATCTTGCTACAATTCGTTCCTTAAAAGCCTGCATTGTCACAGTCCCTGTGGCTTTCCTGAGTGCTTGAAATTCCAGCCACTTGGTAAATCTATCCTGGAATACTATGATGTAACAGTGTCCTTTGGCAGAACGAGGTAAGGGTCCAATAAAATCTGCGCTGACGGTTTCCCACGGTTCGCTATTCGGTGCCTTATGCATCTTACCAGGTAACGGTTGTTGAGATGATTTGTATCGCTGACATGTTAAACAGGAACGTACATACCGAGAGATGTCTTTAAACATTCCTGGCCAATAATAGTTTTGTTTCACTCGAGCAATTGTCTTGGGAATTCCCAAGTGTCCTGCAGTCGGAACATCGTGATTTTCACACAACACTTGTCGCCTCTCGTCTCTTGGTACACACAATTTCCAGGAGTCGGTAATACCTGTGTTGGCTACCGGATCGGTTAAAATACGTCGATATAACTTCCCTTCTCTGATGCAATAATCTTCGAATTGTTCGGGGTTCTCCTGAACCTGAGTTAATTTCTTCCGGTACCATCTGCACTGCGTCGGATTTTCTTCAGTCACTCCTATATTATCAACGGGTTGACGTGATAATATATCGGCCAATTGATTAAGTTTTCCTTTCCTGTAAGCAATTTCGAAATCGAATTGCTGTAAATGCATGATCCATCGTGCTAGACGACCTGTAGGGTTCGGTAAATTTAATAACCACTTCAAGGACTGATGGTCGCTCTCAACCTTAAAATGATATCCTTCCGGATATACGCGCATTTTCTGTATTCCCCAAACAATCGCCAGACATTCCTTTTCGGTTGTGGAATAATTTTCCTCCGCCTGGGTTAGGGAACGGCTAGCATAAGCGATAACTCGGTTTTCACCTTCTACTTTCTGGAGTAGTGCTGCACCGAGTCCATTATTCGATGCATCGGTTTGCAAGATGAATGTTTGAGAGAAGTCGGGGTACATTAAAATTGGTGCTTCTGTAAGTTGTTTCTTCACTTCAGTAAATGCTTTTTCTTGAGAATCGGTCCACTGCCAGCGTTGAGCTTTTCTTAGTAACCTAGTTAACGGAGCGGTTATTTGAGAAAACAAGGGTACAAACTTTCGATACCACGCAAGAGTTCCTATAAATTTACGTAGGTCCTTTACATTGCTTGGTGCTGGTAAGTCCTTGATTGCTTTAATCTTCTCTGGATCAGTTTCGATACCTTTTTCTGAAACAACATGTCCCAAATAACGGATGGTTTTTGTGAAAAACTGACATTTTTCCGGGTTCGGTCGGAGTTTCGCTTCGTATAATTTCTTGAGTACAGTTTTTAAGTTCGCCAGGTGCTCTTCAAATGTTCGTCCTAGCACTATGATGTCATCTAAATACGCCAAGGCAACAGATTCCATCTCTGGTCCGATAACTGTATCTAATAATCGTTGGAAAGTCGCCGGTGCTGAATGCAACCCAAACGGCATAACTGCAAATTCAAACAGTCCTCTTCCTGGTACTGTAAAAGCGGTAACTGGTCTGCTGTCTTCTGTTAAAGGAATCTGCCAGTATCCGTGCTTTAAATCTATCGTCGAAAAATATTTAGATCCACGAAGTTTGTCCAAAATGTTACTAATGAACGGTAGAGGGTACGCATCTTTTTCTGTTATACGATTAATTTGCCGAAAATCGATGCAAAATCGATATTTGCCGTCCTTCTTCTTTGTGAGAACAACGGGGGAACTCCACGGACTATGTGACGGTACTAAAATTCCATCTTTAAGCATGTTATTTACCTCTTCGTTGACTACATTCATTAAGGCGGGGTTTAGCGGTCGGTGTCGCTGTTTAATTGGATTATTCTCCCTAAGCCGAATTTGATGTTCCACTCGTGACGCAGGTCCAGTGATCTGTTGAAATCGAGCAAATTCTCTATCTAGCATAGTTCTGGCTTGTTCACGTTGGTTCGGCGACATCGTCGGATAAAACTGATAATCAACTTCGGTGGCATTTACCGGAACAGTTTCTTCTTCTTTACCGAATTCAATTTCTCCGGTCCCCGTTTTCACCGTTACTTGGTTGGCTGCTAGGAAATCCATTCCTAATAAAATATTACTCGTGAGTTGCGGTAAGCACAAAAATGTTGTTCTTCTCTGAAGTCCGTGAATTCGAAATACCATTTCCATTTCGTACTCGATCTTTACAGTCGCTCCATTTGCCATTAGTGCCTTTGTAACTTGTTCGCTAATTTTGGCTCGAATCCGTATTTTCCACAACGCGTGATTGTGTCTCTGCTTATATATGACCGAACGGAACCTGTATCTATTAGTGCTTTAAACGTTTCCTTGCCTATCTCAATATCCAGTTGTAATCGGTTTACTGGTGACGGCTGGCGATGCCTCTGTTCCCAGCCCAGTTTGAGTTTCCCTGAAAATTACAGTCTCTTGATAAAACTCCTTCTTTTCCACATCTGGAACAGAATAATTTCGGCGGTTGCGTACACTCGGATCTACGATGGCCTGTGTTGCCACATCTCCAGCATTTTTCATGGTTTGTATTTGATGTGGTCGGTCGGTTAACTTTCGTATATCTCCTCAACTCTTGCCTTCCTGTTGCTATTTTCCGTGTTTGTTCTTCTTTCTTCGTCACGGCTTTGAGTTCGGCGTCGAGCTTTTCAAAAGCGTCAATGTGTTGTATTAATTCGGAGATATTAGTAAACGATTCCCTCTTGATATAATAGCGGTATTCCGGTCGTAGTTGACGATAGATGTTTCGTAACTGTTTCTCTTCCGAATAATCTCCGTGTCGTCTCATCAATGTTTGTAAAGCGATGATATAATCTTTACCTTTTTCGCCGACACCCTATACACGACGATTAATTTCAGCTTCCAAGCCCTCTGTATATTCTGGCGGAAAGAAGAAAATCTTGAAATCACGAAGAAAATCAGTCCATCGTTGCCATGTATCTTTATTGTTCCGATACCACAAATTTGCTTGTCCCTTCAATAATTCCGGTAGGGCACGTAAAACAAGGTCATTTGAAATCGTATATTCTTTCATAAGTTCTTCGACCCTTTCTAAGAATAATATTGGATCAGATTTTCCATCGAAAGTTATACTCCACTTACGAATTTGATACAACATATCCAGGTTGGTCTGTTTAGGTACAGGTGGCTCAGATGTCACTGTCACACCGTCTCTCAAATATCTTACCAGACGCCTGCGTAAATCTTCTACTTTGCCGTCGGTGTCCAGTCCGAATTTCCTTAATTCTATTGATAATTCATCTTTCTTGAGCTGATATACCCATCCAACTCGTACGTCGGCAACTTCATTTGCAGCTGCTCCTTCGTCTTCGATCGGCATCTTCTCGGAAAGTCCCTGCTCGTTCGGGCGCCAAAATGTAACGGTAGTTCCGGGTTAACTCGGTGGAGAGGTGTATTAAGTCCAGGTTCTATTATAACAAATAACTATATTTAACACATAATCATTAATAATGCACATGCACGGGTGAAAATAAACAACGTAGCGTCACTAAATGTTTCTTGCCGGGGTCGGGGTTCTCGCGGACGCTGCGGGGCGGTGTAGACGGACGACGGTGACCACTCTATGCAAGAAACGGGGTTGGTGGAAAGACCACACCAGAGGGGAAACTACATATTCCATGGGGGACCGACGGAATATAATAGCACGGGGGACGGACGGCGGTTTACAGGCTACGGATGACCAGTGACCTGCTTACCCAGAGGGAACGGTGATAACCCGCGGGGGACCGGCGGGTTATATTAGCAAGGAGGCGGTTTACAAGCCGTGGATGACCTACGACTAGCTCACCAGGACGGGTCGGTCAGTATACTGCAGATGGCCAGCAGAATACCTGGAGGAAGGAGCGGCAGGATGACCATGCCAGGTAGGGTTAGGAGTGGACTAAGCGGATGACCAGCAAAGTCAGGGTTCCTCGGCTGTGCTCTCAGTTTTATAACGGTTGGCTCCTCCCATCGGTGACGTCGGTTCGAAGCGGGGCAGCGCGCACAGACCGCGTGGTCGATGCATCCAGGCGCGAGCCGGTTCAAGCGGTGGGTGAAAGGTCACGCGTAAATATGCTTCATTACAATATGTTACAACAGGTACATAAATATAATCATAAATAAGACATAATTCTAATGTTAATAAACAGACATAATCTCGTATTTTAAATTTTTTTGCTCATTTACCCATGACTTCATACTGTCTGGTGACACAACACCCTTAAACGGTAACTGAGTTAATTTAAATCTCTCTAAATCCTCTACAACATATCTATCATTCGGCAAAACTTTGGTAACTTGATAAGGTCCTTTGTATTTAAGTTTCTTGTTAACTCCAGGAGTAGTGTCATTGTTATAAATCATTACAAAATCATTTACCTCATACCGTTTTGCTTCTTTGTGCTTTTTGTCGTAACACATTTTATTATAATTTTGACTCTTAACTATATTGTCTGCGGCCTTAGCTCCGATTTCGTCAAGATCTACTGTATTACCAAATTCTGCATTAAGAAATTCTTTTAGAGCGTCTACCATCTGACCTTTTTGATATACGCCAAACAATAAGACACTTGGAGCTTTGCCAGTTGACTTACATACAGTATTATTTAATGCATATTCTACATGATACAAGCTTTTATCCCAACTGTCAGTACTATCGCACAATTTTGCAATCGTAGGAGTTATTACTCGGTTAAACCTTTCTGTTAGGTACTGTTACTGATATGTACAAACCACATTTTCTAGTTACCCGTTCGCGATTGTATTTATTATATGTAAATAAACCACTTGACAACCAGTATTACGCTTCTCAATACGTTACATTTTGGCGACGAGGATGGGATTCTTACTCTTTCACAGATACCTAATATAGGTACTGAGATTTCGAGTGCGTCATCCTCACTACGTAACTCTTGCCTGTGTTACTTGGATTGCACTTCCACCTCGTAGTCGCTTGATTGGTGGCGTGTTGTCGACATCAGGTATATGTTCACTTTCATGTGATGGAGGTACTTCTTGACACTCTTCCATCTGCATTGTGTCAGCGTGTGACTCAGTATCATCTGGGCCATTTACGCTACATTCTGCGTCGGTGATTGGAGCATCTAAGATCTTCTTGCCAATGGCAATCATGCTTTCTAAAGCCTCTTGGGCCCCATCGCATGATATTCCTGCCGCCCATTGCTGTATTGAGCTTTTGGCGATTCTTTTGTCGTTGTACTCCTTCTGTGACATGATGTTTTGGAATATATGTTCATAGTTCGATATTATGCTGCGAAGCGTAATGTAGCAATCGCAATTTGAACTATGCTTTGTCTCTTTAAGATGCAACCAAGTTGCTGAGACTGTAGCAACCCATATGCCTAAGTCCTTTTGGTATTGATTGAAGTCAATTCCATCCTCAGTGTTATACCTACACGGATGTGGGCATGCTGCGTGGAATATCGTCATCGTCGCGGACTGTAAGCTTGGTAGCTTGTCATCTATGCATCTGGTGTGCGCTGATGTGCTAGGAGCGCTTTTATACCTATCTTTTTCCAGCGCTTTTGTTCTTCGCGTATAGTTTCTAATATACAGTGGCAGTGAAAATTTTCCGTATGAACCGTTATATTCCGGCGCTACACGTCTGACTTCCTCTCAGAAATGGAGACCTGGTAAAGTTATTAAAAAATTAGGCTCGGTTATGTTTGATGTTAACGTAGCAGAAGGTAAGAACTGGCGACGTCATGCAATTCAAATTCATGTTACGTCAAAATCTCCTCGTCATTTCTTACCCGCTGCGATGTCATTTTCTGATCCAGTTAGTTGTAGTTGTAGTGGAAGATCAAAATGTTCATTTAGAAAATGAAATAACTAAAACAACTGAATCTTCTGTACCCAGCAATATTGTGCCTGCATCGAATGAGAGACGCTATAATTTAAGACCGAGAAAATGATTAATTCATATTCCTTAATTTAAGTGTTATATTTAAGGAGGAAGGTGTTAGGTACTGTTACTGATATGTATAAACCACATTTTCTAGTTACCCGTTTGCGATTGTATTTATTATATGTAAATAAACCACTTGACAACCAGCCTTACGCTTCTCAATACGTTACACTTTCTACTTGCCCATTGGCACGCGGCACACCGGTTGCAATTATTATTATTATTTGGTTAAAGTGTCCAACGGAACAAGCCCAATTATAGGACACTTGAGTACACCAGTTTTAATGAACCGCATTTGTTATTTCCAAAATTGTGCAATTAAATAGGTTCAATGATTGCTCAACACAGTTATAATTATAAATAATTTGCTTAAGCGGAGAACTCATTCCTGTATCTGTTCTGACATTGGGTGCATAAAATACGTTTCTTATTTTGGAATTAGGTTTGGTAGACCTAAGACCTCTAAGACATTCTAGAAAGTAGGATGGGACAGTCGTGTATGTTATGTATCACCTTAAACAGGAAAATTATCGAATGTTCAACACGTCTTGAGGCTAACGATGTCAGATTAAATCGTTGCAGAAGGAGGTCTTGAGGATAACCTCTAGGTGGATAGGTCCCATCAGCTAAATACGCAGCTAATTTTAAGAACTTACGCTGCACCCGTTCAAGTGAGGAAATGTAAACATTGTGTATGGGAGACCAGATTAACGATGCATACTCCAGACGAGATCTGACATACGTCGTATAAAGAAGTTTTAAGGTATTAAAATCAGAGAACTCTCTTCCGTTTCTAATGATGAAGCCTAAGTACTTAAAGGCAGTTTGAACAATATAATCAATATGGTTACTGAAAGTAAGTTTAGGATCAAATATTACACCAAGACCTCGGAAAGTATCGGGTCTAACAAGTGCTGTGCCATCAATTTTGTATGTTGTTTCAAAAGGTTTTTTCTTCCTAGTGAAAGTCATTACATTACATTTCGAGACATTTAATGGAAGATTGTTTTCCCTGCACCATTCGTACACTGCATCAAGGTTCTTCTGTAGATGAATAGAATCCTCTACTGAGTTTATAGTACGATAGATTTTTAAATCATCAGCATACATTAAAAACGAAGTATCAAGGCTATCCGAAATATCATTGATAAAAATGCTAAACAGCAGAGGGCCCAACACAGATCCTTGTGGTACCCCACTTTGCTGTTTAAATAGATTGGATTTATGTCCATAGAGTGTTACAAACATGTAGCGATCATTCAAATAAGATGTTATTAATTGAATCAAATTATCAGAAAAAACAAAATAATCCAGTTTACCCAATAGCAACTCGTGGTCGATCGTATCAAAGGCCTTCGAAAAGTCCATGTAGATAACATCTACCTGGCCTTGGGCATCTAAGGCTTCACACAAAAATTGGGTAACTGACACCAAATTGGTTTCAATTAATCGCCCATTTATGAACCCTTGTTGGTTTACGGTTAAAATATGTGAGACATGATTACAAAAGAAGACATGAAGCAACAACTCGAAGACTTTGGCAAAATTACATATAATTGATATCGGTCTGTAATTTAGAATATTAGATTTACTACCAGGAATTCCATCTGGACCTGACGTCATTTTAGGTTTCAACTTCTTAATAGCCCGAATTACATCATCTTCAGTGACTGAGTTTATGTTTAGCATGTTTGTGTTTAAGGTAAGAGAGTCTTGATTAACCTGTACATGACTGTAATTAATAAAGGGTTGAGCAAAATAATCAGCAAAAGCATTGAGTATTTCTTCGGGATTATTCAAATTCTTGTCATTATGGGTCATTTCAGATGGAATATTATTAGAGTCACTTTTAGACCGTATAAAAGACCAGAAAGCTCTAGGATTGCGTTTTAAGGTGTTGATATGTTGTAAATACGATGCATAAGCAGTTTTAATTTCAGTTTTAATTGAAGATCTTGATGATTTAAAAAGATTATAATCTTCGATTGATTTAGTTCTCCTGTACCTTCTCCAGAGAGTATTTTTCTTTTTTAATCCTTTAATTATATCCATAGTGAACCAAGTGGGATATGTACGTGACGGAGGAGACTTTTTCCTTGGTACATGAATTTTAAAAATGTCGTCTAGTACGGCATAAAATTCAGTGTAAGTGCAGTATCTGCAGTAGTACAAGACTCAAGGAAGGACCGGTGTTAAGTAATGATTCATAGAGTTGGTTAAAATTGCATTTACGGAAGTTGTACTTTAAATCAGAAGTAGAATGAAGCTTTTTCTGTCTTTTTTTAGAAACAACATAATCGATACCAAGAGCTGGATGGTGAACATCTTCTGGTACAAAGGGATCATCTGCTTTAGATACGCAGCATTGACTGAAAGTGTTTAGGAAAACTAGATCCAGAAGTCTGTTGTTCTGATTAAAAATGTTATTACATTGCTTTAAGCTATAGAAATTCATTAAGTTTTTCGTATAACTATAGAGTGGCGTTATTTTAAGTTCACCAGAGGAGCATGACTCAAATTCAGGGATGTTAAAATCTCCTAAAAGAAGCATTTCAGATCCGTATAAACAAGATAAAGACATTAAAAAATCGATAAGCACACAATAATCATTACTACTGCACAATGGTGGTATATAGATGACTAGAATGAAAATTGGAAGAAATTTGATAGTTATTTTAATTAGAAAATCAATAATAGATAAATTATCACAGATATCATCATCAATATTGCATATAGTTGCATTGATAATACGATTTTGCCAACAAAACTCCTCCACCTCTTTTAAATGTACGATCATTACGATCTTTTCTGAAAACCTGAAAACATTATACTTGTTTAAATCAAATAATTCAGCATTCTTGACACTGTCATTCAACCATGTTTCAGTTAGTGCAATAACATCAAATTGCGATGCTGATACTGAGAATAGGTAAAATTCATGTGTTTTAGTGCAAAGTCCCCGTACGTTCTTATAGTAGCATAACAACGATGAACCGTTAGAAATATAATTAGAAGCGCAATTATTAATTAGCAAAGATGTACCGATTGCAAGAGGTGACTGCTGTAATTGCTATTTATTTCCTAATATTAATGTTTTAATTTTTTCAAGTTGGTTTTTGTATACAACACAGTTGCTAATATCCCAAGCAGCATGATTGCTTTGAACAGCCGGATCTTTAACTTTAAGAGATTCACAGTGAACACATTTTAATGAAATAGCTCGACAATCCTTAACGTTGTGTTTCCCAGAACACACACCCAGAATTTTGAGTGTGTTTTACTCCCCCGTCTTTCATAAAGTTACTAAGAGAATTAAAAGTAAAGGCGGAGCCTCTGTCAGATATAACTTGTGCTGGTTTACTGTAATTAGCAAAATAAGAGTGCAAATGTTTAACCACTTCTTCTGCATTTGTGGATCGGCAAGGATATATCTTCACAAACTTGGTGTAAGCATCAACTACTACAAATATATATTTATTCCTTTGTCTGGTGGTCTCAAAGGGTCCACAGTGGTCCCGTCTATGTGAATTGTTTCAAATGGAACCACACCATTGGGAATGCTAGGCAAATATCCTTCTGTCTTTCCACTATGCGGGGAATAAACAATACATTTCAAGCAATTGTCGATATGGTTTTTTACTTTAGTTTTCATACAAGAAAACCAATACGTTCTTAAAATCAAATCGGTTGTCTTTTCTACTCCTAAGTGGCCCATGTCGTCATGACAGGTTCTGATTACATTAGACTGCATACATATTGGAACGTAAAATAATAATTTGTCATTGTGTCATCAAACCATTTCGCAATTCGTAGAATTTGTGTTCTTTATTTTCTAGAAAATTCCGAATATTTGAAATTTCTTGTTCTTGCTCTTGCTTAATTGATAAATTACGCTCCAAAGTATTATCACTCAAAATGAAAATATTACTGTAACACCTGCTTAATGCATCTGCACGTTTCATTTTTTCATTAGTCCTATGCTCTACTTCATAATTGTAATTCTGTAAAACTAACGACCACCTTAAAATTCTTGAGTTTACTTCCTTCTTCTGTAATGCTAATTTTAAACTGTTACAGTCTGTGACTATTTTAAATTTTATTCCCTGTACGTAAATCCGAAATCGTTCCAAGACGTAAATAATAGATAACATTCCAGTTCAAAGCTATGATAGCGTGTTTCTGCGCTAGTTGTACGTTTGCTAAAATAAAACACAGGGTGTAACTTGTTATCTGCTTGTCTTTGTAATAATACTGCTCCATATCCAAGAGAACTCGCATTACAGTGAAGCTGTGTTTCTAGGTTAGGTGAGTACAAAGAAAGTACTGGTGGTGATGCTAATAAGGTTTTCAATCTTTCACAAGTTTCGATTTCGTTTTGCCCCATTGAAAAATCTGACTTTTGTTTAAGTAAATCGTAAAGAGGTTTACATAGAATAGCAAAGTTTTCGATAAATCGGCGGAAATAACCGACCAATCCTATGAAACTGTGCAATTCTTTGAAATTTGACGGAATTGGAAAGTCTAATACTGCCTTTACATTGCTGCTGTTAGGTCTAATGCCTTCTTTATTTATTTGATATCCCAAATACTCGATGTCATTTTTCAAGAAATTACATTTGTCTAACCTCAACTCTAACAAGTTTTCATTTAATATGATAAAAACTTCTTTAAGGATTATTAGATGCTCTTCAATTGTACTTGTCGCAATCAAAATAGCATCAACGTAAATCAAAACTTTATTTTGTTCAAGTAAAGTTCTAAAAATCTCATCTTTGTATCTCATGAATACTGATGGGCTGTTGCAGAAACCAAAAGGCATTTGGTGTACTCAAATTGGCCCTGGCTACAAACAAAAGAAGTGTATTTAATGCATTCTTCTTTAATCGAAATGTGGTGAAAGGCATTTTTCAAATCCAATCGGGTGTAATAACTCTTGTCTCTAAGTAAATCAAATTGATCGCCTATAATTGGCAGTGGGAAATGATTTCGTAAAACAATTTTATTTAGATCCCTGTAATCAATACAGAGTCTTAAATCTCCTGATTTCTTTTTTACTACAACTATAGGTGAACTGTATTCGCTGCTACTTGGTCTTATAATTTCTTTTTCCAGCTGATCATTAATTATTTTCCCGACCTCTTGCTTTTCAAAATAGGATAACCTTCTTGGACGGTAATAAAATGGTAAATGTCTTGGCTTAACTGAAACGTTCATTTTAAAATCGGATTTTGGCTTTAACGGTTTCGGTGCATTTAAATAGTTATCAATAAAACTATTTGTTACTTCATCCTGAATGTTTATACGAATGTTATGATCAATATCTAAAGACGGTATATTTTTATCAGAATGCATTGAATCGTGTATTAATACAATATCATTCGTGCAAAATTCTGGGTGCTGTTTATCACAGGTAGGTTTAACAGTTAATTTTTCTCCAAACGTTACTTCTAGCTTACTGCGTAAAATAAAGTCTCTACCCAACAAACAATCATAGCTCATGGTATATTCTGGTATAACATAAAAGTCAACGGGAACATGTAAATTACAAGTAAGTATTTTTAACTGTGTACTAAATTTACCTAAAATATTAAGCTGTGATTTGTTAATGCCGTAATAACAATTTAAATCATTTACAGGTTCACACAATTCTGTTGGGACAACATTTTTTGTTATTAATGATATTGGGCAACCAGAATCTAAAATAGCAACTAATTCATTACTTTGTACATACTGTAGTTTTACGACTAAGGTATAAGCAGGGACATCTTGGACTTCTAGTAGATGAGTGGTGCTGTCTGGGCGAACAGGTGTTGGTGCTCGTCTGTCCTTCTTAGGACAGTCACGCTGCTGATGGTCCTTGGATCCACACGAGTAACAACTTTCACGCTCCCTTCGTGGTTTTGTGCATGCTGATGCAATGTGACCTCGGGCATTGCAATTGTAGCACCTGACGATGGATCCAGCACTGGAATGTGGTAACGTGGCTGTCGGACTTTGGGTTAGATGTCTTTTTATAGGTAGGCACATTAGCATTATGCTCTGCAGATGTAATATCGTTCATCACAGTTAATAAATTATTCAACGAAGTCAATTGTTTCATTTTCGCTTGGGCTTGCAGCATGCCATTGTCAAAGCCATCAATAATATATGATATAATCTCATTCTCGGTTAAAGACAACTTGTTAGCTAAAACTACCTTCTTATTAAAATAATGGTTAAACTTTTCAGATTTTCCCCATCATCTTGCCTCAAACTTCCTCATCAAATTTAAGCTAGCTTTACACGATGTCTCATTTCGTGCAACAACGCAAGCGCTAATTGCATGCATCTACGCATACAATAGCATGCATCTACGCACACAATAGGATGCAATAGGAGGCAAGGACGCATGCGTCTTATGTATGCGTCAAAGTGTTTATATGAGAGTTCATTTCACTGTATATTGCGAAATGAAAGAAAGAAAAGTAAATCCTGTTTAAGGCTTCCACGGCCGTCGTCCACGGTTGAATTCCTGGCTTCCGGTTGGACCGCGTTTCTCGGATTTCTTCTACTGCTGACATTTCGTTCTCGTTAAGTCGTTGAGACTACAATCTCAACGACTTACAAGAAGCAGCAGCAAGACCACCAACAGCAGCAGCACCATCACCTGCAACAGCAGCAGTAGTCCTGGGGAAGTACTTCTGCAATGAAGAACGAAACGTCGGCAGTAGAAGAAATCCGAGAAACGGGGTCCCAACCGGAAGCCAGGAATTCAACCGAGTAAATCCCGTATTAAACATTAGCAACAAAAGTGACGATTAGCGCCTCTGGTTTTCGTCAGGCAAACTTCAAGTATTAGCGGGCTTTTTAAATTAGTATCTATGTCTTTTTTATAGAAAAATCCTTTTTAGCAATTATTAAAACTTGTTTACTGAATGAAATAAATAGCGTTGGGTTTAAAGATCTTATTTCTACTTAAGCTTATCCTTATTTTATTTATAAATGTCACTGCAAACGTGTTTAAAGATTTATTAAAGGTATGTACTTACGTTAAGCAACGTAATTAGCTGAGTTGAAATAAAAAGCAAACTTATGTATGTAAAACGTAATAAAATAAAAAAATTGAATGAGTGCAAAACTGTAATTATCAGATTTGGAATAAATGCTAATAAAAACTGGGGAAAATTAATGCTTCTTCATTTACTTAAAGGTCGCGGGAACTTTCACTATAAAAATACACTACTAAGTATTTCTTGTTAAAAACTTAATAAAATATAAGCACCATAACTTTGAAAATGAACAAAGAAATTTCTCACAGATACAAAGAAAATAGAATGCAGTTGCCATGGAAACAGTTCCAGCAGCTAAGCCTCTGATTAGATGTCAGTATTTTCCTTGCCCTCTGATTTCGCCAAGCCCACATACTCTTTGCTGCAAGTTTGCGTATCTATAGAGTTGCCGTAATTGCCATGCATTAATATGAGACGCTTAAGGACTAAATAAGAAAAAAGTGGATCTGGTAATAGTTTATTTTACTCTTAAAAAGGATGAATAAAGTTTAAGCGATCTAATAAAATGAATGGAAAGTTGCAAGGATAATCCCTTTTAGCCCAGTCATATTTTCAAGTTGATTATACTTTCTTAATTATATCTTTTTCTTCTTTCACATAATTATAAAAGTCGTGCAAGTCTTTTTAAAATTGTGATGACATCGATTGCAGTGAAACCCCCGAGCAGCCTCTGTGCAGCTGTTTCAACCCCATTTGAGGCTTCTTCAGCAAAAGCGTAGCTCAGGAATTCCACTGTAAACCAAAACGATTGGACTAATGATAATCGCAAATGCATTAGGATTGACAAATTGAAGCCAGTTTTCTACATAATAAGTCATTCCATGCAGGGCGGCTCTCTTTGTGAATTATAGCTTACTAGGCAGCAGTACAGTGGCCATTTACTATAAATTGTCATACAGTATAAAGTCAAACCCCTAGTCGCCTGAGGGCGCGCCTTAAGCAGCTAAGATCGTAGACTTTTGATTTTTTTAATACTCCTACAAGCTTTGTTGCAACTGGTCGAGAAACCATACACTGTGCGATCACGAGCATGCGCATTAAACAAAAGTACATGCGCAGTAAACACGACACCAATTTGTTTACTGCGCATGCTCGTGATCGTACAATGAACGGTTTTTAGAGCAGATGGAACAAAGTTGTAATTTTTGAAATTATGTTGTACTTTTCCTCTAATTCAGGTATTCATTGCCCCTCAACTCTCTACTTTTATAATTTATATTACTGGAACGCCATAAACATGTCTGTATAAATTGATGAAATTTAGTGTTTCTTTATTATACCAGTCCATGACGTCTGTGACTTTTTAGTTCGACAAATGCAAAGGTACGGTTAACAAAAATGCAGAAATAACGCAAAGGATTCCCATCAAATTTGGGAATCAATCGCGTCACCTTGCCTTTAAAAAAAGCTTCGCTGTGAATTAACGCAACCAAGCTGGCACGCGTTTCATTGCATTATAAACGCATGTTTACATCAAGATAAAAGTAATGCGGCATCGTCTAAAGATGAGTAAAAAGGGGATGCCTAGTATGCCCATCTCATTCAGTCTTGCTTGCTTGCATCGCCTTGCCTCTCAGAGAATAGTGTCCTTCGCTATAAAATTACGCATGCAGCCATGCATGCATTTTATTGCGTTATAAACGCATGCAACATGATGCAAGAAATGAGGCATCGTGTAAAGCTACCTTTAGTGAGGTTTCACACGTGCCGGAAAATTGCAGCCGGCACCGGTCCGGTGCCTGATGCAGCGTATTCACATGATACCCGATTTCGAGCCGGTTTCATCTCGGCCGATAATGACCATTGGCGTCTCCGATATTGTGAATGGATCGTGATCGCATCATTACTTTATGGCTTTTACGCCGACGTCTAAAACAACGCCAGAAACGAAAAAGGATATATTGGGTGCACCCTCTCATTCAGAAAAGAATACTTGTGGGGACGTTTTATACTTTGTTTGGAGATTTACAAAAACACGAAGAAAAATTCTTTAACTATTTTCGCATGTCTGTTCCCGTTTTTCACGAATTACATGACAAACTTAAGGACACTCTCCAGCGACAGGATACTGCTATGAGAGAGTGCATCCAACCTTTGCAGATGTTGGCTGTTGCAATTAGGTAAGTGAAACTGATTTTTTTAAATGTTTTTTATTTGTAATTATTTTTGACAAATAAAAATGGATAAAAATTAAGATGAATCCGCAAAATCTATTGATGATGTTGACAGTGCCGGTGATAGACTATCGGACATCGTCGGAGACAAATATTGTCCATAAGAACCATAATATTGATTCGCTGTTGTTGTTTGCACTGTTAATTGCTGTTGACTAGACCCTGGCTGCATGGTTTGATCAAGTTGATAGATGTCTGACTGCAGAGATGGATGTGATCTGTATTGTAATGATGTATATTGTGCTGGCTGTGAGGATGCAGTAGTGGTTAGTTGATGACTGCGTTGACTATGTTCGGGTAATACAATCGGATTTGTTCTATTTTTTTGCCGTTTAATGGTAGAGATTAATTGTAGGACACCCATTTGAAATTGCAGGGTTTCGTCTTCATTAAAAATTATCTAAAGAGGGGATGATACCTTTGAAGAACGACAGATGTCGATTTACAGGCTCTTCCAAAGCTTTGAGCATTTTTTCTTCCACTACGTCTAGTTTACGCTTCGTAGTTTCACTACGACGGCATGGTTCTCTAAATATAGCGCTACTTTCTGGTAATTGTTCTTCAGTTAAATTTTGAGTTAAACTGTCCGTAGTTAGTCGTTCTTCGGACACTTTAAGCAGAAATTGCAATTGGTCATTGTAAACGTACTTTTTTAAATTAGAAGCGCCGGCACCTGATCTTGTTTTTTCTTTAATTCTCCTTCTTGATTTAGTATACGCATCACGAACATTTGACCATCTTTTCAGTATTTCTTTACCTAAAACAAATTTGAAAATTTTTTTATTGTTCTAGATATCTAGCGAGCGGTTGTACATTCACCGAACTGCACTACAGTTACAGACTTGGCATTTCCACAATAAGCAAAATAGTCAGAGATGTGTGTCTTGCTGTTTGGGATGTATTGAGATTAGAATGCCTACCTCCACCGACAAAAAAAACTTGGGAACATATTGCTTTAAATTTTGAAAAAAGAGCTAATTTTCCGCATTGCTTGGGTGCAGTTGATGGGAAGCACATAAGAATAGTTAACCCAATTGGATCTATGTATCATAACTACAAAGGTTATGCTTCCGTAGTATTAATGGCTGTTGCGGACTCTGATTATAGATTTATATACGCAGACTTCGGAAGTTACGGGAAAGATTGCGACTCCAAAGTTTTTAAGATGTGTTCGCTATGGAAATCTATTATAAATAACGAACAGGAATTACCTCTTGATAAGTGTCTTCCAGGAACATCAAGCACAAAAGTACCATATTTCTTTGTTGGTGACGAGGCATTTGCTTTACATAAACATCTACTTCGACCTTTCGGTGGACATAATCTGACAATAAGCAAAAGAGTTTTTAATTACCGCCTGTGTAGAACTCGGTGCTATGTGGAATGCACATTTGGTATTTTAAGTAACAAGTGGAGGATATTTCATAGATCGATTAATTTAAAACCAGATTTTGCGGTAGATATTGTTAAAGCTTGCGTTGTCCTACATAATTATGTTAGAGAAAGAAATGGCTACAATGTTGAAGACACATACACGGTGACTGGACTTGATGATTTAGCTGGTGATTCAACGGTACGTGGAGGAACAACAGCAAATAATATTAGGAATACATTGGCCGATTATTTTTTAACAGAAACTGGGTCAGTCAGTTGGCAAATGTCAAAAATTTAAATATATGCTGTATTAAGAAAATGTAATGTTAAATTTATATTTTGATAAAATTATACTTAAATACATACTACTTACCAAATAAGTTCTTTTCCTCATCACTCATATCGGTGAATCTGGGCTCGAGTTCTTGACAAACTTCTCTCCACGCATTCTTGGTCAATAACTTATCTTTATAAATGCCAAGCGTTTTATCCCAAAGAACGGGTTTAGCTTCAACCAGGGAAATCAAAATTTCCATATCAATAACGGTACTTGCTGCCATTTCGTTACATCGAAATTGTTTATAAACGAGCCACTGCTTAACTGCCGTCCGGCGTATGTGAATGCTTCAATTGCATTCTACACCCTACAACACGCTAGTGGCCGGTTAACCGGCGCACGGCAACCGGGTGCTCGTTGAGCAAAACCGGTAACATCCCGGCGTCAGCCCGGCCACCCGGCGCCGGATAAATTCTTCCGGCTAATGTGAAATGATACATATGTATGCATACAACACCGAGTCGTCTACCCGATATCGGACCGGCGCCGGACTTGCGTGTGAAGCCAGGCTTACTGCATCTTCTTTTATGCTGAACATGCGAGTTATTTGATCATAAAATTCAGGTAGAGTTAATGAAACATTTTCTGGTTTGGAGTGAAACCACTCGAGAGCAGCACCCTTTAACTTTGAAATTATGACCAGGAAGAAAGCACTAGCGTTGGGGCGATAAACGTTTTGAATTGCTTCTATTCTTCTTAGCCAAATGTTTACGTCATCACCCGAACCATTAAATTCAGGAAGTGTTGCAGCTAATTCAGAATTCTTTACATCCCGGTTCTGCATATTCATTGTACGCAATGTAACGTTAATAATATCTTCCATGTTTAGAGGCATCTCTTCTTCTGCAGCACTCGTTTCATTCGTTTCGGACATCGCCACGTGGTTATATTTTTTCGGTATTTTCTTGCCAATCACTTAAAGTTTTGCACAAAATTGTTGTTTCAGTTGTAATCCCACTTCTGAGTAACTGTAGGTGGCCGATATTTTGTAAATAAAGTCACTAATTTCTTTATTACCGTTTATTCAATCGGAGTACATAACAACACAACGGCTTCCATAATAATGTGTATCTGTTACTTACTTCACTCTCTTCACACCCAATGTTGCCAGCCTAACTTTTGTAACTTTTTGGCGCTAAATTTAAAACTCTTACATGTTTTATTTTTTCTTTGATGGGAAATAGTTTTATACCTCTAATTTCCGTTTTCTTGTCTGTTGTTTAACTTCTTTCATCTTTAAAATATTTTGTAGCGTGCAATTAAACGTTTTGAAATCCAAGCTGTTCAGAAAATTAACCACTTCTTTAGTTCTAACTTTTCTTACTGTGTCTTCATTACCTTCATGAAATTCTTCAGGACCAGATTTTATTTCTTCAATAAATTCCTGAATTTCTTGTTTATGATGACTTTGTAAGGGGCTTCGGGTTGGAGAGGTTGAACTCAGGAACTCGACACTTAATGCAATACGTTATTTATTAACACAAGATACATAATTTGTAATGACGTAAACTTCGCATGTATACTGAGGCTGACAATAAGCCCGATCGTGATTAGCGAGAGGAAGGGCCAAGTTGTCCACAGGCCGACTCCAAGGGAGTGCAGATACGGGGAGCAACTCGGGGATAACTCTTAAAGCAGGTAGCTGTAGGCGAGCCAAGGACCTTTCAGTACGTTTGGATGCTGTAGCTAGTTAGCCTTTTGGTAGGGCTGAAAGTCAACCGTACTGACTACTTCCGCGTGGGTGCCCCTTTCTTAAAGGTTAACTTCGGCTGGTCGGGGTCGGTCGGTCACTCGAAGGGTGGTTACAGTGGGAACGCGTGAGTCGCGGTAGAGGTAGTACAATATCTCCTGACCTCTGAGATCATTTGCGCAGATGACAAAATCTCGTTTGCTGGAGCCCGCCCACAAGCACAGCCCGTTCTGAAAACATTCTACTACGACCACCTCATTTCGTGTCGCATTCGAGTAGTGTTCACATCGTGCAGGCTTGCTTGTTTCTCTCGTATTTTGTTTGTAGTGCAGTTGTATAAGTCTTTCTAAAGACTCTGCCAAATTAAGTGTTTGCTTTAACGTAAGTTATATATTTTTTTAATGAATTTTGCTATCTAAACCGTGTAATATTTTGTAATTTTTGCATTCGGTATAGAAGTAAAATACACGGCACTTATTCACTGCAACGATGTAAATATGCACCATTAATAACTACATAATGTAGTTTCTACATTTCTACTGTTTATTATCCGTCATTTGTATTATTTGCTATTACCCCTAATGTCCCTTTCTTCGAAACTACGTTTTTCCAAATTTTTGACTTTTAAATAAAAAATATGATAATAATCAATTACAACAAACACTCAAATTTGTGAATCATACAGAATAAGGTCCTATTTGTTTTACTTCTAGAAATCATGGCCACGTCCAACCAAAGCAAGGTGGTGCATAGCCAAAGTCGACAAATTATTTATAACGTCTACAAATTTATGACACGAGAGAAAGAAGAAGGAGAAGTTGTCGTACCTTTGAATCGTGTATTGGAGCGCGTAGCAGAAGCAACAGGTGTTTCAATAAGCACTATAAAAAGAATTACGAAGGAGGGAAATTCTCAAGAGCAAGAAAAAAAATTTTCTTCTCCAAGAAAGAAAATACGTAAACCCAAACCCAAGTCTTCGGTTGATCAATTTGACGAAGAAATCATTCGAAATGTTATGTATAATTATACAGCTATAAATAAAAGAAGACCCACTATGAAAGCAATATTCCAAGCGGTAAAAGATGACGGTGTTAATTTTACTGGAAAAATAACTTCTTTCAGAAAGGTTGTGAAGAAATTAGGTTTTCGTTGGAAAAAAACTCAAGACAATAGAAAAATTTTGTGTGAAAAAACTGATATTCGTACAAAACGTATTGACTTTTTGACAAAACTCAAAAAGTACAAACGGGAAAATAGAAATATTGTTTATACCGACGAAACATACTTACACAGTTCCCACACTGTTCCTCTTGCATGGGACGATGGAACCACAAAGTGTTTAAAAGCACCTGTTGCAAAAGGACGGCGATTAATAATTGTTCACTGCGGTGGTAAAAATGGATTTGTTCCAAATGGACTATTAATGTTTAAATCAGGACTAAAAACCGGAGATTACCATGATGACATGAATCACAAAAATTACATGAAATGGGTGAAAGAAAAATTAATTCCTAACTTACAACCAAATTCTGTTGTAGTAATAGATAATGCGTCATATCACAATGTTCAAGTAGATCCAAGTCCAACTTCTAATTCGAAAAAATCAGATATGCAGCAGTGGTTACGCGAAAGAAATATATTTTTTGAAATGCAAGAAACGAAACCAGTTCTTTATGGTAAAATAAAGATACATAAGCCAGTGCACCAAGCATATGCGCTAGATAAACTTCTTGCAGAACATGGACATTCTATGCTGCGCTTGCCACCGTATCATCCGGAGTTAAATCCAATCGAAAAAATATGGGCTCTAGTTAAATGTCATGTGGCTTCACATAACGTAACGTTTAAATTAGAAGACGTTCAAAAGATAGCCGAAGAGAAATTTCAGTCTGTGGGAGTAGAGGAATGGGAGAAAATTTGTGCGCATGTAGAGAAAATAGAAGAGCAGTATATGGAAAGGGAATATATAACTGACGATTTTGAAGAAATCACATTGATGATTCAGACTTATCATCTGATGACAGCACAGATGAAACGAATTAGGATGTGAACTTCCAATATAGAATATTCTACACAATTAGAGCTATTTTAACTATTCTGGTCACCAAATTTGTTTTAAGACTCCCACCAATATTTTTTACACTGAAAATATGTAAATCTGTTTTCTAAAACCGATATTGTTTCATTAAAATAAAAATTGTGTAGAAATAAAAATAATGTTATAGAAAAAATTTTATGCATATAAAACATTTTAATTTTTTATATTGTAATTACTTCACAAACTATTCCTGTCACTTTGTGCAGCATTATAATTAATTATTGTTAATTAATTTATATCAAGTGAATAAATTATTATTAAACCTCCCTTAGTTTTACTAAAGAAATTCGTTATACGCCAAGCAACGTTATAATGTTAAAATAATGTTCGATAAATATTAAATATTAAAAAAGAAGCCCCAAGCAGGGCTGAAACAGCTGTCCAGAAGCTGCTCGAGGTTCTCACTGCAATCAAAAACGATTTGCACAAAATTTTTCTAAAATCTTTCATTATGCTTTGACAGCAAGCATGGCCGCCTTGCATGGGGGACTCATTAGGAGCAAATCCCGCTTCAATTTGTCTATCCTACTGCAATGTTAGGTCAAAAAGCGATAGTAAGATGTCGCTATTTTATATGTTCATTAAATAAAACGTTAGAAAATAATCACTTAGGCCCGAATTCTGAGAGACCGTCTAATTCTCATCTCAATCTAATTTCACCTTAGACTCGATCTAATTAGAGCCAGTGTCAATGCCATTGTGTCCACTCTAAGTTGACACGAGATTCAGATGAGTGGAGTTGCGAACTAATGTTTTTAGGATGTAATTAAAATGGTTGCTAGACTGGTACGGAAACTCCGCCTTCGCGCATCTCGCGATTACTTCGCGGTTCAAGAGATCTTGTACTTACTCTAGTGCAAGTTCTGATTTTGATAGAACTTTGACGAATTGCTCCATTAGGCCCAATTTTATGTGCAGTGTTGGAAGCAGTATTTTTTGAGAATTCACCAAACTCATACGCAGAACATTCTTGCTCCCAGGTTCTAAATGCTCTCTTGAAGGCCATGCTGTTCTTGTCCGGTGCTGTTCCCGTGCCCTACTATCCCATTCACACATAAAACAAGGAAATTTTGTGAATCCACTTTGCTGTCCGAGTAACATCCCAGACACCTTCAAGTCCCCACAAACCATCCACTCATGCTCGGAGTATTTAATTTTCTGTAACACAAGCTGCAGATTTTCATAAGTTTCTTTGAGATCAATCGAATCCCCACAGGCAATGAAGCGTATCAGTTGCCATTATGCAACAGAACTACTTTCAGGCTTCTTTTGGATGAGTCAATAAATGGTCTCCAATCTTGTTTATTTTATTCTATCCCGAATGCTTCTACTAATCCGGGTATGTTACAACAGAACACTAAACTTTTGTACCCTTGTTCGGTACCTACGATAGGATGTTCCTGGAGCCAACAAATTCTTTTCTCGCAACCTGAAACCTAGAAGTTCTGCTTTTTCTTTAGTTAAACGTAAATCTCTCACTTAGTCATCTAGCTCGTATTGTTCAAACAACCGAGGTTTCACGCTTTCGAAATCACAGTCAGACTCAGTATCAGGTACCTTGCACTCAGATTCGCTACTAGTCAGGGGTAGACTTTGTAATGTTTCGGGTGGGTCTGGTACAGGAATGTGTTCATCATGAGGAACTGGACGCAATGCTGATAGAAGATTCAAAAGTAGCAGTCATCGGAATGATTTGTTTGTTCCCTCCATACCATGAGGACTCCAAATCTAAACGATTTCTTTTTCCCATCTTACCACTTCCGTAAATCCTCTACACAAGCGTAACATACCTTGTGTGGTCAAGCATTTTGATGTTGAAACTGATTAATAATATAGGTAAATAATATTTATATGAAATTGAAAGTTAATATTAATAGTTATAATATAATAATAATAATGAAATTAAGTAAATTTAATGAAGTTGAATGCAATTTGAATAACTTGAGATACCAAAAAAATTAAGTTACAAAAGAAATATATATATATATATATATATATATATATATATATATATATATTTATATATAATTTATACTTGGTCATTATGCAGCCCAACCAATATATAAACAGAACCTTATTTAGCCCAAAGAGTCGTTGTTTAGCCCTCCTCTGGGCTAAATAACGTTTTACGTGTATTTTAGCACTATTCGTTAAATCTGTTATGGCAATCCCCCCTCATAAAATTTCCTGGAGGCTGCACAACGACCCATTTACCCATACAGTTATACGGAATAGTTCACTAAAGTTCACTGTAGGTGGCGCTTTCTGTATACGTATATACAGGATAGGTTCGCTGCATCAAGTGTAGCCCAGGTCGACTTTCATGACCTCGATAAATGAAATTGCTGACACAGTCACTTTGTAAATGTTTTAACTAAAAAATTTGGCTCTGAATTTTCAGTCGTCATTTACTTCGGTCATTGCAAAACAACTACTTCGGTCACTGCAGAACAACTACTTCGGTCACTGCAGAACAACATATATCAACATGCGAGTGTCCTTTGTGTTAATGTATGTGTTAATGTCACAGTATATATTTATCGAACTTATTGATTATATGCCCTGCACAGAGAATGTAGATGAAGCAGGGATGAATTTAGCTCGCCGTCTCTTGGAGGAATCTACTCCTCGAGGATATAGACTTTCAAATTTTTACCCTGCTGTACAAACTGGTCGTAACCCACATCGATGGGTGTGTATTTTTGATAAACTGGATAATATTTATCAAACAGATTGCAACTATTTGACCAACATTAGAGCAGATTTCAAGCAAAATTGTCCTCTAGGATGTGACATTAGTCAAGTGGTCGTCGCATCTCCCCCAAATGGAGGATTTATTCAAATAGAGTTTTTGGTAAATTGTAAATATACAAAAATACCAAGAAAACGACGGTACATACACATACAGAATAATATTCACTGCACAAGTTTGATAGGAACAGCATTTCAACGAGAAAGAGCCACCTGCACAGGTTTTCAATTTCAAAGATTAATGTGAGTGACCGTGTGGAATTATAAAAAATATACATACATCAACTGTTATTTTGTACTTTTTTTAACTTAATATTGACTTCTCTATTTTTTTAGTTTAATATTATAATTTGTAGTTTATGTTTAATATTGCATTTTGTATTTTTTATTTAATATTGTATTCCATATGTTTTTGTTAAAGTTGCCGTACAAGAAAAATAAAGTTTTATTTTAAATTTTTACTTTTCCATAACATTTTTATTGCAAAGATGATTATACAGTGTTTCCCAAAAGTAACGGTTAAATTCTACACTGTGAACGCGCAGTGGAACAATCCATATAAATGAGTGCCAGGTCATCTGCAGCCGAAACCCTCGGACAGGTAAACCTATTTTTTTTCACCCCCACTCCTTTCCGCAATGACGTCATCGACATTTTTTTTAAATGGGACCCCCCCAATTTTTTAGCAGATCTGGGTAGATTTGTGAATTCTGATATTTTATCAATATGCATATTTTGACATTGGCATTTACGGTACCCGAGATATTAATTATGAAAGATAAGAGTAAAAAATGGAAAATTTTCTACAGTCAATTAATACATTGTGCCGAAAAAGATTTTTTTTTTGAAAATTATCATTTGTTTCAACGCCTTACTTTGTCGACATTCAGTTTCAGCTTATTAAGCTCGCACCATACCGCAACATGACTTGCGTCGCTCTGTAACTTTACAATATTATTCAGCGAAGTAATAGTTGAATACATTTTGAGATCATCGGCGTAGGCTAAGGCTGGGCAAGAGAGAGATAATAGCAGAACGTTGACGAATAGAACAAAAAGTAATGGCCCGAGATTAAAGCCTTGACGGACTCCAGAAGTTGGTACAAACTCAAAAGAGGAAAAGCCATTATAGTATACGTACTGACTCCTTTGCACCAGATATGATTTCAAAAGACTTAACAAAGACGGTGCTACTCCGAAGCAGTCTAACTTATGCAATAACAGGCTGTGATGGACTGTATCAAATGCACGAGAAAAGTCTGTGTATACTATATCCACTCTACCGTGATTATCCAAAGCTTCGTATAAATACTGAGTTATTGAAGTTAATTTTGTTACTGTAGATCTCATCGGCATGAAGCCGTGCTGAAAGGGAGAGATGAACGGATGCTTATTGCGAAGTATACAATTATAAATCACCCGTTCGTAAACCTTGGAAAAGGAAGAGAGTATGGCAATTGGCCGATAGTTGGTAAGCAGCTGATTATCGCCTTTCTTAAAGACAGGTTTGATACGTGCTCGTTTCCATAAGGAAAGAAAACTACTCGTTGTTATAGCTAAGTTTATAATAAGGCGTAATGGTGTAGCAAAAATAAAACGACAATCTTTAATAAGAAAGCTAGGTATCATATCCTCTCCAGCAGTAAATCCACCTCGAAGTGATTTCATAATATCAATCAAATATTCTTCAGTAACAGGTTGCAGTACGAACGAGGAATAAAGACACGGAGTATCAGAAGTCACTACCTCTGAATCGGTTATATAAGCGTATGAAAAAATCTTGGCGAATGCATTGACAACATCCTGCGGATCATCTATTTCAACTTCACCATCTCTAAGAATGCCTGGAATGCGTGTAGTGCCTTTCTTAAGTCGGATAAAATTCCAAAGCCGTGATGGGTCGCGTTTAATGTCACACTCCACTAATTCAATATAAGAGGAATATGCTGTTCTAATTTGACTTGATGACGTAACCTCTTAAATTCATTAAAAAAATAAATATTGTTCGTGGAAATCCATTTACGTGGATAATAATTCTTCATTTTTAGGTTAGCTTTGAGTGATTTAGTAAACCATGGTGGACAAGTTAAACCTCCTGATGTGAACCCTGATACTTTTGTCGAAGATGGAATACAAACATTCGTAGAACTTAACCAAAGCATGATTAACTGAATTATATTGCTCGAGGAAGGACCAGTCTGCATTGCAAAGATCAGCGTAGAGCTTTGTAAAATTAGTTCGTTTGAAATTGTACCGCTTGCTTGGTGCAGATGGGAAAGATTTCGTCGGAGGTGAATGTTGAAATGATACAGACAGAGAGAGAGCAGGATGATGCAGATCTTCAGGTAGCATAGGAGATTCACATCTCTGAACATCAGTGTGGAATTCGCAATTAGTTAAAACAAAATCCAGAATAATACCATTCTCGTTATGAATAGGATTACATTTATGAAAACAAAGACAAATGAAACAAATATAAAAATGTTTACTAAAATTTTTTTTTGCAGAGTCTATTAGTATAATAGAAATATACAATAATGTTTCATGTGAGCACGCTCCTACACGTTTAAGCGTGCCCTTATTTTTTATTATTATTAACAGTTTGATTAATTGGAATCAGACACAAACTCTTATCTGCTTCAACTAATCTATATTGCACTTAACTAACAACTTAACTATATATTTAACAATAATTATGCGGACAAACGGAATAACTGTTTATGTTGTCTAAACGTTGCGAAAACTGATAATCTACTGCCTTTTTTAGCGTCGCACTTGACCGAAGGGTGTTGGCCAGGGGTCCGGATGACAAATTCCTAGAAGGGAGGCAAGCAGGCCTGGACCCCTATTCTTGACATCGAGAGAACTTTAAAGTTCACACGTGAACATAGGAAATCACTTCCTTAGAAGTTCATGTTCCTTTCTCTTGATTGTGAAACTGATATTCTTGAACGTCAGTGAGTGGGAATGTAATGCGAAGTTCCTGCGAGAACTTTTACAGTGTTGCCGGTGCTATTATCGAACTTTACCCAATGAGAATAGAGTATAAATCAGCTGTTTTCTATTTGTAAAGTGCCGGATTACGGTTTGTGTTTCACTGACGGTGGCATACACGGTGGCAAGTTTAGTTTCTCAAGAAAATGCGAAGTGGGCAAGTTAAAAATGTTCAAAAAGATATTCTTATTGAATTTATTAAAAGCCATCACGATTTACAAACTGGAAAATTCACAGCCAGTTTTACTAAACAAATTGCCCAAACATTGTGGGAAGAAGTAACTGTTTCACTAAACGCTGTACCAGCAGCCCCACAAAAAACATGGATGCAGTGGCGTAAGGTATGTATGATTATCAATGTGAGTTTGTTAATAGATTTGATGCTTGTGTTTTAGACATGGCAGGATTTGAAGAAAAATGCCAAAGCTAAGACTGCTGTCATTAGACAGCATGCTATGGGCACTGGAGGAGGGTCTCCTTGCAACATAAAGCTAACAGAAAGTGACTTAGAAATTGTAAATGACATTATAGTGCCAACAGTAATAGAAGGGAACCAAAGTATCATGGAATCTACTTGTGCATTTCAGTTTGAGGTAAGTTGTTGAATTTTTGTATCATTAATTTTTTTTATAGTGACTATTGTAACATGCAAAATATAAAGATCTAATGAAACACTAGTACACTTAAAAATATTCACAAAAGTTTTTCTTTTATCAAGGAACAGGACTTGCAAGAAGACGATTTGCAAGAGCCAGAGCCACAAACACTCGATTTACTGCAAGATCAAACTGTTGTATCACAAGCCGCAGGCAGTAGTAAAGTAGTTGATTCTGAAGAAAGTGAGGTATGTTTATGTTATATTATTGAATCGTAATTTTTTTTTAAATCATGGTGTCTAGATTTTCCAATACTTATGTAAACAGTTGCATACAGATATTCTTTCTTATAGAGGTATTGGATTTTGGCAGAAGTGCACAGACATCAAAGTCCACCATAAATAAAGAAGCAAGGATAGGCAATCCCACACCCTCCCGAAAGCGGTTACTGAATTCCCCAGAAACAGCTACCAGAATGACAAAAGTAAAACGCCTGGAAAAATCATTGACCTTGACCAAAGAACTGGTAACAGTCTCAAAAGAAAAAAAAGTAGCTCTTGAAAATTATTATGAAGAAAAACTCAAATTGTTGAGAATAAAACTTGAAAGAGACAATAAATACCATGAAGAAAAACTTAATATATTAAAGGAGCGAAACATGATCCACAGTGAAATCCTGCACACATTAAAAAATATAGAAAATGGGTTAAGCTAATTTTTTTTTAATATTAAAAGAAGTTATGTTTTTCAGTTCTATATGTTTGGTATATATTTATTGTTTATATAATAAAAAAAACATTTCAATTAAAATGTGTCGCAATTATTCTTCTTTGCAACCGTCTGCCAGCGGTAAGATCTGGATTAATTCGGCCAATGGGGTCTTGAAAATCCTCTACAGGAATATCCATTCCAAAATCTTCATCAATTTCTGGAGCCTCTGGTTCAGGTAGTCTGTGATGTATACACATGTTGTGTAAAACTATGCATGAATGTATAATTTTTGCAGCTGTAGTAGGAGTGTAATGGAGTACTCGATGTTTTAATAAGCATCGAAATCTGTTTTTCAGTATTCCATTACATCGTTCAATTGTACTTCTAGCTGATAAAACAGCATTATTGAATGCTTCTGCTGGAGTCCCTGGTTCTGGATTTCGTAAGGGCGTCATCAGCCACGGTCTTAAGGGATAACCTGAAATGTTATTTTAGCTAGGTACTATCAATATAAAGAAATATAATTTACCTGAATCGCCCAAAAGAAAAAAAATATTCTGATCATTCCGTCTGTACAACTCTTCCATTAATTGGGAAATTTGGGACTCTCTCCAAATATGTGCATCATGACAACTGCCAGGAAATCGGGCATTTACATTCAAAATTTTCAGATTTTCATCACATATCTACCAATACATATATATGTAAATTATAAGTGTACAATTCAGCTGTAACACACTATACCAATTGTACATTGATCGAATGATAACTTTTACGATTAATGTATATATGTTCAGGATGGAGAGGATTGTTATCAGCAGGCCTTATTATAGCAACATGGGTGCAGTCGATAATACCTATTGTACCAGGCACACCATATTTAGCATAAAATCTACAATATAAGCAATTATACATCATAACTGTATTATATCTTTTATAGATTTACCTATTTCTTAACTGCTGCAGTTCTCCCATGTTATTAGGAAAATGTACCCAATTGTCAAAAATTGGAGGTTGCAATAGAGCATCGCAGAATTCATGAAGGGCCCGAGAAACTGTAGGTTGACTGACAGCTGTGTAACTATTACTGCCTGTTAGTTCTTGATAGCTACCCGATGCAAGAAAACGTAAAGCTACAAGAACCTTAAAAAATAATATAAATTCAATTATATTCATTTCAATAAACCATATTACTTACCTTTCTTTGCACTGTCATTGCAGACATTCTTGTTGCAGGTTGCATAAAAGGGATAACAAGTTCAATTATCTCTCTTGTTAGTTCCTTGCTTGTTCGGAACTTCATGAAATTCTCATCTGTCAGAGTGAATGGGTCTGTCATTTGCAGTACCTGTCGTTGATAATCCACTTGTTCCTCTGCATCTTGCAAGTCTTGTATGACTGCGTTTGCTTCTAAAATTTCATCTAAATCCATGTTCTACTTTGAAATAAAGGTACTATAACCTGCAACCAAGAGTCAAATTGTTATATTCATACTAATGGTGAATTCATTATATACATTATTTTAAAATTCATTTAAGAACATAACTTATAAACGACAGTACTAACTCAAATTTCTTTTTGATATTCTCGGTAATTTATAAGTTATGTTCTGAAATTTACTTTAAAGCAGTTACATAAATAAGACGACAATTTAGTACTTACTTTCAAGGATTAATTAAAGTTTCTCAATTTCATTTTAAGGTTAAAATAACACACACGTAAGTAAACACACACCACTTCTCCTGAGAAATGTAACTTCTCTTACCGCAGACCAGTAGAAACAGGTTCTCACGACGCTCATGCGATAAGCGCTAATGAACTTTTCAAGAATACCAACTTATGCGTTCTCGAGAGAACTCGGCGTAACTCCGCCCACTTCTCACGAGAAAGTTGTAGGGAATTATTTCAAGAATAGGGGTCCTGACCGATTACAACTTCGTTAAATAACATTGCTTCGGACTGACTTCTGACTTATATCGAAATAATTTACACCGCAACAAATAATATAATACAAATAAAAACTAATATAATATGTTACACAAAAATACAATAATATAGATACTTATTTACATATATAACGTACGTACAGTTTAAAAAACTACCATGCTTTAAAATGACAACTATAAACGAACGTATCTCTTAGTCCATATACTCTTATTTACAACTGTCACTTGCCACAAAAAATAACCTCACTTTTGTATGATTAAAAACGCAATATTACTAATTAAAATTTTATTTTTAACAACAGATTTTAATTACCAAAAGCTTCTTTAGTTCCGTAAAGAGCATATTTCCCAATAGAAATTTTAACGTGAAAACTGTGGGTGAATAAGGTGAATAACTCAATACTTTCGTTACGTTCAACAAATGTCAGTGAGTAACTGGACAATCAAGTTAAGACACGTATTAATTTTCCATGGATAACTGCGAGTTTTTTTCAACTGTACACACTTTATATAATAGATAACAATTAGTTGATTAATATATTGCATAGAAATCTGCCTACCTTAATTATTAGCAAGGATTTCAATTTTTTTCATTTGACAACGTAGAAAAGTTACTGAGTTTCATTTCAGTTTTTTTTTGTAATTTAACTAGTACCAGTTGTTTCATTAAAAATTCTATATGCTCGCTATATTGATTGTAGTGCTTACTACAAAAGTATTTAAATACCTCACAGTCTTCGCACTTCCGTAATCTCGCAGATAAATTAATAATTCTTGCCATTGTATTTAATTAAATTCTTCACCTAACTGTAAAAATGTTTTGCAATTCTTACAATTTGGATTTTTTTTTTATAATTCTGTATGTTATACACGGTGGCCAGAAAAATGCGGACAAACGCCACACAGGCCAAATCTTTGTTTAATTCTGAGTTGACAATCTTAATTGAAAAAAGTAGTACAGTGCTTTCTTAAGTCACACGAGCAGCTTAAAAGAATTGTAAATTTGGCAACACCTAATCAGACAAGTACTGTGGTAGTAATCATTTTATTATTTACTATAAATCAGGTAAATACGCAAATTAGCAAGAATTTTATGTTAACATGGATACCAATTGTATTCAAATTTAAAGATAATATGAAAAAATTATAAGAACTGTTCAAATTGGTAGCCATCAGTTTCCAGACATAATTCCAATCTTCGAGGAAGCGAATTCAAAACGCGCTCCAACATATCCGGGGTGATTAATCGAACTGCCGCCGTAATTTTATTAATTACATCCTCTTCGTTCACTGGAGGCGTTGCATAGACCTTTTCCTTTAAAAACCCCCAAACGAAAAAGTCCAGAGGATTCATATCGGGAGATCTTGCCGGCCATGCTATTGGACCGTTACGCCCTATCCACCGATTCGGAAAGTGTTCGTTTAACCAATCCCTAGAAATTCTGGCATTGTGAGCAGGGGCTCCGTCATGCATGTACAACAAATTCAGTGGAATATTATCCAGTACTTCTTCTAAAACGTTAACGTACTCAATTCCATTTAGACGATTTGGAAGAAATATTGGTCCAACAACTCGGAGATTTAAAATCCCCAGCCAAACATTTACCGAAAATCTTCTCTGATGTCCAATTTCCCTTACTGCCTTGGGATTTTCGTCCGCCCAAAAATGAAAATTATGGCTATTAAAGACGCCATCTCTCGTAAACAAGCATTCGTCGCTCCAGAGAATATGCAATAAAAAGTTCGGCTCTTCTTGAATCCTTTGTAAAATATTGCTACAAAACATTCTTCTGTGCACATTATCGTTCACATACAAAGGCTGCACTTTCCTTGCATGAAACGGATGCAACAAATTTTGAGATAGTACTGAGTGCACTGTTGTTTTGCTAGGAATATTTAGTTCCCGAGCTATTTGTCTTGTGCTGGACGTCGGATCTTTGTAAACAGCATCCAATATTTGCTCTTCTAATTGAACTGTTCGACGCCCTCTAGGTCTACCGCTGTTACGATAATTCGGTATAAAGGAGCCAGTTTCTCTAAGTCGCTGATCCATTCTACGGAACGTGTTGGTGGATGGATGTCGCCGTTGAGGATACCGTATTTGATATTCTTCTTTTGCCAAGTTTGCATTTCCATTGCAAAATCCGAATACCATATACATGTCGACGTATTCTCCAAAGGTAAACATTGTTCGGTACTAAGAACAGCACTAAATGTTTATCTTATTTCAAGAGCCAAATGTCACATGAGAAACGTCAAAAATTGACAACTACTTACTACTTTTAAACAAGCAGCCTTACAGTACCACGTTGCCATATGTACTTTAATTTCAAAAAAGCCAATGAAGAAATGTTAAAAATGTAAACCATTGGTATTAATCGATTAGTTACATCAATGCATTTGAGATAATTCCATTTCTAAATTTCATCACAATGATTTTACATAGATAAATTTGACGAATTTTGCTAAATTTTAGCCGTACATCTTAAGGTTTGATGGTCTCGTGCGCCTTAAGGAAGGACCGCATAACTTTTTTGGATTAAGATTATCGCCTCAGAATTGAACAAAGAATCGTTCTACCTGGCGTTTGTCCGCAGTTTTCTGGCCACCGTGTATAACCGGCAACGTATACCACGGAGCAGGTTCCCAATGAAAATTTCAATATCCATGGTCAACTCCACGTTTTCCCGATTTTGTGAAGAACTTTCTTGATATTCGTTTTCATGCCCGTACCCATTCACGACGTTTAGACGTAAAGTGGTTTCATCAGCCGGGCTATCCTTATTCCATCCTATTGTGGTGTTGTCACTTTGAATTTTGGTTTCCACGATTTCTCTATTTTGATCACTTTGAATTTTGGTTTCTACGATTTCTCTATTTTGATATGTGTTTCGCGAATCACTCCCATGTTCCTGTTCTTCTGTAGTGTTCATAAATAATTCATATTCTATGTCGTTAGAATTACATATTTTAATGGATTTGAAGAAACTAATGGCATTCAATGAAGTTTCGTTTATAAGTGTTTTAGTTTCTGACAAAGCACAATGCATGGATTTTTATTATGAACAGACGCACTGTTCAGACAATTAGTAATTTCATTTGTGCTTTCAATAAAATCTGCTGTGTTGTCCCAAGCAGCAAGGTGTCGTCTTTTTCACGTCAAAAATTGGTCATCGTTTACGTCGAATGACCAATATCAGTGACGTATTAAAGACGTAAAAATGACGGGCAAATGTCACAGCCCGGCGACGTCGTTTTTGTACGGCAAATAGTCGTGTATTTCTGACGTCATTTTTAATTGTATTATCTATGACGCATAAGTAACCAAGAAACTAAATCATATTTTAATTTTTATTCAAATATCTGTACATATGTATACATATACCTATGAACAATAACTAAATAATATTTTTAATAAATTCATACATATTTTTAAAAATTCCAAATAAAAATAACATAAAAAGCTATTACTAACTTAAGTGCCCAAGTCCTATCGCAAGGACCGTTAAAATATTCATATAACAGGTTATGAAATATGAGTTACCAATACCCACCTTCTTTACACAGTTTGCTAATAACTAAAACAATAAATACCTAAAGCCAGTACACGTACAAGTGCAATATACTTTAATTAGCTAATACATAATAAATTAACGCTCAAAAACAAATCGCACTAAACTTAAGCACCACGGGCACTACGACTACGATAGACAAGAACAATGTCTCAATATCGAGTGTCGGCGCATGCGTTGCATACCCCGTAATAGAAGTCTACTAAATTTCTTATGTATTAAAATGGTATTAATAAATTCAATCATGTTTATAATTTATACTTTCCTACAAAATCTAATATCTTGTCAAATCTATAACTAAATATATTATCGAAACGAAACTTTTAAAATTAGTGTCAAATTTATGTTATTAAAGTGACGTTCTATTCACGTGATTTATAAACGTCAAATTTTAAACAAAATTTTTACGAAAAAATGACGTTTAAAACTGGTCATTCGACGTCCTTGACCAATTTTAACCAAATAATGACGTGATGAAAACGACTGCTTGCTGCTTGGGGTATGCACTGTTTAACTGCAATTCATTAGTGCGAACTGTTACTCTCATCGTGGCAACAAACGTATGACTGAGTATCTGCATAGCAAGAATCTGTAATTTTCACGGCAGCTCGGGCTAAATGAATTTGTTTTATCTTTTATTTTATTAAGTTCTAACTATGTCCTACCAAGAAACAAAGTTTCCATTACAGTATAACTAGATCGCTGTTAATTAAATTATTTCTAATATTTTTTATAATGCAGTGGAAGTCATTTACTCAGTATATTTTTCGCTGATTGTGCTCAGAGAAACATTGATCTTGTTTAATTCCTAATCCATTCATTGCCATGCGATTTGTTGAACTTTGATCACATACTACTCCCCTTATTTTTAATCCAATATCGGACAGAACATCTATCTCTTTGAAAAGTAATTATTTTAATGCGGATCCTTGTACAGGATGTGCTGATTTGCTTTGCTATTTGATAGCCACTGGAATTTTCCATTGATGAATTAATCACCAAGCCATAAATACTAAAGCCTGAGTAAGATATTTATTTGACGTTCTAAAAAAAATCAAATCTTCGAACCCTTCAATCTTGTCTAATGTTGGAGAAAACATTAAACATTTTTGAATAGACATTGCTATTATTTTTCGTAAAGTAGGTGATGTTGAGTTCCTGGCTTCCGTGGGAACCGCGTATCTCGGATTTCTCCTACTGCCGACGTTTCGTTCTCCATTGCAGAAGAACATCCTCAGGGCTGTTGTTGTTGGTGCTCTTTCTGCTGCTTCTTGTAAGTCGTTGAGACTGAGTTGGTATGTCCGTTGTCGTGGTATTTATAGTGGTCAGTGGGGTGGAACGGTGGACGAGTATTGGTCTGTTGGTGCGTGACGGGTCGTTAACTAGATGTTTCCAAGTATTGTGAAGGTAGAAGCCCTTATCACGGTTCAAGTTAGTGGGATGTTTGAAAATTTCTATAGATTCACGGATTTTACGGTTAAAGAAATGAGATTAGCGGGCTAGGAGTTTTGTGTCGGAAAATTGGATTTAGTGGCCGGATTCTAGTTTTGTGTTCAGTTAGGGCGGAGCCAGTTGTTTGTAGTAGCATTAAATCAACCGTTATTATTGTTTCAATCAACCAATCAGACCATAATTCTGCTATTACCATAATCAGTGCTTAAGCACATTCAATAAGCCCAACGCAAAGTATTCAACTACCTACCTATCTACATTCCAAAAACTTCAATTAGTGTAAATTGTCTTGTCAGCTCTCGCTCTCAGATAGTGTCGAAAAACAACTTTATGTAATAGCGCTACACTGCACTTGCTTCGAATTTCCACCATTGCAAGTGGTCTACGGTGCATCTATGAATTTGACTCGGTAAAACGAGAGGCCTGTACTTGTTTAACTCCTCTCTGAGCCACTATTTTATTTGGTCTTCGGACTGTCGTCACTCCTGTTTCGTCCATATTCGGCGACCATTTTAGAAGTTTTTAGGGACATGTCGAATTTTTGTTTGAAAAATTTCCAATTGCCATATTTCCGGAAACCACAAATTCACTTGATACTTTAACACTTCTGATAAATATATTGTTAGTTTCTTACATTTTTGCAGCTCTTTTAATTATTTACAGGCTCTTTTTGTTAATTACTTCTGACTGCGCCATGTCTTGCGTAGCCACGTTGGATGTATACGTGGTGTGTACTGTTTGATCTGTAACCCTACATACATGTATGTTTTAAGCTTGTTTTACATTATCACGTAAAATGATACCACGTATATCAAGTTTTAGGACAGTGTAAAATAAATTATGGTACCATAAAATTTGTAATAGGGCTACCTCTCGCAGTAATCACTGCAGTTATTCTTTTTGACAAATTGTTTACAAGATTGCGGCACTCTTCTGCAGTAATATTATTCCATTCTTGAGTTAAAACTTTTTCAATGCTGCTGAGGAAGTTATTTTTGGTACTAGTCCTAACATTTCGCTTTAAAATACCCCATCAATGTTCCATTGTGCACTTTATCGTAATTGCAGATGGGGCAGGGTATGTTATGTTATTGATCCACAGCTTCTTCCAAATTAGTATCACCCAAAACCTTGGAAAATACCTTTGGATAAGTTCTAATCGTTGTCCAGGGATTATCTATCGATTGCGCTTTTTCTGTTGCTTCTTCCGGCGAATAGCGGTAGAGAAAGCCTTGGTTTAGAGTGCACCCTCGAGCGGTAAACACGTTCTCCCGATTCTAGTTTCTTGATGATTTTTTCTATTTCTGGATCACTGATCTGCTCCTGGCGGACTTGGTTCGGACCTTTACTTGGGAGTTCGGACGAGACGTTGCATATGGGGTTATATTCTCGAAGATTGGACGCGATAGTGTGTCCGCCAATACGTTGGCTCTTCCTGGAGTGCATTCGATAGTTAGGTTGTATTGCCGGAGTTGGAGACGCCTCACCTCGCCAACCTTCCACTTAGGTATTTTAGTGCCATTAGCCATCAGTGATCGCTGATGGCAATTGTGGGGGGTCTTCGACGTACCCACGGTATTTTTGCACCGCCTATACTAAAGTGCCTCCCGTTCGGTAGTGATGTACGAGGCGCGTTCATAAAGTAAGGGCCGTTTGGTCACAGAAAAAAATGTACTCATAAGAAACAAATTTTATTGTTATATTTAGTTAGGTACAATCTTACTTTACTTCTCTACATAATCGCCGTTCACTTCTAAGCATTTTTCGTACCGCTGCACCAGCTTCTTTAACCCCTCTGCATAGAAGCTTGCCGCCTGAGAGTTGAACCAGTTGACAACGGCGTTTTTGAGTCCCTCTTCGGTTTCAAAACGTCGTCCACCGAGCCGCTGTTTAAAATGCAAGAAGAGGAAGTAGTCACTAGGTGCAAGGTCGGGACTGTACGGTGGGTGGTCAAAAAGTTCCCAACGAAAATCTTGAATTTTCTCAATGGTTTTGCCAGCAGTGTGAGGACGCGCGTTATCGTGGAGGAGGATTAAGCCAGATGACAGTTTCCCGCGGCGTTTGTTTTGAATCGCACGTCTCAATTTTTTGAGCGTTTCGCAGTACACGTCAGCTGTAATTGTTGTCCCACGTTCCATGAAATCAACCAAAAGTTTGCTTAAACTTTTTCGGTTTTGGTGAAGATGAGTGTCGCCACTGCATCGATTGCAGTTTTGTTTCTGGGTTGGCGTAGGATACCCACGTCTCGTCCCCAGTAACAATGTGAGAAAAGAAATCATCTCCATCTTGTTGATAACGGGCCAAAAACTTTCGTCCACTAGACATTCTTTGCTCTTTGTGGTGGTAGGTGAGCATTTTTGGTACCCACCTTGCACACAATTTGCGGTATGCGAGGTTATCTGTTACAATATTGTAAACAGTACTGCGTCCAAGTTGAGGAAATTTGTCAGCCAGGCCACTAATCGTCAATCGACGTTCGGATCGCAGTGTTTGGCCCACTTGTGAAACGATTTCATCGGTCTGGATACTGGGCCTGCCACTCCTCTCTTCGTCATGGACATTTGTTCTCCCATTTTTAAAATCACGGCACCATTGTCTAACCTTTCCTTCACTCATAACAGTAGGTCCGTAAACCAGGCATAACTCCCGATGAATTTCAGCAGCCGACGATCCTTTTGCACATAAGAAACGAATCACAGAACGCACTTCACAGTTGGCGGGATCAAAGATTTTCGCAGCCATTGTTCTTTGCATTCACGGACAACAATACGACTTCGGAATCAAAACAAATGACGCTGCAGCTTCGCAATGAGTCAGTAGATGGCGCTGCAGTAGTAAAACTGTGCTTCGAAGCGCCAATATTTACATATAAGCAAACGGCCCTTACTTTATGAACGCGCCTCGTAGTTTTCCTCTGCGGATGTGAAAAAATCGGCTTACATTCTCGATGGGTCTCTCGTCCGGTCCCTCCCCCTGAAGGAGAGATACTCCTAAAGGGTACGCAGTGGCGTCCGTGCATAGTTTATAAGGCAGGCATGGATTCACTTGTCGAAGAACGGGGATATCGTGATTGCTTTAAAGTCCGAAAGGCGGTTTCCTGCGCGACCTGCCTTTGTATGAGACTTCCTCTCTTGTGAGGTTTATCAGCGGTTACAAGTTTACAGGAACGTTAGTAGCTGCGTCAGGTTCCTAGGGGCTGGCATCGCACTGATAGCTTCAATTTTCCGTGAATCGGTTTGGATTCCCGTAGGTGTGATTAGGTGTCCTAGGTATCACTTGCAAAACGACACATATGGCGATTTATGCGAAACTTGAATTGTTGCATGCCGTCGAAATATTAATGCAAACTTTGGTCACCTCGTTTAGCTTCCAATGGTCGATACATAGTCGAGTTCCTCCATTCGGTTTGGAGACCAGTACTACCGGAGCGGCTCAGGCACTTTCGCTTTCTTCGGCGTATCTCTTTTCCAGAAGGTCATTCGCTATGGTGGTTGCAGTGGGAGCTCGTGAGTCTGGTGATGGTGCGAGTGGCGCTATCGGAGAGCGTCTTGTGGAGCGCTATGAAACTAATCTAGGGGCCGTTAAAGATTGCATCTCCAACTCCTTTAAAGGCTTGCAAAATGTTTGTTTTAAGCTTTTCAAGACTACGATATTGCCTGCTTTCGACATACACTCACCGTACAAGAATCCCACAAAGATTTTAAATAGAATTAATATATGGTGAGCATGGTGGCCACTGCAAAAACATTAACATTAGGCTCAGCTAACCAGTTCATAGTACTTCGACTAACATACATTGGAGCGTTATCGTGCAAGTTAACAGCTTATCACTTTAACCCTTGAACTTACGACGAGAGTGCGAAAGATTTCAAAATTACACAAACACTCAACAACTTTCTTCTCACTTTTTTCTCCAAAATGTAGATCAATCATGAAAGACCCAAAGAGCAATTCCCTTGTTTGAGCGTTTCTGGTTCGAACTCGTAAATAGCCAGGAATTACTTTCAGTGCTTCTTTTAATAATATGCCAATTTGGGCCTTGCCCGCCTTACAAGATATTTTAGGGATGAACGAATTGACGGTACTCTCTTTACCTAAATTTATCTTCCTTCTCAGAAAATTTAGGTATTCAAATAAAACTACAAATCTGTTAGAAAATAATTGAAATTAACCTGCGCCCACAATAATTTTTATATCCGTAGATACGTATTTCGGCAGCTAAGCTGCCATCTTCAGTACGCTACCAACTTACTCTCCAACTCTGTTAGAAAATGATTTAATAAAGAAAATTAAACAAATTTGAACAGCATATGAAATTACCCTCTACCGTTGCAACTCCTTTAATGTATTTGGTATTTAATGCATTTAAAAAATTTAAAAAATCAATTTTTCAAATCCATATAATTTTAGGAAATTGATAATTAGAACCCATCAGTTTAAATTCCAATGTTGTACATGCAAAAAAGAAAGTTTCATTAAAAAAAAATAATTACTTTACAATGCCAGTCGTACGACTGCAAAATTCTTTTTGGACGCTGTGCAGGGCTCTCCATGGCGCTCCATGTCACTGTCGCATGACCGGCAACAGAGGTGGTAACACGTCGCAGGAAAGGCGGTGTCACTAGCTAATTTACTTCCGCACTTATTGCACATAAACGGTCTCACTGGAAAAGTATAAGGGAACAGTGAACCCGTTTGAACCGTATGATGATATATTAAGCATTCACTCTTTTTTCTCGACAGAGAAGGCTGTGGTCTCGTTTCGTTAGGTTGCCGTCATGAATTTTGAGAGATGTCATCTGACATGGAAAATATGTTAATCCCACACCAATAATTTGACCGTACTGCCAAATATGAAGAAGCGCTCACCTAAGAACGTCTCTGTTATAAATAGTGTGCCTACTACTGCAGTCCAGATGATGATAGTGTACTTAAATCATAAACCTGAATTTGGAAATAAATATAATCGTTTCATCTGACGTCCATATTTCGTAGTGATACCAACAAAAATGCCCCTAGCGCCACCAACTCTGACGAGAAAACCAGGTGAACCAGTACGCATACTGTTGTAGAATCCACATAACGTGACGGAGCAGCGGCGTCCGGTGGTCACGTACGAACACTAACGGAATCCGCTTACTCTCGCTGGAGCTGTCAGATTGTATATACTTCTGCATTCATATGTTAATGCTTGAGAAGTAACGGCACCGGGCACCAGTTGCAAGTATCTGCGAAGGTCAGCACGGTAACAAGTGCCATTTCGCTTGAATGATGTGCAATAGCTTTGTTTTTGCAGCAATTCCCAACTGTCAAAAGCATGCGCAGTTCAAATTTCATATTCGTGCAATACAAAATCCAATTTTCCGACTATTCGTCACTTGTTCGAGCAATTTAGCAACTAGTTTTCAATGGTTTGCAAATAGTCAAAATGATTCGCTGATTATCGAGAAACTAATAGTTTGAAACGTGCGCATTGTGTTATGCGACGGTCGCGTGTTATGCAAATGCATTATTTGAGAATATTTTCGCGGCATAACCTAGACATTTCGTTTACTTTTATTAAATTTAAGGTGTTAACAAATTGAAAGGTACGGTATAAGGCATAATTTTTTATTTAATTTAATTATTTTTTCCTTGAAAAATTGTCTGACTCTGATTCGTCTACTAGTCCTGATGATAGTGACCATAATGATTTGGAATTTTATTAATTAGAGAGCGGATTTATATGCGAGTAATTTTGATGAAATATGTGCATATATATGCACTAAAAAATGATGAAATATGCACATATATATGCACTAAAAATGGCGAAATATGTGCAAGATAGGCCGAACACTTCAAATAATGCAATAACTGGTCTACTGTGTTTTATGGGCATTCTTATTCAAATAAAAAACATTATATTTTATACAATTTATTTACATTTATTTGTAAACGCTTATATGAAGGAAGTATGTATATTATGTATGTACATTATTAAGTAAATATTATAACGACTAAAAAAATCTTCGATTATAATTTACAACAATGTGTTTTTCCAAGTTCTCTACCAGGAAATTTTGCCTTTTATCTGACAAAATATTTTTATAAATTGAAAAACTCCTTTCAACATCCACGGAGGTAATTGAGGCATATTTAAAGTGACTCATAGCTGAAAATTCTACACTTAAGTCAATTTCAAAGTTTCCATTCAAAATTTCGTAAATTTCCTCAAGGGTTTTGAAGCCGCTATTTTTATCTAAAACGGATAAACGTTTTTTATTTACTGAACTGCCGATTTTACCTGGAACTTTTGAAATATTCTCTTTAAATTCTTTAACAATTTTAACGGATTCTATTAAAGACATTTTCGGTTTTTCTAAATTGTTTATAGTTTGTATTACAAAACTGTAATGCATTTTGATGAAGTTCAGTTGATTTGCCAATGAAGTTTTTGTTACAATATTTTGTGCCTTTGCAATAGCAGCACTATCTTGGGCATTAAACTCTACAACCAATTCCTTAATTGCTACAAAATGTTCAGCATAAAACATTGCCGCTTCCAACCAAGTTCCCCACCTAGTCAACACTGGTTCGGGAGGTAAAGGTACATTCGGCAATTTTTCCCTGTACAACTGAACTCGTAGGGGACTTTTGACAAATATTTTTTTAATGGTACTAATTAGTAGATTTACATCAGAAAATTCACATCTAATATGTTCAGCTACTCTGTTACATCCATGAGCTAAACAACTCACGTGAACTAAATTTTTATAAATTGTTTTAAATTGCTGCCCGGCTTTAACCATGTAAGGGGCAGCATCTGATACCATAAGTAAAATTTTTTCAGTAGGAACTACATTAGGTGAGAAAAATTTCATAAAACATTCATTAACAGATCTTAAAATACTTAAATGATTAGTTTTGTCTAACTGTGTACAGGCTATTAAATAAGATTCACTAGGTTTATCTTCCCGCAAAGACCCTATTAACAAATTTACAATGTAACGCCCACAAGAATCAGTAGTTTCATCCACAATAAAATAAATATATTGATTTTCTACGATTTTCTTGACTTCTTTTAGAGTATCGTTGTAGATGCGAGGCACGTAATTTTTTCTTAACGTACTTTCATCGGGAACATTTTTCTTGGTATATTTTTCCAAAAAACTTTTAAAAATAGAATTTTGCAGTTTTTTCAAAGGTATGTTTGCACAAATCATCGCCTCGCATAAATCAGCATTAAATTCTTGTTGTTCATTAGATGAAGTCATCAACGACGGTCCACTGTCTAAGGGTAATTGAAATGTTTTCGATTCATTCATCTTCTTGCATTTTGACTTGTGTAGTTCTGTCCCGACATGTTGTGTGACCGAAAATTTTCGTTGGGTTGGTATCTACAACAAGAACTTGAATTTTTTTAAACTGTCTGAACTTTCAATATTCAAGAACCAAGCAAATATTTACCTAAGGAGGAAGAAAACAAACTTAAAACTTACCATTTTACTACAGGCTTTACAGAATACGCTTCCATTGGTGTAAGCAAGCTCGGGATAGCTTCTGATCCAGGAATTAACCAGGCTCGAATTGTCTTTCGGCATATTGCACTTCTCACAAACAAAAATACTTTTACGGAAGAACTAAACGTTCGCAGCAATAACCGACTAATAATCCGTGAAGAAGTGATGAAACAATATTGCAAACATGAACGCCCCACCGCATCGTTAAGAAAGTACTTGGAAATCCCTAATTCACTACTTGGAAAATTCTGCCTGCTTAAGCCCAAGAAGGGTGCAAACTAGACCCTAATTAATGCAACAACATGTTCTGACGAATTAAGAATTCAGGAAAAAATTTACTCACTTCGACACAAATTCTTTCAAATATGCATATATATGCACGTTTTTAAGAAATATGCGAAAATTGAACAAAATGCTCAAATATGCAAAATATGCATGCAATATGCATTTAGCATAGAATCCGCTCTTTATTTATTATTCATCTAGTCAAGATTAATTAGAATTATTGGTTCAAAGAGAAAGGCCAAAGAATCTAAATTACATTGAGTTAACAATTCCAAGATACAGTGATATAGAATTTATGGAACACTTTCGAATCACCAGACATATTGTAGAACTCATTGCAAAACAATTTGCAAATTCACACTATTACAAATACCAGGCTGGAGGAAATGGAAAAGTGTATCCTATAGAACAAGTTTTGATATACATTTGGCGTGTAGGCCATCAAACAGCCTCATTTCGAGATGTGGGGGATAGATTCCATATTGCAATAAGTACTGTACATAAAATTATTCAAACAATGACTTATTTCTTAAGTAATAAAGCTGTTGATATAATAACATGGCCCACAATTAATGAAAAACAAGAAATTGAAAGATATTTTAGAGAACATAATTTTCCTGGAGTTATTGGGTGCATCGACGGATCTCACATAAGAATTGACAAATCCTCTAATGATCCTGATTCGTGTCTAAATAGGAAGCATTACTTTTCAATTCAAGTAAATATTTTTAGGTTTTTGTGTTAAAAGGTACTTACTTATACATATTGACGTGTTGATTGTTGTATTCTTTTTTTAAACAGTTAACCTAATGTCGTGCTAACGTCTTCGTCAAACGCAGAGCAGCGTGGGTCCTTCCACTCTACATTCGACATAAAATGTTCTTAATTTTTCTTTTTCCAGTAGTGTTTCAATAGTGATTAAAAGTTTTTATAAAAAAAAATAGACGTAAACTTATATATAAGAAAACAACAGCCCCAAACAAAGGTAAGTATTCTTTATTTTACCTTTATTCTTTATTTTACCTCAACTAAAACAAAATTAATTTTATTTATTTTCAGTGAAGTAGCTCGCTGCTGTACAAGAATACCCCCATTTCCATTTCAGTCAGCTTGCAAAATCAAGCTTTAAACTGAACTTGCCCGCAGCAAGCGGCTTGATGAATTAACAAAAATAAATAAAATAAACAAAATTATTACCTTTTTCTTTAGCTGCGTTATTACGATTCACAAAACATGCAAAATTAACAAAATTTCACTTAAGGAAAATCCACTCTCTTTTTCCACGTGCTCGCACCTACTTCTCCTTCCACCTGCCGGCCGCTGTTCGAACCTCATCTATCCACGTCACATCCGACCATGTAACTTTAAATGAACTTTAAAACAAAATTCAAAATTAAACATTTTTCACTTTTAGGTAACCCATGCCTATAGCGTCCTCTTTACTGATGCGGATTCTTTTTCCGTCCTGAAGGCGGATGCGGACCTTTCTTCTGCTTCCATTTTCTCGATGTAAAGAATTTCTCGGAAGGAAAAAAGTTGTTTCGTTTGAAACAAGGTCCGTCGACGCTACCTGGGGATCACCATTTTCGACGTTCCCAAAAGAAGGTCTGGACAGTGCCAAATGTTCCTGTAGCTTTTCCTCGATCCAAATCTCAGTGTAAGGACAGTGGAGGAGCAAACATTCTCCATTTAAATTATTCATATTTCCTGACTATTAAAGCAAACAAAATAAAGAAATATTAGAAAATAATAATATAATAAAAAAAAATTCAACCATTTCTAGGGCATAAAAACAAATAAAACCAAAAATAGGATTTTACGCAACAATATGTATGTGCTAGTTACAGATTGTTTGTGATCATACAAGAAAAATAAGAGATATATTTGTTGGTTTCCCAGGATCGGTACATGATAGCCGAGTGTTCAGAGCATCACCCCTAGCTGCAAGTCTTGCTGAAAAATGTGGACATTTTTTCATATTAGGTGATAGTGGATATCCATGTTTGACGACATATCTACTAACACCTTTTAAAGATAGAGGAACTTAACTAGAAGGCAACACAATTATAATAGTAAATTAGCTTCCAGCAGATATGCCGTTGAACACTGTTTTGGAATTCTAAAACAGAAATTTCGAATATTATATCATGTTAAATTACGTAACATCCCGGATATAGTTCATCTTATACAAGCGTGTTGCGTTCTGCATAATTTAACCATTCAAGATGATTTTCCGGAAATAAATATTGAAGACCACAATGCAGTTGAAGAAATAATATACATAATGACTTAGAAGGTGATATAGATGCAGATGACAGAAATGGTATGCAAAGAAGAAATGTATGTATATTACGTGTGTAGATGATTGTTTATTAACTTGTAATCCTATAATGTAAAAATAAAAAATTTGCATCCTAAACATTATTTTATTGAAGAAGTAATCAAATTGTAACTCATAAACAAATAAAAGTAAATTCTGATATTGCTGCTAAAAATGTACATTAATAATGACATGGCAAAAAATAAAAATAAACAGAAAATAAACTGATTATCTAGTAACACTCAGTGAAAAAAACTAGGTACTTGAATTTTATGTTTTAAATACTGCTCAAGAATATTATTTCGTTTTTCATGGGCTTCGGTTTTTCTTTCCTTTACTTCTAATCCATACTTTTTATACTTTATTTTCTCTTCAAAATATTCCTTCTCCATTTTCAATTTCTTCTCGTGTATTTCTAATAATTTCTGATAAAATTATTTTTTATCTTTTCTCATTAATTCTAGAGTAGAATTTTTCATCTGCAGATTAGTCTTCTTCCTTTTACTCAGTGTGTTGGAATTATAGCCTATTGTCTGTCTGTTTTCAAATATTTACTTGTGTGGGGCAGCTCTTCGGTATTAGTATCTTCAAAACCAAAACTGGAAGTACTCATTTCCTTTTCTTCTAAATGTGCAATAGTACTTGTTGACAGCAAAATTTCTGGATTTATATTTTTCTTTTTACCAAAAATACCGTTAATTTCATTGAGAAAATGTTTTCTTCCTCTTCCTGTTTTTTGTGAATCGTGATTTACACTTTCCTGAGACTGAGATCCTACAATAGCTAACTCATTTAAAGCGCTATGCTTCTGTTTTGGCTGATTTGCAGTTTCCTGACACTGAGATACAGTTACAGTCGTTTCATTTGTAGCTTCTAGCATTTGCTTTGGTGGATGTACAATCTTCTGGGGTTCAGATGTACGGCGTAAAATAACAAATTTTGGTAATTCTGCAATATTAACACAATTATACATATTATTACTTAAGAAACTTTTCATATCATTATACCTTCCATAATAATTAATAACTAGTATTTTTAGAGGACAAGCAAACGAAATTTCTTTTAAGGTTAAACACGTTAGACAAACGGATTAAACAGGTTAGAAATAACTGTTTTTAAATCACCAAACTGACCAAAACAATTTTGCGATCGTGCAGTGCCAACTGTTAGGATCATTTACAGATAGTTTGTGCCTGATCATGCGCACTATGACCGAATAGCAAACGGTACAAAAATTACTGCAAAAACAAAGCTAATATTCGTGCTGGTGCAGAAAACTGCAATTCTCCCGAAAAGAACTATTCAGCAAAAAATCACGGCACATCATTTTGACCCTGCAAGAAGCGAATTTTCCAAATTGTTTTTGTACACAGAAAGTGTGCGACACTGGGACTTTTTTTGTAAAAAATATTTAGGCGTAACGCTTCTGCATCCCTGAAAATTAAATTGGAAAATGTCAGACGAAATTCATCTTGAACGATATACAGTATGGATAGAGGAAAATATGATAAGTAGTTCTGAATTGCTACAGCTAAATATAAAATTACCGCTTCCTATCTGAAAACTAAAAAAAACGCGATTTATTACGGTGATTAACACTTTATACAGGGTGTTAAAAAATGTATATACCAAATTTGGCAGATGATGGTAGAGATGAAGACAAGAAAAAAATTCGAATAAACCCACGTCCAATGCTGAATACAGGGTGTCCACTCTTCCAGAATTCTTATTTTTTTACATAAAATTCGAGATCGATAAATAAACTTTTCATTTAATTTATCGATTCCGATTTATCGATTTTAATCTTACCAACACACAAATGAGTCGGCCCCGCTGTTAGACACACGGGGCACCGATAGTCGGCATCGGTGTGCGGTAACGTTCCCAATTTCTCCAAGCAACGCACACAAATACCGTGCGTACAATTTTCAAAAACGGAGTAAAAAGGTATGCGAGCTTCTAACAAACACACCGGACATATGGTATCGGATTCGTCTGTATTCGCGTCCAGTATTCGATCGGCCTTGACGGGCCGATACCAGCACCTTTCTCCACGATAACGTGCCAAATAAATGCTGTCCACACACTTTGGTCTCTTGCTTTGTCCTGTGTGTAGAGATGGCAACGATTAATCAAATTTCGATTATAAGGTGCTTTCTTTCGCTTAGAAGTTTGAGTCGTGTTTCGAATAGTTTGAGCCTTAATTACGTAGTTGTTGCAACATAACACCTGACTTGAATTTTTGATTCACAGTTCAATCCAAACAAGTTTTAAAAATACAGAGATTCAAAGAAAGGAATGTCTGTTTTTGAATCAAATACGTTTGAATCACGATTTTGTGAGCGAAAGAAAGCACCTAAAATCGATTATTTCGTTTAAAGTAATCGATTAATTATAATTAATTCTAAGACATAATTAATCGATTAACTGGCAATAAATTAATTAACGTTAATGCTATAAGAATCAAATTGCTTTGCCCGGTTGTCGCTGAATTAAGTTCCTTTCAAGTACATAGAACTCCAGTGCAGGACCGTGTGGTAAATCTTCTCAGTATGATGCAAGTCTTCGAAATGCCGCCCTTTATGTTTTTTTTTTTAATAACCTTCGATTGCATTTTAAAGAAAAAACTGCACAAAATTTACGAATATTATTTTTATTTAGGAAAATAAACAAATATAATAGTTACAATTACCTACTACAATTTTACCCCTCTAACTTTAATTTTAGCAAATTCGTCAATTAGGAATGTGTAGTCTAGAGTGGCAGCCAGTGTAGATTCAATAGAAATTAATGACAGATTTCTAAGTTTTGTTTGGCTTATTGAACTTCTTAAGTAATGTTTTATTAATTTTAATTTCGAAAAACTTCTTTCTCCACTAGCTACAGAGACAGGAAGTGTTAATAAAATTCTCAGAGCTACAGCAGTATTCGGATACAAAGTAATTAAGTTATTTTGGGACAAATAATTTAAAACATCGAAAGGGTTCATAGAATACGGTAGCATGCGAGACACATCACGTAATTCTTCTTGAAGATCACTTGCATTTATGTCTGATTCATTTTCGACCGAAAGTATTGACTGGAGACCGTTACAATAATTTTCTAACGTTTTATCATCTGTACCTTTGAGTTTGAAAATGTCATATAAAAACTGAAAATTTTTGCTATGTGTTTCTAGAATTGTGAATCTTTCATTCAGAGAATTAAGAGTAATGTCAAGCATGTAATAGAAAAAGTTTATTTTAAATTTATTTTCCTCTGTTAAGGGTTCATCAATAGCTTCATAGTCAAACTGACGGTTTTTTCTTCTGGCTCTAACTTCAGTTTCGGCAGGAAATTCTGTAGTGCATTCAAGATTCTGTGCAATCTCATTAGCAGCAATTTTCATTTGTTCATAACCAGATTGTCTATAACTTTTCACCTTTTGTATGGTGTCTGATAACATTCTTACGCAATCTGACAAATTTATAGTTACAGATTGCAATAGTTTCGAGACTGAATTTATTTCAAATAAAATATCGTACCAAAGAATTACACCGCATAGAAACTTGTAATTTTTAATATTTCTTGCTAACCCTTTTGCTTTAACTTTAATTTCTGCATCTATGTTGACGTTTTCTATCATATGAAATAATGCATCATAGATTTCGCAAAGTTGAAATCGTAAAGGTCTTAACGCGTCTACTCTACTTGACCACCTAGTAGCACTCAATGGTTTTAGAGTTAATTGTGAAACATATTTTTTTAACACTTCCCAACGCTTTGTAGAACCAGAAAAAAAAGTGTAAAGTTCTTGTACAACAGAAAAAAAAGTTATTGTTTCTGTAGAAGATGCTGCATCATTCACAACTAGGTTTAAAGAATGGCATGCGCAGGGCACATAAAACGCCCTTGGATATTTTTCAAGTATTCTATTTTGTACACCCTTTCTTATTAGCTCCGTTGTCGTAGCCTTGCCCTCTAAGCCACTTTAAGTGAAAACCTAACTTACCCAAATGTGTTAGAATAAGTTCTGTCAAACCCTTTCCGGTTGAGTCACTAGCTTCAAAAAAGCCAATAAAGAATTCTTCAATTTCATATTTATCTTGAGTGGAATTAAAAGCGACAACTCTTATTGTTAATGATAGCTGTTCAATATGACTTACGTCTGGGGTACAATCTGCGATTATCGAAAAATATTTAGCGATTTTTGTTACATCGACAATTTTGTTTAAAATTGTATTTCCCATCAAATTTATCAATTCATCTTGTATATTATTGCTTAGATAAGTCACAGACCATTTATCAGACTCGCGTTGAACTCTCCTGATATGTTCTTCCATAATTGGATCAAATTCGGAAAGCAATTCTACCAATTTTAGGAAGTTTCCGTTATTAGCCTGAAACAAATGTTCAGTTGTTTCACGAAAAGCTAAACATTTTGAGGCCAATAGTCTAATTATTGAAATAATTCTTTTTAGAACTCCTCTCCAATGCTGAATTTCCATATCCATAATTCGTTGATATTCAGCGTCAATAGTTTTTTTCTGCTTTAATCGAATGTCCAATTCTTTCCATGCTCTAAAAGCATTTCTATGATTTACAGACTTTTCGTGCATTGTGAGAGCTCTTATAAGATTTCCCCAGTCAGAATAGCCTTTTTTGGGTCAGTCGCTAATACTATACGAATTATTATCAAATAATATACAACAAAAGCAAAAAACGGCATCATTTGTAACAGAGTAAATCAACCAACTTCTCTCAACGACTTCACCATTGCTCAACACTTTTAAATAATGCGAGGGCGAAAATCTGCGCCTTCCTTTATTAATAGGAAACTCGAATTCTTTAATTTGATGTGGACCCCTCTCAACCAATATTTGACGAGTTTCGGATGACATGCAGAAAGGATTCCATAATGCAGGATCACAAGGAATCAGCTGGCTGTCACTGCCACTGCTACCCGGCTCTTGATGAATTTCTGATGGTGTTATTTCTTGGTTTCTTTCCACAACTTCTGGAATTGATTGGAGCGGCACTGAGTTTTTATTTTCCAAATCCAGAGTGGTTACTGTTGATGTGGATGCGGACGGTTCCTCTAAACAGGACTGTTGTACCAAGAATTCCTTCATAACATAGCTTAACTGTTTTTCTTGTTCCTCTTTCTTTAAACGCTTCTTTTTGTATTGACTTCCAGACATTTTTTTCCTTTTATGTTCCATACTCTAATAAAAATATTAAATAATCATACATTGGCAAACATTTTAAACCTGTGATGCACTCAGTCCATGCAAATCCTACCTTTTTAATTCGAAGCCGCAGAGCCACAACACAATCACTTTCAATGATAATAAGTAACTTGCTACTTCTGGAGACAAACTAACATTAAAGTGAAATATTGTGAATAATTTTAAGAACTATCAACACGTAACACGTGCAAATGTCTTTTGTGATAATTGCCGCCTCAGCTTTTATGAACGGCCGCGCGGTATACTACAAACAAAAATAATGGCTTAGCGCATTTTTCGACCAGCGCTCGCCAACAATGCACTTTTCCAGAATCCGATATCAAAGGGTACCGAAAGTTTAGGCAGAGGAACGTGTTAAATCATAAATCGTATACATCAATATCAGAATAACATATAGAAAAGCGATGCTTAAAGATTTTTAATTACTGAAAATTTAAAATTCTATTTTGATATCCCTGCTTATGCCGCCCCCTTATGATGCCGCCTGATGCGGCCGCCTCTCTGTATCATAGCACGGCACGGCCCTGCTCCAGTGTATACAACAAATATTTCTAGAATTTTACTTAGTAATTTAATGTACTAAAAAGAACATCAATGATGAACTGTTGGTTTGTGGATATTCCAGATAGTTGAATGCACCGATGTATTTTTTTCCAATATACAACATGATTCAGAAATGTCTCCTGATAGTTTCAGCATGAATAGAGCATCAAGAAATGAGGTCACCTTTTTATATACTTTTTCCAAAAATGAAAAATAGGGGAATTATAAGCCCTGAAAGAGGGGTGAAATATATTGTGTTTTGACAATATCTTCTGAATACTTTAACTTTTAAACTAATTTTAAAGAAATTAAAATTTAAAAAATTTTAACGGAAAAGAAACATCAATTCAATGAAAAATTAAAAATTAAAATTAATTGAAAATTTGGAACATTTTAATTTAAAATCAGGTACCGGGATTTTACACGTTTTTCGGTTAAGATTTTCTGTCAATGTTACTAAAAAGAGAAGGTTGCCATCGCCGCCATAATTAAATGTGCTTTGCACCGCATGTTTTAGTTTCCTTTTCATTGAATTATTATTTATTTTACTATCCGAAACTGTTAAATATAATAAATTATATTTATGAACGTACCGATGATGAAGTTTGTTTTGAAAGACTATTTGTAAGTGCTACAATTGACAATAAACTTTAACTATTTGTAAATATGCGATATAAGTGATTGTTAGTATAATCGTTTTTGTTTGTTTTAATCACGGCTTTAGTTACAAACGACTCTAATGAGATGAGAATACGGCCCATTGTATTTAAAATCATTAACCAAACTCAAGCTCTAACTACACTCAAGCTTGAACACATAACTAAGCTAAAACCTTTTGGATGAGTTAATTCACAAATGCTAGCTAGTGAGGCCAAAATAAGCGTTAAATGATGCGCTAAATCCTTTTGATGTGTCAAAACAGACCGCCACCCGAGCTATCGTCTAACGTTTAACGCCATTCATAACGACGATAACAAATTAGCGCGTTAAGTCGTCGCTACAGCTATGTTTAATGCCAAATAGCGCAGTAATTAACGGCATTACGCGCTAGTGTGGCCCTAGCATAAGGGACTGTTTTTAAGTTACTGTAATATCCCATACCTATGCAGGTAAAATTGTAATTGTGGTGCGCATTAAAAGCAAACAATAACGAAATATTTTATTCGCAGATAAAAATGCCTGGTGGAACTATTGTATTTTCACTTGCAAAGGCACACATAAACATCAATATTTTTCAAACTTTTAAATAAAACTTCCGACATTTTTGGTATCCGGTAAATTACTCGAAAGCAATTCCTCGACAACCAATTACTCGAAAGCAAATCCTCGAAAGGTAAATTGCTCGAAAGGCGAGTTCCTCGAAGGAAAATTCCTCGATAGAAAAATTCCTCGAAATACTCATTGCTCGAAAGGGATATTTATATAAATGATAGAATAGTAAACAACGAAACAATTTAAATGTGTATTTTTATAAAACACAATGCATATTATAAATTCATTAGAAAATTAAATTAGAAAATATAAAACAAGATTATTTAAAAAATTAAAAACTAAGATTATGTGCAATACTTCGAATATACTCACATACATTAACATTTTCATTAAAATCATTAACAAGTCTAAACAGTCTTTCTGCACAGTTTCTGTACTTTTTACGTCTAGATGTTGGTTCCACTCCACTTATGTACTGCTCTATTTTAAGTTCATTAATACTTTGCTCTTTTTTAATGGCATTAATAAATTTCCATATACTCGGATGATTTGCCGAAAGTTGTTGTTGGAATCCGTGATGCCATCCTTCTATGGAATTGTTGGTTTTTGGTAATCCTTCTTGCACACTTTCGCGGTTGGCGTCGACGATTTCGTCGATCAGGCCTCCCTATCCACGTGTCTTCAAAATAGTCTACTACTGGTTGCTCTTCGGGCGGGAAAATATCTTCATCGCAGAGTGTGTTGAAAAAATATATGACATGTGCAATTGGGACAAATGCAAGCGCTGGAAGCATTCGCATTTTCAATGCAAAATCTGCACATGTCTCATATCGGTGTTTCAGACCATTTACTTGAATTTGCCTAAAAATGCATTGGCAGAAATGAAAAAAAACAGCCACGATGTATGGTTCCAGGAAATTCTTTGTGAATTGCATTAATTATCGCTGGTTCAAAGTCCGTCATTATAGTTAGTGGATTTACAGCAGGTTGCAATTCCTTAATTTTATTCAGTAACTGAATGTACGAGTCTTCGGTTCTGTTGGGCAGCAAACAATATATTAATGGAATTGTGTTATTTGATTTAAGACCGTGTATTGTATACAGTTGGCCAAAAAGTGGTGGAGCAGTTTTAAAAGTGCCATCTGCAAACCAATGTTCGGAATTCCTTAAAATTTCTAAATTTCTTGTTGTTGAGAAAACCACTTGTCGGTCATCCATAGATCCTGAGTCATATAATAAAAACAGTTCCCCATTTTCTGTTCTTGTATATTCTTCTGGAAACACAATATCTCTACGATGAAGAGGAAGAGCTGGTCCAGAATTAGATTTAACTCGCACATTCCGAATCACACGTTTCAAACACTCTACAGAAGGTAATTTTGCTGCAACTGCTGGGCCCAATGAAGTTGATGCACTGGACACAATATAATGCGGCGGATCACGAGTATTCCGTGCATTTTCTCTAATAGTATGTATAACTTTACTTGCTTCCAAATGTGCAGCATCTCCAATGTGATTGTGTTCGGTTCGCTGTGCTGTCACGATATTGTCCTTGGTGGTAACACACCTGTATTCCCGGATTGTTTATCTTTGATAAACATAAAGCCACCAATACATAACTTGGGATTGCCTTTTTCACTACTAATGAATTGTAATGCCATTTTGCACGTGCTTGCTGCCAAGATGTTCTTACGAGACTGGAAATATATACAAGATTACTTGAAGTAGGTATATTCAAAAACATGGTAGGTTAAGGGTTTGAAGGGGGAGGTACATTCGTATTTCGTGTAATTTACCTTTCGAGGAACAACCATTAAGAGTATTATATCATTAAACCAAAAACAAAACAAAAACAAATTTCGAGCAATTAGTCGAGTAATTTCGAGTAAATTACCTGTCGAGGATTTACCTTTCGGGGAACTCGCCTTTCGAGCAATTTACCTTTCGAGGAATTGCTTTCGAGTAATTGGCTGTCGAGCAATTGATTTCGAGGAATTTACCGGGAACCGACATTTTTAATTATTACATATCCGTTATGTGTACTTTCGAAATATGTAAAAATATACTGGGTGTTCCATTTAAACAAATATAACTTTTGTGTGGCTCTCAGTTATTGACTAACCAACCCTGTATGTGATCTTAAGAAAATAAATCAATACATATATTTGGAAAATTACTTTATTTTCTTTGACCCAATACACAGTTTCAGTTTGAGATTGAAACAGATATTTATGTGAACACCTAAAATTAACTGTCAGAACACCTTACAAATAAGAGCTGACCAAACAACACGGAAATGCGAAAATAAATAGTCCAAAGACCCGAAAAAACTTCTTATTCTAACGAATAAATAAGTACATAATTCCCTGTTATTTGATCCCTAAAAACCCTGAAAAAGAAAATATATATATATATATATATATTATGTATAAATCGTCAAAAAACAACCTACAGATGAGAGCAAATCACACCCACACACCACAAGTTAAGAGCACAAAATTTTATCTCGGAGAATCCTCTCCTTATCAAATATCCAGTGCAAATGCGCTTAGCTGTCTCTGCAAGAAAAGTAAGTCTGTAAGAAAAGTACTAATCGGTCCGGTTTTTCCTAAATGCGTCGAGAAATCATATGGGTACATTCAGTGTGATTTCACATTGCACGTAAAAACGGAAGAGGAAAATTAATCAGCCAATGAGAACGTCTGTTTTGCTGTAATCAGAGGTTCTCATTCGTGGATTAATTTTCTGTTTATGTTTTTACGAGCAATCTGAATTCACCATAAATGCAAAATTTGTTTTTGCAAAAAAAATAAAATAAATATTGGCTTATGTAATAATAATAATAATGATTTTTATTGGCAAAAAGAAAAGAAACAACATAAATATGTAAAAAAAATTTAGAAATTATTCTATTTTTTGCCAAAAGGAATACAATCACACTAACCCACAGAGTTGTCTGTTCCTCCTTGTATCCCTTCAAATACAAAAAAAAACAAAATAGAGAAAATAAATAAAAAAAAATATAATTTAGAAAAATTAATCTGCACTATTATAAATAACCTTAAACCAATTAGAATGCAACTATAATTAGTACGTCGTATCGCCAAGCAGAAACCTCCTGTATTGCATTTTAAACGACCTTAATGAGACTGATGTCCAATCAAATAATGTAGTATTCAAACAGTGACCAATATTGTACGAAAATGATCTTTTAAAAAGCTCAGAATTGTGTTTAGGAACATCTATTAGATTTTTGCGTCTGATATTAATATTATGGACATCAGTTCTAAATTTTATTCTTAAGCATAGATATGGCGGTGTATTGAATCTTACAGTTTTATAATAAAAGCACGCTGAATGCAAAGATCTTCTCTGTGACATATTCAACCAGTTGGCCCATTTCAATGTGTGAGATATTCTCTGGAATTTTCTTATTCCGTAAGTAAACCGCAGACACGAGATCTGTAAACGCTGAATTCTATTAACATCTAAGTTTTTTAAGCATGGGTGGTATACTGCATCACAGTAATTAGAAAATGATAAAACTAATGAATCACACAGTAAAAGTTTAACTTTGTTATTAAATATATGTCTGCTAGAAGAAAGTCTCCTTAATATTTCATAAGCTTTCTGGAGAATAAAAAACACGTGATCAGTGAATCCGAGCTCACTATCCAACATTACTCCAAGAACTTTAATTGTTTTTACCACAGGCAACGATATACCTCCAATTTTTACATTCAGATCTTGATTTAGAATTTTTTCCCGAAAACAATAACATTAGATTTGGACGGATTTATTTTTAAAAAATGTGATTACAATGTCTTTAGCAAATTTTGAAGATCCGCGTTTATTTTAAAGCTTCGTTTAAATGTTCATAAGGGAAAGAATAATATATGAGTGTATCGTCAGCATATAAACGATACTTACAATATTGAAGAGCGTCAGGCAAACAGCTGGCATAAATGGCGTAAAGTATTGGACCTAAAATCGAGCCTTGAGGCACGCCAGAGTTTATCGGTCGTTCCGCCGAAATTTTATCTAGAAGTTTCACACGTTGCTTACGATTTAAGATATAACTGCGAAGTAGTTCCACTGCATCTTTCGCCAGCCCTATGTAGTTAAGCAAGGATATCAAAATTTCATGACTCAAAGTGTCGAATAATCGAGAGCAATTAATGTTTATATTTCTTATGGTAAAAAATGGCTACAATCTAAACTGATGGGATTTCAGCTGCAAAATCGGGTAGATCCTAAACCGCGTTTTAAATTTTAATTTTTTTTATATATCAGTTATGCTAGGGCAAGAAAGAAAGAAACTTCGTGTTCAGGTAGTGTTAGTAATTTTTGCCAGTGCCGGCTCAAGCAAACTTGGCGCCCTCGGCGAATTAAGAGAATAGCGCCTCTGTAGACCAACTTTTGTAGGAGTTTTGTAATGATTAAAACAAACAAGTAAACAATCAAATTTTAATTTTAAGTCTACATTTTCATTTTCCTTGCCTTGACTTTAGCAAAAGTAGAAACAATATCCTTTAAATCAAGTTCTTGTGCTATCTGTTGTTCTATCGATAATGTAGCCAACCCAACAAGTCTATCTTGGCCCATGGTAGAACGCAGGTAAGTTTTTATTAATTTTAATTTAGAAAAACTACGCTCACCACTTGCCACAGATACAGGAAGTATCATCAAAACCCTTAAAACAGTGACTAGATTCGGTACGCTATCCACTAATTTATTTTTACAAATGTAATTTAGAACTTCCTGCGGGGTTGTATTTATTGGCATTCTTCTTGCAATAGCTTGCAATTCACTGCATAATTCAGTACCATCAATATCCTTAGAATTCCCGTGAGTCAGAAATCCTTCCAACTTTAAACAGTTTTCCAAAATAGTTTTGGAAGATTTATATTGCAACTCATGAACGTTATAAAGATAACCAAATACAAAATTAACCTGTTTTATTTGATTAAACCTCTCATCAATTGCATTTATTGCGGTATCAAGAACGGCAAAATAGAAATTAATTTTGAACTGATCTTTGACATCACAGATCGGCTCATCTTCCGATTCATAACTAAATTGCTTTTTCTTTTTTCTTAAGCGGGTTGGTTCTACCTCTGGTGCAAATGATGCGGAAATGTTAATTTCTTCAGAAATGTCTTTTGCATCCACCAACATTTTCTCAAATCCCGAATCACTTCTGCAGCCTTCGAGAAAGGTTTTTGTTTTTAGCAGTGCATTTGTAGCAGCGATTAGATCAATTTCCTTTGATTGAAGTAGTTTACTTGTCAAATTTATTTCGAACAAAATATTATACCACACAACAAGAGATGCAATAAATTTAAAATCAGCAATTTTTTTTACAATCGACTGCGCCTCAATTCGCGTTTGATTTCCAGATGGTCCCGTCAGAGCATTATTTTCGTAAATATCCATGAGTGCATCATGTACATCAGCTAGTTGATATCTTAATGGTTTCAAGGCATCAATTCGACTCTCCCATCTTGTGTCGCTCAGTGGCTTGAGAGTTAGAGTAGGGACGTGTTTCAGTAGAATTTCCCAACGCTGAGTTGAAGCAGAGAAATATACATATAAATTTTGAACCAAATTGAAAAAAGATGTAGCTGATAGACAACATTTAGCTGCATCATTTACCACAAGATTTAGTGTATGAGAACTGCAGGGTACGAAAAAAGCTCGTGGATTTATTTCTAAAATTCTTTTTTGAACACCACTGTTTTTACCTTTCATGTTACTCCCATTATCATAACCTTGACCACGTAAATTTTCTATTGGGAGTGACATCTCTGCTAACTTACCAATAATTGTTTCAGTTATTCCAGCGCCTGTTGTATCGGTAAGAGGAACAAATCCCAAAAAATGTTCTTTAATTTCACTCTTACATTCTCCAAAATCAGTCGTGATGTTTACAAATCGAACGATTATTGTCATTTGTTCTACATGACTAACATCTGGTGTGCAATCTAAGATTATTGAAAAATATTTAGCAGAGAGAACTGAAGCAATTATTTTTTCCTGAACAGCATGAGACAGCAGATTGATCAATTCGTTTTGAATATTTTTTCCGAGATAATGAATGTGAATCTCTTTATCACGAACTTTTCGAAGATGTTCGTGCATAATAGGATCAAACAAAGCTAGATATTCAACAAATTTCAGAAAATTTCCATTGTCAAACGTGAATAATTTTTCATGTAATCCACGAAATGCTAAATTTTGACTTCCCAAAACTCTTACTAATGCAATCAGTCTTTCCAGAATCTGCTGCCAGTACTTTTCTTCATCCCTTATTAAACGCAAATTTTCTTCGTCGATGGTTTTATTATTCTTCAACCTAAGCTCTAACTCTTTCCAGTCTTGGTAGCATTTTAAGTGACTACTGCTTTTTTCGTGATTTGATAGTATCATAGAAATGTTCTTCCAGTCATTCACTCCTTTATTACATAGAGCAGATTTACCATCTGTGGGAAAAAGCTTACAACAAAAACAGAATACTACATCTTTTGATGCTGAATATTGCAACCATGGACGGGACACACATTCTCCATTGATAAGTCGTCGTTTGTAGTGTACTATCGAAAACTTTCTACGATTAACGTCTAATGGAAAGTTGATATTTTGCACTTGATCTGGCCCATGTTCGACTAGAATTTGACGCAGACGATCCGTACATTTTTCCCACGTAGCAGGATCACTAAAGTTCAAAACAAAATCGGAAACATTTTTCTCGTTCTGTTTTTTGATTTCTTGATCTTCAGTTATACGGTGTTCTTCGGTATTCTCTATTTGTGAAACTAAAGCTGGATTTTCTGTGGCACTAGTTCCTGCATCTGCTTGGTGATCATATAATTCTTCTGGAAAATCATTTGCATTCTTATCAGTTTCTTGAGGATGTGGACGCAGAAACTTCAAGAATGATCCTGCTTGCTTTGCTAACGATAATTCTTTCTCTAATTTTCTTTTACGAAACTGTGCCCCAGATAGTTTTCTTCTATCATCTGCCATGTCTCAAGAATGATATAAACCTGAAGTAAATGAAGAATAGAAGAACTTTGATATTTAACTAGGTATTTGTAACATTTACCAGCAGTGTAAGCAGCAGCTCGTAAGTAGAGATGGGAAGTACCGATCTGTTCGCGGAACGCTCCAAGCGCTACAGCGACACAAAAATAACGCGATTGAATACAGGTATTTTAAAATGTTACGTTTACTGCTTGTCGTCGACAACCGAATTTGAAAAGCAAAGGAATTATCAATCGCGTACACGGAACACTATAAACAGAAAGATTGAAAATTTGCTTGCCTTTTACGACCTAGCGAAATTGAGCTTTGTCGCACATTTTATGGCATTAACGCTACACCACACCGGATCATTTCACAACAAAAGTGCTCTTAATCGAATTAGATGTGCTCCTTGATCTATAATTTCAGAACCACACGCATCCCCTCCACAATGCTCTACTCTCTTGCAATGTCTCTCGACCCGGTGTAAAAATTTTGCTCCGTCTCAGTGCAATCCTGTTCACTCGAACGTGCGAACTGCTCCGAGCAGTAACTCGAAAGCGGGATAAGTATAAAAAACAATCGAAAATTTAAGCGAATTTTAGCGACGACGAATTTTATACTGGTGACGGAACTAGACACTTTCTTGACGAACACGTTATTATTTATATATTTTCAACGCGGTTCGTGGAATTGTTGGATGATGGCTGAGAACAACTGCAACATATATTGCTACTCTTTGTAGTTTGAATTTGACATTTCCTCGTTAATATATTTTGTAACAATCGCTCTATTATAATACTGTCATCGTCAAATTTAAAAAAAACACAACCACGATTGTTTTAAACAAGCAGCGGGCCATGAAATTTTTTTATTAGTTTGACGTCAGCTCTTGTCGTGAGACGTTTCTTTTAAAAAAATATTCTCCTGTTGTCAGTTCTGTCATCAATTTAGTTCATTTACTCCTGGAATTTTGTTCTCCAACTTCTCCTCGATTACTCAAAATGCCTCAAAATGCAGAAAAAATAATCAACGGTTAATCGTGTCATCGTTAGATTTAAAAATGAGCAATGAGAAAAACAATAGACAGCGTACCATGTCATTTAAAGTAAAAAATTTGAAATGGGGTTTAAACGAAAAACTTTTCTATATAGGTAAATTAGGTTAAATCGTATATTTTGAAGCCCTCTACACGTGGTATATTTATTGCCAACATGTTCCATAACACCCTGTATACAGAGGAATTCGTTGATTTAAATAAACACATATGTAGCTAACCTATAAATGAAATAAAGGTACTGATGAAATAAACTGTTTATTATATACATTCCTAGCAATGTTTACAGTATATACAATTTAACTCTGTTACAAACCGGACACCTTTTACAAACACGTTCGTAGAGCACATCGATAACAACAGCAAACATGTGCACATTTACCATGGATGAATGCACTGTCTTTTCTACAACTGTTACAGGTAATGCAAAGTTTATTATTTATCTCACATCTGTCCGTCTCATCAAAACTTGTTTCCTTTACAAACTCACTTGAAAAATGTTTTGTCTTTTTTTGAGTTGTCTCGTGGGGCTCCGACAGCTACATATTCATTGCAAGAAGTTCCATTACTTGTTTTCTCTTTCGTCTTTTAGGTGGAGGAGAATAAGATTTCTTTTTTCCAGAACATTTTCTGCACAAACTGTAGCGAGGATCATTTTTTTCTTAAGTTGCATTTCATACAATTCCTCCAAAAGATTCTTCGACAGAATCCTCTTAGCTTCCGAGGATCTGAATCCTCTCTATCTGACTCACGCCTTTTTATTGAACTATCACTCAAAACTCCAGGTAATGGAAAGTCAACAACGCAGTTGTTTGAAAAACTCGTACTGCAGCTTTCAGATTTTCTTTCGCTGACAGCTGACGCTTTCAGTATCAGAGTTACGCAATGACTTTGAGCTTTCACTTTCCAGACGAACGTACCATTCGTATCTCGGTCGTTTTACATTTTCTATGTCAGATAGTCCCTCGTCCAATTCACTTTTATCAGTCCTGTTTGATATTTCACACATTCACACAAATCCCGCCTCTGTACTCTTCACTCTTTTCATCTTATCTGCTTCGTGACGTTTTTCTAAATTGCTACTTACAGAATATGCGATTCGTGTTGCTTGCACGCCTCATCCAACGCATTCACACCTTTGTGTCCTCTTTTGAGTCGAACATCTAATTTTGTGCCCGGACCGCAGTAATTGTAACCTGGTAAGTGTAACTCTACTGGTAGTTTATTAATTAACGTATTAAGTAAACCACGACCTTTTCGTTTTATGGTACTTCTCACAGTGTTATCTGTTTTAACACGACGTTGCATTTATGGCTTTTCTTTCTAACAGTCAACGATGTTACATGTGTACTACTTCAATACTCACTGTTTATCTTTATATAGCGTAAAAATTTAAAATTAATTTTTTGGTTAAGTATCGTTAGTTTATTAAATAAAGGATCAAACAGTGTTCCTAGAAAATTTTATTTTTAACTTACACTGTCATATCTAGAAACATATACATATTAAATCACATAATATATATGTACATATTAACGGCTTTTTGCATACTTATATCAAAAATTAATTTACTAATTCCAAACATCATTAATTCATTTGTAATTGCTCCTTTCTCAGATATTTCATTATTAAGAAATGATTTAATATTTGTCTTCATATCACTTTCCATAACACTCAAGCAGAATCATGTTGCTATAGAATGATTTATAGAGTTCAATTGTCTCAAAACTTCTAAACGATACAATATATTATCACACAATTTCCACAGTTCCAAGAGACCTTTATAAGATATATATAATGTCTCTACACCTCTTTCTAACTTCAGTATTTTCGTTCCTTCGATGCGTTCGAAAGACGCCTTCACTGAGCTGATTTTCATTACCGGATAAATAGTTTTCTTCTCAGTAAAATACGACTTCAAAGTGTAGTTATAAGAACAAAATTCTTTCCATTCCTCTTCCAGAAACGATATGCTCTGCCTTTTGGAATCCATAATACGTATTATCGAATCAACAAATGTTTCGGTACACAGTCCGACACAAATCCACTTTGTACGGCTCTTATTTAGAAAATATACACTTTGAGCTAAAAGTGGCAACTGGTCTACGTCAGTCACCTCTCTTGCTTCTGAAATCTCGGAAGGTGCTGTCTCATTAGTATCACATTGACGAAAATCTTTATCTGTGAAGAAGGGCTGGGAGAGTATTTCAAATTGAAACTCGTTTCGAACTGAGGGCATATTCAAACCGTGCTCATCCGGCTTTTCTTCTTTTGGTTTGTCAACGTTTTCAGTCAGAAGTCTTTTCTTCTGTACGTCATCACAAGGATCGTTCACGTGCCTTCTCTTTTGTTTCAGGAAAAAATCCACTTGTTTTGATGTCACTGTTAAATGCAATAAAAATAAACAAATTATAAATTATTACAATAAGATGATTTAAACTTACTTTTATGTATGTAGGTAGGTGATTAACTTAACAACACAACTCACAGTTCTGTAACAACTGAATCTATTCCCAAATGAAGAACCTTATATAACAAGATTTTAGGTGGGGGTCCCTACCTCCTCCAACCTTACGGTCGTATTCAAGATAAACCGTTTTTGGATCCGCCGTCAAGTCAAGGTCAAGTCAAGGATAGATAATTTTGGAACCCTCCTCTGACCTCGCTTTTAGAGGTAATGATGAGGTCACGTCAATGACATTGAGATTTTGCAACTTCCTCTGACTTGATCCTTAACCTTGTAGTTACATCGGCACAAAGCAAATTTTAGAACCTCCTCCGATCTAAACCTTGAACCCTCAAGGTCATTTCAAAGTTACCTCTCGGTTACGTTAGGAATAGGTCGATTCTGGAACCTCCTCCAATCTTGACCTTGATCGAGGTCACCTCAAGGTAATGGCCTTGAAGTTTAAGGTCATGGTGATGTCACGTCAGGAATAGGCCGATTCTGGAACCTTGATTGGCACCGATCTGTAATGTTCACTAATGGAGAATTATACTCGCACCATGTTAAAACAACAATCTGCTTAAATGCCTGGCGGTGTTTGGCGTCACTTTCTTTTACATTTTTTTACTTCTTGTCCATACCTAAAACGCAGTTTCGCCCGGTTAGTGTTTGTAGATTACCTCAAGAACTAAGCTTAAGGACCTCAACACAAGTTTTAGATTTTCTATTCCCGTAGCTTCAATGGGTCAGTCGTGAGATTTAATTTAATTTAATTATCAAAACTGAGGAACCCGATACCTATCACCCCATGAGAGCTGACAGCACATGAACATAAATAAAACCACACGTTGCAAAGTTAAGAAAAGCGGTTTGGCGATCTTGCCGCAGTTCTAAATAAAATTTAATTTTATAACATTGATAAATAATCTTCTGAATTACATTCTTCATTATTTGTAAGATGTGTAACTTTATTTAAATCTCAGTTAACCAATGCCTACGGCTAGTCAGCTTTTTCTTTTTTTACGGAGGCCAAGGGTCATGAGTGACAGTTCAAAAAATAATGGGCGCCACCGATTTTACCTTTTGTGTGGATCATGCGACCAAATAAAAAAATTGGAAATAGTTGGTCGGAAGACGGACCGAATCGTAAGTTTCAAGTAAAGAAAATGTAAAAAAAATTAGAAGAGAAAAACAAAGTTTAACCCATTATGACTGGAATTTTTATTTTTTTTGTTGAAGTAATTTTTTTACTTTTATGTAACAATGTACATCAAAGAAACGTATTAGTATGCTTTTTTAGAAAATATATACGTTTACTTTTGAAAAAAATACCGTTACATATATGTTACGCTAGGACATTCAGCTGCCTGATCTTAAGTTGCATAAGAAAAGACATGTTATTTATTTTGTATTATAAATATTTATTAACTACATAGTTTTTGTGTGAAATATCACGTTACATTCAATACATAAACCAACGTCGCACTTTATGCATAGGGTTCTTGCGCTATTCGTGCAACCTTCTCCAGCGCAGCGACGTCTCTTTTTATTTGGTATTGAGGTCAAAAGATGATTTTTACCATCATACCTGATATCGTCAGATATTCTGTTGAACGATAGGCTAGATCTTGAGGTGGATGGCCGGCCTGCTCCTTCTGGAGGATTTTCATATGTCTTGAGGTACGTCTGTGTAATACTTCGTCTAAAATCAAGTTGTGAAATTTTGGAATTATTAGCTTTTCTGTATAATAACTATGAGTTTGTAATAGAAACGTCTAATAGATAAGTGAAGATACACCACCACGATTTTTTTGAACGAATTCCAATGCGGTACTTCCATACAAATTCATCCATCAAATCAGTGCCCCCCATGTTATTGTTATATTCAGCAACAACATGGGTTCGCGGCACTTGGACGTACTTTTTTTCATTTTTGTTATATCTTTGTACGTTCCCCATTGGTTTTATGCCATGACAGGTGGAACCGGTAGTGACGTTATTGTCTGCCCATTTGACAAAAATAATGCCATGATCTTTATCAATAGCTGAAACATGAGTACCCCTATTACGTTTTTGCATGTCTTTCTTCGAAGGTAAAGGACAGTTCTTTGGTATTCTATTGTCACGTATAGTACCGGTACAACCATACCCTCGTTGCTGCATATCATTTAACAAATTCATTCCGGTAAATAAATTATCCAAGTAAAATTTATATGGATATTTCGAGTGAGGTAAAGTATCAATCATAGAGACAAACGCTACTGTACATTTTCCATACAAAAGTTCATATTTTTCATTAGCAGTTGGAGATTTTCCCTGGTATAGATCACAGTTTACTAAGTAACCTTCGCTAGTGTTTAGAGCCCACATTTTAAAACCAAAGCGGATGAGTTTTCCTCTAATAAACTGTTTACATCTATGTTTTCCATAATATTTAATCATCGATTCGTCAAAATCTAATTTTTCAACAGGTACGAAAAATTTTAAAAAAACGTTCCGTCAATAATTCCATCAATGGTCGTAGTTTATATAATTTATCAAAATAATCAATTTTGGTATTGTCAGCACAGTGTACAAACCTCATTATTTGAATAAATCTGTCCCTTCTCATTGCGTTGCTAACTAGAAGATTCTTTAAATCTGTCCCAGAATCCCAATAAAAACGTTTTCCTGGCTCTTGATCGTACCCACTTACAATCAAAATTGCTATAAAAAGCTCGAAATTCATCTGCTGTAACGTTGGGATTTGGGCAATTCTTGAAAGCGGCATAATTTATAGTTTCACGTACGAGAAGATCAATTACTTCATTATCGATAAATTTTTCTAAAATAGCGACGCAAGAAATATCACGAAAGTGTTCGTAATTAGAATGAGGGAAAACTCTACTATTGGATTCCACTAGATCAGCATTTTCGATCCAATTTATAGAGTGCCTGAGATTGATTTTTTGAGGAAAATTTTGACATTGGGAACTAGCGGGTGTTTGGGGACTAGCGGGTATTTGGGAACTAGCAGCGAAGTCTTCAAAATCTTGAATTTCGCCAACACATCGATCTTCAACGTCTTGTTGCGAACTAATTCTTTCTGAGGTATGCAGTTTTATCTCTACTTTTGAACGAAGCTGACGACCGCTCAAATTATCCAATGTGCCTCCATCATCTTCCTCGTCCGTCAGAGCGCTGATCTCTGGCGGCTCTATAAAAATCTCGCTAGTATCAGCAATATAAGCCATTTCCAAAGCTTCCTGAAGAGTTAGACCTCTTCTATTATAAAAAAATACTCTAAATAAACAAAATTTGAAAAAAAAATATTTGACCCCATTAGAATCTCGCGTTACATATATGTAACGTAAAGAACATGAGAACATCAATGATACATAGATCACAATTTTTATAACTATCATACTACTAGGTTAGAAAACAAGTAGTTAGCTTTAATGTAATGCGGTGAATAAGCATATGAACACATAAATAACGTAATAAAAAAACTTACTGGAATCGAACGTCACAATCCATTGTCCGTTTTGTAATTGTTCGGATGTTAAAGATGATAAAACGCTTCAGAAGCACAAACAAACGTTAAGCGTGGTTTAGTTTGAATTCTGACTTTTTACTATCATGTAGATAGTGTCATCTGCCAGGAAAATACCAAATAATACCTGGTATAGGCAAAACTATAGATACCTACAAGTGTTACATATACAGGGTTAGTTAAAAGTATGGAGACGGCGACTTATTGTCGTTAATATTCATTTTAGGAAATTATGTTCAATACGAAAGTTTGTTATGAAATTATTATCGACATTTGAGGATACTTGAATTTTGTTTTCTTCAATTGTTTTTAAGTTACGACGTCATCGATATTTGTTTGAAATGACAACCTATATTTCTGATTATTGATTTCGATAGTTCATTCTATTCTTTTTTCAACGGTATACAATGTTCAGTATGTTACATTTGAAAAAAAATTGAGAAAAAGTGCCTTAAATTTCAAATATTAAAGATCCATTAAATTAGCAGAATTGAAATATGTCAACTATTTGACATAAACAATAACTACTGAGAAAGTTACCTCGCTCGCATTTGTTTATCGCCTCGCTTTGGCTATCTAGACTAATTCTGCTAATTTAATGGATCTTTAATATTTGAACTTTAAGGCACTTTTTCTCAATTTTTTTCAAATGTAACATACTGAACATTGTATACCGTTGAAAAAAGAATAGAATGAACTATCGAAATCAATAATCAGAAATGTAGGTTGTCATTTCAAACAAATATCGATGACGTAATAACTTAAAAACAATTGAAGAAAAAAAATTCAAGTATCCTCAAATGTAGATAATAATTTCATAACAAACTTTTGTATTGAACATAATTTGCTAAAATGAATATTAACGACAATAAGTCGCCGTATACTTTTAACTAAGCCTGTATGTAACGCCAGGTCATAAAGGGTTAATGAAACATGAAAAATCAAAATTCGATACAATTAAAATAAATATTGTTCATAAATTAAATCGGATTTATCAACAAAAATCATTGATCAAATTGATTAAATGTTGACATGTTAAATTTTGAATATTGTCGTAAAGCTTTACTCAGTTTATAGTTTGTTGTACAACTAAAATTAATAATGAATCAACAGAATCAAATTAATAATAATTAAATAGTAAGAAAAAAGTGGATTATCCATAATATTAGTGACAATCAAAATTGAAGAAAGCGTAAATGCCGAAGGTCACTAAAACAAGCACGTGTAGTCTTGGCTATATTTTGCTCATCCGTGTAGTAAATTGATAACTGATGACATGTTTCGGTTGAATAACCATTATCGAATCTAAAATACAAGATTGGCACTCAAAAACTAAAATTAGTTAACAAACCATTGACGAGAGGCCACGCAATATGTGGCCATTTTTACTTAACGGGTGATAATGTAAGAACTTAACCTAGTGAAAGTTACTAACAGGTGGTAAAATTACTAAAAGTACCAACATGAAATAAGTGAAACAAAAATGCGGAAGAACAAAGTTAAAAAACAATTACGGTGAAGACTGAAGGTAAAAAAGTTACTCATAAGGAGTAAATAACCAAGAACAAATTACATTAAACAATAAAAACAACGAGTTAAACAAAGGAGGTCAATTTATCAAAGAATGGTTCCAATTTATACTTTCAAAAAAGTTAAAATGAGGGAAAGTGATTTGATCATTCAAGAGGTTGACAGTATTGTCAATTTTAGAAAGGAAAATTTCTAAAGATTCAGCTATGTTAAGCTTTAAACCTTTAAGTAACTGATGTAATAATTTGACATTAAAGTTAGGATCCGGATAGTGTCCTGAATCTAAAAGGTGAAGGGCAAAGTTAGAATCAGTCTTTCCTAATCTAGCTGAGGACAAATGTTCTTTGACCCGAGTGGCTAAATTACGACCTGTTTGACCAATATAAACAGAGTTACAATTGGAGTGTATACAAGTGATGGAGTAAACTCCACTTTTATTCATACAAGCGATCTCATCTTTGGAGTTGGTCAGAATTGAGATCAAGTTATAGTCATTCGAAAAGTTTACTTGTACACCTTCCAATTTATTTAGAATGGACTTAAGTTTATCAGAAACGACTCCGATGTAAGGTAGAGAAACATATTTTATATCAGGATCAGTGGGATCCTCAACCAGAGTAGGAAAGACAGATCTATTGATTAATTTATTACGGATTTTATGAAAAAGACGAGAAATAACCTCGTCAGGGAATTTATTACTGAAAGCTATTTGACGAATAATATTAATCTCATTCACGAAATCCTCTAATTTCATAGGGATCGAGAACGCTCTGTAAAAAAGTGACGAAAAAGATGAAAGTTTATGTTGGTGACAATGATTAGACAAAAAATTGATATTAGCATCAGTATTGGTGGGTTTTCTAAAAATATTAAAGGACAGAGATGAATTTAATCTATGGATCGACACATCCAGAAAATTAATCTTATTGTCTTTTTCAAGTTCAAGTGTAAATTTAATTTTATCATGGAGAGTATTAAAATGGTCAAGTAAAACATTCGCTATTTGAGTGTCACCCTCTAGAATGATCAAAATATCATCAACGTAACGAGCGAAAAATTTAATCTTAGGAGATAAAAAGTGACCTGAGTTAAAGAATTTAGATTCGAGGTGATTTATGAAAATATCGGCTAACAGCGGGCTTAAATTACAACCCATGGAAAGACCATCTAATTGAGAGTAAAATTTATTATTAAATTGAAAAAAATTCTGTTTTAAAGTGATTTTCAAGAGTTCAGAGACACAAAATACATCTTCATCAGATAGATCGGAATTCATGAGTAGTTCATCGACCAAGCTAAGGCATTCGATTATAGGTATAGAAGTGAAAAGATTTGTGACATCCAACGAAATAAGAATACAATTAATTGAAATTTCACAAAGATTTAGTTTCGAAACTAAATCAGCTGAATTTAAAATAGTGTAAGGATGTAATAAATTGAGATGATCTCAAGGATCTTATCTAGAAAGCAAGCCAACTTATGGGCAGCAGAATTAGTGTAACTAACAACGGGTCTAATAGGAATATTCTGTTTATATATCTTAGGAAGTCCGTAAAGCCTAGGTGTCATAGGGTTCATGGATAGAAGTTGTTTGTTCATTATTAAGGGGTTAGTTCTAAAACTATAAACAATGGATCTTAAAGATTTGTTGAACTTAGGACCCGGGTCACCGTTAAGCAAGTTGAAATTATTAGTGTTCAAGAAATCTTCGACTTTTTGAACGTAATCATTCTTATGCATTATGACCATACATGAACCCTTATCAGCTTTACTGAAAATAAGATTGTTTTCTTTTAATTTTAGTTTAAGAGATTTCAAAGTGAAAAAATCTTTTGAAGGCTTATTGCGTTGGAAGGCTGAATTTATAATCTCTGAACATTTGAACCCGATCCTTCCACCATCAGAGAACTCGAATTTTTCAATGATGGCTTCCGTATTGATGACTAAATTCTTTTAAACAAAATAATTAAATTTGGGGGCAATAGAAAATTTGGGACCTTTTTCTAGTAACGAAATTTCATCAGAAGTAAAATTAACATTAGATAAGTTCAAGAAACATTCGTGAAAAGTGTGAATTTTAGAAATATGTGTTCTGAAAACAAAATCGACTTTATAATTTAAATTGTAAAATTGTTTAGTGAGTCTGGTACTATCCAGAGGTTGGTAAATATGTTGAGTATTGAAATTAAAATTGAAACCTTCATTATCATTATCAAAAATCGTGGGGGTTGGAAAATCAAAGATATTATGTGAAGCATTATAAATTGGAACAACCTCCAAATTATTAGAAGTAACATCCAAGGTATTAAAAGTAATCAAATCTAAATTAGGTATGGTGATCGGTGACAAATTAAAATTAGGAGTCTTAGAGTCTAAAGAAAGCGCATTAAAATCGTTTTGAGTATCAGAAGGGTTAAAAACATCGGTAAAATTAAAGTTAAAAACATCATGTACCAAGGGGTAGTTAACATCTAAATTAATTGAATTAGTATTAGGCAAGAGATTATCAGGTAACAAAATATTTGAATTGATTAAAGAAGAATGATTAACATTAATATCAACAGATTTGTCTAGATCGGAAACGGGATTGACTATTTCGTTGTTATCAAAAATTGTGTGATCCGGAATCATCCATTTGTTGACTGAAGAAAAATTGGAGTTAGGGTCGATATAATGGGAACTACGCTGTGGACTTACTTCGCAAGAAGGGAGCACCTGGTGTGAAAGGTTGGGGTCAAGCAACGTCTGGCACCCAGTAGTGTTGAACTTAGTTCGTAAATTGTGGAGCTTCTTCTGCAGAATCTTGAACTTCGTGTTACCATAAATGAACGATTCTTTAATTTTTACTTGGAGTGTATCCCATTCTATCGGGTGTAGTCGGTGTGTCAATTCCGATTGAAGGAAAAAGAGTGATCTCGACAAAGACTGTAATCGAGCATATGAATCTCTGATTTCAAGGTTTAACCAAAAGTTTCTGGCCTTGGTAACTGATTTAAGTGCTGGACCGGTAGTTAAGTTGGTTTTTAAATTATTTGTGATGAAACTGGGCCACAGGTTCAAGGTCTTACACTGTTTAAGAAACCATATTCTGGTGAAAATCAACTTCTTTTTAATTGACAATCTTGTAAAATATTTAAGGATAACAGTCAGGCTCGCTGAAGTAGAAAAAAGTGGATTATCCATAATATTAGTGACAATCAAAATTGAAGAAAGCGTAAATGCCGAAGGTCACTAAAACAAGCACGTGTAGTCTTAGGCTATATTTTGCTCATCCGTGTAGTAAATTGATAACTGATGACATGTTTCGGTTGAATAACCATTATCGAATCTAAAATACAAGATTGGCACTCAAAAACAAGTAATTAATAGTAAAATTAGTTGGTGGTTTGTTAACTAATTTTACTATTAATTACTTGTTTTTGAGTGCCAATCTTGTATTTTAGATTCGATTGTGATTATTCAACCGAAACATGTTATCAGTTATCAATTTACTACACGGATGAGCAAAATATAGCCAAGACTACACGTGCTTGTTTTGAAGTAAATTAAAAAAAATGTACTGACTGAATCAAAAAAAAAGAAAAAAAGATTACGGAATCCCACGAGGATTGAGGGGTGCAGCTGTTTTTCTGTTTTGTCCTAATTTTTCTTAAGGGCAAGAAGAACTCGGTGTGGATAACGGCGTAATAAAAGCAAAACGCTCACCAGTTTACTCAGCTTTGCTTTCGGCTCGGACGGAGGTGACTATTTTTGAGTTGGAGTTTACAGCCAAAATAAAGAAACTTTTAGGCCCGATAAAGTCAATTGCTCGGAAACCTTCTTTGGCTAACGATGAAAAGATGGAGTCTCCACCGTCAAAAGAAATTTGCGAAATGTGCGTCTGCCTTGAAACTCTGTACGAAGGGAAAATGTTGAAAATAAAAAAATGTGAGAGAAAAAAGGAAATGTGTTACATAGGAGTTTCACACCGAAAATAATTTGCAAAATGCAATTTTTATAACGACGAAAGTGTACCGCAGACATAGCAAGCGGCCGATACGGGCTAAAACCTCCGAAAATCTGTTTAACTTGGTCGAAATCGCTGACCCCACTCTGCGGACCAAATTCTGAAAGTTTTTATCAAACCCCCCTTTATCAAAACAAAAGGATATGTAGAAATTGTCTTCTAAGCGTTGAAATGCTAAGAATTTGAAATTAAATAGGAAATTAAATGTAATAAAAATCAACCGTTACAGATGTAATAACTGCTTTGAACTAGATGAACCTTTGGTTCCAAGTTCCCAGGGTATTGTACATTTCTATAAAATATTCGCCTGTATTCTCACCTTATTATTAAAGATGTCTTTAACTAAATTTGTAATTAACACCAGACGTGATATAGCCAGAAACAACCACACAAGCGGTTACGGTTTTAGAGCTGAAAGGCCGCCGTGTGCAAAAGAAAGACCGCTGTGAGCTAAAAAAAAACGATTTTTACATGAAAATTTCAATATAGGTTTATAATTTTTCCGTAATAATTGTGAGCTTAGACTTACTAACTCCAAAAATTAAAAAAAAAAATGACACACCGCTGCATAAATTTTGTCCCGTAGAGTTCAGTGCAGTTAATATTTCTCGCCTAAATTAATTCCAATGTTTTCTTCATAATTTTTTGACTCTAAAGCCCGAGACAGATTTTTACAGTTTCAGAACAGTTAGCTTTTGATTATTATTAGCTTTGTTCCTACACAGTTCTAAACCAGTTCGGAACTGTACTGCTCATGCACTTTTGCTAAAAATGTTATGTATCTAGCAAGAGCGTATGAGCAGTTCAGTTTCGAACTAATTTAGAACTGCGTAGGAACAAAGCTAATAGTTTACTTTTTTCGTTAATTAATTTGGCGTACGGCATTTTTCAAACTGACATTAGCGGCCTTTCATTTGCACAAAGCGGCCTATATTTTGTAATGTCGGCCTTTGTTCTGGAGACTGAAATCGTCATGTCAAAATCTTAGAAGTGTTAATTCAGATTTTTTATATACAATTGATAATATTGAGCATAAACTTGAATTTTTAACAACGGAACTCTTAGTTATTCGACAAGTACTGTCCATTGCGCACAGTTACTATTAACAAGCCTCACAAGCCATGGATTATTGATGTAATTAAGATTATGATTCAATTTAGGAATGAAGCGATGAAAAAAATCAAAATATCAAAATTACAACAAGATTTAGATAATTAATTCTCTGTAATTTTACGTTGACTGCAATACGTCCTGAAAAGAGAGGTTATATTGAGCATATTAGTAATACGAATGATTCAAAACAAACTTGGCAAGCTCTACGTAAAATGAATGTAAAGTGTGAGAACTTAGCTGTAATTCCGATGCATCTCTGTGATGTTTCACAAATTAATGATTATTTCGTTAAAGTAGCACCTGAGTCAGTGCAAGTTTGTATTCAATCCATTTCTTATTACAACAATAATAATTTTCAGCAAAATATTTCTTTTCATTTCTCACCCATTCATATTGATGATCATATAAAATCATAAAGAGTATTAAATCCAACGCTTTTGGTAGTGACAGTATTTCACGTAAAATGTTGCATTACTGTATACCTTTCCTTTTGGATCACATAACGCTTATTGTAAACTGTTGTCTGACATCCGGTTATTTTCCTGATTCCTGGAGGGAAGCCATTGTACATCCGTTGCCAAAAATTAGAGTACTCAAGACATATTCCGATTTGCGTCCTATAAGCATTCTTCCATTACTATCTGAAATATTAGAAAAAGCTGTGTATTTTCAAATTTTCAAGTATTTGGAGCAACATGGCATCCTTCCAGATGAGCAGATCGGTTTTAGACGGGGTTACAGTACAGCTACTGCTCTGTTGAATGTTACAAATGTTGAATGTTACAAATAATATTATTGGTGCTTACGATAAAGGGAAAGCTACAGTTTTGACATTTATAGACTATTCTAAGGCATTTAACCGCATCAATCATGATTTATTATGTGCAAAATTAAAATATTTCGGTTTTGATGATACATCGTATAAATTTTTCATGCATAATTTATCAAATCGCAGACAAAAAGTACTGTTAAATGGCATTTATTCTCTATCTTCTCCTCTCAAATTTATCGTACCTCAAGGATCAATCCTTGGACCTTTGTTGTACATCATATATACGTCTGATTTCACTAAAGTTGTAAAATATTGCACTACGCAGTTGTATGGTGATTTCAGTTTTGAACCTAATAAATCTGCTGCAGCCAACACACTGATAAATCTTGATTTACAAGCACTAATGAAAATTTCGTATGAACACAATTTAATTATAAATCCACTAAAGTCATGTTTAATGTTATTTGCACCTGGCAAATACAGGTCTCTTGTCTCTGATTTTAGCATTACATTAAATAATTGTGTTGTTGAATTTAAGCCTCTTTGTAAAAGTTTTGGTATTTTACTCGACCCGTCTTTGCGATATACGGCTCATATCAATAGCTTGATTTCTAAATGCTATGTCAAATTAAAAGTTTTATACGCTTCCAGATAAATACTTAATTTCCGTTTACGTAGATATCTTTGTGACTCATTAGTTTTGTCAGTTCTAAACTACTGTAGCGTAGTTTATAGCACATGTCTATGTAAAGTTGATAAAAATCGTATTCAGAAAATTCAAAATAGTTGTTGCAGGTTTATTATGAATATAGGTAGAAGGGAACATATCAGCAATAAATTGATTGAGTTGCAGTGGATCAGGTGTATACCTCTGTAGCTAAACTTCGCCTAATAAAGAAGATTTATTATTATTATTATTAAAATCGGTCTTCGTTGTGCTCACAGCGACCTTTCTGTTGCACACAGCCATAGGTTAGATAGATAGAATCAGTGTTGCCAACTCTTTGGACTGAAATAACCCACAAAATCGCTGATATTTCCCCTTTACCCCCACATGCAAAAACAAAGTTCCCCACGTTTTCTCCATAAAATCAAAGCAAGTTGATTTTAATAAATGTGAGAAACCCCTCGACCACATTAATTCACTGAAAGCGAATACGTATTTCGGTAACGAAGTTACCATCTTCAGCGCTAAACTGATATTAAACTTTAAAACAACAAATAAACTAAACTAGCCTAGTTGCCCTCCCCCCTCACTATCTTTGTACCTTATTACGCATGCAAAGCAAACCGGGATTCTTCGAAAATCTAAAGGTCGAAGTGGCAAGAAGCGGTCGGCCCGGACTTGTCAAAATTCATTAATCTATTCCTATTTCTGTGAATCTCCAAGCTTTCGAAAGAATCTAGGTTTGTTTTGTTATTAATTTGTTTGATTAATTCTATTTTATTTACCGTATGATTGTTTTCAAGCATGTGTAAGGCAACACTAGATTTATCAAAGCGTTTGTATTTTAAATGAGCCAAGTGTTCTTTGAATCTAATTTTTAAGGATCTTTTTGTTTGCCCTACATAAATTTGATCACAATTTTTACAACTAATTTTATATATACCTGATTTATCCTCCGAATCTACTTTGTCTTTTGGATTTCCCAGCAACGATTTTAAGCTGTTATTGTTGGTGTAAACTATTCTTAACCCTTGACTGGTAAGGTCATATTGATTGGCGTAACTGGTATCGTCGGGTCAATTTAGACCCGTGACTGTTTAAGAAAAATAGGAGCACTAATCGCGTGTTTTTTTGACATAGTTTCATTAATCCATTTTTGGCAATGCATACAAGAGATCCATACAGAAAGAAAAGAGGTTTATTCAAAAAATATTTTATTATACGCCATCTAATGGAAATACAGCTTTTTCGCATTACAAACTCATAACGAAATATTATTCTTGAAATTCAAACTCAAATATAACTGAATTGAAAAACTAACTCGATATTCACTTACAACTAGGAACAGGCTTGATTGAAAAAACAAAAAAATTACAATTTATTAATTCGTAAGAAAACGTGCAGTAACGTTTTTCGCACCTTCTGGTTACTCCTGACATTTCTCACATAACAAAGTAGCTGCACTGTGAGCCTTACATACGTGATTATAACATTTATCGCAAATTGTAGGATGTTTATTATCTTTGTTGGATGGACAAATGTGACACCTACGGCGTTTTCCTCGGGGTTGTTTTGATTTACATTCTAGCTGAGGGACCTCTACCTGTGATGTGGAGGGCTGTCTTAGATTCACTGTGGATTCGTCGTATTTTAGAATTCTTTGCATAATTGAGTGAAGTTCTTTAGGAAGTCTTGCTTCCAATAATCGTCGTTTCATGTGTTGTTCAATTAATGATTGCCCTAACTCCAAGACAAAATTACGTCGCTTCAAAGAGCTTTGGGTTCCACTTTGAAACAAAATGTAAGAATTTACAGAAGCTGTATTCATTATAGCATACCATAGAGCACAAGGCCATCTTCTGGTTCTGCGACCTGTGTTATAATTTGCACACTTCTGGTCTAATGCATCAACGCCAGCCTTTGTCGAATTGTAATATAAAATGATGTCAGGTTTCTTCGATACTTGATCTACCCTGTTGTCATGGTGCATAGATGATAGTAGGAGAACATATTTATTTTGCTTAGGTACATACGACACTAAAGTCGTGTTGCTTGTAAAAACAAATTTAGAAGTACCCAGTTCAGCTTTTTTAGTAGGAACAATGTACTGAGGTATTTCCCGTTTATTTTTACGTACAGTACCGACAAAGGTTAGTTTGTTCTTGCGTAGTTCTTCAACTAATTCTACGGATGTGAACCAGTTGTCTGCTGTGATGTTTCTGTTGGTGTTTTTAACTGGATCGATTAATGATAGCACTGATTGAGTTGGTACTGATAGCTTGTGTGGATTAGGCTGTGGATTTTCTGTTTTACCAGTATAGACAAAGGCATTTAGAAGGTAATGAGTTTTTGCATCACAAAGACATAACACTTTTAGTCCGTGTTTGTTTGGCTTACTCTTCATATATACACGAAAAGAACATCTACCCCTGAAGCCTACAAGCATCTCATCTATTGTGAGAGATTCCCCAGGAGTATAGCAATTCTTACAGTTCTGTATGAATGATTCAAATATATCACGTATAGCATATAATTTATCCGGCAATCTCTCATCTCGAGTAGAAATGCTATCAAACCGCAATGCGACTAATAAAAAAAAGAATCGCTTTAGCGACATTGTACCTCGAAATATATCTCTACCAGTACCGTCTGTAGCAAATAAGCCTTCGACGTCTTCATGGTTTGATTTAAAAATAGATGTCAAATACAATAGTCCAAAAAATGCTCTAATTTCAAATTCGTCTGTATAGTTGACAAAGGAAGCTGTTTTTCCATATGTATGAGACAAATCCGTGATTTTTTCATTTGTGCACTCTACAATTCTACTAATCATTCCAGGGGTTATTAGAAGGGACCAATAATCGATGGGTTTCTTTTCCTGCAATTTTTTGCCGCAGATTTTAATCCGGGAAAATGCACAATAATATTATGACTTCGAGTACGGCCCAGAGTTGGAGGTTGTTTCGACCACTTGTATCGGTTTTTTCCATAAACATAGCCTAATGATGGCGACAAAATCGAAGAATCATTTTCAGGCGAACTGTCTGGGCGATTTTCGTCTGTTGCACTAACCTGAATGTCCAAATTGTCAGGAAATACATGTTCAGCTATATTATTTTCGTTCTCCTCTAGGTCATATTCGTCATTCGAATCGTGATCACTGTCGATAGTAGGTGCATCACTAATGTCACCGTCGTCTTCATTGTCTATAAACAACTCGCGCACTTGATCTGCCGTATATCGCTTGCCATCAATAATTAGATAATCCATCATGAACTGATCTTAAAACTCACGTAACTGGTATCGTCGGGTCCAATTTGACCCGAACTTCACAAAATAACTACTTCCGGTGGTTGAACTAAACTGACGCTTGAGATGCGTGTTAGTAGGCTTACTGTGTGAGAAGTCACAACATCCCCACCCAATAGTCATAACAACCACCGATTGGGAACGAGAAAACGATGCGTCGGGTCCGATTTGACCCGACGATACCAGTTAAGGGTTAAACCTAATTTTTTAAAAATTGTATTCAACCCTTTAGTATATTGAGGATAAAACGGCATTTTTACAATTTTATTATAATCTACCTCACCTATTTTGTCAGATTTTAGTGTGGTTATTTTATTAATCTCTAATTTTTGTTTTTGTTTTCTAATAATGTTATAGATTACATCGGGTTGGTAACCATTGTACGTGGCGATTTTAATAATTTCTTGAAGTTCTTTACTATAATTAGCAGTTGATAAAGGGAATGTCAGCATCCTATGCACTAAGAAATTTAAGGCCGCTAATTTATATTGTTTGCAATGATTTGAATCCGCGGGAATGAATCTATTAACATTAGTAGATTTCCTATAAACGTTAAATTCTAATTTATTACTATTTCTAGTTACTAATGTGTCTAAGAAGGGTAGTTTATTGTTAGTTTCAATTTCATAGGTAAATTTGATGGTGGTGAATTTAGAGTTTAAACTTTTAAGGAATTCCTCTATTGAACATTTACTTTGGTCAAAAACAGAAAATATATCATCGACGTATCTCACCCAGATTTTAGGAAAATAATCTAAAGAGGCTTTAAGTTCCGTTTCAAATTTACCCATAAACAGATTAGCCATAAATGGTGACAAGCTATTTCCCATGGCTGCCCCTTCCAATTGTTGGTAAAACTCGTTGTTAAATTTAAAGAAATTTTGATTCATGCTTAAACTAGTGAGTTTAATTAATTCATCCACTTCCTCCTTATCGAAGCTATTCTCCGATAAAAGTTCTTTCAGGTAATCTAAGGTGGTTTTTACAGGTATACTAGGAAATAACGAAGTGACATCGAAGGACACTAAAATTTTGTTTGGTTTTATTTCTAGATTTTTTAATTTTTCAATAAATTCTAATGAATTTTTAACAGAAAAATCGGGTAATTTGACTGGAAGGTTATTAAATTTATCACTTAACCACCTCGATAATAAAGAAGTCGGTGAATTTATACAGGATACAATGGGTCTCATGCTGTTACCTGGTTTGTGTATTTTTGGTAAACAATAGAATCTAGGGATTATTGGGTTAGATGTTGTTAATTTGTAACGTAAAGCGTTCGTAATCGCTTTACTGCAGTTTAACATGGTTTTTTTGGTCTCCGTAATCATTTTAGGTAAAGGATCTTTTTTAACTTTCTGGTATTGACCTTGATTAAGCATGCTATTTACTCTGTCGAAATAATCTTCTTTATCTAAAATGACCACAGTATTGCCTTTGTCCGCCTTGAGATAAAAACAATCTTTTTCTCTAAGTGTTTTAATGATTTTCAAATTTTTATCTCGTTTTTTGGGGGGAGAACTGAATTTTGTTTTCGGAAATTTGAATTTTACACGCGGTTCTAACAAAACTTTTGACATTTTCGTTACAAAACTTAATCGAATCTTCTATACCTGTTACGATTTCATCTAAAGGCGGTTTGTTGAACTTAAGATTAAACTTTAGTCCTTTGCTGAGCAAGTTTTTCTCTTCCTCACCGAAGGATTTTGATGATTCATTTTTAATTAACAAATCATCTGAATAAGTTTTTTGAATCTCGGATGGTGGTTTTTTATTAAGCAAATTCGTCAATTTTTTGTTTAATGTAGTTACTTTTTGTTTCAATTTCCTCTGAATGACATCTTCCGTCTTATTCAAAAAACTTATCCAATCCAGGTATTCAGGAGAACTTTGGTTTCTAATTAAGGTTAGATGTAATTCATATAAATCTAATTCTAATTTACTTAATTTATGATACTGATATTTTATTTCTGAAAATAGCCATTTTTCCTTAGCATACTGAATAGCTTTCAAACTAGAATAGGAATTCGTAGACGATTTTATATTAATAAATTTCGGGAACACTTTTAGTTTTTTGCACATTTATTTGGATTACAACCACAGGTTTTTGTGTTGCTTTGTAATTATTGAAGTTGATTTTGATTTTTTTTAATTGTTATTCTAGGATCTTCACAAACGAAGTAAAATAAATGTATTTTTTAATAGTATAATGCCAAGTTTTATTTTTTAACAAAAACCAAAATTTTATCAAAGTTTTATTTCTTAACCAAAATTTAATTTTATAATAGAAACCAACATTTTGTTTCTAATAGAAAATAAAGTTAACAAAGGAAATTTAATTCTTGTAAGTATATGTATATAACAAGGGAAATTTAATTCTTAAAAGTATATAGGAGTAATATTTTTGGTCGTCTGTAACTGAAAATGTCTCTTGTTTGGTTTAAAATCAATGCACTGTTACCTTTGCTATTAGGTTCTTTTGGATCAAATCACAGAAAAATAAATGGCAGTAATAGAACGTTTCGTGTTAGTAAACAGGTTAACGTAAACGCAAAGTAAAGGTACAACTTGACCAAAGCATATTGACATTTTCAAATTTGTTGAGGTACCAAACGGAAAAAAACTTTTCGAAAATGTTTATTATAATAATTTTTTTTTTCGTTTTTACATATAAAAAGGTTAGAAAACTTTCACTATTTTTCCCCATAAATTTACATATTTTTGCTTCTCTCCCCCTTCTCCCCATTTGCTGTTTTTTAAGATTATTTTCCCCACAATATGGGAATTTCCCCACGAGTTGTCAACACTGGATAGAATAGATGAGCCTCTTCTATCTTTGTCTTGTTATTCAATTCGGCGCCCTCTGATGAAATGAACTAACACTAAGGTACTGAGGCGGGAAATTTTTTAATGTGCTTATAATTTAATCGTTACGGCCGGTCTTCTTATCTCTTTAACTTTAACCCTTGATTAATTCCTATAGAAACAATTGTCTCTACAATTGTAACTATGGGAATAAATCAACGAATAAAGTTATTCGGAGATGAAAAGACCGGCCTTAGTTATTGATTTTTATTTTATGAAAAAAATATTGGTTAAGCAGAAAATTGCACTTAAATGTTTTTATCATAAAATAAAACGTTAATTAAAAAAAAGATAAAATAATTCCAAAAGATAGTAATATACAATCATTTTGTTTTACATTTTTTTATTAACAATAAATATAAAATTCTGAACTCAAAAAATAGGCAATAAATAAAATATACATTAATAACGATAATAAACATTATTTAAATACAAATTCGGCAAAAATAGGTTAAAAATTCATAAAATATACACTTGTAATGAAAAATATTAGTATTTTAAATTAGACTTATAAAACGTGTAACGCCTAATTATTTTATTTAATGTAAAGTTAAGAGGTTGATTTCAGTTTTCTTAAATACTTAAAGTTATATTTTATTGTTACGCCTAAAATAAATTTAAAAACATGACATTTTTACATAATGCCAAAAACATGTGGTGCTAACCTGATTTATACAACAAACCTTACATAAAAAAAGAAAACAAATTTAATTTTCACCAATACATAACAAATTTCTTATGTGGTAAATTATTTATATTTTCGTTTTTGCTTATAAATTAATTCTGCTTGCATAAACACTTTACAACTATTTGCTGGTATTCGGGTGTCTTTACCTAAAATTATTCTATTTATTGTACAACATAAATTAAAGATGCACAAGTCTATCACAAAATTAATTATATAATCTATTATTTCGTCTTTACGGATACATATAAATGAAAACTGTACATGTTCTTTTACACAATTATGAATGTGCAGTTTCAAATTATTTTCAATTAAGAAATTACATACGATTAATTTTGCTATATTATAAGTTTGGTATATGCACTTTATGAAATACTCATTACAATATTGAAGTGAGTGTCTTTGATCTGTAAATTCTTTTTCTCTAGTCAGTTCCAAATATTGATTACCTTCGTTGGGGTTTGTTATGATGTGAATTCTGCAAAATTCACACTTGAATTTTGCTAAAACCTGACACGTAGCCTACAGTAGCTTTTGTTAATCTCCTTGCAAAGTAGTCGTTGCCCAGTGCAGAAATCTTCTCATCAATGTTTGGATTATATTCGTAACTACTATTGTCCATAATATTTAAATTAGGTGGTTCGGTCAGCAGATCTTTTAACTGAATTAACGATGTGTCAAATGTTTCCTCACAGTTTGAAGCAACCGAATGACTGCTTGTTATATTCCTTATTAATAGGGCCTTGTAGGTATCTCGAAATTGAGCACATGTGGGATTATTATTTCTTCCTCTATGCAAAGGAATCTGCCCGAATAAATTTTCTAGTGGGTCCTGGTTAAAGGATCTGGGCAGATAATAATTAATCTTCCTAGATAAAATTTCTCCTGTCAAATCGATAAAACCTTCCACTGTTAGAATTAAATTCTTCAAAGAAGGTGGAACCGTCTTTTCTGCAGTGCCTTCACTTTTAAAATACATTTTTCGTAAATTAAAAACGGCATTTTTCCAAAAAGATATGGGTTGACTTTTATTTGTAACGGCACTTTTCAATAGTTTTCCAGGTGGAGACCTGAAAGTTCTTCCATTTAAATTGTCAAAGAGGGAATCAAAAAAAATTTCAAAATTTTTGATGTCTCTTGAGCTCGTCTTTGCATTTGGTAATTACCTGATCCATCAGTTTCATCTAGAACAAACAAAATTTTACTGAATTTTAATTAATAGTCATATTAAAACTTACTATTTCTTGCCATGAATGCAATAGTTGCAGCCATTGTATGACTTAAAACTTGCATTGCATATGAAACTTTCATTTTCTTTATTTTGTTTGGTATTACATGGAAATCTGTAATTTTTGGGATTGCACGAATATCTCCGCTTCCAGCATCTTTGTGGTATGCTGTTTCAATGTCAATTCACTTTGCTTCGCGAAGACCTTCCTCTGATTCCCACACTAAATTTTTAGTTAGGAGATTATTTCTAATGCCTTTAAATAAATGAGGAATATCATATCACATATCATATCATAGTGGAATTATCTCCATTTCATTTATGACAATGCGTCTTTTTGGGTTTTCTCCACGCCTATAATAAATCCTTCGGGAATCTCGAACCATTTCCTCAATTGCAGATTTATAGTGGGGCCTTGATCGCAAATTACTGCAATTGGAGTAAGACCTAAGAAAAAAATTGAGTTTTAATCAATATTCACAGGAAGTTCTTATCAATTAACACTGATTCTATTTGGCAATATTCAGTGATAACAACTAGCTAGCACACCTCTCTGACAAACTTAAAAGCAGCCCACTCTATTTCTTTTTGAACATGATTATTTTTTTAATACAAAAATAACATTTAAAAAAATGTACCTGCTGTTTTCAACTCCTGCAGAATCGAAGCTTTTTTATTGTTGTAGATTTGGTTGATCCCTTGCAAAAGGTATAGCAGACGGCTTGCTTTCATTTTCTTGTTACACCACGTACCATAAAAACTAAAGCATGGTCGCATATTTGTCCATTTTGTACTCCAATTATCTTTCCCGAGTGTCTCTCATAAGATACATGGGGTAATAATGCAACTTCATCAAACATAACCATGCACAGTCGTTCTCTAATTTTCATATGTTCTGCAGATCGTTTCAAATTGTCCATTAAGAACTGATTGATGTCGCTCTCAACAGGTATCTTATGAAGTAATCTTATGAGAGATCTTCGTGATGGCAGGTTGAAGAATTTACATAAGAATCTATATCCAGGTCCAGAAGTTTTGTATAATGCTAACGACATTAGTTTCTCTTCAAGAGAATATCTCCTTCCCTTAGGCTTAGTTGTTTTCCTCAATAACTGCTGCATACAAAAATTAACCGCTTCACTTCGAAGACCACATTTAGAATTCAAAAACATTTTTTTTGCACATTTTAAACGTCTTCTAAATGATGCACTACGGGATTTATATACAGAAGCAACTACTCTAGGAATATTTGAATTTTAAAGATAAAAGTATTAGCCATTCACATAGTTTCTCGACAGAGTAGGCGACTTAGGGTGACATTTTTGTTGGTATCACAATGAAATATACACGTCAGATGAAACAGTTATGTTTATTTTCAATATTCAACTTATAATTTATAAACATTAACACCACCTTGACTGCAGTAGTAGGTACATTATTTATGCCAGAGTCGGTCGCAGATGGGTACTTCTTCGTACTTAGCAGTATAACCAGATTACTATATTCTATTTTTTATTGATAGGCGGAAATGTACAGATTGTTATAACGTGTTACACAACTAGCAAATGACAAAAAAGTTTCAAAGTTGATCCCAATCATTACTAATTGCTGTTTTAATAAAATAATGAAAAGAACACAAATAATAATAGGAGAGCCACATTCATTTACAACTTCAATTTTTCCGGCTATCCAAAAAAGTAGACTATAGCGTGGAATTGTCGTAATATTTTTCGTGAGATTGATTCTGGCATCTATCAAAATTAATGTAACCAACCTAAGGAAACGAGAACACGGCCTGCTCTGACAAGAAAAAAGAGTGAATGCTTAATAATCTATGAAATTAGTTGTGAATACTACAAAACAATACACTTACCTCTTGTAGGAGTATGACATGGTTGTTCTCTGGAAGTACTTTGCTGTTCTTCAACGTCAGCAGATATCTCGGCTAAAAAGAAAACAAAGTAGGTAATGTAAATGCAAAATTTAGGACATTTAAGAAATTTAGTTGTGAATACTACAATACAATACTCTTACCACTTGAATAACAAAGTTCTTCTCTGGAAGTACTTTGGTGTTCTTCAACTTCAGTGAATAACGCAGCTAAAAAATGTGGATAATGTAAATGTAAAATTTAAGACACATAAATGCATTGAATCAAACCAGACAAAATTGTCCCTATAAATTAAAATTTTCAGATTTTATTTGTGAGGTTTCGGAAAAAGCCAAATATTTGTTGACTTCATTATTTTATTAGAAGTACCTATAAGTATTTTGACCTTTGTGTAAATGAACCACCAACCTTGTTCTAATGAATATTCAACTGGAGTTCTTCAAGTTGTAGGAATAGTAACTTGAATTAAACTAGAAGGTTTATCTACCAGAACTGATGGAGGTAGATTCAGCGATGGTAATGTTGTCTTATTCAGGTACATATTCGATGATTTGTCCCCAAGTTTAAAATGCTTATGACACACTCTATAAGAATAATAAACTTGCTGGGGATTCATGTCACGTAGCTTTGGATTAGCTACTAAAAGGATCCAAGAATCATAACGATTCTGAACATATGTAAACTGCACTGATAATCAAGATTTAAAACAGGGTAAATAAAAAGGACTGCTGATCCTCAATGTAAATTGCACTGAAGGAGGCATCCCATGTAGGCGTAAATTGCACTGGCACTCTGCAGTATAAGAAATTATATTATTTTATATATTTCTCTGTCTATTTGTCTGCCTATACGCATACAGAATAGATGGATATAGATATTATGTAACGGCATATACAAGGTGAGTCGGGAGGAATGAACCAAATTGCAGGAGAATATTCTACCCGTCAATATAAGAGGAAAAAACCCAAAAGATGTAATCCAATTTTCATTTGTTTTTGAATGGTTTATTTATTTATTAACAAAATACCTTTCATAATATTTTTTTCTCAATTGAAATATTCAAATCAAAAGATTCGCTAGTACACAAGTGCAATTTTTTACGAAATTTGAACATTTCAAAGCAGTACAGTTTTTCAAGTTTGTATTTAGGTAAAGCAGAACAACGAAATGAGAATAGTTAAGGAACATTTGAATATTTGAAAGGAAACTTCAGTTGCTTTCAAATATGCCGTACAAAAAATATTATGTAAGGTATTTTTGTTAAAGCGTTACAACTCGAAAACAAATGAAAATCGGATAACAACTTTTGGGTTTTTCTTTTTCTCTTATATAGACGGGTAGAATATTCTCCTGCAGTTTGGTTCATTCCTCCCGATTCACCCAGTATATACAACACAAAAAAAACAAGAAACTGAAATTATATTATTTTATATATTTCTATGTATATCAGCACATATAGAAATAGATATTAGGTAACGGCATACATATACAACATACGAGGCGCGTTCATAAAGTAAGGGCCGTTTGGTCACAGAAAAAATGTACTCATAAGAAACAAATTTTATTGTTATATTTAGTTAGGTACAATCTTACTTTACTTCTCTGCATAATCGCCGCACTTCTAAGCATTTTTCGTACCGCTGCACCAGCTTCTTTAACCCCTCTGTATAGAAGCTTGCCGCCTGAGAGTTGAACCAGTTGACAACGGCGTTTTTGAGTCCCTCTTCGGTTTCAAAACGTCGTCCACCGAGCCACTGTTTAAAATGCAAGAAGAGGAAGTAGTCGCTAGGTGCAAGGTCGGGACTGTACGGTGGGTGGTCAAAAAGTTCCCAACGAAAATCTTAAATTTTCTCATTCGTTTTGGCAGCAGTGTGAGGACGCGCGTTATCGTGGAGGAGGATTATGCCAGATGACAGTTTCCCGCGGCGTTTGTTTTGGATCGCACGTCTCAATTTTTTGAGCGTTTCGCAGTACACGTCAGCTGTAATTGTTGTCCCACGTTCCATGAAATAAAACCAAAAGAACACTGTCTTTGTCCCAAAAAACTGTGGCCGTCAATTTTCGACTTGTGTACTGAGTTTGCTTAAACTTTTTCGGTTTTGGTGAAGATGAGTGTCGCCACTGCATCGATTGCAGTTTTGTTTCTGGGTTGGCGTAGAATACCCACGTCTCGTCCCCAGTAACAATGCGAGAAAACAAATCATCTCCATCTTATTGATAACGGGCCAAAAACTTTCGTCCACTAGACATTCTTTGCTCTTTGTGGTGGTAGGTGAGCATTTTTGGTACCCACGTTGCACACAATTTGCGGTATGCGAGGTTATCTGTGACAATATTGTAAACAGTACTGCGTCCAAGTTGAGGAAATTTGTCAGCCAGGCCACTAATCGTCAATCGATGTTCAGATCGCAGTGTTTGGTCCACTTGTGAAACGATTTCATCGGACTGGATACTGTACCTGCCACTCCTCTCTTCGTCATGGACATTTGTTCTCCCATTTTTAAAATCACGGCACCATTGTCTAACCTTTCCTTCACTCATAACTGTAGGTCCGTAAACCAGGCATAACTCCCGATGAATTTCAGCAGCCGACGATCCTTTTGCACATAAGAAACGAATCACAGAACGCACTTCACAGTTGGCGGGATCAACGATTTTCGCGGCCATGGTTCTTTGCATTCACGGACAACAATACGACTTCAGAATCAAAACAAATGACGCTGCAGCTTCGCAATGAGTCAGTAGATGGCGCTGCAGTAGTAAACTGTGCTTCGAAGCGCCAATATTTACATATAAGCAAACGGCCCTTACTTTATGAACGCGCCTCGTATAAAAAAGAATTTTATTATTGTGAAGGTCTGTAGTAGTGTGAAACATTTTTTACAAATACAAGTCGATGAATTCGTCCACTAGAAAACAACTCTAAGAAACGTTTAATAGCGTTTTGACGTTTCGTTGTTTCTGAACCTTGATATTTATAAGGCTGATGGGTACTGTTAATTCTAACATAGTTTTCAGACTGAAATTTAGTTAAAGCATCTATAAAGATATAAAGGGAAGGGTGAGAAGAATAAAAAAATGTGTTAAATTGATTATGAAAAGATTCATAGGCGTTAGTTGTGCGAGCCATGCTGTTTGTCCCAGCGGCCCATATGCCGGGTGTCCCGCGCCATGTGCTCACCTTTCTAGAATCTTTATTTATTAATCGATTAACCTGAATTTTAGTGACAATAAACTAAACAAAAAATGGAATTTTTCGACGTACTGATAGTCGTCACAGGGCTTCCGATTTTGCCGGAAGTGATATCAACTTTCTTATTTTAAATGGAACAGCCTATATATTTTTACATATTTAAAATCTACGGAGCATTACGAGTCCGAATACGTATCAATTGTTAATTTTGGTTTCCATGACAACGAAAAAGAAACTATTTTATTTCTCAATCTAGAAAGCTATGAATCACATTTTTTCGATCTATTGCGATCAAGTGTTTCGAAAAAATCACTCCTTTGATGGTGGTTTCGATTTTTAACATTTTTACAGTATTTGAAATTTTCATTATGTCTTAACTCATTTTTTGCTCCCAATTCTAGTAACTCTATTTAATGGAATATCTTGTGGAATTTCTAATAATCCTTGTTCATTTGAACCACTTGGCACTTGTCTTACATTATATGTTGTTAAGAAACGTTTTAAATTATTAAGGGCTCCATGTGAAAAATCTTCCTCGCAATTTGAATTAGGTGAATGGGTTGACAAAAAGTTGTTTGTTAATAATGGCTTAAAAGAACTGATAAAATGTGTAACTCCAGGTGAAACGTGTCGCACTCCATGACTTCTTATATAACAAAAAAAAATTTCAAGAGGATCCTGATTAAATAAACATGTTAAAATAAAGCGGAACTTAAACTGGGATAAAAGTATTACCTTTAAACATAAGAAGCCACGAAGCGTAAAAATTAAATTTTTTATAGGGGGAACCTGAACAAATTGGTTCTTTCTTGAATTAAAAAATTTCATGTTTTGCAGAACAGTTATAGCGTATCTCCAGAATTCCTCGTGGGAAGATGCATTCGTGACAGCTCCTTTTAACGGTTTACTGGAAGGAGCTATTCGATTACTATCAAATAACTTATCCAGAAATAAAATTAATTCAGCAGTGTCAACTGCGTTAGCCTCTAATTTGTGTTCTGCCGCAATATCTACAGAAAAAATATTGATCAGTACACAGAAAAGTATACCTTGTAAAGTAGCAACTGACACCATTGTGCAACTCGCTTCATCAAGGAACCCACTTGATAACTAAACACCTGAGTACAGCAAGATATTTTCATTTTATTAATATTTTCTTTTGTCACATGCTGTCTAGTTAATTTAGGGCATATTCGATCTTCTTCTGACATGTCAAGAAAATAAAATTGTTCAATATGTGTCCACTTCGTAACATGTCCTTTGTTATTAAGAGAAAAATGCAGATCTTTGTCGAGGAGATTATTTCTCATACCTTTGAATAAATGTGGAACATCATACAATGGAATTATTTCTTAATTATTCACCACAAACCCACTGTGCTTATTTTCCGTCCCACTTTTTAAGCAACTGTCTTTGGTATCTTTTAGCAGTGAATTAATTGCTGCCTGATTTGCACTTCCCTGATCACAGATACTTGCCACAACATGTAAACCTATAATCTGACATGCACTTATTACCTCCATAATAAGGCTGCTGATTTAATTGGTCCATTAGTAAAGGTAAATGCTAACGGTTGTTTCCATTGAGAAAATATACCCCGCAGCATAAATACATTGACATGATCGGCCAATTTTGGATGTCTCACATTTCCAAAATCTTGAACGTCTTCAATACAATCATCTTTTTTATTGTACTGAACATTACAATCTAGCGACATCTCATCAAAGAGAACAGCGCAACATTTTGCCTTGTCTGTCGTTTGCGAAACTGCTTTTTAGACTGTCCATTAAAATTTCATTAATGCCCGTAGTAAATGGTATTTGGTTTAACAAATTTGTTAATGTTCGGCGAGATGGCAAAGCAAAAATTTTCGCCAATAATCTGTATCCTCTTCCACTGGCTTTCAATAAACTGAGAGCCATGACCTTCTCGTCAAGCGTAAATCTGTGTTCTTTGGGTTGTTGGTGCTGCGTTCTTATTTGTAATAAAATAAAAGTAAAAGTAAAAGTTATAAGGTACAGTTACATGCTGTAATAATTGTACAAAATTTTGCGAATTTGCTATTTTTTCTGCATTATTCAAGCGAACACGATATGATTTTAATACGCCCTTGCAGACCTGCCATTCTGTTACCCCAAGTAAGAACTTTCCGATGCTTTGGGTGACAATTCAGCTTGCCGAGTAACATTTATTTCAGTTAATATATTTTTTCTTAGACGGCTGCCTAAAACATGCACTTACTTTGAAAGCTTTTATTTATTGTATTATTCTACCTAATTAAAAACATAAGCCGTTACCCACCTGTGCCACATGCAATTTGAGTCTTCGATTTGGAAGAAAGATGTTTTGTAGGCTGGGGGTATCACATTAACTATATTTCTTTCTTAACACTGGGTTCGTCACAAATAAAACGCGAATGGGAAAATAACACAAACTGTTTATTAGATTAATAAAATATAAAGTTCTAACATCGGGAAAAATATAATAGCGGATTTGAAAATGTGAAGTGGAACACTTGCGTCTCGCGGATGGCGCGACGCTTCGCGGGGGTTCGTAAGACGCCCTTACTAGTTCAAACGCAGGCACTCAAGGTAGACCAGGGCTTGTTCCGCAGCGGAAGGCCAGGAGCTAGATGAGCGCTGAGTTGAACTCTAGTGTCCGAAGGGCCGAAAGGGCCTTTTATTCCTCAGGGTCGTTGCTGGTCGGCTACTCGGGGTGGTGTCGGATACTTGACCGTAGGCGTGGGGGTGAGTGATGGTAAGAAGGGCTCAGCGCGAGTTGGGTATTACGTGGCGCGCTACAGACTCCCCCTGTGGCTCTGAAGATGTCCCAGCGAAGAAGCCACGACTATTGGGTCTGCTGAGAAGTCTTCCTGGGCCGACCTCTTTTTCGTATGGGGCGAGTAGGCTCAGGAGGGCCTTCAGTGGATCCATAGTATCGGGTCAGGGCTTCCGAGTGGTATACACCACAAGTTTGAGTAGGGTCTCGTGAGTAAGCAACCTCGTAGGTGGTGGGTCCTCTTTTGTGTAGAATGACGTAGGGCCCATCCCTCTTGGGTGCTAGTTTTGAGGAGAACTGGTTTTTAGCTTTACTTAGCGAGTGGGTGGCTACTAGTACTAGATCACCGGGTTGAAATCCTGGATCAGGTAGGCGCTTCTGGTCTGCATATTCTTTCCGCCTGTCTTGTTCCTTTTCTTCAATTTCCCAGGCTTGTTGGAGAGTGGAAGCCATTTCCAGCAGCTTCGGTGTGATTTCGGCTACGAAGTTCTCAGTTTGAATGATGGCACGGAGATCGCGGTGAACCTCGTCAGGGGTGCGCAGTTCTCGTCCGAACATGAGATAAGCGGCGGTGTACCCAACGGCTTGACATTTAGCTGTGTTCATGGCAAAGCGAATCGATGGCAATGCTTCTGGCCAGCGAGTGTGTTGATCCCTTACGTGGATAGCTAGCTGCTGCTTCAGATCCCGATTTTTCCTCTCGACGCGATTGGCAGCTGGGTGATATACTGGAGTGAGGTGAAGGTCTATGCCCAAGCAATAGGTAAGATGCTGCATTACTCCACTAACAAATTGGGTACCATTGTCACTAATAATTCGTCTAGGAGTCCCATAACGTAGAACGACTTCGTTGAGGAGAGTTTCAGCGCAAGCGGAGGCAGTTGCTTGACGTAATGGAAACAGTTCTACCCAGCGTGTGGCCATATCTTCGATCACAAGTATCCATCGAAGGTGGTCCTCAGACTCGGGCAGGGGCCCGAAAAGGTCAATGGCCAGGACTTCAAATCGCCGTTGCATTACAGGGGTTTGAAGGAGTCCGGTGGGGCGAACGTTCGAAGGTTTATACTGTTGACAAGGAAGACAAGTTCTTGACGTGTTCTTGTATATCTGTTCTCATACCAGGCCAATAGTATCGATAAGCAATCCGGTGGTAAGTGCGATCCAGTCCATAGTGTCCAGCTGTGGGAGAATCATGGTATTCCTTAAGCGGAAGGGTTGACGTTGAGAGCATGAACGTCTTCCCCATTTCTCAAGGTTTTAGTGGATATTCCCTGAATTCCTTTCGATCGAGCTGTCAATTTATCTAATTCCTTCTTTTTCCTCTCTACGTCTTGCTCATACCTTAGCGGATAGAGCCTTCCTGGTTGGGTCGAGAAATGCCATCTGCCTTTTGGGATGTCCAGGATCAGTCCCGCGTCTTCGATGAAATCTACTCCCAACAAGGTCCTGTTGTTTCGTGAGTTCGGGAAGATGATAAACGTCGTTGTGGTGGTTTTCTCGTGTAGTTTCACCGGTACCGTCGTGACTAGGAGCTCTTCCGTTTTTGTTTTCCCGTCCGCTAATGTAACAGCTGATATTTCTTTCGTGAAAGCCACTCCTTCAGTTTTTAAGAGGCAGTACAGGTCCCAACTGGCAACACTAACCCGAGCTCCAGTATCTATATATGCCATACCAAAATGACGTCCGATGGCGATAAATAACGCTGGTCTTTCCCTGGGTTTCATTCTTGTGCTGGCGTTTAGACTGCAGAAACTGACGTTACTCTGGCTCTCAGTTTCTCTGGGATTAAATCTTGGACATTTCCTTCTGATTACCCCTGGATAATTACATCCGTAACAGTGGATTTGGGTTGTCTCCTTTTTCTCACTGGTTTGGTTTGCGGCGGCTTTCTTTTTTCGGCAATCTTCTAGGTGACCTGGGTTTCGGCAGTAGTTGCATCTGATCTTTTTGGGTTTGTTGGAGTCAGATGACGGTATGGATTTAGAAGTTTTTTCGCTTAAGTTGGCCTCTACAGCGCGTGCTTTCTGAAGAAGTTCCTGGAATGTTGCGACGGTGTTCCTTGGAACTTGTTCCCTGATTTGGAGGTTCAGTAAACCATAAACTAGGTCCAATTGTGTTTCTTCGCTATATGCGGGTTCTGGAAGCTGCGCTATCAGTGCTCTTTTTCCGCACAAGAACGTGTCCATGGGTGTTTTAGTGTCTTGCTTCGTTTTGAAGATCTCCAAATACACCTGATATGCGGGGAGTCTTGGCGCGAAGGCTTCTCTAATTTGTTTACATGCTTCCTCCCAGTTGTGAATTTTTGCCTTAATTCCTTCCCACCATACTGATGCGATGTCTTCTAGGAGCAGCGGGAGGCCTTCCAATGCTTCCGCGTCCGGAATTCCTTCACATTTTTTATAGATCGTGGTGATATTGATAAATTCTTCCACCTTGCTCGTATCACGCTCTCCTTTAAATCTAGCCTTGCAGTGGCTTAGATTATTTCTTTTTGCTGGTTGTGGTGCCAATTGTCTTAGCAGCCTTTCAAATTGTTCCTCTGATAGTGGCATGTTGAGTCTTGGGCTACGTCGTTTCTCTGTTCCTCGCATGCACACTGCGTGATGATTTTCTTTTTCACTTACACTCGCGAATATTCGGGCCACTCGTTGGGCGTCACTTGTAGGCTGGGGGTATCACATTAACTATATTTCTTTCTTAACACTGGGTTCGTCACAAATAACACGCGAATGGAAAAATAACACAAACTGTTTATTAGATTAATAAAATATAAAGTTCTAACATCGGGAAAAATATAATAGCGGATTTGAAAATGTGAAGTGGAACACTTGCGTCTCGCGGATGGCGCGACGCTTCGCGGGGGTTCGTAAGACGCCCTTACTAGTTCAAACGCAGGCACTCAAGGTAGACCAGGGCTTGTTCCGCAGCGGAAGCTAGGCCAGGAGCTAGATGAGAGCTGAGTTGAACTCTAGTGTCCGAAGGGCCGAAAGGGCCTTTTATTCCTCAGGGTCGTTGCTGGTCGGCTACTCGGGGTGGTGTCGGATACTTGACCGTAGGCGTGGGGGTGAGTGATGGTAAGAAGGGCTCAGCGCGAGTTGGGTATTACGTGGCGCGCTACAGTTTCACTTTTTTGGGAGTATCTTCACAGACATATTTTGAAGTACTAGGTTTATTGATGTCCACAACTGCTTGCTTCACTGTAAGGTTTTTAATATCAGCAGAATAAATTACAATGCTCAAAAAAGGAGGTAATATTTATATATTATAATCGAAGTTGGCCCTGGTCCGAGGAAAATTACAGATAAACAGTTTTTGAACTTTCACCGGTTAAAGTTTAAAAACTATTTATTTTTATTATAATTCTTTTTTTCAATAAAACTTGGCATATCAATACAGCTACATTACTTGTAAAAAAAATTTATGCTTGTAAACAAATAAATACCATTAAATGAAGTTAATATTTAAAAGATTTATATTTGTCACAATACAACTTACTTTGTAAATCGATGTAATTTAATTCCAATTGCTGCACTTGCGAGGCATCTTTTCTTAAAACTTCATCTGTTTAAACAAAAATTTTCATAGTAAAATGAAACAAACAAGTACACAAGTAAGAAACTCCAACTTATCGTTGTAGTTGTAAATTTATTTCCTCTGATTCTTGTACTGGCAATTGAGAAACATCCTGGACCTGGACAAAACTTTCATCTTCTGCAAAAATTCCTAAAATTCACATTAATTTAACTCTGCTCTTTACAAAATTGTACAGTTGTAACTTCTCATTACAATAATACTTGTAAAGTTACAATTTATAAAAATTTTGTGCAAATCGTTTTTGATTGCAGTGAGAACCTCGAGCAGCCTCTGGACAGCTGTTTCAGCCCTGCTTGGGGCTTCTTCAGCAGAAACGTAGCTCGACATTCCCACTGCAGACCAAAAACGACTTGCCCAATTTATTCGCAAATGCGATGTAAGAATGATGAACATATAAAATAGCGACATCTTACTATCGCTTTTTGACCTAACATTGCAGTAGGATAGACAAATTGAAGCGGGATTTGCTCCTAATGAGTCCCCCATGCAAGGCGGCCATGCTTGCTGTCAAAGCATAATGAAAGATTTTAGAAAAATTTTGTGCAAATCGTTTTTGATTGCAGTGAGAACCTCGAGCAGCCTCTGGACAGCTGTTTCAGCCCTGCTTGGGGCTTCTCCAGCAGAAACGTAGTTCGACATTCCCACTGCAGACTAAAAACGACTTGCCCATTTATTCGCAAATGCGATGTAAGAATGATGAACATATAAAATAGCGACATCTTACTATCGCTATTTTATATGAACAAGCAGGGCTGAAACAGCTGTCCAGAGGCTGCTCGAGGTTCTCACTGCAATCAAAAACGATTTGCACAAAATTTTTCTATAAGCTATTTTATATGTTCATCATTCTTACATCGCATTTGCGAATAAATTGGGCAAGTCGTTTTTGGTCTGCAGTGGGAATGTCGAGCTACGTTTCTGCTGAAGAAGCCCCAAGCAGGGCTGAAATAGCTGTCCAGAGGCTGCTCGAGGTTCTCACTGCAATCAAAAACGATTTGCACAAAATTTTTCTAAAATCTTTCATTATGCTTTGACAGCAAGCATGGCCGCCTTGGATGGGGGACTCATTAGGAGCAAATCCCGCTTCAATTTGTCTATCCTACTGCAATGTTAGGTCAAAAAGCGATAGTAAGATGTCGCTATTTTATATGTTTACAATTTATAGTCATATTAGATCAAATATATATTATGGTTTCTTACATACCTGTTAAGTGCATAGTGGGGTATGCATTCTTTGTTAATCCTCGCTTTGTGCCTTACACTTTGAATTCATCATTAAATTGTGAATGACACTCTAAATAAGTTTTATATACTTGGTCCAAAGGTTTATTTGCAAGATCTGGATCGCCAATTAAATTTATCCAATTCCGAAAGAGTTCTGGATTATATCTGGGAAAAGTGTGTCGCTTGCTATATAAATCTTTGCAATTTGGTACACAACACTTTCGTGGTCTGAAGCTGGACTATTCCATTGTTATATTCCCAAACAAGATTTAATATCACCTCTTTACCAAGTTTTTATGAACCAATAAAATAACTACTTTCGATATAAGTGATGTAATTAATTAATTTTATCCCTAACTTTTTATTTTTTACATATTTTGTAAAAAATTAAGAAAGAAATATTCTGTAAATTATTTGCCATAAAAAAGGTTCTCTTATTACTCAACCGTTTTAGAGGAATTCAGGTTTAAAGGTTCGTATACACATATTACGTAATGTTAATATCCTAAAATTTACCAATTTCTTGTTTTTCACTTTTCGGAAAAAAATTATATAATCAGGTGACCTTATTTTTTGATGTTCTATTCACTCTGAAAATATCGTTAGACATTTCTGAATCACGGTGTATATCTTTATTCCTCTGAAATAGTTTACATTAAATTCGAAAAAGTAGGTACTGTTATAAATACCGCGCCCGAGACGATTTATTATTTCTTTATTATTGTTGATTTCTGTGCTAGCTGAATTAAGGGCCGTCCACACGATAGCAACTTACTTGCACGGTACAGTTTGTGCAAGCAGTACGAAATACCCTTTGTTGTCTATACGATGCAGGTAAGTACGTGCAAACGTCAGTCCAATTCAAATTTTAGAAGAGGTTTCATCGCAATCATGCCTTCAATTAATGAGCCTTTTTTATTAGAAGTTTTTCTGTTTTGTTTGTTAATAAAAATGACAAATAAAAAACGGCGGCGATCTAAGTGGTGTAAAACTTGGCTGCTTAAGAGAAACGTGCATCCCACATAAATTTAATGGCGGATTTAAGAGAAGATTCTAATGATTCTCGTAATTATATGAGAATGGATGAAAACCCTTACGCAGAATTACTGTAATTGGTGACTCCAGCTATAGAGCGGCAAAATACTGTGATGCGCGAATCTATATCTCCTCATGAAAGATTAAGTTGTTCGTTAAGGTTTTTAGCTACTGGAAGGTCATACAGAGACATGAGATTTTCAGCTGCCATTTCACATCAGGCTTTATCTGTAATTATCCCAGAAACATGCAAAGCTATCTTTATGGCTCTTAGAGAAAAATACATGAAGGTAAGAATTTACGTATAAATAAACATTTATTCTTCAATATTTAAGTAAACCATACAATATAATAACAACTAAGAACATTATGGGACAGGACTAAAGTTATTTATGTATGTTCTAACGTTACTTGCGGAAGCAACATAGTCTTCATTGTTGAAAGCTGTAGTCGTCATAGGTATGTGTTGGGACACTGGATCCTGGGTGACGTTGGATAAACGAGAAAAAGGAGGATAGGTCGGCTGAGAAGGAGCAGATTGTTGCATTTGATTATAATAGGAAGTTTCTCTTGGAAGCCGGGGGACATGGATACAACAATTCCTGGATAAGTTTCCCAATTCCGCTTCACAAACAGCGTCATTTATTATTTTTTCCAAATAAATGCGTTGATCGTTTGGTAAGTGCCTGAGCTTACTTGCTAGATTTCGGCCGAATAAGTCATGCTGATCTTCAGTTCTTGTTTCACATAACCGTTTTCCGACAGAAGCTATTACATTATCTAAATCTTTCTCCCTTTTATTTTGAGTTTTCCGTTCGCTTCTGGGTGGCACTGATGAACCTGAGCCACTTGGAGAAAGAGACAATTCCACTTCTGAAGTCGGAATATCTGCTGAGTCGAGAGCACTACCATCCTGAAAAAAAAAATGTGTTAGGTTCCAACGTCACAAGAAAAATGGAAAAAAATAGCAGAATTTCAAACAAATTGGAATTTTCCGCATTGCCTGGGAGCCGTCGACGGTAAACATGTACAAATAGTACCTCCGCCTGAAAGTGGGTCATATTTTTATAATTATAAAGGGTTCCATAGTATGGTTTTGATGGCAGTTGTCAATGCAAACTATGAGTTTATTGTAACTGAATTTGGTGTTAATGGCAGGATATCTGATGGAGGTGTATAGAGCACACAACATTCCATAGGAAATTGAAAGATAAATCTTTATGTATTCCTGCATCAGAACAAGTGTAATGGAATATTATATTTCATTACATTTTATGGAAAGTTCCCGCGGTGCATCCGGTGCTGATTTAGCGTCTAAAGACAAGCGCAACGGATGCGCCGCGAAGCCAGGGAAAAATTGCTGAAAGCAATAAAAAAGAAACATGTACAGTATGTATCGAGTCTTCACTAAATAAAGATGCATAAGTTAACACATAAAGTGGTTTCACTGAGAAACAAAAACAATAAGTAAAGAAGTGAAAAACATCTCTTTATTATTTATTTATAACATTGAACAAATCCGAGAAAGGTTCATTATTATTTATTACACAAGTATATAATTCAAATAGAATACTTAACTATGTTTTCATAGGAGACGAAGCATTTGCCTTAACTCCTAATTTTTTGAAACCGTTTAATCAAAGAGAACTTACTAATGAAAGTAGAATTTTTAATTATTGTCTATCTCGAGCTAGGCGCGTAGTAGAAAATGCATGGTATATTAGCATCTAGATTCAGAATATTTCATACCAGCATAAACATGAAGCTTGAAAATGTAGAGAGTGCTGTTATGGCGTATTGTGCGCTCCATAATTTTTTAAGGAGAAAATATTCAAATAACTACACGCCAACTGGGAGCATGGATTATGAAGATACAATGCAAGGTACACTATCATTAGGTTTACGAACAAGTGATTTTGATCTAACTGGTATAGCAAAAGGACGATTCAAAGCCATTTCAAATGATGGTAAACTAACTAGAGAACAGTTCCTAGATTACTTCAACAAAGAAGGCAGTGTTCCTTGGCAGAATAGAATATGTAACATAAATACTTAGGTCCAATTTTACAAATGCGGCTCAACTTTGAGCTGAGGCTTAAACCCTTAGCAATGATTATTTCAACAATTGTTGTGAAGGATTTAAGCTTTAGCTCAAAGTTAAACCGTCATTGTAAAACTGGGCCTTGATAATACAAACCGCACACCTAGTTGAATAGTCACTTCTAAAAAAATATCCTATCAATTCTTTTAACATAAATATTCATATATTCTATCCGAATTTAATTAGTTTTCTTATAACTTAAAAATATTAATAACAATTTTAGTTTTTTTTTGTTTTCCTAAAAATTTCCTACTTTTCAGTTGTGTCAATATTCAATTAGGTGTGCGAAATATCTAAACAAGAATACAAATGAAACATCACAAAAACAGATTAATAATTATGAATTGTTATTCAGTATTTACAATTTTGTAATAATTATCTTTCGTAATAAAATTATAATTAAATATATGAAAATTCTAAAGATTCATAATTTTATTACGAAAGATAATTATTTCCATACTTTGCCAATATGTTAAAAGGAAGGACTTGATAGTTGATAATTATAATTATTCCGGCCTAACTGGTTGATGTGACGCAAATGCGTTCCCTTCGGGTTTGTAATTCAAAACAGGGTTTTGGGCTTTAAATAATAACTATTTTTCTCTAAACTGTTTTTTTTGATGCAAGCTCTTGTGATTTTCTCAATAAAAAACAACTGGTTAGTCTAATTTGTAAATTTAATCTTACATATACAGTAATTAACAAACATGCTACTTCAACATTTTACCATACGGGCCACAGACTCGTTCTTCTATTGCATAGTTTCAATTCTGCCAACTTACATTTTCTAGTGCTACATATTAACTGGTTAGAATGGACGTTTGACAGAACAACTATTGAATAGAAAAATCAATGTAACAAGCTTCATATTACAATACAAGCTTTTTGTAAGACCCAATTAGACAAAATAATTAAAATTATCAAGTCCTTCTTTTCAATATATTTGTCAGTTAAGCAAATAATTATATTCCATCATTTTAAACTGACGAGACCAAAACATTGGGCACGTTCAGACGGCCAAGCGGCTACAAGTCAGCACTTAGCATGATTCAAGTTAGCAAGTTGATATTTTCTGAACGGGTTGCTACATTCTATCATTTTTTTGGCGTCATGATACAAGACAATTAACCTTGCTTTTGTCGTACTGTGCGGTTGTATGACCATAGCATGAAATTTGTAATAATTTAACATAATGGATAATTTACGTCGTACTATTTTGTTTGATATGTTGTGTGATGATGATGAGTTTAATTTAAACTTGGTTGGAATGGTGGCAGAAAATTTTCTTTCTCCATTAAATTGTACAGCACAATCAGAAAAACGACAAAAACGTACAAAAAATATTGGGTATTTTGAAAATATTGTACCAAATTACAATTTATCAGATTTTAAGGATTATTTCCGAATGTCGAGAGCGAGTTTTGAAGTGAGTATTAACATGTTTAACAATTACAACTAGTGTTACTTTAAATAACAGGTCTTTGAAAAATCCTGTCACCTTGGACCAAATATCAAATATCATTGTAATTACACTTGTTTTTCAGATTCTTGCAGTTTACATAGGAAAATGTGTAACTGTTCGACATGTAGTGCCTTTGGAAAAAAAATAATGTTTACTCTTTGGATTTTGGCAAAACCAGAGAGTTTCCTAGCAGCCAGTGATCGGTTTGGTCTTGAAAAAAGCACAGGACATTATATTGTTATGGAATGCATTAATGCAATAAATCAATTACGACAGAAGTTTATTATTTGGCCAAAGTTAGAAGAATGCCTAAAAATTGCAACTAGAATTGAAAAACGTTCTGGTTAGTATATGCAATTTTTTATGTTTTTCACCATATCTAGAGGTTTGATTTTAGGGGCTACAGAAATGTGTATTCATATCATTTTATACGTGCAGTGAAATCTCTCTAAGACACATTTGTTCCAGATTTTGTGTCTGATTGAAAATAATGTCCAGTGTAGAGAGGTATGAAAATAATGTTGACCTTATAATCGGTTCCCAGAAAGATGTCCAATGAAGAAGAATATCCGTTGAAAAGAGTGTTCATCTTAGAGAGATTTGACTTTTACTATAAAAAGTTTAAATTTAATTCATAAGGCCCACTATGATTTTTTCCATCTTCAAAGTGACTGAAATTGATTAGTTACTACGGTTTGTAATAACATTTTTGCAGATAATTAAAAAGTTGTGTAAAAATTAACATTGAGTAATTTGCAGTTAGTTTCGGGCACTTTCTTGAAAAAGCTGAAAGCAGCCCTAAAAAAATCATAGTGTATATTTTTTTTACACGGGTGCTTCTATTTTAAATGGGTCATACTATAAGAGTGCAAAAATATTTAATAAAAAAAACTTGTACTTTAGATATCCTTAGTGATTAGAGCAGCGGTTCCCAAAGTGGTTCTTATGGACCTCCGAGAGTTCGTTGCAACCGCTGAGGGAGTTCGTGACAAATTAAAATTAATTTGGGGATGGAGCTAGACCTCAAAGTTAAATTTGGTATTTTGCTATTATGCAGTTGTGTAGGATTTTTTTACTTGGGGATTCATGTTCAGGTTTTTGTTATGAGAAGGGTTCATGGGTGTAATAAGTTTCAGAACCACTGGATTAGAGTAAAATAATACATTCAATTTTAGGTATACCTGGGATAGTAGGTGCAATAGATGGCACCCACATAAATATTAAACAGCCAGTGGGCAATGCTGTTGACTTTTATAATAGAAAAGAACAGCATTCTGTGATTCTTCAAGCTGTATGTGACGATACAAAAGCATTTGTTGACATTTTTGCCGGAATGCCTGGGCGAATGCATGATGGTAGAGTCTTCCGTAATAGCTCTCTGTTTCAAAGATACTCCACCATTATTACCTCCTCATCTGCACATTATAGGAGATGCAGCATACCCGTTGATGCAGAATTTAATGAAACCTTATCGAGACAATGGCCATTTGAATCAAATGCAGACAAAATTTAATCAAAAAATAAGTGGTTCAAGAGCTGTAATTGAGATGTCATTTGCTTTATTGAAAGGTAAAATTTTTAATCAAATTAAAGTTAAATTTAATACATAAGACTTTCAGTAAAATGGAGAAGATTAAAATATTTAGACATGTCGTTGCCCGACAAGATTCCAGAGGTAATTTCTGCTTGTTGTGTTCTACACAATTTTATATTGAAACATGAACCCCACAACTATGACAATATACAAATTAACGATTTGGACCTTGAAAATAATGGCATTGTCAGAGAAGATGACGATAATAATGCTCAAGATAATGCTGATATCAAAAGAAATTATTTAGCTTCGCTCTTATTGTAACTATTACTTCTAATAATCTCAATAAAACACATATTGAAGTAATTTGTTTTATTTATTAAGTAATTTATTTATTTTTGTCGTTTAACAAAAAAATTTCAAGAAGATTTAGTTTTTGTTTCTGAATCTTATTGTACTCAGCAATTTCTAGACGTAAGTTCTTCAATTCCTTAACTTTCTCAGTCTCAATCTCCAATTGTCTTTTCCGGTAACTGTCTAGACGTTTCCATTTTGAGTGAACAGGTGTGGATGCTCCTGATGACTGTGGAGAACTTATGTCTTCTCCAGTACTGTCTTCCACACTATAACTCTTATCACTAGTTTCTTCGAATGATGAAACTATATTTTCTGGATTTATAGTTTTATCCATCAAAAATATAGATTGAAATCTAGAATAATATTCCCAAGTTATGCGTCCTCTTCCTGTATTTTTTCTTGTATTATTGTTTTGACAAATGGTTTTATATGTGGTTTTCATATTTCGCATTTTTCGATCCAAAATTGCTGCGTCAACTGAATAACCTCTCTTACACATTTCACCTGCAATCTCATCCAACAGTTTCTTCTTTTTTATTTTAGGGTTTCTGAATAAACTGTGTCGTTTTTCATACTCATCTAAGAAAAGCAAAATAGTTTTATGGTTCCAAGAAAACATACTGGTCTGAGATTCAGGATCAACTGATTGTGTTAAAATTTGCTCCTCTTCGTCCGGATTATTGGCATGTTCATTTTGAAAATATTCATGTTGTAATGGATTGTCATATGAGCACTCATAAATAGGTATTTGATCTATTCAATTAATTAAATAATACAAATTAATACATTAAAAAAACCCTTTATCCTACTTACCACTATTACCAGCACCCTCTGTTTCAGTATTTTTTAGTGTTTCAGTTACATCTTTATTGCACACAAAACTTTGATAATTTGCCAAGTGTTGTTTAAAATCTGAAATGTAAAAATATTTTTAAATGTAGTAACATAACCTAAATTTGTCACCTACCTTCACTATAACCAATTTCGCGGTTACTAGCAGTTGTAATATTTTTGGTTGGTTTTAACCCTTTCAAGGCAGAATTAAATTATTCCATAAAAAATTTTTTTTTAATGTAAAGTAGATTAAGTAAGAATAAATGAACTTAAAAAATTATAAAATATATTTTATTTATTAGTAATTAAAAACTTATGGGGTGGTTTCACTGAGACACCACTACGCATTAAACATCTCTATTACTATTTCTTATGATATTTTTGGAAACAATTCTTTTTTTCATTAAGACATAGTCCAACATTGCAGCTACTGCAAGCCCAACGTGTTCTATGTTGTTCTGCTTTGGAGCTGCATAGAGCACACCTCCTTGATGATGAGTGCATGGGCGGCATGTGTGAAGCCTGATCAAACCTTTTTTCTTGTGGCACATTTGGTTTGAATCTATTAATTATTATTCCGGAACTAGATGGGCGTCCTCTTGTCGGAATATCTGTCAAATCTCCTATAAGACCAGTTGCTACTGACATTTTGAATGTTTTCAAATCAAAAATACCGTCTCTGGCACTACGTATCTTGTAAATTATATAGGAATTTACTATAGTAACGTCGAGAAAATGCCATAGAATTCGGTGCCACCATTTTTTACTCTTCCTGTCGAGCTCATATGTACTTTTCAGCATGTCGGCTTTGTCAACGTAGCCCATATGTGTATTGTAATCGATGATCATTTTGGGACATGTAATATCATCTTTTTCGCCATTTTTTCTTTTGCGTAGAACTGTTCCTGCAGGGAGTTCTGGGTTGTGAAAATTACTGGCGACGCGCACTACACGTTTATCAACCCATTTCAAAAAGATGACCCCATCAGTTGTGGCGCGCCAATCATATTCACCTCTTTTCAGGCTTTTATCAACTTTTACATCAGTTGGGATATGTTTTCGATCCTTCCTGACAGTACCACATGCATACACTTTATCATCTTTCAACTGACGTAATAGAGATAACGATGTAAAATAATTGTCGAAATATACTTCATAATTTTTATTTACCAGCGATCTAGTCAAATCCATCACAACTCGTGTTCCAAGATTTTTTTCTGTAATGTTAGCGACTTTTCCTGTATAAATTTCAAATTCATCTATGTACCCGTACTCGTCCGCTCTGACCCAAACTTTGTAACCGCGTTTTATGGGTTTGTTTGGCATGTACTGTCTAAAAGAAGATCTACCTTTGAAGCGAATCATAGATTCGTCAATAGACAGTACACGAGATGGTTTATAATAAAAGGCAAAAGTTCGAGATAATGTGGTTAGAAGCGGTCTGACTTTATATAATTTATCATAATTTGGGTCTCCTGACGCCGGTTGGATTGAATTGTCATTGATGTGAATATTTCCCAGAAGCCAGTCGAATCTAGTTCTAGGTAAGATGCTCGAAATGTAGGTATCTCTTAGTTCTAGATGTGCTGACCCAGCGGCGGATTTAGGATCTTTTCTAGGGGGGGGGGGGGGGGGGGCGCAATAGTATCTTATTTAAGTGGTGTTGGTGCTAGTGTCTAGTAGTAGTGAAATAGGCATTTAATTCTAGAATGTGGCTTACAAAACAAAATTTTTGTTACACGTTAGGCCGTAAAATCTGAAAATTATTTGAAATGAGAATAAAGTTAAGTTTTTATTGTAATAATTAACACAACAACATATTTTACTCTTATATTTTTTAATGTATGGAAAAACAGTAGAATAGTTTAACTAAAACTAGAGCTTTTATAAATTCACTGTGACACTAAACAAGTAAACAACACAAAATATTATAGAAGTAATAAGTAAAATCTAAAATGTGTGGCATTTAATTCGAGACGGTGAAACATAAAAGAACTAACAGCTAAATAGAATTTTAAAAAATCATTCGGCATTATGCAATACTAAATTATTTATAAGGGGAGGCTATGAAAAATAAAATGAGTTTTCAGCACATTTACTTTGTCATTTGCTTACTGACTTCTGTCAAATCTGTTAATCATATAAACGCTTTCGAGTACTGCTAGCAAGCAATTCCACAGCATTTGAAATTGGTCGTTGTCATACTAAAGAGTTGTAACAGATTATTATGTATTCAATTAGAAAATTTAGGAAATTTTTTCTACTGTCGTCAAACGTATTTTGCCGTTTCAGTTTTGGCAGATGGTTAATTGTATCAGTTAAGGCCTCTCCGTATCTAAATAACTTTGGATCGCACGGTATAAAAGAACTAGCGACATTAATAAATAAACATTTTCAACATTGAGTTTAAATTTTATTTTAAATGACAAAATCAAGCCTTCTTTTTTTATTCGCAAATCTATTTATAATTTCATCTATGTTTAAATTTATATTTCGATGAACATATAATAAAGCTAAACCATTAAGGCGGTCTTCTAGCATAGTGGATCTAAGAAAAATTTTTATAAGTCTAAGAGTTGAGAAACTTCTTTCTGCGGTTGCTACAGAAATTACAAGTGTGCAAAGAATTTTTAATATTTTATATACATTTGGAAAATAAAGGGTATCACAATTTTGAAGAACTTCAAGGACATTATTACCTGTATAAAGTCTTTGTCTATACAGTTGCACTTCACCCATTAATTGAATTACTGAGGGATTTCCCAAAAGATTTCCAAACTCTTTAATTATAGTTGTTAAATTATTAATTAAAGTTTCGTCATTGGTGATTGTATTAAGTATGTTGGGAATTATAGTATTTAAACTGAAAGTCGACATATTTTTTTCATTAAAGCGAGTTTTTAAATCAGTTATCAAGTAATCCAAAATTGGAACGAATATAACTCTTCTCCAATAATCAGTGAGCGACAGATTTTTATAATCTGAAAAAGTGTCTTTCTTGGTTTGTCTACCACAGAGACGGGGAATTCTAAAATCCACTTCAAGTTCTATAAACATTTTTTGGGTCCCTTTTAAAATTATAGACGAAAAGTAGTTATCTGCATCTGATCTTTTTTGTTCTAAAATTTGAATTAGTTCTCTTACCTTTACTGTCGCTGAATTTAACTCAATACTATAATTTTGTAAATACTTGCTTAAGGGCAACGTGATACTAAATATATCCGACAAACAAAATATAGTTAATATAAACTCACAATCACATATTGCTTTCAATAAAATGTTAGCTTTACTAGATGATGTGAGTAGTATAGCAAGCGGGATCCTAGGACACTTCGATGGCATGTTCCATCCGAAGAGACCACCGTTGAAATCCAACCCCAATTGTAGGGGGTGTTTTTATCGGTGAAGAAGTAACCCCTGTTGGTTCTTGTGCATGTCGTCAATGACCAGAGGGTGTAAGAAGTGGTCAATGACCAGAGGCTTTCAAGGTCGGGGCTTGTGGACAATGCTGGAGAGGCCTAAGAAGAAGAAGTCTTTCAAGGTCATCGTCAATGACCAGAGGCCTAAGAAGAAGTGGAGGCTGGAGGAGCCTCGCCGCGGTTGCGCGCGAGCAGAGGCTTTCAAAGTCGCGCGCGCGCTGACCTTTGTACTGTCCTAGTACGAGCGGTATTTCTTGAACGCGTATCGTTTCGCAGGTTTGAACAGAATTTTTGCGCTACCTGTCACACACAGGTGACACTTGTTTGTGTCGGTTTTTTTTGGTTGCTTACTGATTGAAAAAAAAAAAATGCAAAAATGTAGATTTTTAGGAATCTGTGTTCGAACGTCGCTAGGGGGGATCAGACGAGCGGTTACGCAAAGACGATAAGAGACGCTAGGTCAATTGTCATGTTCCTTGCATGCCTCATCTAAATCGTTTATACCGATGTCACCGCGTGCCAAGCGTTTATGTAGTTTAGTACCGGGTCCGCAAAATCTATAAGTAGGTATGTGCATTTCAAAGGGTAAATTATTGATAGCTGAATTTAATAATCCGTCTCCTATATAACACTTCATTCTAATTTTTTTTTTTAACAAACGTGATTTCTTAAACGACAACTCTTTAACTGAATATAAATTTAAATGTAAAACTATTTCATAACATTTCTCATGTGATGCTCCATCTGTCTAACAATATGAAATTAGTTAAACAAAAAATAACTTTAAAAATAGAAAATAATAGTTTTGAAGATGAACGTTTTAAAAGACACGGTGTACTATTTCCTGCGACCTTGAGATGTATTATCGTAGGTCCTTCGAATTGTGGAAAGACGAACCTTATCATTAACTTGATCGAACATGAAAACGGTTTGGCATTTGAAAACGTTTACGTGTACTCGAAATCATTAAATCAACCGAAGTATGTTTATTTACAACAGCTATTGAAGCCGATCAAAGGCATCGGTTATTTTGCGTACAGTGCAGGTGAGAACATACTTCCACCTTCACAAGCGAAACCTAATTCGATTTTTATTTTCGACGATGTTGCATGCAACAATCAAGACATAATTAGAGAATATTTTAGTATGGGTAGACATAATTACATAGATTCGTTTTATCTCTCTCAAACGTATGCCAAAGTGCAAAAACATTTGATTAGAGACAATGCTAATGCTCTCATACTTTTCAAGCAAGATGACCTAAATTTAAAACACGTTTACAACGATCACGTTGGCACTGACATGAATTTCGATAAATTTAAAAATATTTGTTCTCTCTGTTGGGGAAGCGGTCCGTACGAATTTGTAACTATTTTTAAAGATAATCGCATGGATGATGGAAGATACAGGAAAGGATTTGATCAGTATATATATCTCTGATGAACTTATATTGTAGTTATTAAGGTTTGAAATATCATACGAACCGTTACTTCTCAAGATGACCGATAAATGTATGAAACAAAAACTTTTGTTAAAACGTAAAAATATTCGAGACAAATTAAATTATTTAAAACATGGTGAATTAACCAAAGAAAAGACGTTTGAACCTATTACCAAACATTTGAAAAATATCGAAAGCAAATTACAACCAAGAAACGAAAATGAATTATCCAACATCCACGTAAAACCTTCAACCTCTCAGCAAGAACAACAACAACAACAACAACTACATGATTTTACGACTCCCAAACAATATGATTTTGCAACTCCAAAAAGATTTTCTTCTATAAGAAAACGTAAACCATCAGTGATGGATTTTAACGAAGATGAAGCTGACGAATCGGAAAGATTTAAAGAATCTATTTTAGAAAGTGTTGAATCGGATGAAGAGGAAGATTCACGATTTAAGGGTCTCGATGAGAAAGCCTATGTCGATTATTTAGATCAGTATCATCCCTTACCTAGAAAATACATCAATGATATGTACACAGACGATGAAAATAAAGAATTTGATCATAAATATGGAGTGAGACTCGATAAAAGTACTGAAAACTTAAGAATCGGTGACTCATCATTAAATCTCTATGGAGCTGACATAATTGTTAAAAATAGAAGGTACAAAGGTACTCCAGGATTATATGAGTTACTGTTTAAAAAATTCCCCGAGAATTACACCAAAGAAGATACTAAAAATTATAAACAAATCATTCTTAGGACTAATACTCATCGACGACATTATAAATCGAATAAACAAGTAGATGGCAGTAAAATGCAAAAGTATAAAAATATTGTAGCTCCTTTAATTAACAACAGTAATAGTACAGGTAGTGGATTGTTGATGCAAGCAACCGATAATAAAATCGATTACGTACATTGGAATGATCCAAATGAGCTTGTTGAAAGGTTAAGATTATTGTTAGCATCACAAGCGGCCGGTAATACGAGCCACACGAATGAAATAAATTCAATAATAGAGGAACTAAGAGAAGCTCGTATCATCAGGTAAAAAAAAAAAGATGGTGAATCTAATTACAGACGCTAAAAAACAAGTAGTAGATGAAATTCACAAACCTGCAAGAATTAATTTTCAAAGGCGTAAAGTCATAATTAAATCTTTGAACGATCTGTATCAAACCGACCTGGTGGAAATGATTCCTTACGCTAAGGAAAATAACGGTTATAAATACATATTGATCGTGATTAATTGCTTTTCAAAATACGTTTGGGCGTTCCCTTTGAAGAATAAATCCGGATCCGAAGTCAGCAATGCCATGGAAAAGGTATTTAACGAACAGTCACCTAATAATCTTCAGACGGACTTGGGAAAGGAGTTTTTTAATCAAGAATTCAAGAAATTAATGAAAAAATACAACGTTAACCATTATAATGTGTTCAGCGAGAAAAAGGCATCGATAGTAGAGCGAGTAAATCGAACAATCAAGAACGATATGTTTAAAAACTTTAACCTACAAGGCAACTACAAATGGATAAATTTATTAAAACGTGTCGTGGAAAAATACAACAACAAAAAGCACAGAACAATAGGCATGAAGCCGATCGAAGTCGGAAAGGAAAACGAACAAGAATTGTTGAATACCGTGTACAACAAAGTTAAATTAGTTGACTTTAAAAGTAAAAAATTCAATGTCGGTGATTACGTACGTATTTCTAAAATTAGAGGAATCTTCGATAAGACATATATGCCTAATTGGTCAACGGAGATTTTCACGATTCGAAAAGTACAACTCACAAATCCGATTACTTATTTATTAAAAGACACAACCGGAAGTGACATATCAGGAGGATTTTATAAAGAACAATTACAAAAAGTAAAATATCCAGACGTTTATCTCGTGGAAAAAGTTTTAAAAAGAAATAAAAATAAAGTGTTCGTGAAATGGTTAGGTTTTGATAAGACACATAACAGCTGGATAGATAAAAATAACATTGCATAAGATGGCAAGGAGGAGAAAATTACAAGAGAGAATGTAAAGAAAAGTTTTAAAAAGAATTGTAGAAAGGTTTTATATTTATTCAAAAAGAAAAACAGTTTAATAAAATAATTTATAAATGACTAGCTCTTTTATTTACTTGTTTATAGGTATATAATAGGTTTTAATCATATACATAATAGTTATAAATAAAAACAATATCATATAATGATGAAATACTAAAGAAGATAAGAGTAACATCCTTGTATGTATGTATAGTGGGGGGGAAATTGTACCTATATAAACGTTTCTACAACCGTAATCTAACCACTAAAGAAAAAGAAACGAAGCATTAATTATTTTGCTTTAATTATTTCTTTTATTCAAATTATATAAAATGTATATAATTGATCTACAAGGATTCCAATATCAAGAAAGTGAATTTATTATAAGAGAGGTGGCGATCTACGATGTAAATGGTAAGATGATGCATCACTCTTTAGTGTCAACACCACAGAAGAAGTCTTGGTTCTGTGAAGAATTAATCCGTCACATCGATTGGCAAACTAGAAAACTTCATGGGTTAAATTGGAATACTTCAAACGACTATTATCATATACCGCAGGAAAATATTGGCATTTACATCAAAAGTCTAATAGGAAATGGAATTGTATTGGTCAAGGGACTTAACAAGAAGCAAGTGTTAAGTAAATTTTTAAATAATAACATTATTGATTTAGATCAATTTAATTGTCCTAATTTGAAAAAGTTGAAACTTACAAAAAATTACATAAAAACTCATTGTAACCTGCATGAAATTAATACATTAAATTGTGCCAAAGATCATGCTAATTTATTATGTCAATGGTTTGTTACAGATTGTAATAAAAAATTGTAAATATTAGGTTTTAAATAATATTATAGATTTAGATCAATATAATTAGTAAATTGCGTCAAGAATTATGTTAATTTATTATATCAATAGTTTGTTAAAGACTATAATAAAACAATATAAATATTTAATTATGGTTTATTGAATCACATACATACAAATATATATATATATATAAATATACATCTTCATCATATACCTCTCCTAAATTTTAGGAATTTCACATACAAAATAATTTTATTAATCATCTAACACAATTGAATACTTTTGTGATTCGAATAGATGTGCATCTTCATCATATTGCGCCTTATATTTTGGAAGGTCAGGTTTTTTTAGCACTTTATTTTCTAGAATTTTAATTTTTTTCGCACAACCGTCCTCATCGCTGTTCACTGCATCGGTAGTCCATTTAATTTTTCTTTTGGATGTTCCTTCAGAAGAAGGGGCTTCTTCTAACATGCGGTCATCATCGTCTTGTTGGCTGATTGTATTAAATGAAAATTTCAGCATCGCCTGCTGGAACAAATTCATTTCCTCTTCTGTTTCCAACGCCAACCGTACATATTGAATTGGTAAATTTCCAAATTTTTTTGTTAAAGTTTCACCTTTCGGTGAATAACTTAAACTTATAATCACCTGATCTTTTCCTTTAATTTGCAACGATTTCATTCCATATCTATAAAATAATTAAAAAAAATAATAATAAAATAAAAAAATTAAGCAACTTATAAATACAATGAAAAAAAAAAAAAATCTTACCTAAATAATTGTTTACATATCACGTATAACATTTTTATAGGTAAATCGTTCACGTCATTGGTTTGAACGATTAATGTGCATGGTACGTTTGCCATTTTGATATTCTTAGTCTTCTGTTTGGTACTTCTTAGACACTATCCCTCTGTGAAACTCTGCAGCATTTATATGAAATTTAATCTAATTTTACATAAAATTCAACTATTTTTATTGAAAAACGATAAGTGTACGCTATTAAAAATGATTTTTACAGACATTCTCATATTTTGCTTATTTGAAAACTAATTGAAAATAACACTTGTATATTTTTATAAATATTCTGCAAAGTTTGTGGAAAACACAAATTACTGAGAAAGCATGACCTCAACTTTGTTGTAATCTGCATATTAAAATGATTTTTATAGACATTTTGCTGATATCAATTGAACTTGTGTAACAATAATATTTTTACAGACATTTTATTGACGGAAACTTTATGGATAAACATAATTTAAGCAACTAAGCACTTCAACCTTGTTGCTATCTAAATATTAAAATGATTTTTACAGACTGTGGAAAACACAAATTACTCAGAAAGCATGACCTCAACTTTGTTGTAATCTGCATATTAAAATGATTTTTATAGACATTTTGCTGATATCAATTGAACTTGTGTAACAATAATATTTTTACAGACATTTTATTGACGGAAACTTTGTGGATAAACATAATTTAAGCAACTAAGCACTTCAACCTTGTTGCTATCTAAATATTAAAATGATTTTTACAGACATTTTGTATGACATCAATCGAACACGTGTAGATTTTTATAAAATATTCTGCAAGTTCTAGAAGGCATAGTACATATACATTTTTTATGCAATTAAGTACTTCAACTTTGTTGTTATCTCAATATTATTGATTTTGAAATTAAAATTTGTTTTACCAGCAGACAAATATCAGTTTATTAGTAACGCTTGCATAAATCCCACACACACACACACACACACATACAAAAGTGTGAATCATGAATTTCAGTCAGCAGTTGGGTGGCATCTTGAAGAAGATTGAAACTGTTGGTAAGTTAGTTAAAACAAAAAAAGATTATTTAAAATGGGTTAAATTCATTAAAAAAACAATTTTTTTAACCAAGAAGTACTTAAAGCTTTTAAATAAAGAAAAAATTCCAAATTATTCAAAAATCGAATCGTATTTAACACTTTTGTTAAATTATAGAGAAATTTTTAAAGAACAATTAAGAAAAAAAAGAAACCAAAAAAGAAAGTCTTTGGTTTGGCAGGATCTAGAGTCATGTTTTAAAAATAGAATGAGGACAGGTGCAGTAATTAATTTAAGCATTAAAGACCCAAATTTGTTTTTTCTAAAATCTTATAGACATTTTTATTTTAAAATCAAGAAAGAATTATCGAAAAGTGTTTTAAAAGTAAATGTAATATTTTTAGCCAACTTTGTTAAACCGCAAAATGGTGAAACAGATATCAAACATTTTACGACTAGAAATCACGTAATTGATCACTCTACAAATTTAAAGGAATGGTACGAGATAAACGTTAAAAATAAAATTTTATCAAAATTAGAGGAATTTCAAGAAAGGGACAGCGGATGGGCTCTATATGAAATTTTACAATTAAAAATTAACATTAATAATTATACACCTATAACCGGAAGTATTTCAACGTATGTTGAAATGCCTAATTTTATTAAAAATAAAAAGTGTGTCTTAAATATACAAAACAACGACAAATATTGTTTTCTATGGTCAATCGTGGCAGCTTTATATCCTGCACCTGCACATAAAAAATCTGAACGTGTTTCATCTTATCCACATTTTTCAAATGTTTTAAAATTTGAAGGTATTCATTTTCCTATTAGTTTGAAAAACGTTAAAAAATTTGAGTTATTAAACGAACTTTCAATTAACATATTTACAATAGAAAAAACAGAAGTATTACCAATTTCCTTGAGTAAGTTCGACTTTACAAAACGAATTAATTTATTAATGATTCCCTGTGAAGAAGAAGAAAATTCTGATGATGATGAAATTAACTTAAATATAAACTCAGAGATTACATTTCACTTTGCTTTAATAAAAAATTTGTCCGGTCTACTTCACAGACAAATCGGTAACTTACATAATAAAAAGTGGTTTTGTGAACGTTGTCTAAATCATTTCGGATCGGAAGAGAATTTGAAAAAGCACATAATTTCGTGCAGAGATATAAATAAAACTAAAATTACGATACCACTTGAAAGAGAAAAATATCTAACATTTAAAAATTTTAAAAATAAAGAGAAAGTTCCCTTTGTAATTTATGCAGACATAGAATGTATATTGAGAAAATATAATGATTTAAAATCTTCAAATAAAAACATAAAGCATCAAAAACATGAACCCTTTTCTATAGCATATTTTTTGCTCTGTTCATATAATCCAACACTTTCAAAATTCAGTTTACATACTGGGAAAGATTGTGTAAGCTGGTTTGTCAATGAACTAGAAAAAATCGGCTTAGAAATTAATGATATTTTAATCATAGAGATTTACCACTCTGTCCTGAACGTTTAGTACCACCATCATTATCTTCAAAAGTTCCAAAATTATTAACAACTTTATTTGATAAAAAACAATACGTTATACATTACAGAAATTTAAAGCAAGCAATCCAATTAGGATTAAAAATTGAAAGAGTCACTAGAGTATTAAAATTTAAGCAATCGAATTGGATGGAACCGTACATAAATTTAAATAATGATTTACGTAAAAAAAGTAAAAATGATTTTGAAAAAAATTTTTATAAACTAATGAACAATTCGGTGTTCGGAAAGACTATGGAAAACGTAAGGAAATATAAAGATGTAAAATTGGTAACTAAGTGGGAGGGACGTTACGGAGCAAAATGTTATATCTCGAAGCCAAACTTTCACAGTTGTACCATTTTTGATAACGATATGATCATTATCGAAATGAAACGATTGAATATTAAATTTAATAAACCTATATACATAGGTTTTGCTATATTAGATCTTTCTAAAACGTTTTTATATGATTTTCATTATAATTATATTAAAAATAAATTTAAAAACAATGCTAAATTACTTTATACTGATACCGATTCGTTAATTTATCATTTTTTCGTTGAAGACATATACGAACACATCAAGGAAGACATTTTAAAATTTGACACATCAGATTATTCACCTGATAACAGATATCAAATACCTCTTCGTAATAAAAAGATTTTAGGATTGATGAAAGATGAAAATAATGGAAAATTAATGTTAGAGTTTATCGGTCTTAGATCAAAAATGTATGCAATAAAAAATGAAAATAGCAACATTATAAAAAAAGCAAAAGGCATAAAAAATTCAGCACTTCGTTCTATATCGTTCGAAGATTATTATCAAACTCTATTTAATAATTCTATAATAGATACCTGTCAGCATTTAATTAAATCAGAGAAACATGAAGTTTACACGATTGAACAAAAGAAAGTAGCTCTGAGTCCATTCGATGATAAAAGAATTGTTAATTTTATTCATACAGATACCATTCCTTGGGGCTATAAAAAAAATTAGAAAGGGAGGAAATAACTTTTTTTGTTTTAAAACAAAACTTATCAAACAGTTGAAGGCTAATTTCAGAATAACTTCAACATGTAAGTATTTTTTTTTTTTTTTCTTAAATATATTTTTTTTTCATGTTGTAGCCGAAAATCAACAACCACATTTAAAATTTATGAAAGCTGTAGCTCACGCATTTGCACCAACCAAAAGTTCAACAAAAGCAGCTGGCTATGATTTACGCAGCGCTTATGATTATACTATTCCAGCAAGAGGCAGGGAAATCATCGATATTGGTATACGAATTGAACTTCCTGAAGGTTGTTACGGACGCATAGCATCAAGGTCAGGACTGTCATCAAGAAACGGTGTAGAAGTCGGAGCAGGCGTCATCGACGAAGATTACCGTGGTGTAATTAAAGTCGTATTATTTAACCATTCCGACATAACGTTCAAAATAACGCGCGGTGATCGTGTTGCACAACTGATCTGTCAAAAAATTTATTACCCTGAATTAGAAGAAGTGAAGGAACTATCAGATACGGTTCGAGGTGATAACGGATTTGGATCGAGCGGTATTCAATAACTAGAAACTCTTAAAATGAGTCAATATTGTAGAAAATGTCAAAAGTTTTTCTGTTTTTGTGAACTATCTATAAAAAAACACACTGCTAGTATCAAAGATAACGATGAAAAAACATCATTGAGTAAGAGTCCGTTTTTAGAATTCCTACAATGTAATGAAAAGATTTCGCAATCAAGCTCTGAAGAAAAACCTTTATCCAAAAAGAAAAAAATAACTACTTAAGTGGTGGAAACGATCATACGTATAAATTAGCTTGAGCGATTCATTCGTTCATTACATAAAAATATGGCTGAGTACAAAGTTTGCGTTGTATCCCGGGTGCATTCCGTTTATCAATTATTTGGTAACCGACATCTGGTCATTCGCATATGTGCACCGTGTGAAAGATTCTGGAACGTTGAAATAAGTGACTGTTTACGTCTGATGGAATTCGATACGATGTTGTCAACCGAAGATAGGCATCAAATAAACGTAAATCAAATCTCTCGTTTCAATAACATCGGGAACTGTTTAGCATGTAAAAAAGATCTGTACGATGTTATCGAATCAGAATTTTGTATTTGTAATTTTAATGACTCAGATTCTGATAATCATAATGAAACTGTACCCGTAACAAGTACATGTAACATGTGAATATCAACTTTTTTTAAATTTCTTATTTGTAAAAATTGTAACATTTGTTGTACAAACATCATCATCATCATCATCCACACCACAACCGAACAAATCCTAATTATTTTAATTGTAAATTATAACTAAAAGTTTTTTTTATTTGTAAAAATTGTAATATTATATTAGAACAAGTCTGAAATAAAATATTACATTCTAACGAAGCGTCTTATCAGTTTCCTGATCCCTCGTTTGACCTAGCGTCTCTTATCGTCTTTGCGTAACCGCTCGTCTGATCCCCCCTAGCGACGTTCGAACACAGATTCCTAAAAATCTACATTTTTGCATTTTTTTTTTTTCAATCAGTAAGCAACCAAAAAAAACCGACACAAACAAGTGTCACCTGTGTGTGACAGGTAGCGCAAAAATTCTGTTCAAACCTGCGAAACGATACGCGTTCAAGAAATACCGCTCGTACTAGGACAGTACAAAGGTCAGCGCGCGCGCGACTTTGAAAGCCTCTGCTCGCGCGCAACCGCGGCGAGGCTCCTCCAGCCTCCACTTCTTCTTAGGCCTCTGGTCATTGACGATGACCTTGAAAGACTTCTTCTTCTTAGGCCTCTCCAGCATTGTCCACAAGCCCCGACCTTGAAAGCCTCTGGTCATTGACCACTTCTTACACCCTCTGGTCATTGACGACATGCACAAGAACCAACAGGGGTTACTTCTTCACCGATAAAAACACCCCCTACAATTGGGGTTGGATTTCAACGGTGGTCTCTTCGGATGGAACATGCCATCGAAGTGTCCTAGGATCCCGCTTGCTATACTACTGATGTGTTATCGTCCCATTGTGAAATTTCCGTCAACGCTTCTGCTATAAGAGGTAAATCGGTGGTAAATTGCAAAATAGAATCGTGTCTCTCTATCCAACGTGTCTGGCAAGGCGATTTTAATTTACATTTAAGATATTTCTCAAGCACAAAGTTTCTTTTTGCTGAGAGATGAAAAAAAGTCACAATTTCTTGTACAGTGCCAGTTGTGTTTTTAACGGCTTGTATTTAAGCGATTGAGAAATAACTAAGTTTAAGCCGTGATTAAAACAAGGACAAATTTTTGAATTTTTTGCCTCTTTTTGTATTTCTTGTGCTGCTCCTTTTACTTCGGACATGTTAACTGAACAATTATCACATCCAATACCAACACATTTATCCAAATGTAATCCCAAAGATTTCATTTGTTTAATCACTGATTGTCCTAAAATGGTTCCTGTAATTTTTGGTTCAAGTATTGTGTCAGTATTGCTGGTCTTATCTGTTTCATAATTCAATTTGTGAAGATCAAAAAATCCCAAAAACTGTTCCTCTACTTGATTATTACATACGTATCTTGCTGACAAACTCAATTGCGAATATTTTGATATATCTGTTGTTTCATCAAAAATAATAGAGTAAAACTCAGACTCATGGATTTTGGAAACAATTTTGGATAATATTTCCTGTCCACAGCACTCTATAAGTTCATTTGCAATATTTTTACTTATGTACGTTGCCCGTGCTCCAGTGTTTTTCAAATGCTCTTTTAGTTGTACATCTCCAGCATCAATTCGAAATCGAAGAAGTGCTCGAAAACAACCATCATTGTTTTCTACTAAATTAAACTCCCCATCTTTACCAATAAGCGGCCCGTCATCACGATGGCCTCTGAGTGGAATATTTTGTTGGCCATGTAAAATAATAGTTTTTAAAATGGGTTTCAATCTTTCTCGATTTTCGACAATTTGCTTTATTCTTTCTTCATTGAGCCTGTTTCTAATTTCTAACTGAGGGTGTTCATAAGTAACAACAAACTCTTTTGCTGAAATAAAAATAATTATATTAGGCATTTCGAAAATTATAATCATGACGATTTGCAGAGATTTATTTCATACTAAAGAAACGTTTTTGAAACTTACCTTTTTTAACAGACTCAACGTGGTAATTTGTGTTCTCGTGAGTAATGAGGTCTCCGTCTTGGCCGGTAAGTTTAGCGTAATTTGTCAGAGGAATTTTGACCAATTTTTGTGGCATAACAGTATGTGTATGCCGTTCACCAACTAAAGCTTCAGATAAGAAGAGTGCACAGTACTTGCAAAATAATCCCATTTTTTCTTTAGAAAAAACTAACCACTGGTGTTTTTCTAAATGTCTGTGATTAACCCGACGTCGCTCTTCGCGTCCTCTCTTTTTGTGAACAGAACAAGGAAATTCAAAATATTTTTCGGGAACCCAGTGATTATTTAGTATTTGATATCGAGTAGTATTGTCAATACTATTCATTGTCGATAAGTATAAACCAATATCGTAATTTGCGATATTATCAACGTCAATATTATGGGTTTCCAAACTGCCGATGTTGCTTTCTGGTTCTGATATTTCTGTAAGTTCATTTACTTTTTCCAAGTTTCTGGATTTTTCAGAGTCACATATTTTATCTTCTGATTCGTTTACCTCTGCTTTGCTTCTTTTAAAATAATTATAAAGATTATTTGTGTTAGTAGGTGCAGATCGTTTACGTTTTTCAGTTAAATCAGACATAATTACATAAAGAACACACACTAAATAACAGTCACTAACAGTTATTAACTGCTTGATGAGTGATAGTGAAATGTCTTTCTAGGGTGAAATGTACGTCAAATTCGAAAGTAGAAGGCGGCGCGCGATGCGCGAATAGCAAGTGGCGTAACGTTAACCGTCAACGGAAAGCGACGAAAACAAACGATGATATTCACTCCTATTCCGTAATTTCAAAACAAATCCATTTTCCGTTCACGTAAATTCAAAGATAAATTACCCGTAAGAAAAAGTACAATTTATTATTAATTAATTAATTAATACAGAATAATCAAGAACGGAATATCTATAATCTTATACGTATACATAATATTCCGCCGATTTAATAAAAATTATGCTTAATTCACTCATGGCTCAGAGTTTACCAAAATGGATTTTTAAGAGCCGTTTAGACATTTTTTGAAGTTAATATAATTTCTTTTGTTCGCTATTTTCAATGGTATATATTTTAGTTTTAATTATGTAGCAAGTAGTAAGTTTGAAAAGTACACATCTGGGGCCGCCCTGTGGTCATTTCGGACCTGCTTTTCCGTGAATTCTTTCAAGTGCCTTACATCTGGTATCGGGTGTTATTATCGTAGAGCTTTTATGGCATCCCGACCAAGTTTAAACTTACCAAATTTTGTAAAATCACGACGGCAACAGTTTTACGGATATTAGTTTAAAGTATGTTAGTTTTGTACTGTTGTTAAATTTAACGACTTTTTATTTGAAGCTTGTTATATTACAAATCTGACTTACGATTCAAATCGAGACCACTTAAAATATTTAATTTTAAGAATTATTAAAAAAAGTTTCAGTTCTAGGGGGGGGGGGCGCCCCCCCTCTAAATCCGCCACTGTGCTGACCAATAATCTCTGTAGCTTGGAAGACGTTTTATGCCCATTATTATGTTGATAGCAAAAAACAATTTCATTTCTCCGATATTTGTGGGTGTGAATGTCTTTCCTGTACAGATGCTGTTCTGGGTTGCATATAAATTTGTTTGATAAACTACATGCTCCAAGAATGAATTTGGAAAAAGACACAGGAAAATGTCTACTGGTGTTTCCGCATCATCGGATATATTCATTGGTCCGCATTCTTCGCGAAAATCGTTTGGTGGCGTAAAATTTGTCACTGTCTGCCTCCAAAGAAAAGTTTCTTTCAGTAGTTGCATTCTTATCATGGCTAGAGGAATATCATCTTCGTTGCTGAAATCGTCATTACTTTCATTCCTATTCGCTTCTCCTGAATTTTCTTCAATTATCTCGTCTTCTTGAAGATCTAGAACTTTGCTATTTGAATGCTCCTCTTCCTCTTCTTCTTTATCATCTTCGGATCCTTCATCCGCAGATGGAATCTCCTCTATTACATTTAAAAAGTCTTTATATGACTAGTTTTCTAGATCTTGATAACTCCATTTTGGTCCTAAAAATATTTTAAATTTTTAGAAAATTAATAATTACTGCTTAGTGGTTTCAATTGAAACCACCAAAGAAAATCAAACATTATGAAATATTAGAAAATATTAATAAGTCTAACAATGTTTGCACTTCGAGTAATCCTAATGCTACAATAATTTATTACCTACCTGGCATTTTCTTAAATAATTTAAAAATTATAAAAATACAAAGCAGCAACACACACAATGTACCGATACTATTACAAAAGTGTAATGTTACAGAAATCTGTGAATAAAGTAGTCCATTATTAATTTTTTTTTCCAATAGAGGGCGGTATGATGGAACCTATGATGAGGTGGTTTCGGTGCGATACCACTGAGTCAAATCGTAATAAATTTTATAAAAGGTGGTATCTCAGTGAAACCACCAAGCTTGAAAGGGTTGAAGTGACTACACCCTGTTTAAAGGAACAATTTACAAAAACCTTTTTGTTCATTATTACAGAATAATTCGACACAGGTTTATTAACACCTTGGCACAGCCTTGATTTAGACATTGAGCAACATTGAGTGACAAGCACAGGCATGAGTGATAGAAAAGGATAACATCATGTGCTGCCTTCTACAGCGTAAAATAATTGCGCTTTCTCAAACGAGTAGCAGCTTACCTGCAGCGTTCTCAGCGAAGTTCCGTTCAGAAGCACTTGCTGGGTAAGCAACTCAGCCGCTTGCTGCCTCTGAACGCGCCCATTCTCTAATTTTATAGTGTAATTCCTACTCATTGTAACTAATAAATAAATTCTGAGAAAATATAGCGTTTCGTTAGCATTCATACCTGTGATAAAGTTTCATCAAAATTTGAAACTGGAGGGCGAGAAGTTTCTTGGTCATCGAGAAATTTAAATAAGTCAAAGTACCACAGCGTAGGCACATGAAGATCGTCTGTGCCGGCACCTGACATCTGGTTCGATCTTTAACAATATTTTTATTGATTAGGGTTAAAAAATAGAAACAGTCAAAATAAGAAATAGATATCTACTTACCTCTTTTAACTTGTCAATCATTTTGTTATAGGAAAAATTTTTCATATAAAATAGCGACATCTTACTATCGCTTTTTGACCTGACATTGCAGGTTCTCACTGCAATCAAAAACGATTTGCACAAAAATTTTTTTGAAAAATTTTTCGTATTCCGATCCGAATAGTCATTACTTTTTATTTTCCAAAGGCTTGGCAAAGATTTATAAAGTTCTATGAACTCGGATATAAATTGTTTAGAATAACCGCGAACGTCGGACATGTTGATTTCATAACCTAAACAAGAAACTGACGACACGGCTTGTATGCCGTCCATACGCTCATGCTTTACCGTACAAGCCTAGTTTGCACAAGTCAAATCTTTGACATTGCAACGATTCATCAAGCCGTGCTTTTCAGCTTGCACGGTATTCCCTTTTTCCGTCCACACGCAAGGGTTTCCGTACACAAACCGGTTTGTGCAGGTAAGACTGAGGTAAAGCATGGGCCTGTGGACGGCCTTTTACGATTATGGCAAGCCGTCCGATTCAGGAAATGACTTGACTTTGTTTATTCAAGTCTCTCAATAATTGTTAGACATTCCACTCTACCATTGTATGCTGATCTTAAGGGGTGTCTTGCGATTTTCTTTTTAATTCACAAACAAGAGATGGCGTAGCGAGTGTTTGTTCGCAGTATCGAAGAGGCGACACGTAATTTATGTTTACATAGCAGCCGCTTAGTTTTTGTATTAAGGCCCGGTCTTTCCACCTTCGAAGAAATTTATTCGACGAATAATTCTACGAATCACCATGACAACCATTCATAAAATTCAACTTATTTGCCACATAATGTTATCGAGAACTTTATTCGAAGGTGGAAAGACCCGGCCTAAGTCGGATAACCTGATGGGCAGTGGCATTAGGGACTACAATTTTGAGCGTAGTGATTTGGGTACGGGATACGGCATCTGGATTATATTATGCACTTAGGTGTCACATAAACCAAGAATATTTTCTCGTTATATTCAATAACATTTAGTACATATTATTTCAAGAATAAGACAAATACATATTATGTGTACTTACGTACAGTACAAATTTTAAAAATTATGTTTTAAAAATATTGTGGCACAATTTTTCTTAAATAATTTAAAGAATATTTTTTTTATAAATAAATATTTGATATAATTACAACCTATACAGTGTGAATAAAAAGTAAGGAATATCGATGGGTCGAACCTTATTTTCTTTTTTTGTGACTTACAGTCAAAGGCTTAAAAGTTAGTGATATTTTTTTTAATTTTATAAAGGCCGTTTTCATAATCAGACTTTAAGGAAGCTTTAATTTAAAGTCACTTTAAAAATAGGGAAACAAATGCTTTTTTTATGCTTAATCTTATAAATGGCACGTGTGGCACATAAACAACTTAACAGCCTGAAATAATACATACTACAAAGACGTTTTATAAGAAAGGAAACTTTTAATTGAGCTTGAATAAAATTATTGATATATGTATGTATAAGGCACATAAATTGTGCATAATTTATTTGAATAAGCTGTATAATAACAATAATAATAATAATTTTAATTTTTGTTCCTCAAATAAACCAACTGGTCTATAAAATTAGATCAACATATTATTACTAATATTGCAACAGAACTGTCGAATAATTATTATATGTTATATAAGAAATTTCTAGATTTTTTCTAATTAAACTATTATTATTTTAATGTGACGTTTAATATTGCTTCAAAAATAAGTGTAAATTTTTGTTGATATTAAAGAAAGTTTAAACTTTAAACAGACTATATTAAAATTAGAAGAAGCCCTCAACGTTTCACTAACGACTGATAGCTTCGTCAGAAGAGAAACAAGTAAATAAACAAGTTGTCAAGAGAAGGTGCTCAGTTACATTAATCGATGATCAAAAAAGAAAAAAAGGTAGCAATTATTTGAATTTGATTGATGGGTCAGTATTTCTCAGGACACTTTAATTTTACTTACGTATTGAAATCGTAATATTTCTATGTTCGATTAAATACGAGTTCATGCCTTGTAAGAATAAAGACAGAAATATGACTCGTTACATAACAACGATGATTTTTAAAATTTTAGATAAAGGGAGGCCATAGAAAACAAAACGTTCAGTGCAAAATAACATAATACGTAACAATTTGCAATAACTCCTTTCCTTTTTATTGTAGGTCTGCCACTTTTTGTTTATCTGTCCATATTATCAGCATCTCGGGCTAAACTTACTTTTCAACAAGTAAATATTCCGAAATGTAAAAACAAATTACATAATTATTCTTGGAGAAAACGAGTTTTTTTTTCTGAAGCAATGTCATTGCAATAAACAATTTATAAGAACAATAATAATAATTGCATGCAATAAAAACAGCAGCTCCGTACACCTTCACACGCCCATTCTGTTGAGATACCGACGTTTGACGGAAGAGAGATTATGAACGCTTCGATACAAATCTAAGAAGCCTGCTATGTAACTAAATTAGTTTACTTGTGTAAATATATGTATATAAATTAATTTAGTTTTACCTTGTTAATTTGGTTGGTTTTTTCTGGTAAAACACATTCTTTATAAAACAATGTTAATTTAGGTAATAATTTGTTCCAAAATGGTACATCTACTTCAGTTTTTTCATAGAAAATATTTGTATCGTTATTAATAAAAATTATAAAATAACAAACTTTCCTTTTTGCAATATTCAATTGCCCCTGTATCTGAAATGCAAAAAAAATATGTGATACTACACGACTTTCGCGTTTCAATATACCTGATAATAATAATCATGATTTCTTTTTAAGGACAATTTATTATCTTTAAGCTGAAGACTAAAATTCTTTTTTGTCCTACAAGCTTCTTCCAGGGTTACATTTTCTTTTGATGATGAAAACAAACATTTGACCTCTACCAAAGCATTGTTGCCGATCAGACCTATACTCAAAAAGTACATGAATTAAAAAAATATATATTAGGATAATATAATATGAGTTATTTCAACAAATAGTCCTAGGTCATAAAAACTCATTCAAAATTCGAGTAGTACTTCGAAAAATATGTCCGACAATAATTATTATTTATTACTTATTAATGAAAAAAATAATTTTAGGTATTTAATTTGTTGCAATTACAAAATAGAAGTGACAAGAAGAATGTTTTACGTTATCGAAAATACTACCATAACATTTATCAAATGATTTAATAAGTCCCTAAAATATTTATTTGAAAAGAAAAGATCATCTACGTACTGTTCTTCCCTGAGTTTTTCTAAACACTTCCATTTTTTTCTAGCCAGAACAGAGCGACGTGATCGTTTATTTATGATTTTTATGATTGCTCTTTCTGATTTAATTTTCATTTCTAAAAGATAATAACAAAATCCATTTACCTATTCTAACAATCTATCACATTCTACAAATTTTTACCGTAAACGCTCAAATGTTAACTTCTTTCGTAGCACTTGTCTACCACTAACATGACCGTAAGGAACTGAAATGCGTAAAGAACAGATAATTACCCATTAGTGGTGTGAAAAAAGATAGATTCCAAGCAGACCTCCCCCAGTTTTAACGTATCTGATAACGAACTTTAAACGAACCTAGAACGAAGCGAAATTCTAGCGACATCTATGAATCTTCCGGTTTACTGCAGTTTATAAGTATTTAAATACAAAGAATAATTTTGGGGGTTTAACTTCAAAAATATATAATTTATGGAAGTTATTTTAATTGCTAATAATACTTTGGTACCTTGTCTTGGTATTAAAGTCAGATCATCCTCTCTAAATGTACATTAACCGAGTTATGGACATCAAAAAGTAACACGTTTATGTAGTCAGGGAAATAAAAATTTATAACAATGAAACTGTATATCATACGATAATAAAACTTTCTTATTTTAATATCTAGAGCATTTAGCGCGTGCATACAAATTGTCAATACATTCTGATTATTAATTCGCAAGATTAACTCACAAAATGAATAGTACATATAATTCTTAGGCGCAAGACCACCCTTAAAGGTATTTATGATATTTTTTAAGGAGTTCCTGGCATTGAAAATGTTGTTTTTACGTGTCCTGTAATTTATATTTTTATAGGCTATAAAATTTATAAATATTAAAGACATTAGCTTTTATTTTAGGAGTAAATGCCTCCCGTATGGTAATCTCATCACAGTCAGAAAAAATATTTATTGAATTTATAAACTTTGAACGTGTTATAAGTTAAATTAATACATATTTCAATCATTACTTTCCGAAATAATTTTTTTCTGCGTAACATTACAGTGACATCTAACATTCACAGTTGATTACAAGGAGCGATTTTAGCGACTGCAGTGTTTCTTTGCACAACTAACAATGTATATGTTGTTGCATAAAATATAAATCAGGGACATCCATAAGAGATCCATTTCTATTTATGTGTGTTCTGTGGTGTATCACGGTCTACAAGGCGAAGAAGGAGGATGATGTAAATGTCGTGGTGCAATAATCAAGCAATAATCGGTTCTTATTTATCTTCATCAAGCTTCCCATTATGTTTTGAGATTAAGAACGTCAAGAATCTGGTACGTAAGCTTTATTTTGGGGGTATCTGAACGTTGGAAGAAGATGCGCGACGATTTAGTTGTTGAAGGTTAGGTCGTCAGAAAACTCCCCGCTACTCCGACCGAGAAAGCGTACGACACAATTTTTGTCCGTCCGTCTGTTTATGCGTACGTTATGTTTCATGGATAATACATTTGGATCTGATTTTTTATGAAGAATTCTGCATTGTGGTACGTCTGTCTGATTTGCATCTGTTTGACGATATCACAGACCACATAAATATAATACGCGTCACTCAATAGTGAGTTTGCGGCAACCCTTTTCCGTTACGTGATGCGGCCATTTTTGCTTATAATATAATGTAATGCAATATTATGAAAAGTTCGTTTGCGGTTATCGTCAAAAATAAATTACGTTATAAAGGTCTCTTGGTTAGGAAGTGACCATTAGAGCAAGAATTGTCAGCATGACAGATAGCTCATCTAATTTGATGTTGTGAGTTGGTCTGTACTGAAAATCTGAATAATTTTGCATCTTTTACAATAATATTATTAGTAAGTATATTTTATTTATTCATAACGTTAATAAATTTATTAGCTTTTATAAAATTTTACATGCTTGTTTACTATAACCTAAAAATGTTCGACAACTACGCCGACCAAAATCGGCTGTGCACGCCTACAAATTCCGTAACGATTATTTCCTGATTGGCTCCCTTATTTTAAAAAAGCGTTCGGAAATTAGTTATACGGAATAATATTCCATAACAACAACGTTACAGTTTATAAGGAAAATTTTTATAACGGAAAACATACTACCGCAAACTCACTAATGAAGTAAACCGTTCGTTAATTTTGGGCACATGCAGCATACCAACCATATAGTAGAAATTATAGGATGGTACAAGGGGAATGATATTTTTGAGCACCATCTGTACTAAGAAGGCGAATTAACGAAAGGCGGGAAAAACTTTTAAATTAAGAAAAAATTCTATTTCAGTTGCAAGCACAATAAATTACAAACGCAACATATAAAATCATCCATTTTATTTGTTGTATTTATTACTTATTGGTGCACAATGAAAAATTCAATGGAAACTTCTAAATTTGCTTTTGAAAGTAGTATTATTTATTATTTATACTTATTAAATTATTTACATGAGAACGGAGGAAATAAAATAATTTTAACATAATAACGGGTGGGGCAAAAGTCCCGCTACCATTTTGATTGCCTGTAACTTTGTTCAAAGAAAAGATAAGTAAGTTTGGTTTTCATAAAAAGTTTATTTGGTCTTTACATTTTTTTTCGTTATGATTGGAAAATTATATCGGCTAAATGGTGACCGCGATTCGCTATGCAACTTTCGGCTCTTTTTAAGGTATTTTTCATGACATCCTGCAACATCTCATGCTGAATTTCTTCAATTTCGTGACGAATATTGTCTTTAAGATGTTGAATCGTTTGGGGCTTATTCACTCACATAAACTTTTGATGTTAAAAAACCCCATAAGAAAAAGTCTGGTGCTGTTAAATCCGGAGATCTGACTGGCCACGCTAAATCGCCATTTCGCGAAATTAGTCCTCGTGGAAAAACGTCATTCAATAATTGAATTGTTGGACGAGCTGTGTGTGCTGTGGCCCCATCTTGCTGAAACCGCATCCTCTAGTCCTTGCTCTTCCATTTCAGGCACAAGAAAATTTCGAATCATGTCTTGGTATCGTTCAGCAGTAACAGTAACTCCAACACCTTGGTCATTTTCAAAAAAATAGGGACCAATGATGTTTCCAGCATGAATACCACACCATACAGTTGTTTTTAGTGGATGCAATGATGTTTCATGAATTAATTGAAGATTCTGTGTTTCCCAAAATCGACTGTTCTGTTTATTGACGTGGTCACTGAGAAGAAAATGGGCTTCATCGCTCATTATCATTATTTAGACGAAAAATCTTCAATTTCACCAGACAGCCTTAGGATTGCATTACTGTACTCAACTCGTTGATCAGGATCTCTCGGTAGCAATTTGTGAACTAATTGAATTTTGTACGGGAACATTTTCAAATAAGTTTTCAAAATTCGCCTTAAACTGCGTGCAGAAATGTGTAACTGGGAACCACGTCTCCAAATTGATGTTTCTGGAGACTCTGCAACACTATCGCGCACCAGAGCCACATTTCCAGCGTTACGAGACGTCCGTTGTCTTCCAGAACGAGGCCTGTCTGCTATCGTACCGTACTGTTGAAAATTCGCATGTAAACGATAAATTGTGGTTTGTGAGGCACTGGACGATTAAGATATTTTTGACGCAGTTTCCGCTGAGTGGCAATAATGGAACGATTATTTTCAATAAATATTGTCACTATTAAAATTATGGCTAATTATGGGGACTATTAAAATTATTGCCATATTAAAATTTGGACGTCTACACAACACAATGGTTAAAGCTAAACTGAGCTAAACATCACATAACCAAGATGGCGCGCAATCAAAATGGCAGCAGGACTTTTGCCCCACCTGTTACTACTGCGACAATTGGGGCAAGTAATTCTGGTAAACATTTTTCTCCCAATAAAGCCGGCCAAGTAGGAGTGTACCTGCTCCTTCAATATATTACGAGTTTCAGAAAAAGCAAAACCTTCATTCGGTACAGAAGACTGTAATGGCACAGTATCTGCTTCTTCACTGCTATGTCCAGTTATGAAGTGTCGTAAATCATTAAGGATCCCTTCACTTTCATCTGCTTGACAGTTACTTCCTGGCGAATGTGAAGATGTAAAATTATTTACCACCAGACCTTTGAACGAATGCTTGAAAGCTGTGGGGCTAGGGTTTATATTTCTAGCACTGTGATTTCTAACAGAGCCAAAAAAAATTTCTAATGGGTCCTGATTTAAGTTTCTAGGGCATAGAAACTTGAAGCCATCAGTTTTTAATTTTTCCCATAAATATTTAACAGCTTTCAACCAATGACCAGTGACCCAATTTTTGAGTGTAGGTGTTTTAAAGTCCGGTAGTTTTTCAGAGCAAAAAGTAATACTCTCTAACACTTTCACAGCTTCCACAAAAAACGGTAGATGTGCAGATGTGTCAGTAATGGCACATCTCAAGGTTTTTCCATCCATGGGATGCAGAGAAGAACCGTTCAGACTATCAAAGAGTTTATCGACAAGTAACACAAAATCGCTTATGTCCATATAACTCGTTGGTGTGTCTAAGTCAACTAAAAAAAAAGTGAAAGTTAATTTTAAAACATAAATGACAGTTATTGCTCTATGTACCTCGATTACCTAGTGCTCTCATTATAGAGGATACTCTTTGCGAAAACACTTGAGCTGCATATTTTACTTTCATTTTTTTGACCTTGTCTTTGTAAATGTGTTGGTCAGTGAGTCTGTTACATAAGCGGTATCATCATCTTGTAAAGAATCCATTTCATACAAATGTATCAGGTCTTTCCAAGATGCAATTCGATATTGGTTAGTTTTCCGCATATATTTCACATTGTTTTCAAGCATAGAATTAATCACGCATTTCAATAAGTGTGGAGTATCAAATAAATGCACAATTTCCTCTCCATCAATTAAGTAACCCACACTGCAATTTTCTTGATTATGTGCACACCACCGCGCCGTGTCTTGTCGCAGCGCTGCTATCGCTGACGAATTAATAGAGAGTTAGTCTGAAACCGAAGCCACTATCTTAATCTCAGCGTGCCGAGAAGCTCTTACAAGTGCCTTAATGTTTCTGCATAAATCCGGAGCACTCATGCCAGATTCAGAAAAAAAATACACTACTGGTTGCTTCCACTTGCGGCGAATTCCTCTAAGCATGAAGACCATGGCGTGATCTGCAATTTTCGCTGAACGCTCAGGTTTCCCAGAATCTTCAAATCCCTCAATGATCTTTCATTGTAGGATAATGTCGGTTCTAATGACATCTCATCCCACATCATAATAGCATATCTATCAATCTGCGCTAGTTTTTTTACAGAATTGCGCAGAGAATTAAAAACGCATTTATTAATGCCACAATTGAAGGAGATTTTCCATAACAGTTTATTTAAAGTGGTTCGGGAAGGTAGTGCAAACACTTTTTGTAGCAATTTGTACCCCTTAGGACTTTGCTTTAATAAGGGCAGTGCAAAAATTTTGTCCTCTGTTGAATACCGGCGCCCTTTCTGTTTACGCTCTTGCATTTTTAATTGCGATAGAAGAAAGTCAGCGGTAGTTTTATTGACTTTATGTTGGAAAAAGTGATCACTTTCAGTAAATTCTATTGCGTGCGTTAAACGATCTCTTACTGATGTCTCCTTCTGCAATGAAGTTGCTATTTTTCGTAAGCGGGTGGCCACAGTATACAAGTGCTTCGCTTTTGGAGTGAGTTGAGAAGCTCGGGTTACACCCACTGACTTTAAAAAGTTGATCCGTTTCTTTAAATCTGCAATATAAACGTACATACATATTACACAAAGAGCGTGAAAAAAAATTGTTAATATAGTCAAGCTATACCGGTGTCCCACGCGATGTGTTTCCCTTCCTAGAATTTTTACTGTTTAATTGATTTAAATTAAATATGGAAAGGATAAATTATGGACGAAATGGAATTTTCCGACGCACTGCTACCCGTCCTAAAACTTCCAGTTTCGCCGGAAGTGATATCAAATTTCTTTTCAGTTTTCAGAAGTTCTATCCACTTTCTTATTTTAAATGTGTTTGTTAGCTTAGTTCAGCGGAACATTTTTTTCTGTGTACGCTGATACAGAATACGACATATTTTAATTTACAATAAAAGGAGTGTAAAACTTAATGCACTATTTTAAATTACTTTCAAAGAAAGTACAACATATTCAATATTAGGGTATTTAGAAAAAATGTTCTGTTGAAGAAACACACGAAGTTCTACATATTTAAATAAATGAGTTACGACCTAATAAAAATTTCAAATGCTATAAAAATGTTAATAATCAAATCAATTGAGGGAATGATTTTCTCGATATACTTGATCACATTAAATCGAAATCATACGATTCAAAGCTTTCTAGAATGAAAAATAAAAAAAGTTTTTTCCATTGTCATGGAAAAAATATAAAAAAGTTGAAATCACTTCTGGCGAAACCGAAAGTTTTAGAATGCTGCAACCCATTCTAAAACTTTCGGTTCGAAAAATTTCGTTTCTTCCATAATTCGTCATTTCCAAATTTCTTGTAAAGACTAAAAAATAAAGATTCTCGAAGGGCGACCATATGGCGTGAGACATCTGGTATGTACAGAATTATACCGATTGCGTCACATTAAGTAGGCACACCCCAACACTCACGAGTCTGTCTTACAGCGTGAATGTATATGCGATGCCGATGCATTGAATTCTGTGCTAACTTAAAATTATTTAACCTGTATAAGCCATACGCAAACAATAAAGCCTTAAAATAACAAATGCATATACAAATTATATATAGCCCAAATCTTATGAAGCACCATTCTGTTAAGTTGTAAAATTACCAATTACCTTGTCTTTTCGTAACTATTTGGGGAGATTTCACCGATTCGGAGTCAGGTGCTGAGCTTTGGAACTGCTGTATTCCCGATGAAAGAATTAATGTTTCAGCCTCACTTAATGGTAGCGCACCAAAGCTAATAGGCAAATCAATTTGCTCTTCCCGGGTCATCAATGCCTGTGTCGTAGACAAAGCCAGAGAGCTATGTTCACAATCCTGTGTAAATAAAAATGCAAATGCTCTATTTATTATTGTATGTTATTAACAAAGTTCTAACCTTCTAATAAAATTGGGCAAGTTCCTTTCTTTAACTGAGACTGTGAAAAATATTTTGCGGGATCAATTTTCATAATCTCTGGAAAATGACTATCACAGACCCGATAATTTTTGTAGACCTTAGCAGGCTCCATAGTTTTTAAATAATTTCTCCCAATAAGAGCAATCCGCCGTTGGTAGACCTATACGGCCGAAAACAAATGTGTACTTTTAACCTCTACAGAGATCAAATAACTTCAATAACACTAGCCTGCGAAAAAATATATTTTTTTGCGGATGAGATGAGACTATGTGCTCTTCAAAGATTTCAACATTATAAAAAAGACTCTGTTATTAGTTTTTTTCTCTCACGTCAGGATTCCAAAAAAAATTATACTTTTTAGAGAGTTTTTGTTTACGTTTTGTACGGGTACTTGTACACTTTATTGTCAGACTTATAAAAAAATTTTAATTGCAAAAGTTTTAGAGATTTACCTACCAGAACTAGAATTTACTAAAAAGATAAGTGACGATTGGAAATGAGAATCTTTGTTATTCTAATTGAAGTCTATTTTTGTCCAATTTTAAAACTGTCCACTTAAAGTTTTAAAAACTATTTTCTTTGATATTTTTAATTGAAAATTCAGTAAATTTTCTCGAATTAAAAAAATTCCTCTTTTTACTTCCAAAAGTATATACAGTCGCACCTCTTTAACTCGAACCTCCACAAATCGACGTTTTCTGTAAGTCAAAATTTAGTGATGGTTCTTGCACATTATAGGTAACTGCTATCTATTTCTTTAACTGGAAATCTCTATAACTCGTAATTTTCCGGTCCCTTGAAATTTGAGTTACCGAGGTTCGATTGTAGTTTGTCTATCAAAATCCCGGTACAGTGAAGGTCAGCTGTAGTGAATCCATTTATAGAAAACTCTGGGTTTTAACCCTACTAAATACATACTTCGTTTTTATTCACCGGTTATAAGGAACTTTGGATATAGAAAACCTATTTCGGTGTTTTTTTGGGTTCAACCATAAATGTGACAAAACTGTTAAAATCATTTAGACAACGTCTTTTAGTAACATTTACCTTATCATTCATTTTTTCTCAATAGCTGCTCAAACAGGAACACACGGTATAGTACAAACTAATATTTTGTATAATGTATGTATAATGTAATGTTTTGTATATATGAAACGTATAAACACTTAAGCACATATCTGTCAGTAATAACAAGTGGAAATGTGCAAACCAGTGAGTAATAGTTGGCTTATCGAAAATTATGATTAAAAAACCTACTTTGAAATATTGTTATTAAAAAAAAAGTGGTGCGTGATGAAAAAATTATTATATTTTTCTCGAACTCAGGAACACCAAATCTACTAAATGCACGTAGTCTTATGTCATCCGCAAAACCTTCGCAGGCTAGTGTAATGTTTATTTTCTTGTACCTGCTCATTTTGATATGGAAGTCGATGTAGTTTGGATTTCCTTTTACACTGTGGAACACAACACATAAACACCATTTTATGATTTTATTAACGTTTAAAATGTACAACGATATAGCGTCTAACAAATCAGTATCACGTGCAAGACAAATGAAAACAAACCACAACTTGCTGCCAATAGCTTTTGCGATTACCAACTCTGCAATACAAAAATATTGCAAAATTACAATACTAGCGCTTTAGTGAGTGGAGGATGTACTATATACCCCCACTCGAAAATATCTGGTAATTTTATATGAAGAAAATACTCCGTGAATGTAGGTAAGGGAAGTCGGCAAATTGGATCCGTAACTTCGGGATAAGGATTGGCTCTGAAGTTCGGGGCGCGTCGGGCTTGGTCGGGCAGCGGGTCCCGGCTAACGTGCCGGGCCTGTGCAAGGTGAAGTTCGCTCCGGCCCCAGCGGGTGTTGATGCAATGCGATTTCTGCCCAGGGCTCTGAATGTCAACGTGAAAAAATTCAAGCAAGCGCGTGTAAACGGCGGGAGTAACTATGACTTTCTTACGAAACTGGAAGAGAAGGGTCTAGATCTCCAAGTGTCAGAAAACCTTAAGGTTACGGCACTAGGGTACGCCGATGACATTATAATAGTATCGGACTCGGCAGGAAAGGCGCAGAAGCTTCTAAGCGAAGCGGACACGTTCTTTAGAAGAAGAGGAATCAATCTGAACATCACGAAGAGCGTTGTTCTCGCAGGTGGCGTAGTCCCCGCCAAGAAGATCCTCTTCAACCATACAAGACCATTGTACTATGTCCGTGGGGAGCAGCTCAAACAAATGTCCACAGAAGATGTTTTCAAGTACTGCGGATAGAAATATCATTGTATGGGTCAGTCCAAAGCTTTTGTAGGCGACCTTAAGCAGCAATTGAGCAATATCAACAAAGCTCCCCTAAAGCCAGCGCAGAAATTGAGCCTTATTAAGACTTACGTCCTGCCGAAGTATCTACACTTTTTACAAACGCCAAGGGTGACCGGTATTACATTGTGTGAAGCAGACAAGCTCGTTAGGATCATCGTACGCAAAGCGTTACATCTGGATAAATCTTGTCCTGATGCCTTTATTCATGCTGCGGTGAGGGATAGAGGACGTAGAGTGATGTTCTTCAGAAGCCACATCCCCACAATAATGCTGAACCGCATTACGAATGTGGCGACGACAGCGGACCAAACAACAGCCGCTATATTAGCACTCCCATCAGCCGAAAGACTGTGGAAATGACTGACAAAAATGGCGGGAGAGGCCGGAGCAAATAAAAACAGAATTAAGCGATTTTACGCAGATATGCTGGAGAATGGGTACTCCGGCAATGGGCTCAGGCACGGAGTTTGGTCGCGACACAGCGGACACTGGGTAGAAAGTCTACCCGTGTTCTGGTCGGGCAGAGACTGTGGATGCGATAAGGCTCAGGGGCAACCTTCTACCAACAAAAGGTATGCCCTCTAATCCACCACATGAGAGAAAGTGTAGGGCGAGATGCCGAAGAGTCGAATCTTTATATCACGTACTCCAGGTATGCCCGCTAACGCACTATGAGAGGATTCGGCGACACGATAGAAAAGTAGGTCGCCTGAGAACGATAGCCGAATCCAAAGGGTGGATTGTTGAAGAAGAGCCTAAACTCAGACTGTCCAACGGCGCACTACTAAAACCCGACCTGGGGCCTATTGGATAAAAGTACATTTACAAATTACAGGTGATATTTCTTTACAATTTGTAAAAATTTCGGTTGCAAGCGTTGCATAAATAATATTGTACAATTGTACGTACTCTGCATTGGCTTGGAAATGGAGGGCAGTATCATGGTATTTCTGACATGCACGGGGTAGATAAATCCACTGTTTGTCGAGTTGTTCATACTGTAATAATAGCAGTAAATGAGATCCTGTTCCCTCGTGTAGTAGATTGGCCAGATAATATAGTAGAGGTAGTGCAGAAATTTGATAGAATTGCACAAATGCCAAATGTCATTGGCTGTGTAGATGGAACTCTGATTAATATTGTTGCACCGCATCAAAATGAACCACAGTTTGTTGATCGACACGGAAAGCATTCCTAGAATTGTATGGTTCTTTGTGGGCCAGACTGTACATTTTACTATATCAGCGCTAAATGGCCAGGGAGCGTTCATGATAGTAGAATTCTCAGGAATAGTTCATTATATCGACGTATGCAAGGAGGGTGGCGCCCTGTAGAAGGTAGTGCAATTATTTTAGGAGACTCGGGATATCCTTTATTAGAATGGCTGATAACTCCTACAGGTCGAAATGTAGAGGATCCAGCTGTTGCAAGATTTAATAGGAAAGCATAAATCTGCATGAAGACTAGTAGAAAATTCTATAGGAATCCTGAAGGAAAAGTTTCCCTGCCTGAACTACCTCCGTTTACAGCCAGTCTTTGCAGGAGAAGTATTTAAATGTTGCGCTGCATTAAGTAACTTTTTGAGGACGAACGATGATGAACGCGCCTTACATCAGCGACAAATGATAGATCAAGCAGAAAACGAAGAAGAAAACGAGGGGGACGATATCATTTATGATAACAATCATGTCGCAGGCGAAAGAAGATTAATGGAATTAATCAATCACTTTTGATGAACAAATTTTTCATTTTACTTAAAATATACATCTGTGTGCTTTTAATATGTTTTCACAATGATTGGGTTTGTAAAAAGCTAAATTAAGTAAACAAGACTCATTGGCATAGCTGGCAAGGAAAAGGTAACTGTGAACGTACGTTTCGGTCTTGTTAGGTCTATAGTACGTCTAATCATTAATAAGACACACAGTTACTTTTTCTTTACCAGGTAAATTGATAACTCTTGTTCACTCAATAATAATAGTAATATTTATTGAATGTAATATTTTCAGTAATTTATAAAGTTAATAAGTACAATAATGGAGTTAATGTTCCAAGTTGCTACTTATAGAAACATTTTGACTAAAGTTGGGGTGAAGTAATGAATTATCTTCAATAACAAAAACATCTGCTGGCGTTATGTGTGAAGTAAATTTAGGAGTTAACCCTGGTTTTCTTTCCATTTTTAAAATCTGCAAGCTTTTTAGGTAACTTTCCTTTTCCATAAGTTCAATTGATAATTTTATTTTTTTAACTCTCAACAAATCTTCTTCATTTTCTTTTGCCGGTTTTGCTGTTTTCTTGTCCTTCGAAACAATGACATCATCTGATAGGTTTTCCTGGTTTGACTGTACTCTATCTAAAGGTGAGTCTTTTCCCACGTTTCTGTTATAGGAAGTCCGATCATTATTGGACTATCTTTTCCCAATATATCAAAAACTATATTGTCCGTTTCGTTGAATTTAGAATCTGGCCCACCTCCACTGCCAGTTTTATTCCTGTTATCCACCTTTTTCTAAAAGAGAGAAGGGTCAGGTAAAAACTAACACCCGATTTATATACTTTGATGTTACCAAAAAATTTTGATTCAAATCATTTTTGATGTTAGGTCAAAAAGCGATCGTAGGTTGTCGCTGTTTAAGCTTTTGATGTTACCGTTCTTGTCTGCTGTTTAACGTTCCGTTAAAAGTTCAAGCGTAGGCATCCTTCTTTTATAAACGTAAATTTCGCTGCCATTTTTAGTTAATGGACGTAATAGCAATCTCCCTTGGAGGTGCACCATGTGCACTGAGTGTATCTTCATCTCGTTTTAATCTCATGGAATAAAAGAGGATAAAGATACACTGAGTGCATATAATGCACCCCAACAGAAAGCGTTAAATTTTAACTTTTAACGAGACATCAAATTACAAATGACAACGTCAACGTCAAAGTTTATAAAACGCGAGTCAAGTTAATATACTGGGTGAATCGGGAGGAATGAACCAAACTGTAGGAGTGTATTCTACCGTCAATATAAAAGAAAAAAAAACCCAAAAGTTGTTATTCGATTTTCATTTGTTTTCGAGTTGTAGCGTTTTAACAAAAATATCGTACATAATATTTTTTTGTACAGCTTATTTGAAAGCAATTGAAGTTTGCTTTCAAATATTCAAATATTCCTTAGATATTTTGATGTTCTGTATTACCTTAATACACAGTTTAAAAACTGCGCTACTCTGAAATATTGAAATGTCGTAAAAAAAACTGCGTTTGTATACTAGCGAATCTTTTGATCTGAATATTTCAATTGAGAAAAAAATATTATGTAAGGTATTTTATTAAAACGTTACAACTCGAAAACAAATGAAAATCGGATTACAACTTTTAGGTTTTCTTCTCTTATATTGACGGGTAGAGAATATAGTCCTACCGCTTGGTTCATGCCTCCCGACTCGCTCTGTTTAATAGAAGCCTATACGTCCGCAACGAAAGAAGCAACACACCGACGAATATTTCGGTCAAATTGACAAACAGCTGTCAGAAATGCAGTAACAGAAAAATGCCAGAAATGCGGAACATTCCAACGCCTCCTATGTGCAATGAATCATTTATAGAAGCTGTATAAAACCACCTACCATTGCATTTTTTCGGATATTCTGCCAGAATGTATCTCTAGTATACTTAAAATCTTTATCGGCAGGGACAGTACCAAAAGCTTATGCTTTCACATGAATATTCTTCCATTTCTTTATTTTGTCCTCTTTGGTAACATTCGCAGAAAACGCGCCAAACAAGACATCTTTAGCTTCGCGTATTTCTTTCAAAATTTCCAATTTATTCCCCTTTTTCGCAGACATTATAAAACCTAAAACCAAAAATAAAGCTACATGAGTAAAAATTGCGTACACCCACAAAAAATGTACGAACGCTTTATTCGAATCCGTGTTAAAAAATGACTCGATGTATTGATTGTTGTAATAGTACGAGAATAAGTTCTCTCAGTGATACACATAAGAAAAACTATTCTAAACTGTTAATTTTGCAGTAGTTCGCTCAGAAAAGTCAGCTTAGTACGCTGAGTGTGTTTTTAAAATAAAATGGCTCTTAATATTTTTCTCAGTGTTAAATAATACATAATGCCTACTTACATGATTTTAATTAAATAAAATATAATTTTTATTTGCTATTCATAACTTACCGTTTTAAGGTTAACAAACGCCTGTAGAACTGATGATTAAGGCTTGTAAAATTGTAAAAATGTTTTACATTTGTAATAATTATTTGTGCAACACCTGTAATAGTACATAGTGCAGTACAAGTACCTGTAATTGTAAATTTGTATAATTGTAACTTGTACTTTTATACAATAGGCCCCTGGTGTTCCTTCAAGGGAACAAGGCTGTAGTGTGCGACGTGGCGATTGTCTGGGAGGGTCCCAATGCGCCCGAAGTGGTGCACGGCAACAAAGTTGGTATGTACAGCGAACCTCTGGTTTTAGACATTTTACAGAGAAGATACCAAGAGAAAACTATCGTGGTCACGTCACTGGTAATAGGTGCGAGAGGAGTCTGGAGCCCGACCAACCGGCAAATCCAGAATATCCTCGATCTGAGAGACCGTGACGTGAACTCCCTTATTACAAATACCATAAATGGGATTGTCCTTATACACAAAGGCTTTTCGAGACTGGTTTACGCCAGAATCCCACGATAGAGCCCAGTCTCGAGGAAATAGAGGGGGTAACAAGCGCTGGTAAAAGACCACAAGACCAACGAGTTGTGACGTCCCCATTCGCGTGTGATGTCCCTTTAGAAGATTTTAACATGATTTCTTACTTTTTAAGTTTTATCTATATCTTATGTTCGTCATTTTAACTATTTATTGCTAATTTATTATTTTAATTATATGTGGTCTTCGTCGTTTGTGTTGCCTAATTCTATATACTGCATGATTGAGCTACTAACAAGCAGAAACAAAAAGGAATCTAAGGATGTTATTTATTATATATCTAGGATATATTAATAAGTATATATCTCTTATGGCTAGAGAAGATCCAGCCAGAATGTGTATTGGATATCAATATATTATAGTAGCCAAATGCTCGTCATCTAATTAGTGACGCGCATGAATGGATTAACGAGACATACTCCCGCGTGATCCGATTCGAGGACACTGCCAGGCGGGGAGTTTGACTGGGGCGGTACATCTGTCAAAGAATAACGCAGGTGTCCTAAGGCCAGCTCAGCGAGAACAGAAACCTCGCGTAGGGCAAAAGCTGGCTTGATCCCGATGTTTAGTACGCATAGGGACTACGAAAGCACGGCCTATCGATCCTTTTGACTTGAAGAGTTTTCAGCAAGAGGTGTCAGAAAAGTTACCACAGGGATAACTGGCTTGTGGCGGCCAAGCGTTCATAACACCGTCGCTTTTTGATCCTTCGATGTCGGCTCTTTCTATCATTGCGAAGCAGAATTCGCCAAGCGTCGAATTGTTCACCCGCCCATAGGGAAAGTGAGCTGGGTTTAGACCATCGTGAGACAGGTTAGTTTTAAGGTAGGTGTCCACGAAGAGACAAAAATTTCATAAGATTTACTTGAGATTTTAATATCATGAAACAATTATTTCATTTTTGTTTCCATTAGTGGGCATATATATCATCAATCACGTCTCTCACGATAACTTAATCTCTTTTAACTCATCTGAGATATTTTTGCGGTTCCATATTGCAGTTCGTCTCTAATTGAGCACTTTGACTTTCGGATCGTTATTTTAAAATTATTATATTGTGAAAGAGTGAGTATGTCAAAAAAACAAAGACGAAGAGCTGCTGCTTGTGCATAAGCAATTCTTTGCGCGAAGAAGAAAAGATACCATAAATGTTGAGTACGGGATTGGATCAAAAGACGAGAGAAGGACAGTATTATAAAAAAATTACTGGAAGAATTACAACGAGAAGATGAAGAATGCTACAAAAACTTTCTTCGAATGTCCGCTGACGATTTTAACTATTTACTGGGGAAGATAAAGTTCGCAATAGAAAAACAAAATACATTGATGAGAAATGCAATTCCAGCAGCAGAACGCCTTGCTCTGACTCTTCGCTTCTTGGCTTCAGGTAACGACTATTTTAAATATTTGTTTACTTTCATATTACATCATCTAAGTACTATTACATAAATCAATTTGTTTGCAGGGGACAGCTATCATTCACTTATGTTTTTTTTTTCGTATACCTGTATGTACCATTTCAAGTTATTCCCGAAGTATGTACAGCTATATACGATGTTTTGAAAGAGGAATATTTGAAAGTAAGTTTAGTCAACAAGTTATACTTAATTATGACAATCAGCTTTATTGAGAACTAAAATGTCAATACGACAAGAACAATACTATAAAAATATAAAAGTTAGGAACTGAAAGAAAACTACAATTGAAGGGAAAAAAAGCAAAAGGACCCAAATGATTTTCCTACCACTCTGAGACATTTGCAAAATCTATATATATAGTAAAAATTGACCAATAGGGAATTTTATGTACCATTTTGTCGACTAATAGAATAAGTTAAGTTTTGTAAAGTCGTGTAAATTGTTAATTAAAATAATGTCGAATCTCTCAAGATTGGCAGTTTTATATTATGTGATTCGTTTGTTACTTACTCCTTCATTTTATTGTACATTATTACAATTGCAAAAGTCTTGCGAATCTTCATAAAACTGTTGTACACTCGTTTGCTCAGTTGTATTCACTATTATATTTGTGAAACCGCATCCTTTTTGTGGAGCTTGTTGATCAACCGGTTGCCTTTTCAATGGCTGATAATTAGCACTATCTACTGAGACTCTGGCATCATAGGACTCGTTCATTTCTAATATGATACGTTGAATGTTTCGTTTAGCTCGCGACTGTAAATCAGGTGCTTTAGAATTCATATTTCTCAACTCGTCTGCAATATAATCCCCAAAAATTTCGAAAAAACCTGCTGGAGCTGACATGACACCAATATACCGATTAAGTACAGCCTGATGTTCCAGTTCCATCTTTCTCTTGTTTTTTCCCTTTTTTTCAATTGTAAGCGGACTTGCAACGTGTTGTATTAATGGAGCTGGTGTTGCAACACGTGATGTTGATGTGTGAGGTGTTGTGGAACATGTTGGTGATGGTAATGGTGTTGTAGCACATGATGACGTAGAAGCAGTTTCATTATATAATGTTGATGGAGATGATAAGAAATCTTCCTCAAAATCTGTATTATTTTGACTATCATTTTCTGTTTCCTCACCTATTACATGTGTCAATTCCTGCGTATCATATATTTTTTCACTTAATTGATTTTCATTTGCCTGAAATATACTATTATTAAGTACCTACAGTGTCTTTCAAAAAGTTGCTACAAATGCAATTTTTTATTATCGATTTTTATAAAAATTTACTGACACAGAATGCATCCCTTAAAATCAAATTGGGAAATGTCCGAAAGGGCCGAAACAGCTGTACATTTAAAATCTTATTTATTATGTTATAATAATTATAAATGATTAAATTACAAAAATTAGTTAAAATACTGTTTTCCAAATATTGGCGATGCTCACAATCTTGAAACTCAAAATTTATATTGGCTTGCACAAGCTCTTTTATTTTGTTACCGACATTGTTTTTATATATAATTTTGGGCAAATAATATGAAATACAATTAAAAATTTTTAGCAATGTTTTTATAAATGATTCTTTACAATAAATTAAATTGCTGGCATCATACTGCTTTAAAGTAAGAAATTGATATAAATCAGAACTCTCTCCTGTATTTATTATGTTAAATTCACAAACTGCAGTTTTTATATTGAGACTTAATGTTTTTCGCAATGAAACCACTTATGTAAATTATGTTACGCCTTCCCCCAGAGACGAGGAAAAAAAGGCAAAAAATTTTTATTGTGGCTACGTCCTTGGGCGGCACAGGGGAAGGGTAACAAATTGGGTCGTCGGTTATTACACGTGGTCGTGATAGACCAATAGATGATACGCTTACGTAATAACTCACCTGCGTAGCAAAATTACCTTGTGGTAACGCAGTGTGTGTCCACTCCGGTAGGGCGGTATGGATCTTGAATGGGACAACACAAACCCCTGACTCAGCTAGCTCAAATGCAGATGATCGAAGAGTAATAATTCGTGGGTACGTTGGTATAACGTTCATAAAAGAAAATGATCCGGGGCGCCAGCCAAGGGAAGCAAGTCAGGTATAATACACAAAATCCCACTGGAGTATTTGGCGTCAACAGTAAGTGGTCCACAATACTCCCCCCCCCCCCCCCCCCCCAAAAAAAAAATGAAACCAGAGTCGTCAAAAAAAATACACCCATTTATTAAAGTATAAGGACGTGGTTTGTTGTAAAATTGTTCTGAGCAATAGAATATATTAAGCAATAGTCTAATGGTACCCAGATAGTACCCACAACATAAACCAAAATATTTACAATTTCTTTAACATGGTCAGATTTTGTAATTCCAGAAGCTTCATAAACTTTATGTACAAATACACGTATGGGCATGTAAGCACCATAAAAGAAGGCAATGAGATTGCACAACAATACGTAACTGACAAATATCGGTGTCTGATGGACCCGTGTCACGACAAAGACAAAAAATTTCGTGTGTACCGGAAAATATTAGCGACGGCGACAAGGTTAAGTGTACCTGTGACAGCCAGCTGGAGATGGAATGGGGCCCGACAGATGGCGCTCCCTCCTCCGGTCTTGCCGTGATGCAAATTTTTCGTAGCTGGTGGCGGAAATTAGCGCGCCGGAAATAAAATGGCGGTCCTCGACCACGCCGTTAACCTCGACTCCAAGTGGTTTGGAAACGGAAACGAAGCAATCCCGTGGACTTTCCCACGATTAAAAACGCCCCATCAACGATGAGAAACGTATGACAAAATTACGTATGTACAAGAAGCCTAAAGGAAAAGAAAAGAAAACCCACGCTAGCCAAACGCTAACACGTGCCGACAAACAACTTACCGTAAAACGGCTTCAAACTACACTTGCGAACAAATACCACAAACTACGGTACGAAATGAACTTATCAACGCATCGGGAATACAGAAATGGCTCAACAGCCGGAAAAAAAGCGACCCTACTGTCGAGGAGTACTAAAGGACGTTTCCTGTAAGCTTGCAATTACATCATTATTTTTCATGACGTCATATGTTCAAGATGTTGTCAAACCAACTGTTTTGAAATACGCGATCGCAGTACGCGATTTTAAGGTTAAATTCGACATTAAGATTAAAACCGCGTTCTTCTTGAGACGAGATAAATTTATCTGATTTGAGTGTAAATATCAGCACACATATAATACTTCGTGTAACTGTGTAAAAAAGTAGGTGAGCGGAAATCGGATCATAAAGTAACCTCAGACACCAAATGAACATGACAGAATTATTTTGGAAGCTCGTTTCTAGTACAAACGATCAAGGTGATCAAAAGTTAATTTAAACTACTTATTAACTATCTATAAAAAATCATTTTGTTTTCCCTACCTAAGTCAATAATCAAAACTTTAGAATTTAAAATTTATTAATCATTAATTTTTTAACATTACTGTAGAGCGAAGTACTTAGAAAAAATATAAAAGTTTATTATATTTATTATATACAGCATATTTAACGATATATCCTCACAATCATATTATGTTTGGCATGTGTCTTCAAAATTGGTATCTGTCAATGGAACTGAATGTTTCTGACACGAACTGAATCTGCCGATACTTTCAAAATAGCTCGAAGTTGCACCTTGTTTTGTATACCCGAGATTCGAAGACCTTGAAAAAAAAAACAGTCTATGTGGAGTCATCCGACCAGTCGAAATTATCCTCGTCACTATCTTCATTTAAATTAATTATTAGGGGTGTGATGTCGCTCCGGTCAAATCGAACTTCTCTTTCCCACCATGATTTAATTATCTCTTCAGCATGTTTAATACAATTGCTCCATACTTCTGGAGTAATTTTTCCAAGAGCTTCTTTCCACAAAGCAACACAGTTTCTCTACCGACCTGCCATCTCGACCCACATGTTTGTTGTAGTATGACTTTGCAATTCCCCACACGTTTTTAATCGGGTTAAATATACAATGGTATGGGGGAAGGCGTAATACTTTGTGACCATATTGCATAGCCAATGTATCAGCCACATATGTTTTCTCAGGTTTATTTCTGCAATCAAATTATTGGTAAGTAATTCTTTACTTTCTAAATCAGACCACTACTTACAGGTGTACTAACTCTAATAATTGAGTCTTTAACAAGCTCGTATCAAAATTTATGTTCCTGTTTCTCAACCATTCTTGAATTTCCCCCTTTTTCCAAGTTGTTATCGGAGTTTTGTCTTCAACTGTACTATGATATGAAGCATTATCCATTATTATAATGGAAGGTTCTTTTAAGTTATTTAATAATTGATGTTCGAATCAGTGAAGAAAATTATCTTTATTCATGTACCCGTGGTAATCTGAATGCTGTGCAGATGTAGAGAAAATTAACTCGGCACCATCTATAAATCCATTTTCGTTTCCTGCGTGCAGAACAATGTACCTGGACAAAATAATATGTAAATAGATAATTTTATATAGTATTATTTTCCAAACCTTTTGCCCTCGACTTTTGTAGATTTTACACTTCTTACATCTTTATCCTGCCAAGATCGACCAACTATTCCATCTTGGAAAATCCAAGTTTCATCAATAAATACAAATTGGTATAATCCCTCATCTTTACTATTTATATATGAACGCAGGAAGTTCACTCGCTTAAATGCAATGTTGCTGATTTCCATGAGACCCCTACGGGGATCATCTTTCTTCCAACTAAATCCAATTTGTTTTATTATTCTCCAAAGTGAAGATCGGCTGCCTTCGAATATGAATTTTTCTTTTAGTTTAGCTAACAACGTTTGGAGCGTAATGTGTTCTTCTAAAATCATTAATTTAATTATAATAAATACTTATGTTCGTATGTAATACTTACTTCGTTCATACATACTGTATATCACATTACGAATTTCCGCTTTCTGTGCATCATCTAACTGGCAGACTGGTTTCGAACGAGAACGCTTTTTGTTAGGACTACGCAGTGCATTTCCAGCTGTCACATCGGAACTGATATGGTTCACCGTAGACAAACTCAACTGCAAAGCTGCTGCAACACGCTAAAAGAAATAATGTCATTATATCTTCTACATAACTACTCACTTGCTGAATACATACCTCCCTCACAGCAGTTAAGGGAATCATTGGTCCACCAAAGTCACGTTCTTGCTCAAAGTATTTAATTAAAGAAGCTACTAGTTGCTTTGATTGACTAGTTAACGCTTTCTGCATGTTTATAACGATCGAATAACAGTGTAGTTTTGAAAAAAACTGTTTGTTACACGATTTTTAACTGATAAACTAAAAATAAACACGAACTACGAACTGAAACAATGACACTTGACAAATGCTTAACACTAAAATACAGGTTAGATAAATTTGGCACCGTTGCTCAAGTTTGCCAACAAAAATTGGCGTTATTTTGCTACATCTATATGCGCTCTTGAGCTAATCAAGATGGTAATAAATTTGAGGTCTTAGTGACGTAATTGCAAGCTTAGAAGAAACGTCCTTTACTACACAACCCGAACGTAACAAGTGTCTAACAGCGAGTAACGCTCCGAAAACCTAATAAAATGAAAACAATGTGGCCAATAGCCCGAAACTTAACTCAACCAAAACTCCCAACAATTGGACGTAACAGTTAAAGTAACTATTTGTAAAGATTGGTCCATGTCTATTTCTGAAGGCAAAGTTGGTGGTACAGAAGAATATGAAGAATGTTGTGATTCTGATGCTGTATTGTCTAGAACCAAGTGTTTTAAAGTAAGTAATGGGATGGAATGGTCATTTTCACAGTTTGATCCAGTGGAGTGAGCTTTAGCAAAGTTACTGACTAACATTGTTTTAAAATATGATCCAAAGGCAGTACAAATTGGATTGATGTTTCGGATTCCATATTGTCGAACTTGTCCAAAGAAGTTTTCCAATGGATCTTGATTAAAAACTCTTGTAACAAAGTATTTAAATCCAAGGTCGCGTAAACATTCACAAATTAACTTGAATCCTTGAAGTGTTAATATCCAATTCTTCAATACTTCTGGTTTGATTTTGTCAGAACGCTTTCGATTCCATATTACTGATAATTGGAATAGCACGGTCCCATATTTCGTTTTGTCGTGAATAACCTGTTACTTTAATCAAATTTCTCAAAGGTTTTCCTGCTTTCTTATATCCCAAACCCCCATTTACGCTATCCATCACATCATCAAAAAATTTAAGTAATTCAGCAGTGTTCTGGTTCTGGTGACATTATTACGTTACCATTAGGAGTAGATCTTCTGGCGATTGTAAATTCATTAATACCAGCAGCAACTGATCTGCTAAATGTTTGTGTACAAATTGTAACTTTCATTTTCTTAATCCTATTTGGAACTACATGATATTCTATTAGTTTAGGCATTAGCCCATAGATTAAGATACTCTATAGATGCCCAACTCAGGGGTCCAAACCGTCTCCTTAGGTTTGGAAGAAGAGTTAAATCAATTGGCGCGAAAATACAAATACCCGTTTACGGATATTTTAGTAGCAAATAATTCGTTTAGGGTTTAGACTTATCCAAAAGATCAAACTGACATTGTGAACCTAAAGTAGATATTCCAATATGTTCTTTTGGTACAGTTTGATCAGTTAGATAAGTCTAAACCTAAACAAACATGGTTGAAGATGTGCAACTGCTGACACATAGTGAATTAGTCTTTCTTGGTGTGTTTAATCTGTTTAATGCAGCAACAAGGATGAAAACAATCATTATGAACAACAAAACGTTGATGAATGTCAACAACAATAACAAAAACAATATGTGTCAACCAAATGCTTGTTACACTGTAATTATTGTAAAAGAATATTTTGTACTTACTGGAATTGTCACTAAATATTAACTGTATGTGATACAATACAACCTCCTACATAAAAGAATGTAAGAAAGAAAACACAACGTAAGGTTTACATGTTTATTTCTTACGTTTAAATCTAGCATGTTTTTGGAAGCTATGGAATGCTGCAATTTTTATTTTGTCTGATGTAGTTTCTGGTTGTATAAAACGCTTCCCGAGTAATATTTGGGTGATGGTTTTGCACCATGAGTAAATAAATAATTTTATCGTTTTTGTTAACAATTGTTCTCTTAAAATACTACTATGTACATTACATTGTATAAAATCTAAATATGAACATGATTGAAGGGAGAGCTGCAACTTTTTTTTAATAAGAGATTCGTGACATATTATTGGTAAATAATGGTAAACAAATTGCTGTACAAATTTCACAAAATTAATAACATTAATGTTAGCATAATGCAAAGCTCTTCTATCAGTAGAATATTCACGTTGTCTCACAACATCATGCAGTGCAGTGGGACAATCTGCCAGTAAAGACTGTTTACATATTTCACAATGTGAATATACGCTTGATAATTTTTTTAGTACAAACCCAGCTATGTACGTAACAGTTTGCGCAGATACATTCGTAGAAGTATGTGAGAAAATTGTTTCAATTTCTGATATTGAACTTAAAGGTAATAATAAATTCACAGGTACTCTGTCTGTGGATATAGGTTTTGTAGCAGTTGATGAAACAAATTCCTTCAAAAGTATCAGACATCCCTCGGATTCATCTTCTTCACAGTTACTTCCCCCAGAATGTGCGCTGACAAGGTTATTAATGATTAGAGATTTATATGCACTTGTAAATGCAGTACAAGTTGGATTTACGTTGCGACATCCATGGCTGCGTATAGATCCAAAAAAATTTTCTAAGGGATCCTGATTGAAATTGCGTGTAAGGATGCTTTTCATGCCTTCATTACTTAAGTATTTCCAAATTTCTATGAAGCCTGAAACAAAGATAAGAATTATAAAGTGGATATGTAATTGTAATTGTTTGTGCTGATAATATTAAATGTACATTTTGATAGTGTAAAAGATTTTAGGTAAAAGTGAAAATCAAGTAGGACGCGTAAAAGAAGATTAAAACTGTAAGAAATCAAAATAGTTTCGATAACAAATACTATCTTATACCTTCTATTGTTCGGATCCAATTGGAGATTGAAGGTGGTATCGACTTTGCACATGACGAAACATCAACGAAATACATGGTTTTCAGAAACTGTATAGCTTCTAACCAAAATTTATGGTGAAGAGATTGATGTGTAAGGGCAGCACGATACATTTTTCCATGTACCACTTTATGAAAATTACCATTTACAGTATCAAATAAATGATCAAAAACCTGTAATATATCAGCTGTATCTGCAGCATCTGGTGGTAAAATTTGCTTTGCTGAAAATTAAAATAAAAGATTAAAAAATTGCATTGCTGTAATTATTAAGTAAACATACCAGTCATAAATTTCATGACAGCATACATTCTTTCACTAAAAATTTGTGAACAATGTTTAACTCGCATCTTGGGTATTTTATCACGATACACATGTTCTACAGTTAGTTTTGGTAATAACCGGACATCTTCCCCTAAACGGGTGTCTTCTTCATATAAGGACACAATGTGGTCCCAAATGGGACACCACATTGTGTCCTCATATACACAATGTGATCCCATTTGGCAAATTTTATTTCTCCATTTATGGAATATTGCAAATGCTTCGTTAGTAAATTATTGCGAATTCCCTTTAAAAGATGCGGAGGGTCAAACAGTGGTATTACTGGTATATCATCAATTTCATAATATTTATGATGTACTTCCATGCCCAAGCGAAAATATTTTCCCTGTGTTGTCTGTATAAGTCTATTAATCGCAGCAATATTACATGTTCCTTGGTCACATATAGTACTAACAACTATTAAACCAGTAGATCGCACAGCACGAATAACTTCTTGTATTAAACGCATTAAATCAGCTGTCTTGGTACTGCCTTGACAAAATGTGTAACAAATTGGTTGTTTAAACTTTTTACGAATTCCACGTATCATGAACACTAACACACGGTCAGCGAATTTTTGCGTTTTCACAATAGAGCCAAAATCCTCGAATCCTATAATTTCATCACTTCTTATATTAAATTCACATTGAAGACTTAAACTCATTTCATCAAACAAAATATTACAGTATTTGTTTGATGGTTTAATCTTAGAAACACGCTTCTTCAATGAATCGAATACAGATGTATTTATTCCCGGATGTAAAGGTATTTGTTTCAATAACGTGATCAAAGTATTTCGAGAGGGTAACGTAAACAGTTTTGAAAGGTATCTATACGCTTTTGGACTTTGCTTATAGATTGACAAGGATAAGATCTTCTCGTCCAAAGTAAATCTGTGGCCCTTAGACTCTTTACGTGTTTGTTGCATTTGCATTCGCGTAAATACACTTGCTGATCTTTTCATGCTTGTGGAAACAGTAAGAAAAGTTTTATCTTTTGCTAATTTTTCTGCTGCAGCTAATCTTTGTCGAAACGTATTGCATCTTGTTTGTAAAATGTTTTGTAACATGCTTTTGTAAAGTCATTGCTTGTCCCTACATCTGACATGCTTTGGGTGACAAATGACGTCTGACAGACACTCCAACTTTTCTTAATAATTTTCTACCTCTTTCTTTTCTCACGCCTGGAATATAATGAATAATCTAATTATAATTGAAGCTGACTGTTGCTAATGAAAGTGGTATAAAAGTTATTTTCAATTTTGATGTAGACACTATGAAAATTTGCATAATGTTGATATAAAAGCATATTAAATAGTATTTGACTAGACTAAACTAGGTGTGAGAAAGCTATTTGCCTCTAAAAGTGCTTTTTGCCTATGAATATATAAAACTTAATGAAAAAGCTTAACATACCAATTCCTGCTTCAACGGTTCCATCTACTATTCCTACACTTTGGTCAATGTTCCCCTCTCCAATCTCTTCTCCTGATTTTTCTGTGCTAGTACCACACATACTAGACGTGAACACTAAAACAAATTTTCTCAATTTACTATCTCATTCTCTTACTTTATTATTTCCTTGTATTTATTTTCATTTTTCATTGGTACTTTAAGGGTACATTGCTCAGCAAATAATACTAATGTGGCGAGCCAACCTGACTTAGCGCAAGGCGTCAAGAAGTCGGTTCGCTGGTATGTGTCATCGGCCGTCACGCGACCGGGGCCTACATCGAACAAATTAGAATCTTCCAGCGTAGAGACTTCCAGACGCCAGCAAATGATATAAAATCGCCCGGAGTTGACTCACCAGGCAGTCGAATTCGAACAGCGATCGTCGAAGTTAGATTTTTAGTGTGAAAATAAATTATTACAAATAAATTAGTTTTTAAGCTTTATTAAATTACGGTTAAGTTTTTATCGAGTGTTTTATTCGTTTAAATAAATAAACTCAAACCCTAGAAACGTAACAGTGGTGTCGGTGTGCGGGTTTGTGCAAATAAATAAACAATTTAAAGTAAATTAAATTTAATCAGATTATTAAATAAGTACAGTATCGGAAAAAAAAAACAATGGCTACGAGAAAAGTGTTGTTGAAAGACTTAAAAGTGGCCGAATTAAAAACCGAATTGGAAGAACGAGAGTTAGAAACCTGTGGTTTGAAAGGCGCACTTCAACAGCGTCTCCGATCCGATTTGTTGACAGCTGGCGAAGATCCAGAGACCTTCCTTTTCGAAATTTCGTGTGGTCCCGCCGATTTTAATAAAATCCTGAAAGATGAACTTCGAGAACAATCCAGAAATTTAGAGCAAAAGCTTCTAGAACAATCTGGAAATTTCAAGGACGAACTTCGAGAACAATCTGGAAATTTCAAGGACGAACTTCGAGAACAATCCAGAAATTTGGACGAGAAGTTTCTAGAACAATCTGGAAATTTAGAGAAGAAACTTCTAGAACAATCTGGAAATTTCAAGGACGAACTTCGAGAACAATCTGTAAACTTCAAAGACGAGTTGCGAACTAAATTAATGGAACAATCCAGAAATTTAGAGGAGAAGCTTCTAGAACAAGCTGGAAATTTCGACAAATTACAGAATAAATTGTTGGAACAATCTAGAGACTTAGACGAGAAATTTCGAGAGCAATCCAGAAATTTCGACGAGAAATTTCTAGAACAAATAAAAGGACTTGAAGATCAACTAGTGGTAAAAATATCGGAAGAAACAAGGAACTTGCAAGAAAATGTGGAAGAAATAATATTCCAGCAGGATAATAAAATCAAAAATCTGGAACAAATCATGGCGGGGTTGCGAGTGTTCGGGGATCAGCCACCAGTAGAAACACTAGAAAATAATGAAACCCGAATTGTGGAAGGACCAACAGAAAATTCGAAATTGAAAGTAAAACCACCAACGTTCGATGGAAAGTCTTCTTGGCCCAACTACTTCAAACAGTTCGAAGCGGCAGCAAAGGCGAACAGATGGACGGCCAGCGAAAAAGCCACTTCGTTAATTGTGGCCTTGAGAGGGGACGCTATCGATGTGCTACAGACGATGCCGCAAGAGGAACAAGAAGACTTCGACAAGCTTGTGAATAGGATGGAAATGCGTTACGGACAGGCCCATCTGACCGAGGTATACCATGCGCAGTTGAGGAATCGCTCTCAGAAATCCGGAGAAAGTCTTCAGGAATTCGAAGCGGACGTAGCGCGGCTGGCCCAGTTGGCATATCCCACAGCTCCTGTTGAATTCCTCAAATGTTTGACGGTGCAGACTTTCATAGATGGAATCCGTGACCCAGACAACCAGCAGGCATTGAGAATGACCCATCCGAAGACATCCAAGAACGCATTGGCTTATGCCTTGGAATTTGAAGCGGCGAGACGAGTCTCCAGAGGGCATGTCAAGGTGCGAGCGGCTATGGACTTCCAAGAGGAAAAAGAGGAAGAATCCGCTAACGCCAAGGTGGGATATGCTATAAAGGAGCGACCCAGGGAGTATACCACCGCCGAGGATGTTCGCCGCATTGTGGAACAGGTCTTCAAGCAGAAGAAGCCGCTGGTGTGTTGGAATTGCCAGGAGGAAGGACATGTTCGCAGGCGATGTCCAAAACCCAGACAGGATCCAAGGAAGCCACAGTTAAACTAAGCCGGGTCGGTGCAGAGGGGCAAACGTCGACCCGTATTCAAAGGCCCCCAAAGACGAAAGCCAACCAAGTAATATCCCTACGGCAGTTAACCAGCAGTATCTTCGTGGATGTTACCATTGATGACATTCCTCACACCATGTTATTGGATACGGGTGCGACGAAGACCATCCTAAGACCCGACGTCATTAAGTCATCCGGACGCACCGAGCCGACCAAGTGGAAACTGAAAACTGCAACTGGAACATCAGCAACTGTCCACGGTGAAGTAGAGGTTATCATCACCATTGGTTCAACTCCAATAAAACACCGTGCACTGGTGGCAGATATAGAGGACGAGGCAATTTTGGGCATGGACGTCATGTGTGCCCACGGGTTCCAATTGGACTTAAAGCGTGGCGTGATGGCGGTCAATAATGAGGAGTTGGTTCTACATCAACGAGGGGACGTGGCCGCTCGAGTAGTCCTCGCTGAAGACGTTGTATTACCCAGCAGGACTGAGGTTATCGTCGACGCAAAACTGGACGGTGTTTTTCAAGATGGGCAAGTCATTATGGTTGAACCTAATACTGATGATCAAAGGATTGGAAGAGGAGTCCTCGTTGGGAAAATGTTGTTGACGGCGAAGAAGGAAGTACCTGTCCACCTGATGAACGTCAATTGTTTCTCTGTCAATATCAAGAAAGGAACAATCTTGGGAAGCTGCACCATGGTGTCCTCCATCTCCCGGCAACTTGAAACAAACGTGCCAGAAGCGAAAGTCCCAAAGAAATTATGGGAAATGGTTATGTCAACAGCCCAGGAATTGACTCCAGACCAGAAGACAAAAGCAAAGAATCTGATCGGCCGCTATCAAGATGTATTTGAGGTAGAAAATGGATCCAAGGGAAGAACTGATGTCGTGAAACACAAAATAGAGACTGGAGAAGAAAGACCTATCCGTCAAGCTCCAAGGCGATTACCGTTGGCGAAGCGTGAGGAAGCGGAACGCATTATTCGCGAGATGGAAAAGCATAATGTAATAGAACCATCAAGCAGCCCGTGGGCGTCACCAGTAGTGCTTGTGAAGAAGAAGGATGGGTCCACCAGATTCTGTGTAGACTACCGGTTACTCAATAATGTCACCAAGAAGGACAGCTATCCCTTGCCACGGATTGATGATACCCTGGACACCCTGGCCGGCTCAAAGATCTTTTCAACTTTGGACTTAAAGAGTGGATATTGGCAAGTGGAGCTGGCGCCCGAAGATCGAGAAAAGACGGCGTTTTCCATTGGTATGGGTCTGTGGCAGTTCACAGTGATGCCATTCGGGTTATGTAATGCCCCAGCGACATTCGAGAGGTTAATGGAGACGGTTCTGAAAGGTCTGTCCTGGACAACGTGCATGGTGTACCTTGACGACATAATTGTCGTGGGAAAGACGTTCGACGACCACCTAAGGAACCTGGAAGGAGTGTTCCAGCGACTTCGCGGAGCTGGACTAAAGCTTAGCCTCAAGAAGTGTCACCTGTTCCAGAAGGAAGTGAATTACCTGGGGCACATTGTTAATGGAAATGGAATCGCCGTGGACCCTGTGAAGATTCAGGTGGTGAAAGACTGGCCAACTCCCAGAAATAAACACCAAATAAGGAGTTTCCTTGGCCTGTGCACTTACTATCGGCGCTACGTTCCTGGATTTGCAGACATTGCTAAGCCGTTAACAAAACTCACTGAAGAAGGTCGTCCATTTGAATGGGACCAACAGTGTCAAATTGGCTTTGAACAACTAAAGCAGTACTTGGTTAGTGCTCCTATTCTGAGTTATCCTCTTCCGGAAGGCAAGTTCGTTGTGGACACAGATGCTAGCAACGTTGGGATTGGTGGCGTACTCTCCCAGATACAAGAGGGGCAAGAGAAGGTGATCGGCTACTTCAGTAAAGTCCTATCAAAGCCGGAACGAAACTATTGCGTCACAAGAAGGGAATTGCTAGCCGTCGTAAAAACGATAGAACACTTCTACAAGTACTTGTATGGTAGACGCTTCCTGCTGAGGACCGACCACGCCGCTCTAAAATGGCTTCTCCGTTTCAAGAATCCAGAAGGGCAAGTTGCACGATGGATCGAACGACTTCAGGAGTACGATTTTGAAATTCAGCATCGGGCAGGAACTAGCCATCGAAATGCCGATGCTCTGTCGAGAAGACCCTGTACCGAAGACTGTAAGCACTGTAGTCGTTTGGACGAGAAAATAGCCACGACTGCGAGGACAGCCATTGTTGATGACAAATGGCAAGGCGAAGAACTGCGAAGAGACCAGGAGAACGACCCGGATTTGAAATTAGTGCTAGAATGGAAAAGCAGGGACGCGAGGCCTACCTGGGAAGAGGTAGCACCATGTGCACCGTCCGTAAAATCATACTGGGCGCAATGGGACTCCATAGTGTTGGATCGTGGTCTTCTGAGACGAAGCATAGAGAATCAGGAAGGCATGGAACAGAAGACACAGTTACTGATCCCCAAGAATAGGGTGCCAGAAGTTCTGAGGGAACTTCACGATGGAACTTCCGGAGGGCATCTGGGAGTTAAGAAGACTATGGAGAAGGTGCGCGAAAGATTTTACTGGGTGAACTGCAAGGAAGACGTGAAGGATTGGTGCAGAAAGTGTACAGTCTGCGCAGCCAGTAACGGTCCCCACAGGCGGGGTAAGGCTCCCATGAGACAGTACAACGTTGGAAGTCCTTTTGAGAGAGTTGCCGTCGATGTACCCGGCCCGTTTCCAGAAACGAATGGTGGAAACAAGTACATCGTCGTGGTAATGGACTACTTTAGCAAGTGGGTTGAAGCTTACGCCCTACCTAACCAAGAGGCAGTCACTATTGCGGAAGTCCTTGTCAGGGAATGGATCAGTCGGTATGGTGCACCTATGGAACTGCATTCAGACCAAGGAAGGAACTTTGAATCGGCCTTGTTCAAGAACGTGTGTACTCTGCTCGGCGTACGAAAAACTAGAACAACTGCACTCCACCCACAGTCGGACGGAATGGTGGAAAGGTTCAATAGAACAATCAACCGACATTTGTCCAAGGTCGTTTCCAATCATCAGAGGGACTGGGACACGTACATCCCCCTGTTTCTAATGGCATACCGCTCATCTGTTCATGAGACAACAGGGGAGACTCCCGCGAAAGTGGTATTCGGGCGAGAGCCGAGACTGCCCTGCGACCTGAAGTTTGGTGTGAAGCCTGGCGAAGTCTCTGCCGACGAAGATTACGTGAGCAAATTACGCAGGAAAATGGATGATATCCACAACCAAGTGCGTCACAATATACAGACGGCCAGCGATCGGATGAAGGAGCACTATGACATCAACGCTCAACACGGGGGATACCAACCTGGAGCACTGGTCTGGCTTTATAACCCCCAAAGACGTCGAGGCCTCTCCCCAAAATTACAGACCTCTTGGGAAGGTCCTTACAAAGTGATGAAACGGATCAACGACGTCGTTTACCGCATCAGGAAGGTCCCCCATGGCAAACCCAAAGTAATCCACTTCAACCGGATAGCCCCTTACCATGGAGAAGCAGATGAAGGGACAGTACAAAGGGCGCAAGTTTCCGAAGTGAACTTCGAAACCTTCATGTCTCATCACGCCGAAGGAAGCAAGGCACGGTTTGGAGTGACCACGGAGAAGCAACAAGATCTCTTTAAAGTGCCACTGGAGTACAGTCTGGCCCACTGCGTAGCAGAAGACCTGAAAATGTCCAAAGGAATCGCTCAGGTGTTTAGGAAGAAATTTGGCCAAATCGAGGAGCTACGAAGACAGCATCCCGTGGTAGGCAAGAGCTTGCAGATCATTGATTCGACGGCAGATCGGAGGCGCCACGTGCATTATTTAGTCACTAAGAAGACATCAAGCGGTAAACCTGACTATGTGACTATGTGGAGAGCCCTATATAGCCTGAGGAGACAGCTAATAGAGAACCATCAGATGAAGTTAGCCATCCCCAAATTGGGCTGCGGATTGGACGGACTAGACTGGAGAGTAATTCGAAGCATGCTGGAAGTCATCTTCCACAGAACGGGAATTGAAGTCCTAGTCTGCAGCCACCACCCACAGGCAACAGTCAGCAACAGCAAAACCGTAGACTGTTACTTCTTCCAGGCGGGAAGTTGCAAGAATGGGCCAGCAAGTAGATTCCGACACCCTCCTTCAAGACTATCACCAGGAACATTTCGAGACAAAACGTTTCTAAGAAGGGGGCAGTGTGGCGAGCCAACCTGACTTAGCGCAAGGCGTCAAGAAGTCGGTTCGCTGGTATGTGTCATCGGCCGTCACGCGACCGGGGCCTACATCGAACAAACTAGAATCTTCCAGCGTAGAGACTTCCAGACGCCAGCAAATGATATAAAATCGTCCGGAGTTGACTCACCAGTCAGTCGAATTCGAACAGCGATCGTCGAAGTTAGATTTTTAGTGTGAAAATAAATTATTACAAATAAATTAGTTTTTAAGCTTTATTAAATTACGGTTAAGTTTTTATCGAGTGTTTTATTCGTTTAAATAAATAAACTCAAACCCTAGAAACGTAACACTAATTACTAGTGACTATTGCTTGGTATGCATAAACTACCACTCCTCAACATTTGAACTTTAATTTAAGACATACTGCAGCTAAAAAAAATATTTTCTCTTACCCTGCTCTTCTCTTTGTGACAAGGAAATTTCATACCCACTAGTAGATGGACTACATTCGCTTTCCATCATGACTACGCCTAAAAAATATAAATAATGAAAAATAACCTAGATATTGCTGCAAATTACATATATTCTTTGTGTACATACCAGCTAAATGCAATGATGGTAAAGAGCTATGTTTCAGACGATTTGTTCCTGGTCTAAAGCTGTCGGCTGTGAAATGTGAATCACAAATTCTTTTTGTTTCATAAATTTCCTGTGCACGCATAGGAGGCAGGCTTTCTTTTAGAACCTTTATCCATTCTGTCATTCTCTTTGTTTCCTTTTTAGGATTGGGAAAGCGATGTCTTCTTGTACCTATTATAACCAAACTTATTATACTGAGCTTGTCATTTACAATTTGAAAACATTTTTACTTATGTTGAATTAATATATTTACATATATAGACAGCTATTCTCCGTTTTTGATAGCGCTACTTCATTATGATAAAATATTTGAACTTTGAACATACCTTGGAAATTGCAGTTTTTCACACAGCATTTAATTCGTCCCATATCTGAATTAAAAATCGAATAAATGTATAGATAATTAGAATAAATATGTATACAAATAAAATAAGCTTTGTTGATGAAACACTGTAAAGCCACTTCGCTGTATAAGCACCTAAAACTACCACGTGTTAAAACTGTATTTCTTAACTGTGATATGCAAAATCTTGATACAACGGGATCTAGTTTATGAAGTACGTCATAATCACCTTTGTTAATAACTTTTTGACAGTATAATAGTTTTTTCCTTAAGGACACGTTTTTCCTTTCCCAATTTTTTGCTATCTTTTTCATTTTTATAATTTCCTTGTAAAATAATTTTTTCTTGGGTGTTAGATTATTTTGGTAATTCTCACCAATAATGCCAAGGATTGATTCTAAAAAAAAAAGAATCTGTCAGTTTTGATTCTGATAAAATTTGCTTGCTCACTTTTCTTGGTAATATAACTGTTAGATGAGGCTTCTTTTGTGCCTCTGCTTGACTCCTTGCCAAAAAGAGAACGTCTTACATTTTTTTGTATCAGCCATGCTTTCAGGAACATCATCGAGAATATCAAATTACATAAATATGAAAGATACATCTTTAAATGTAAATATTTATTGCAATAATTATTATTAAGTACTTTTTTTAATATTAGGATATTATATTATTTATAATTTGCATGTTTTATGAAAAAATAAAAAATGTTTACCTTCAATAGTAACAAATTATGTATTCACTGGAATAATTGGATATTGCATTTCTTCAGAACGTATTCCTAACAGACCAAAATTAAGTAATAACATTTATTGCAGAATTATAAATATTTGCCTCTTGATGTAGAAGGCATATCGATTCTGGAGAGCTGAGCTTTCTCCATTACATTGTGTCCTGTTTACCTTTTTTATCAACCTATAAAGGGTTATACGGGACTCAGCCTTTTATGGGAGAGCAAAAGTCGAGGATTCAATAAATTAAATATTCCAATATGAAGCTGAACAAAACAAAAGTTATACTTTAACATAAACTTTGAAATTTGAGCGCCACCATTTTTTTTTATTATTATTAATAAAGGGGATAACAAAAGAGCAAACAAAATAAAATTTGGAAACCCACAAAAAATTTAAAAATGTTGAATTGAAACGAAATAAATAGAAGAACTTCCAAAAATATAGAAATATATTTAATAAAGTTTTTAAACCAAAACAATGGGTGATAAATGTGCAATTTAGATTATTTAAGTAAGAAATTTGTAGTTGCATTAAATTTGATAATAAATATGACTGAATACGTTATTATAAATTGACAGTTTGATAAGTTGCACGATATTGAATTCAATTTCGTTTCACATTGATAATACATAGAAATACTTTTCTTTAAATGGTAGCCCTAAAGGCAAATTAATTCTCAACTGAGTATTTAAATATTAAATGACCAAAATATTATTAATTATGTTAAATATAAATTAATAGTAAAAATATGAATTATTATGTAAACAAAGTAGATTAATATTAACCCAAGAAAAATTGTTATGTAAATATTTAAGATATTTTATGTGTAATGAAATCCTGAAGGGTATTGAATATATTTATTTACTTAGAAAGAATGGTTTTGAAGAGCGCAATTATATCCGGGTAAAATAAAAGAAGAATTTGACCTGTTACTGTCAATCCACACCAATGCCAGAAGTTCCTGTGTTTTTTTTCCAGCTCATCATAGCCCATACGGCGATCGAACATGCTTCGTGAAGGAGGCGACAGCAAGGTAACGATTTCTTCGCTATTTCATTGATTGATATGTTATGAACGACAGACGAATTTCAGCACTTGGCCAACGGACGATTTCGACTGAAGTAATTAACTTAAGGAAAGGTAAAACCTCCCTCGGATTTTCCTAAGAAAAATTTCCATTAGTGCCGTGGCACGAGCTTCCGGCAGCAACACGTTTTTGCGAAAATCCAACGAAAAAGAAAGAAATAATGAAATTAACTTACCCCTTTATGATTATGGGGAAACAAAAGACATTATTAAACGTGAAATTAACTTGGATGACCAAGAAAATGGTAATTAAATGTTAATTTTTAAATGAATACATAAACAACCACTATATTGGCTAGGATTCAAAATCGTTGGCCAATCCCACCGCTCAGCTTAATCCGACCAATGAGGTATGAGAGGGTAAGTTCAGACACGTAAGGCCGTTTGACGAAGAACTTCGAATGCAGCCCAATGATACAGTATTGCCAATTCTATAAATCAATGTGAACGAAAATAAACAGATGAATAAATTACAATGTAAATTATTGCAACATTCCTTTAAAGTGGTAAATGACAAAATCAAAATACAAAGACACAAACAACATGTAATCATATATGTAAACTCGTCCAATAACAACTGCGAAGTTAGTCACACAAAAGTAAACAAAATCAGTTTAACCTTAAAATCAATACAATCGACTTAGTGCTGAAGCGTGAAACAATGAGAAATTTTGGGAGGAGAATATTTTACGAGGTAAATAGCCATATTAATTTAATCATAATTTAACAATATACTGATGGGATGCTAAAAAAGATACACAAGATCCAAGATGCACATTTACAAACACCGTGTCATTTTAAATGTGACAACATCCTCACAAATAAAAGTAGATGTAGATGGCAGGTTTCTTGCTTTTCCGAGTATTAGTACTAATATCTTTTATTACATTAATCAGTTTCATCAAACTTTTTAAGAAAGTAAACAAAACAAGTCATAAACAAGTTTCTATAGTTATCTAAATGAAATCCACACTAGATTTGTTCGTCTGTTGCATTACTTTAGATTTTTACAAATTTAGCACTTAACTATATCCATTTGTTTACCTATTTCTATAGTATGTAATATATATATAATATATATAATATATGTATATATTTATATATTACACTAAAATGAATTTTCTCGTACTTGGTTTGAAATAGGTGCAAACAGTGCAAAACAAATGAACAGACCTTTTATGATGTCTTTAATATAGTTTGGCAGTCAAGAGTTATCAAATTGATGTCTTTCATATCACATGGGCTTAAGAAATTATTTTTATTTGTAGAAATACCTTTCCTTTTAGGTGTTACTCGCTTTCTTGGGGATTCTTCTGTACCTATAAAGGTAGAAGGTATTTCACGTGGTAATGTAATATTAACCGGCACTTCAGTCAATTTGGAGGTTTCATCGTAATCAAGTGTTTCTGGAATAATTTGTTCAGCTAATTGCACAGACTGAATCATGTCTTCAACATTTAGTGGTTCTGCATTTAAAACTATTTATTATGTTTTCATGTGGATAAGAATATTAACTTACCAGGTAAATTTAAGGTGGGATATGCATCTTTTGATAATTTGATGTTTCCTATGTAATATTTGGCTTCAAAGTGTTTATGACAAATTCTATTCGACATGTACACTTTTTTAGCTCCTTTTATTAATGTATGTAATGTAATTTTAAATTAATATCTCCCGTTGCTGACAACCATAATTTGAATTTCTCGAAATTCTTATTAGGTTTTGGAAAACCACGCATAGGTAACGTATTCTCGTCACAGTTTAAAATAGCACATCTTCTTCGACTCATCTTAAAATGAATATTAACTTGTAAAAAAATTATACTAGGTATACATACAACGATAACATAAACTTACTTTATCTTTGATTTATTAACAAGACACAATTCAGTTAAACATAACTAAACTAATAAATAACGCGCACATATATGTAATATAAACGAAAATTATGAGTAATTCACATGAACTATGCGCCATCTCTTGGATTTGATAGTGATCGACGTTTAATTATTGAGTTTGCCTAAGGAATCTACATTGTCGTTTTAAATTTGCGCCATCTCTTGGAATTGGCGGTCTGCTCCTGTTGGCTACATGTTTGCCATTTGGGTTTGATGAGCATGCTCAGTACGAGAGGAACCGCAGGTTCGGACATTTGGTTCACGCACTCGCTCAAGCGGGCGGTGGTGCGAAGCTACCATCCGTGGGATTATGCCTGAGCGCCTCTAAGGCTGTATCCTTTCTGGTCAAAGGTGGCAACGATACCTTTAGGAGTTCCGAGAGTCGAAATCGAAAACGATTCAATACAGTGTATGGCAAATACATTGTATTACACATTTATGGTTGTTAAATTTTGAAAAGTTCCATTATTGATTTAAAACGTTTTTACGTTTTCCTCAAAAAGTGAAAAATATCTGTCGTTCTGAAATAAACAATCCAATTTCAAGTAGTTATGGTTATAAACAAAATAAATGTTAAAACTGTTGATCACAACCTCAAATTTAAGAACGCACTTAATTTTCACTATTGGCAATAAATTGTAAAAAGTATTTAAAATAAATTTGTCGGAGGGCTTCAACCATATTATGAGCAAATACGTTATCAAAATTAACAGGGACTACAAGGCAGTTGTCTTCTATTTTGGAATATAAAACAAAATCACATGTTTTCAATCCACTTCATAACATACTTAGTTGAATTTGTCCGTAAAACTGATGGCATCGTTTCAAATAAATATTTTCGCCGTGAATGTCTAGGCAACCTGCATGTTTTGCTAATTCTAGTCATTGGTAAGTTTGTCCAACTTCTAAACATTTGACTTCTATTAATTTCTGATTTACAAAATCTACTCCTTCAGGACTATAACTTAACTAAGGTACAAGACAGTTTATTAGAAGCCCTACCTTTTCAACATTACACTTATTTTGTTTCATGTAGGTACTTAAGGCTAAGGACTCGTACTCGTTACCATAGGCAGTAAATTGGTTCCCTTCAAATAAGGGATTAACAATGTCGCCAATTTTCTTTTGCCAATTCTGTTGGATACTTTTTGACTTCATATATGTGTACAAAGAGTAATATACTGAGCCAGCTATCCTAATTTTTCTATGCTTTTGCCACAAATCGCCTTCTTGGGCTGAAGTTTGCAAACAGATACTAACTATTAGCTGCACATTATGTTTATAAAATGCTGCTGTTTGAGGTGAGCAATTTCGTAGTTGCTCATTGTCTAAAAGTTTTGACTGAGTTAATACATTATTTTCAGCCAGTAAAAGGTCTGTTATTTCAGCTCGCACATCCTCTTTACAGTCTGAGCTGTTGCCAGTCTGTTTAATCAGCACAGGTGCTTTACGGCACTTTTTGTGGATGGCCAAATTGGACTCGGGGGCTCCTATAAACAAAAGTAATTAATTATAATACTTAACATAGTCAAATTTTAAAATTATGACAAACGTGGTAGTTGACCGGGTTTCTAGGACAAAGAAATTATTCTAAATCATTCAGCTGACCAGTTTCTGTTTTATTTTAAAACCTTCCTCAGAGCCTAAAAGGTATACGGTGAGATTCCATCAACTAAGAATTAAAAACATTTTTACCTCTGATTAACACAAAACGATAAACTACAAACCATCGTACGATTTGGGGTGAAATTTACGCATAAAAGCCGCTGTAAAAAAGAAAAAACAAGGCTCAGTCTAATGGCGAGTTCTCATGGCAGCTGCGAAGCTGCAGAGCTGCACGCGGTTTTTTCTGACGCCTATTAAAAAGCGATAGTAAGATGTCGCTATTTTATATGTTCATCATTCTTACATCGCATTTGCGAATAAATTGGGCAAGTCGTTTTTGGTCTGCAGTGGGAATGTCGAGCTACGTTTCTGCTGAAGAAGCCCCAAGCAGGGCTGAAACAGCTGTCCAGAGGCTGCTCGAGGTTCTCACTGCAATCAAAAACGATTTGCACAAAATTTTTCTAAAATCTTTCATTATGCTTTGACAGCAAGCATGGCCGCCTTGCATGGGGGACTCATTAGCAGCAAATCCCGCTTCAATTTGTCTATCCTACTGCAATGTTAGGTCAAAAAGCGATAGTAAGATGTCGCTATTTTATATGTTCATTAATATTTTAGTATACACTGATAAAAGTAACAAGAATTCTACAAAAAAATGTTATTTAAGATATCTAACTTTGACTTTATTTCAGATATTATATATTTTTGTTTTCGTTCTTATATATTTACTATATATTTAAAAAATTCTTGCTACTTTTCTTATATCAAAATCCATGGTATTATTATTAATACAAATTTTTAATAAAACACGTCATATATTGTACTGCTTATCTACTACTTTATTAAAAAAGTCATAAAATCAAAAAATGAAACTGAAATTGAAAGAAAAGCAAAAATATACTTTTTATTTGTTTAGCTATTTTTAGCTACTTCTTAATGACGATCTGGATATTTTCGTTCCGCGTTTGCTGGCAACACTGTCGGCAACACCGGATCACCCTCCAAACAACTGCAGATCGCAAGGATTCAGTTAACGTAATGATGGGGAAACTCGAAATCCGAAAGTTGAAGCTTAAAAGTGGAAGTAAACGAGGCGTCTGTGATAAGAACGCTAAGGGAAAATAGTAAACTCACCGTTAGTAAACGATCGGAGAAAAATAGAAAAAAAAACTAATTTATCTCACCGGGTTCGCTAAGAACCGGAAAATTGAATTTGACTTGAACTGCTTCTTCAACAACGGGGACGGGCGTCCAAATGATGGTTGCCAAACAAAATGGACGATATCAACAAGGATACGTCGTCGCCCAATGACTTCGTTAACGTGCGCGTATCAGAGGGTACAAAAACAACACAATCAAATAAAAGTCAAAGAACGTGCGACACGCTAGATTGGCACTCAAAAAGCAACTAAATTTCGATTGGAGTCGGAGGAAATTCGGGGCTCGATAGACAGAGCTACAACGTGAGATGATTAATTTTTCCCAAAGTGTAATTAAGCCAACGACGAAAAATTTCGCCGGTGGATTGCTTGAACTGAACTTACTACGGTAATGACAGGGACGGAATTGCCCAAATAACGTTACAAAAACATAACGTCAACAGGAATTATCAAATATTTTAAGAGATTTTGCAAAATGAAAGCGCATACTACCTCAGTGGCCCCAAGAGATGATAAGCAACCGATTTTCGCCCGAACGGCACGGACGATTCGAATCTAGCAACAAATTCGTATTCGTAAGTTTGGAAAGATGCAGGAGCTTTCGTGAAGAATAATTTTTTTCTAAGAGATCAATAATAAAGAATTTTTCCATATGTAGCCAACTTTCTGCCGGTCACTGTATTTATCTTAAATATGAATTGTATTTATATTTTATAATTTATGGATTAAAACAGTTGCCAATGTTAGTTTACGCAGAAACTCGAAAGCGTCAATTGTAAACGACCGAAAATATCCCATTTTTAAAAAGCTTTTCCGCAGAAATAATTCACTATTTAAAGAATTTATAACTATCAATAATTCAGTGAATGTCTCCATACATTTCGCTCGATGCCAACGTTCTAATGAAACTTAAGTGCTAAGCAGATTTTTGCCACATGTTTTACGGATACAGTGTTAAAATAACTTTATGTAAATACAGGGTGCGGCAGAATGACCTCCTCGATTTGTGGAAGGTGTTGCCAGGGGCCGGGTGTGGGTACAGCAGGGATGCATACGTAGAAAGACAGCTCATCTCATGCAATTTCCAGTTCACATCATGGCATGGTCGGGAGTACACCGCGCGTTTGTTGTGGAGGAATTTATTAGAAATGGCGGTTCGCCGATATCGACGCAACGTGCTTTTCGTAATCGCTTCGCGCTCGCTGCTCATGATCCCGTTCCCGATAGAAAAACAATTCGCACCTGGGTGTTAAACTTCAGACAAACAGGTAATGCATTAAAACGTAATTCTACTGGACGTCCTCGGACTTCAACAGGACCGGAAAATATGGCTGCTGTGAGAGCTTCGGTTGGTCAATCTCCACGGCGTTCTGCACGAAAGCATGCGGCTGCCCTACGATTATCAGATCGAAGTGTCCGGAGAATTTTGCACCGAGGACTGAAAATGCACCCTTACAAAATTGCAACTGCACAGGAGCTGGACGAAAGAGATTATGAAACCCGTACAACTTTGTGTCGAGAACTTCAAAACTTTCCTCGAAGAAATGTTGTACTCTTCACGGATGAAGCACATTTTCACCTTTCAGGCATGGTTAACAAACAGAATTTCCGATATTGGGCAGACCATAACCCTCGGCAACTTCATCAACGACCACTACATAGTCCTAAGATTACAGTGTGGTGTGCCGTGTTTGAGTTTGGTGTGTGGGGTTCGTACTTTTTTGAAGAGAACGGTGTAACTGTAACGGTAACCTCCGATAGATATTGTTCACTACTCGAGAACTTTCTCAGGCCTAGATTGGTTGCTCTTTTTGATGAACATGGACAGGAAAATGTATGGTTCCAACAAGATGGTGCGACATCCCACACATCTCGTCGTAGCCTTGGAATATTGAGAGAAATGTTTCCTGGCCGTCTCATCTCCTTGCGTGGTGACATTGTGTGGCCTCCGCGTTCCCCCGATTTGACCCCATGTGATTTTTTCCTGTGGGGCTACTTGAAATCCAAGGTATACTAACATCGTCCTCAAACTTTGGAAGCTCTTAGGGAGGCAATAACACAAGAAGTTGCTGCTATTCCACCCGAAATGACGCGCATGGTCATGGAAAACTACCGGGAGAGACTAAATCAATGTATCGCCAATGAAGGTCGCCACTTAAGTGATGTCATTTTTAAAACACGCTAATCTAAAACTGCTTTACGTACACTTTTCAGAAATATAAACATTCTTCTTATATCTTGCTTGCTTTTTGTTTTTATTAGCTTTCCAAATTGGGGAGGTCATTCTGCCGCACCCTGTACATTGGTAACTTAGTTTCGTTCTAGTATCCGCTTATTATTTTTTGTGCAAATCGTTTTTGATTGCAGTGAAAACCTTATTAGGAGCAAATCCCGCTTCAATTTGTCTATCCTACTGCAATGTCAGGACAAAAAGCGATAGTAAGTTGTCGCTATTTTATCTGTTCATCATTCTTACATCGCAATTGCGAATAAATTTGGCAAGTCGTTTTTGGTCTGCACTGGGAATGTCGAGCTACGTTTCTGCTGAAGAAGCCCCAAGCAGGGCTGAAACAGATGTCCAGAGGCTGCTCGAGGTTTTCACTGCAATCAAAAACGATTTGCACAAAAAATTTTCTAAATATTTATACACAATTATGAAATTAATTTTTTTTTGTAATATTTGTTTTCTAGAAAAATAAATGATAAAAATTAAATTGCTATCAATATTATAATGAAAAATTATTTAATTTATTAAAACCTGAGTTCCCATGAACATAGTTTTTAAAAGCAAAAAAATTTTAGACTCGCAAAACCAAATGCACGTTTTGACCCCCGCATAGTTGGAGCGATGAAGGAATTACGATCATTGGAACAGTACATGGATCAGGGTAGAAAAGTAAGATAGAACGAATGCGTTTAATGCAAGTAAAAGTGAGAGAATAGATAAACCGGTATATAGCGCTTCAAGTTATCGTAAACGCCTATGGTTTCTTTCCTGCATGTCAGATTTGCAACGTGTCAGACTGACTTATTTTGTTGTTCATCTGTTTTTTTCTTTTCCATAAACGAAGAAAGTTTTTTTTATAAATTGACAACTTCCTTTTGTTTTCTTTCAGTTATTGTTAAGTTTTCCGTCAGTAAGGATTGTCTTATTAAATAAAAAAAAATGGTTAATAGTAAAGCTACAGCTCTTCTAAGCGATGTAAAAACAGCGTTTTTAAATGCGAACGATGCTATGAGGCTTGAGAACAGCATCAAATTATGTAATAAAAATCTACGCGCTCTCAATGATCTGCTTTGACGAAGATGTGACATATCCATCCGTTCCAGACAGCATTCTCTTACATGCATAGCACAATTTAAAAGGTATCGTGTATTAATGAAAACGAAGCGACGTGTTGCTAAAGATTTGAGTTTGAGTCCTCGAAAAGAAACTCCTGGCGAACGCGTGAAATAGGAGTATATGCAGTCGGCGTTCCAAAGCAGACTTAGAACCGGAGTCGTCATGAATTTAAAACATAAAGATATCGCTGCGTTCCTGGACGACGCTGCCATACTTTTCCGAAGACTATCAAGAACGGTTTGAAGAATGAAAAGGCATTTAAGATTAATGCGTTATTCTGCGGAGAATTTATAATTAAAAAAGGTGACAAAGCGATTACTCAGGAGAAGTACATGAACACCAAGAACGCACCAATATATCAGGACACCAACGACATTGACAACTGGTTTAACGTACACATTGAGGAACCGATAATGATCCAATTGGAAGAATTTCAGGAACGACAAAGCGCATGGGTCTTATCGAAAATCATTAATCTTATCATAAATATTAATAAATCCATACTTCAGCCGGGATCATCGTACATAGAATTGCCTCAATACATTAAAATGAAAGGAGCATGTATCAATGTAAAAAACGATTATGCATGTTTCGCGTGGGCGGTATCATCAGCACTTCATCCAGTGAGCCACGGAAAACATTCTGATAAAATGTCATCTTATCCCTATTATTCATCAGTTTTGAATTTAAAGAATATCACAATGCCTATGACCATAAAGCAGATTCCGCGTTTTGAACAGCAAAACGGTTTATCACTTCATGTTTATGTCTTAGAGAAAAGAGGGAAGAAGAAGTTTGATACGAGACCTTACTATCTTACGACAGTCAAGCAGCCGAAACATGTGAATCAGCTTTTAATACAGAACTGTTACGATGAGAGTAGTGCTTCACAGATAAAGTATCATTATGTATGGATAAAAAATCTGTCTCGATTGGTTTCAAATCAGCTCAATGCAAATGAACATTAAAAATATTTCTGTGGGCGATGTCATAATTACTTTTATAGTCAAAATCGTCTAGATAAACATACAGTAGAATGTACTGAATTGAATGATTGTAAAATCAGAATGCCTACACTAGATAATAATATTTTAAAGTTTAATAATTTAAAAAATAAAGTTAAGGCACCGTTCATGATTTATGCTGACTTAGAATGTGTATTGAAACCAACTAAGTCAAAATAAATATCAAGAACATGTACCTTGCAGCGTTGCTTGTTACATTTAAATGTTCCTTTGATGATTCTTTGTCTCGTTACAGATCATATCGTGGTGAAGATTGCATACAATGGTTTTCCGCGGAATTGCTACAGTTCGCAGAAGATTTGGAAACGGTTTTTCTTTGTCCTCTGCCCATGGAACCGTTAACTTTGATTGAAAATCAAGAATATCATTATGCAACACACTGTAACATTTGTGGACAACCGTTCACTGATGAAGATAAAAAAGTTAGTGATCATTGTCGTATTTTAGGTCTATATAGAGGCGCATCACATAAGGGGTGTAATCTTAATTATAAGGATGGTCACGTGGTGCCAGTCTTGTTTCATAATCTGAGCGGCTACGATTCACATTTTAGAATTAAAAATTTAGCTTCAGATTTTCAGGGGCGCATTGATTTACTTCCTACAAATAAAGAAAAATATTTCGCTCAATTTAACGTCGATTAATTGAGCAGACAGAACCCAATTGGCGTGTTCTATGCGCATTACTTCGAGCGTTTTTGCATCATATACACGAGGATTCCGACTCAGTGCGTCCACGTGTCCCATTTTTTTTCCGGCTCTATACTCTATGTATATTAAAATTGTACTCTTGTAACGTCAACCACCACCGAGCTATTCGCCGCACAAGTTCTTTTTTTTGCAGACAGTTTTATAGCGTTGCAATGGGTGTTGGTAATTTCGCCACCAAATCACATCAATGCAATCATCGTACAGGTAAATTCGCCACCAACGATTAAAGGCATGGTAATCCTACCGGTAATTTCGCCACCGCACTTCTAAGAATTAATCTGTACGACGACAATCCAGGCAATTTGTTATAAATATATGTATTTTAATAGTGGTAGTAAAATAAAAATAGACATCGTAAAACAAATACATATATTGAAAAAAATGGTTATATTTTATATCTACACAAGATTACAATCCACATAATATATACACATTAAAAAAACTTATTACATTGGACTAGAATGGAAAGATACACATTTTAAAAAATTCAATCTGCTTGTTTCGTTAGTATTGTATCGTTGTATCATGTTATCAATAAATTTTTGCCTTTCTCTAACTTGTTTACTATGTATTTTTGCTGGCAAATGTAGACTTTGTATTTTGACATAAGTATCTATTTGAAATTCTTTAATTTTTTCTAAAAATATAAACAAATTAGGATGTGCTTTGTACATAGAATCGTTAAAATTGCGGTGAAATGATTCACATGCATTTGTGGTACGTGTAATGCATGCAGAATTTTCAGCCCAAATTTTTGGTGGGAAAAGTGAATTTTCCGATATGTAGGTATCAACTAAATAATCTGCATATGTTTCTACTCTGCCATCTTTGGGCATAATTTCAAATAAATCCATTGCAAAACAGTCGCCAATTTCAGCAGGGTTCAGATAAGTTAATGCAAACGTTACACGTAGCCAATGACTAATTAAACTGGATTTATCGTTATATTCTTTGATTAAACCGCACTTTTGTATTTTTCGGTACCATGCTTGACTTAGATGAAATCGACAACCAATAATGCACACATTCGGCCAAGTTTCTTCAACTGCATTATGGATGGCTTTTTCAAAATCTATCACTACTTCCCGTATATTTAATGACACTTTACATTTATTTTCAATTAAATGAAATAGTTTTTTATAAGTTTCTGTTTGCTTGTTGGGTAATAAACAAAACAAAAGAGGTATATAATGTCCATTTTTGACACCGTGGATGGTGAAAAATTGACAAAAGTGTTGCGTACAATAATCAAAAGTACCATCAAGATAAATCCGTGTTACGGTGTGAAGAATACGAATATTTGTTTCACATGAAAAAACTACAATATTTTCACGATCGTTGTTTATGAATAAAAACGATTCCCCTTTGTCTGTTTTAACATTTAAATCACTTAAAATACGGTGCACTTCACTAATAGTTTTGGGGGTAGGTGGAAAAAATTTACGGCGAGCGTTATACATATTTTTTCTTAGGTATTCGACGTCCACGCTGGTTATTGTTGGCGGCAAATTCTCCTTTAGTAGGTTTCTTATAATTTTGGCAGGCTTTTCGACCAAATCTTCAATCGCTTTTCTTTTACATGAAGCACTGACAATTTGTCGGTTTAAAGCAACTAAATTTGCATCATGACTGTGTTCACCGCTTGATTTTGTTATCACAGTATTGGTAATATCTCCCAGTGTATGAACTGTACATTTGCACGTTCGATTGCAACACTTCCACAAACTTTCAGTAGTGGATTTAATTTTTTTGTGGAAACTAAACTTATAATTGTCAACCACTAACATGGATTTGCCACGAATACTTGTAATAATTTTAAAATCCATACTGGAATGTTCACTCAACTACTAATGATATAGTACTGACCAAATAATAATCAATGCAAGAAAAGTACCTGGTTGTTTACCCCTTAATCATTTGCACCCTCATTAAAATTTATCGAAAATATTGGTGGCGAAATTACCCGTAGGATTAAGATCAGAGAAATAGGTCCAGGGATTAAAATACTTACTGGTGGCGACATTACCTGTCCCCGTTGCAATCGGTTATCACTTTGAAACTGATGCCTATTAAGTATACCCGAAATTTCTTCAAACTTTCGACGACGACTAAAGTTTCTAGCTCGAAAGAATGGTATTTTGATTCACACTTAGACGTTTGATGACTGTAATATGCAACCGGGTGCAAATGCAAATCTACTTTCTGCAACAAAATCCCAGCCAAAACGTCTTTACTTGCGTCTGTATGTACTTCCGTGTGCGCACTGGAATCGTAAATCGCTAATATCGGTCGCGTAACTAAAGCGTCTTTTAAATCGTTAAAAGCGCGTTGTTGATCTGCGCCCCATAGCCATTCAATGTTCTTTTTAGTCAATACACCCATACCTCGCTTTACGGCCTAGATACGTTCCACGAAACTTGGCCGCAAAGCGAAAAGCCGTATAAGGAATCAATTATTCTAATACAAATTCATACAAATTCAATGGGATCGGTTCCAAATTTGTTAAATATGTAACATGGTTTATCATTCAAAATGCATTTTATCTTTTTATTTCATTTAAATCAAAAATACATACATAACAAGTACATACATTTGTACATAAAATAATAACAGACTCCAAAAACCAACAATAATCTATAAACAAAAATGAAACAACATAAAATATGTGTATGTATACATACATAATTTTTTTTTAAATGGGTTTAATCTGAAGACGATGAAGAAATAGTAACCTGCAGATCACTGCCGTCATCATTTTTCGCTAGTAAGGATGGGCCTGGCTTAAAAAAATTGTCCAACGTTGTTTGTCTTGCGTTCTTGTCTATTTCGTTCTTCAGTGATTTATAACAGCTAATGGCTGAGTTAATTCCTCGAGAAACTTTAGCGCTACGTTCGACGTCAGGATCGTTTTCAAGGAGGATGTTTATTCCTTCTTCGAAATAGGAAAAAGCTTTCGACAAATTTTTTGATGTTAGCTGTTTGGATACAACAGACTCTGTCTCTTCATCAAATGCCGGTTCTGCTTGCAACTGAATGAGTTCCTCATATGAAAGGGGTTCCCTATCAGCTTCAAGTAGATCAAGCACATCACGTTCGTTCAAACCTTCAAAGCCAAGATCATGTGCTAGATCCAAAATGTTTTGCCTAATTTCAGGAAGGAAATTAACTTCTGCATCAATACTTTTTACACATTCTGGCCATATTTTTTTCCAAACATGGTTCATTGTTGTTAATTTTAGTTCCTTCCATGATTCACCGATGCTATCAACAGCATCCTTGATGTTATAGTTTTTCCAAAATGTTTTAATTGAAGATTTACCATCGGTCTCCGTTATAAGTTGTCGGAAAGTTCGGCGTAGGTAATATGCCTTAAAAGTGGCTATTGCACCCTGATCCATTGGTTGGATCAGAGCTGTTGTATTTTTCGGAAGGTACTCGGTCATGACATCTTCAGATAGTTCGGATAAATTAGTAGGATGGCCTGGTGCATTATCCAAAATTAACAAAGCCTTGTTGCTTAAGTTATTGTCTCGCAAATATTTTTTCACTTCTGTACAAAAGTGATTTTTGAACCAATCCTCAAAAGTAGCTTTAGTCATCCAAGCTTTCTTGTTGGATCTCCATATGACGGGTAATTGTTTTTTATTTAGTCCTTTAAGAGGCCTTGGATTTTCGGACAAATATATTAAAAGTGGTTTTAGCTTAAAATCACCCGCGGCATTTGCACCAAGTAGCAAAGTTATCGTTCCTTAGACACCTTATAACCAGGCGCAGATTTTTCGGTTTTTGAAATGTACGTGCGATCAGGCATTCGCTTCCAATAAAGCCCTGTTTCGTCTACGTTAAACACTTGTTCAGGTTTATAACCACCTCTTTCAATAATTCCCTTTAAAATGTTGGGATATTCCTTAGATGCGGCCTCATCGGCGCTAGCTGCTTCGCCTTTCATTTTCAAATTATGCAAATTAAATCTATTTTTAAATTTTTCAAACCATCCTCGGCTTGCTTGGAATGTGACATCTTTAGCAGATTCATCGGTATCTCCATTCTTCAAATTTTCGAAAATACTTAAAAGCTTTTTCCTGAATAGTCATTTGACTCATTGGCATTCTCCGTTTGTTATTGTCCTCAATCCATATAATCAATAGTTTTTCCATTTGTAACGCGCCGACACGTCACTGATTTTGTTGTTAAACGGAACAACCAATTACAATAACAAACTGTCTCAACACAAAAGCAAAAGAAATTACTCTAATTGACACGTAATTCAGAAACCATCAAAATTTAACTTCTGACTCATAAATAGGCTATATTTTTTTTTATTTCAATAAAAATCGTGATCGTCTAATTAAATTTGTAGGACCTTACCTGTGACGTAACCCAAGACTCGTTGTTGGTGCGGTCGCGCAATAAATTTGAGAGATTTAAGGAACTAAGTACGTTAAAATAAAAATTCGAGATATTAAATTTAATTTACTTCGTTTATTGAGAAAAACGAGGGGAAAAAACTCCGTTACCAGCCCCCACTAGGAATCTAGTAAATGAGCGTAAAAACCCTCGTGAATTTATACGTCAATACAGCGATTACCAAATATAGCAGTTGCGAGCAATACAGTAAGACTCAGGTAACAGATTTCACTCTCGAATATAGTTGCGATATAACGGTCTTAACCACAATTTCTGGTGGAATCGAGTTCGCTCAACACTTTAATTTTCACGGGACTTTGTTCTCGATTGGATTGTCAATCAAAATAATTTCTCTATTGAGCTCTGTTTAGGTACAGTGATTGCCACTTAAGATCGTACTCTAAAACGACACTCTGACCAAATCAACCAATGTACAGCGTGACACGTGAGTCTACAGTGTACCTTTAATTAGGTGAATTAATTTCCTAATTAGTTAGATGTTTGGGGAAAGTGGGTGATACGAGATGCGGTTCTTAGTGATCTATTTGCAGAGGTATACACAGTGATCGCTTTTAGTTTTTCACGGATGTCCCCTTGGGACCCCCCCTAAAGCTAGATGAATTAATTCTTCTGGCCAGGAACTTTGTCTACTCGAAGCCAGGTATAGGGGTTGAGGTACAGTGACTCTCGGTTATTTTCCCCCTATATATTTTCGTCGCCTAAAGCTGTTACCCACTTGGTGGACCCGATTGACCGCTGATAATGACCGTACACTATGGGTGCTTAAGTCCAGTGGTCGCAAAGTCAATCCTCTATATTCTCCCGCAATATATCTCAGCCAATAAACCCCACCTGGTAAAACCCACGGGTTTGGAGAAATGCTCGTTTCGTGAGTTGAGCGCTTAATTTCGTTTCAGTATCTATGGCGTCGGAATTTGTAAGAAATTCGTACTGGAAATTAACTTGGCCTTGATTTCTGGTGATAAATTAGTGCTGGCCACACTTAATTAGTCGGCAGATATTACTTGCCTTCCGACCAGGGATGCAAACTGGGACAACTCTCGTAATCACTCAGATCCCAGTTGTGAGCGAGGTCACTAAATGATACGAGGGTTCCCAAAGGTGACAGAAACACTTCTATAATTAGTACACTAGACTGGAGATTTCCGTAGATTAGTGGTAAAGTTAACTACTTTGGTTGATCAAGTCGCAGAACGCGTACTCCGACGAACCCAGTGACATACACTGATTTAAACTTAAATATGACAAATCTACAATTAAAATACTAGTAATTTATAAGGCAAAGTTGGGAACGTCAACCAACTGTGTGTGTTTAGTTATGTAAATTCAAACTGACTCGAATGCGAACTCAATTATTGAATTTCAAAGCTCTCTGTCTACAATTATGACTCGATTAAAAGGGTTTGGAATCAATTAAAGCCACCAAAAATGCGGCGAAGCAATAATGATTAAATGACCTTTACCTAACTGTCCAAGTCCGAGGAATGTGCGCACCCCTCACTTTGTTTTAAAACACTCGCGTCGAGCCCGTGTGCGAAAGCAAAAATTTATTAAAATGCCTTTCAAACACTTGAAGCTACACCCGTAATGGTGACTGAAAAACACGATTATGGAACACCATTTACTTAAGACAAACTACTAAATTCAAAATTGCAACTCGGCGTGTGGTATTCAACCGGTCTTTTCAAATGACAAAATCTGACTCTCTCAATTAAAATAACTTTTCCCTTTTCCACCCTCGTTAGTGAGCCCCACCCGATTTTCGAAAAAAGCTTGACAACACCCCCGACCAATCGATACGGTTTTCGAAAAGTTACTCTCCACTCCTCCTTTTAGAAAACACCCCAGTGATAAATTTATACGCATAACTCACCGTAAATGTCCCATCTCGAAGTCTGTTTCTTTTCTTTTAGAATCTTGAACATGCACTCGCTTTACAAGTGGCTGATTTATTGTTTCCTTTGCGAAAGTTAACATTCGTTTTAAAGTTATCGCCTTCCAAAAACAACTCGACCCCCCAGTGATTTTGAAAATCATCTTATCTTACTTAACCGGCCCTTATCCTATTAAAGCATGACGGACATTCCTTCACAAAAATGAAACAAAACGAATACATTTTAAAATCTTGGCAATACCCTGCTGTTACTGAAGTGTTTTGTACTTAAAATTTATTGCCTCTTGTAAACCTGCAACGACCCGTCTCAACCGTTTCCGGCGTTACTAGAACTTCTACGAAAAACAATATTTGTCTGTTATTTGTAATTTGTTCCACATTTTTTCCATAATCCAGTTTCTTTGGCGTGTTAATCTCGAAACATTTAAAGGTGCAGGAGATTGCAAATATGTTTTAATGTCTTCTTTTTTATCGCGAATAGTTTGAATGGTAAATTTCGCAAGTCCCATTGCCTTGCAAATTTCAACAATTTTCTCTCCAGCTTCTATACGACGTAATACTTCTAGTTTAGTTCCTAGCGTGACTGATTTTCGGCATCTCTTTTTATCAGTTTCCGAAGTCGATAATCGTTTCGGTGGCATTTTGTCTAAAAAATAATGAAATTGTAAATAAGTTTAATAAAAAAATACACATTAAATATTTTTAATTTGTACATACATACATATGTACTTACGTACCAAAAATGTCCCTAATTGTTTCCAATTTTTCCAGTTAATGTGTAACAATCAGTAATAAATATGTACATAAAACACTCACAGACAAGTCTAAACCAGCCGCTTTATGAGCACACACTGAATAGCGCTCGTAAGAAAGAGGAAATAGAAAAGAGTTTGCATCGAGATTGCACTTGCGCAAGATTGACAACATGTAGATATATCGACATCCAAAAAAAGTTTTTTTTTTGCCGTTATAGCGAAACATTTTAGGCCGTAAATCGAAAACGTGCCTTAATTGAAGAGGGCCGTTATAGCGAAATGCCGTATAAAGAGCGGCCGTATAGTGAGGTATGGGTGTACTGTCAAGGGTCGGGCAATGACCGCGTAATCTTTAACAAACGGACGAAAATATCCAGATAAACCTAAAAATTGTCTCACCTGTTTGACACTAGTAGGCGTTGGAAAATCACTCACACACTTAATTTTATCTGCGCCAGGACGCACACCCTTCTCGGTCACCTCAAATCCTAAATAAGTCACACTGTTCTCTAAAAACATACATTTACTTAAATTAACCGCGAGTTAATTTGTTTTACATACTTTTTGCCATTTTTCTCGTGAACGTTTCCCAAACCCCGATGCATTTAATTTATTTGTTAATGTATCCCACATTTCCCGTGATTTCTTTCTTCCATCTGGACCACTAAATTGCCCTCGCGCCATTTCTTTGTTATCTGACGTAAAATTCAGCTTAATCTCACAGCGAATTTCTGTAGTATGAAATTTCTTATCCACATTTTCGACAAAAATGCTACCTTGTGTACCGCACAGCAAATAAAGAGGAATGGACTCCGTTAAATTTGTATCATTTAGAATTTTATTGCACCAAATACGTTCCAATACCCATCATAAAACGGATATGTTTTTGCTAGTCCTTTTCATGCAATTCATGTTTAAGTTCTCATAGCACCATGCTGCAGATTTTAAAATCTGGTTTCAAACATATTTTGAATATTATTCATACAAAATGTAAAATATTAAAATTTGTTGTAATTCCCCGTCAGTTCACTGTATAATTTTTATCAAACAAATTTAATTTCGTTATAAATATTCAGTTATTAAATAGCTTTTGAATCAATATTGGACATAGAAATGTTGATAAATTTATATTTATAAATGTATATTAGCCACTGCGCCTCTAAATATGAATATACTTTTTAATGTTGTATTTTCTTCAACACAATCATGTGCAGAATTAGTTTATTTCAGTTTTTTTTTTTGTATACAGTGACCACGCCACGACATGTAAGATAACGTCGAATGATATCGTGAGGAGATTCGATTGTCACATGACCAGTTTATCGATCCGACATTAGTTCTGAATTCCGTGATTGTTCAAGGATTCACGCATCGAATAAAATGGTGGGGATTCGAGTTGAATCTCAACTTCTGAATCCCGCTGCTGATTTAGGTCCAGTTAGTGAAAATTGGAATGTCTTTGAACAATCAGCTCTCCACAGAATTTGCTGCAGATACCTTTAACTGTTTATGCATTTTGTTCAATATACCTGCAAACTGCGAAATTATGTTGTCTACATCTGAAAAGAATTGACAATAGTTGATCTTGAATTTTAGGACCGACTTGAAAGAAAGACCGAAACCAGAATGAACAGAAACATCAAATAGCACTCTAACTTTGGTAGCTCAACTTGCTCTTTTAAAATACCATGATGGGGAAAATATGCCTTCACTTGTCTGTCTTTCTTTATCGGTCTTTGACATGTGTCCTAATTGCTCATACTCTGATATGAAATCAAAGTATAGCTGTAATCCGGGTGAACGATATACAACGCGTCACAGAAATAAGTACATTAATTTTAACTGACAATAAAACTCGTCCAGAGTAACAACTTTTTTATATACATTTTTTTTTGTGAATGTTTTACACCTTTTCCAATTGTAGTTCATATAATTTCAGTTGTATTTCAGATTAGTAAATTGTATTTAAGAAATCGTCAATTTTAGTTCAGATTAGTAAATTGTATTTCGGAAAGTAGTAATTGTATTTCAGATCGGTAAAATGTATTTCAGAAAGCGTTATATAAAATTTAGAAAGAATCATTTGTAAGTCAGAAAACGTCATTTGCAAATTAGAAAACAGCATTTGTAAAACAGGAATCAGTTTATTAGAAAAAGCCTGTATATCTACACGTTTATATACGTATCTACATTATATTAATAATATTATGTACATACGAAGAAAAGAAGTTAAGTAATCATAAACAAAGCACTGTATGTTAACCCCCTACTTGCATATTTTGCATTGTTAAAGCAGCGGCATGGTAAACTGTTGTATGTTGTGCTGCTCGGGCACAATCTCCTGTAACAACTGTGTCTTTTGCCAAATCTACAATTTCTTCTAAATAGAGTAGTCTATGTTCTACTACACCAGCGCCTCTAACTTAGGGAACCCGTAGTTGAGTTTTTGTGTATGCTTTTATTTTTGACCATATAGTCTCGATGGGATTGAGCATCGGAGAATACGGAGCCAAACGCAATAATGTTGCTTCGGTAGCATTAATAACATCTTCAAACCTTGCATGGCAAGGTGCGTTATCACATACTATGACCAAATCACCTAATTCATTTCCAATATCCTGCCATGGTTGCAATAAATTTCCCATCCAAATATTTGCAGAGTTCGATGAAAAAGAACCTCTTCGACGTTCCATTGTTAAAACTCCTGCTGCAGAAATTGCACCTATCAGGTGAATGTTGGGACCTCTTGTAGCCCGGTAGACGCCGTCTCGTTCGACGGCAAACAGATTGAAATTTGTTTCGTCAATCCATACAATTTGCTTTCCCTGCTCAATATATCTATTTAAGTTTGCAACATATTCAGCTCGCTTTCTTTTGTTTTCTTCTGAATTCATCGTAACTGGTTGTTTATGAACTTGTTTCATTGTAAATAATCTACCCTCTAAATAATTTCCAATGGTTGATACACATACAATTTTTTTTAAAATTGGCGAACACGTTTGCTTCTATTTGCTTTAATGTTAGACTACAATGAAACGCAGTCTTGTGGTTTATTCCCTGTGTTGTAGATAAAGCGACCCAACCATCTCCTCTATTAGCGCACGCTACAATTCTCTCTCTATCTTGGTTAGAATATTTCTTATATATTTTTCTTTCAACCAGCTCGTTCCCATTTACACCTCCTCTGCAAATAGGGCAAACACCCTGGAGTACATTATGTAATATATATTCTGCACATTTTACATGCAGTAAGTGCCTGCACGGTAGTAAGCGAAGAACTGCTTTTCTTAGCATAGATGTCCTGCAAACTCCACAATTATCTATTAAATTCATTATGTTCACCACTTAAACTGTATATTTTAATGCAATCTTGACAGTAAACCTGTTTACAGTTGCTCAGGTAATAAGACTTAATTGTGATTTATTTACTATGGTATGCTGATAAAATAAGTATAATTATTAGTTTCTGAAATACAAATGATCTTTTCTGAAATACAATTGACCTTTTCTGAAATTCATTTTACTTTTCTGAACTACAAGTAACACATTCTGAAATACATTTTAAGTTTCTGAAATACATTTGATACTTTCTGAAATTGATTTTTCGTATCTAAAATACATTTTACGTTATCTGAAATTAATCTGTTACCTTCTGAACTACACTTGGCAATGGTGTAGTATGGAGTTAAAATTATTTAAAAATTTGCTAAATATATCACTGTCTACCACTGAAGATTAAACAATATTGCTTTGCTGTGACTGTTGGCTAGTAACGTGAACAAACCTGACGTGATGTCAAAAGTCTGTCGTATAACATTAATGAATTCGGGTCGACCACGATATAGAGAACACTGGTACGCTCACTCGCCGCCATTTTCAGTTTAAAATTTTTAGCAAGTTGAGTAGTTTGTAAAAATTCGCTAGATGGCAGAACCGTATCGCTGACTGTGACTTTAATCAAATTCCGCAGTCGGTTCTTCTGAGGCTCTTGTGGTAAACACAAAACACATGGGCAGAGATAAACAGAGGTCAGTAGGCAACAACTGGTTTGAGGTTAAATACTGCATTTTAAATTTTAACTATGAATTTAAAGCGAAGTTATCAGGCGTAGAAATTTTAATTTAAAAAGGGTATGTATTGGCGAATAATTTAATTCGTTTCCTAATTTAGTTACGTTGCAGTCAAAATAGAAAGACTTTTCAGAGTTAATTTGTATTGAAGCAAGGAGATTTTAACATAAACATGAACTCATCGTAAGATTGCTATCTAACCTAGAATATCCACCAATCCATCTGGCATTAAACTGACCAATGTACTGATTAAAGTGTACTCAATATAACGAGTGGATATAAACTCACAAAAGTACCTATCTATACTCTGTTCACGTTAAGAATATAGTAGTTAGCGCTCGCGTCGGCGTACGTATTACATAGGAGCAATAAGGAAAGAGCGGTAAATTCAAAATTTTTATATTTAGAAAAACAGCAAACTAAAGGAGAATTTAATTTGTTAATAATACACAAACCAAGCGATTAATTTAATTTACAATTAAATTAATCTTAGTAGTAATTTTAATTTGTTGTGCATAAATTCACCACAGAGTCTGAATTTTGTTGCAAGTTTTATTCTTTTAGAGATAATTTAAAATTAAAAGCCCATGTTATTTAATAATAATAATGCCTTTATTTGCCTTATTGGTCAACATGTAAACACGTAGAAAAATAAAACGTACTTGAGGTTCAGAAAAGCAATTAAAAAATTGCTATCTATTTCAAAACCTAACCTTAACCTAATATATCTATTTTTTCTATGTATTCTAACACTGATTCTACTCCAAGCTCTCCTCTAATATCTGCACTTTTTATTCTATCATTCAATGTAACTTCTATGGCTGTACGGAAGTATTCCATTTGTGTACTTCTATTTTTCTTTTCAGGCTACTCGTTTGTATCCATGATTCACAGCCGGAAGTTAAGATGGATCTGAACATTGTTTTAATCTGACCCTAAAACTAAATCAAAGTAAACTTGATAAAATTGATCACTGTCAGTTAATTGATAGCTATAAAAACATTTTACACGAGACACAAAAATCAAAATGACAAAATACACAGAATAATTTAATAATTGCTGGCACAGCAAGAACAATCATGTTGTTATAACAAACAATGTGAATTTATAAATCGAAAACAACCTGCTCTGATAAGTAGGGAAATTTGACTTAATCACTTATTCACTGGGATGACAGATATTAATAACAAAAGTGTAAATAATGTGAATTCAGAATTTCTCACAAGATTAATTATTATTTACTTTCGTTAATTTATTCACTTGTAAAATCTAAATCTGAGTCAGGTGGCGATTCTGATGATGAGCCAGTATTTGCTGTTATAATTAATTCCTCCACCATATCTTCCACAATATTATCAAGTTGGTACATTTTGTTTTCTTCTGCAATAGCATGTTTAACGCAATTTTCCCAATGTTCAGCATTTACAAGATCTAATCCCTCGAGCAGCAATGTTTTGACCTCGGGCAACTTGAATGTTTTATTATTAGCAGCTACATGATGTTTTACTTGAGCCCAAACAAGTTCTATTGGATTTAAATTGCAATGATAAGGGGGCAATCTTAATATTGTACGGCCAGTTTCTGTTACCATTTCATCTATAACGTAACTCACTGGATTATCACTTACATATTTTTTTGTTATATCAAGAAGTTGAACTTTTAATAAAGTGTTGTCTGTTACAATTCCTTTCAATGTAAGCCATTCAATTATTGCGCCTTTCTTCCATGAAGAATTAGGAATTTTATCCGTCTTGACTGATTGATAAGGCGCATTGTCCATTACAATTACACATCCAGGTTCAAGATTTGGTAATATATTTTTCATCCACTCCGTAAAAACTTGACTGTTCATATCTTCATGATAGTCACCAGTTTTTTTTTATTCAAACAGTAGCAATCCGTTATCAACAAAACCAGTTTCACTACCAATGTGAAGCACAATCAGATTCAGATTCAGATTCAGATTCAGATTCTGTATTGATACTGAGCCATAACAAACAATGGATGTATACTTCAACATAAACTCTTACGTCTAATATTTAATACAAACATGTTATGTATGCGTTAGCTAAACTAAGCTAGAGTCTTCAAGGAATTCTCTAATGGAGTAATACCCTTTTCTGGCTAAGATCATCTTTATAGATTTTTTAAAAGAATTCAGGTTTTCAGCTCGTAACGATTCCGGCAGTTTATTGTAAAATTTGAGACCCATATACGTCGGTGATTGCTCAAATTTGGTGGAATTATGCGCTTGGACAGAAAGCGAATTTTTTTCCCTGGTGTTATAATCATGGAAACTAGAGTTCGTTTTAAATTTTTTGATGTTGACTTTAACATGTAGCAAACATTTATAGATATAAATTGACGGAAACGTTAACAGGCCGAAGTTTTTGAAAATATCTCGACAAGATTCCCTTGGTTTTAGGTTAAAGATCAGTCGCAATATCCGCTTCTGAGCTACAAATACCCTACTGCTGATAGGTGAGCTACCCCACATGATAACATTGTAAGACAAGTGGCAGTAACTCATAGCGAAGTACATGTTAAGTAACTGGGCCCGAGATACAATAGATTTCAATTGCAAAATTGCAAAACAAGATTTGCTTAATTGCTTGCAGACACTTTCAATCTGCTGTTCCCAGTTCAATTGCTGGTTTATGAAAATGCCGAGAAATTTGGTAGATGCCGCTGATTCAATTAAACTGTTAATTATTTGGTAGGTTTCAGGCCCAGGATCTTTCCTATTAAAGAAGCGTAGTAAAACTGTTTTTTTTGATGTTCAACATTAATTGGTTCTTATAACACCAGTCACTAAATTTCGTTTTCCTTTTCCAGAAGGATTTTGTAAACCAAGTGACAATCCATCTACAAATGCTTGTCGAGCAGTAGTCACTGTTGTATCTTTCCACACTTTTGGCTTTGTGTGACCGGCATTCACCCACGTCTCATCCAAGAAATATATTTTCTTTCCCATTGTACGAAATTTTCTAATGGAGTTTAAATAATTACGTCTCCACAAGACAATATCTTGACGTTCGATTAAAATACAATTTCTGCTTCGTTTCTCCCATTTAAATCCCAATTTTCTCAAAATTTTCCACAATGTTGTACAATGAATTACAGGTAAAGTATCATCTGTTTGTAGAACCTATAAATTTTTTTACTTAGTTTCAAAATAACAGTAATAAATGTAAATGTATTTACCGTTAAAATTTTTGAGCAAGTAGGTAATTCATTCTTAAGATAAAAAGAATGCACATGTCTTCTAATAGATTTTTCATGAGCTTCATCGAATTTATTGAAAATTGTATCACGGTTTCGCTTCTTGCTAGGAGATCGTAGAATTCCCGTGCTTTCCTTTTCTTTTACGATAGCCCACATTGTTGCCTCTCCAATGCCAACCATCTTTGAAGCCAATTTTATTGAAGCTGACTTGGAATTATCATGGTGGTATTGAACAAAAGCATTATATGCCATAACTCTTTGGTCACTTCGAATATGCTTCCCTTGAGGGTTTCTCGAGGAGCCAGCTTCCTCTCGTACGTCCATATTAGCACTGTAATATATCATAATAAATTCTCATGAAAATAAACATTATTAATAAAATATTTACCTGTTAATTGCAATTACAGCCGTAGAGCTCTAAAAAGAACAATTTTTTAAACGATTTTAAATAACAATAAGCACACAAATCAAACACCAACACCAAACCAAAATGACATAAATACAACTGACGTTCACAATTCTAGTTATATTTCGCTCTATCCAACATAAAATTAATTCGCGGGAACGAGCGCCGGAATGTCAACTTTAACCATTGTAAACTTGCCTCGAATTTCAACCAATCACAAGCCGGAAAATATTGCCGTATCCTTTCCAACGCTATATTCTTAACGTGAACAGAGTATAGTAACATCAGTTCTGCATGCAAGTGACACCAAAAGTGCATAAAGTTAAAACACATAAACGTTACTGCGGCTTGTTTCCTTCAAGTTTGATGACCTTGCAAATTAATTCCATCGAAGCTGAAAATATCAAGTGTTATGTGAGAGGCTCATAACCTTTATATTATTTCTAATTTAACAAACATATTGTTTAATCTGATTACATCCCTTATTCCAAGATTACCGTAAGAGTAACACTTGTTTTCATTTGCATCACAAGTTTGAAAAAGCTGATGATGATGACCAACGTAATGAAAGTTTATCTACGTTTCACTCTGGCTCTTTCAGAAAATAAAATGATTTATTAATCTCGAAGAAATTGACAAAGAACAGTGAAGCAAATAGCGTCTTCGATTCATTTGCACTGGTTGCAGTCAGAGTGTTTGCATCTTGTAATAACACAAGATGAAGATACTCGTTGTGCGTTGATTCAATGCCAATGAATCAAAAACATTAGTAGATATTTAAAGCATCATTAAATTTTCAGTTAACCAGAATAAACTGCTGTCAAACCAATTTGGGTTTCAGATGTAGACTTACGATTCATACCATTAATTATAGATTTTGGAAAGGCTTCAAGAATGAATCAAAATGCAGGTGTTACAATATTAAAGTAACATTTTGTGTGCTTGATACATTTTCAAAAAAATTGTAAAAAATCGTTGTCAGTGGAAATGAAATCATTCCAAGCACACTGACAGATGATGCTATTCCTCAACTAAATGTATGCTCCTACTGAACTAATGCTAATCTCACATCTGTCCTTTCTTCCACCACTACCAAACAGATATAAGAAACAAATAATACCAATAACCTCTGAAAGGTTTGTAAAAATCAAGGCAAAACATACTTGCTCGTAACATTAGCAAATATCTTTCTACATCTGTTTGATTGCTTTGCTAAATTTGACACTCGCCGTTTATTCTTTATTTCATTACACACCAACCAAAGTTTGCCATTAATACACACGTAAATACTGAACATACGTCGCCTACAATCAATGCCTACAATACGTAATATAACCTACGGGAGTACATTAATGACGTTTAGTGACAGTCCTTCATACATTGGTGTCATCTAGCGGTAAAATTTAAATCACGTAACTAGGCACTACTTTTGACTTCCTCGTTTTGTATGGGAAAGATAGAGAAGTGCGCGTACCAGTGTTCTGTATATCGTGGGGTCGACATTTAAGGCTATCCAAAATAGCCACCTCAGTGTCTGCAACTGTCTGGATGTTGTCGACCACGTTCGTAAGCTGCAGCCTTAAAGGCTCCGTGTTCTTGGAGATGCTGCACCACTCTGACAAATGTGCGAACATTCGGAATGCGACGATTCAGAAACCGTTCGAAATAAATACGTTGGACTCAAGCAGCATTGCCCTGGCTATTACCATAAATTAGTACAATACCAGTGCATTCATAATTTGAAAATGTAGGCATTGTACAAGAAGAACTATTTCACTTTAGACGCTTGACAAAGGTGACAGCAAATTATTTTCAAAAGTCATCTATTTGACAAACGACCGTTACTGAGCAACTTAAAAAATGAAAATTCCTGCCCATGTGATTAGAACAATACTAGCGGACTCGTTAATTTATGGAGGGGGGAAATTAAAAAAAAATTGGCGATTTGAAAAATATGATATAGAAAAAAATTGAGTTCTGTTACTAGTTAAAACTAATGTACTTATTTCTATACACTCAGTATAAATATTAGGTGACGCCACAAGAGCACTCGGCCGTGTGTCGGTATGTGCACGAAAGCGCGAGATCAAATGTGAGAGCGACAGCTGAAAGAAGGGTTGAAATAGTCAATGCGCGAAGGAGAACTATGTAATCCTTCAACATATACCAGATACCATAAAGTATTTCTCGCAGTTGCGTGCACGTGGCTATAATTTTGGCGATTTTGTTAATTTGTTTTCTAAAGCAACGCTCTTCAAAGCTATATTCTAGTAAATTGTATTATTGTGATCTCGAGTAGTTGTGTTAAGGAAAATCTCTTCACATGTTCTTTTTTCAGCGAGCAGAATTTTCGACGATGGCGAAGGATTCTTAAGCTGTAAAATAGTGGTTTGTATTAAATTCAATTAAAATCATTTTATTCTTTGAGATCCGTGGGGACAAAAATAAATAAAAAATTGGTACTTCGGATAATTTCTCGTGTGAAAAGCAATTTATAAGTCCTTTGAGAAAAAAATTGGCTCTTTTTCGAGTCAAATCGTAACCATAAGGGATTCATGCAATTTTGGAATCTTCTGAAGCAATCATCCACGAAATGAAACTTCGTGACACATTAGCGTAATGTAAGCTTGCGGCTCCATTTCTTTAATGTCTCGGCCATTTTACAAATTATAAGCGAATAGTAAGGTTGGTAAAACTGGACTCTGTATTAGAAGATTATCTTGGTCCAGAGGGGAGGCTTGGGTACGTAGCTCGTTACGTCACGCCATGTGATAAATTCCATTGGGCATATTTAGTTTTTTTTTTATTAAACTTTATATAATTAACAATGCATTTTGGGGATTAGGCGGTGCCCTCCCCATGGGGCTTACAATGGGGTTAACTGTACAAAGTTCAAATGGACAGTAATCCCGTATAGCTCTGTTTGGTGTTGGATGGTGGACAACGTTGTTACGGCGCTTGCTGCGGTCGCGTAGGTGGTGGTTGGGGGTGGTATCGCCAGATTTCGGCCATGAAACGTTTGTGCAGCATGCTGCCCCACTTGAGGCAGACCTGCACACAGCTGGTCTTGAGAGGTGGTGGAATCTTCAGTACTTCGGCCACTACATATTGCAATGGGGCCAGATGCCTCGGGCGCCCATCATCAGAGGGAGGTTGGTAATCGTTTTCCCGGTCCACTTCCTCGCAGCAGCCTCCCGGAACTCGAGATTTTCGTAGACTAAACGCTTACGGTCCCAACTTTCGGCAGGCGTTCTTATACTCTCCCAACATATCTCAATGTCGTGTCGGTGATCAGGATAGTATTTGGCAGATGGAATGAACAACTGTTTGTTGAGGTGGTAGATGCCGGGTTTAACTTTACTACGCAGGTTTTGCTTCCTGTAGTGGCTGGCTACTTTCTCCACCATTTCGTTGTGTCAGCGGATTCGCTCGTGATGGATGATAGGACGCCCTTGGATGATGTGAAAAAGTGTTTCGTACCTTCTGCACCCGTCACGATAGCGGTGAAGGTGGAGTGCGTTGGAAGGGAGACCGGCCGTGATCAATAGGACCACAAAATTGGTACCATTTTTAGTGAATTAGATTAAGCTTGAGGAGACAGATTAAAACTCACTCTGTTTACTTCAGTGTGACGGATCGAAGTTTCATGTGACGTCACAAGTTATTTTTGCGGAGGGGTAAGGATTAAACTACCCCTTTAAATGGGAATGCTACATGCAACATCAGTTTTATCAACTTTGGTGAATCGTTTAAACAGAGACATTCTGTGATCGCTTTTTGACCTAACATTGCATTAGGATTGACAAATTGAAGCCAATTTGCTTCATAATAAATCATTCCATAAAGTGGCCGTGCTTGCTGTCAAAGCATAATGTAATGAAAGCTTTAAAAACTTTTGTTGCAAATCGTTGCTGATTGCAGTAAGGTCAAGAAGCGATCTTAGATGTCGCTGTTTATGTTATTCATTACTAAAACATCGTAATTGCTATTATCCTTGGCCGAATCGTCATGGTTTGCAGTGGAACTCTCGAGCTATAGCAGAGGCGGCCTACATTCTGTTGCACGTCATTACTGAATGATGACGTCAGACGCATACATTGTTGCCAAAAGTTTCATATTAACTGTTCAATTTAAAAAATAACATGTCAACACATTATAGGATATGTATGCAAGTAGCCTTCGCTAAAATAATAAAAAGTGAGCTCTTACTGCGAAAAAATAGTGTTTGATTTCAACATGTACTTTAAAGACGGAATAACATTTTATTATAAAATCAAATCTTCTTGACAGATGAAAATTGTAAAATATAACTAAAATTGTTTAACTGCCAAAAAGGAAGAATTAAATAGCAAAAAACAATTTTAGTTATTTTAAATTGAAATCTACATTGTGTGTTCACTTTTATAAAAAAAGAGTGACGGTGTGTTTAGTTATCACTGTCGGTAAAAATTTCATCGCATTCATCAGTGTCGGAATCTTCTTGTACATTTATTATCAGTTCATTAGTATCAGTATCAAAATGTACTTCTCTTTTCCACCATTTGTTTATAGTTTCTTCTGTGTGCCTGATGGTATTTTTCCAAATCATTGGGGTAATTGTAGATAATGCTTCTTCCCACATTTTTATGCAGTTTTCAACTCCTCTTCCATCCCTTGCAATGTGCCTGTTGTAATATGTTTTTACAATTCCCCATATATTTTCAATTGGATTGAACAAGCAGTGGTATGGTGGTAATCGAAGTACTTTATGTCCATATTCTTTAGCAAGTCTATCAGCAGCGTATACTTTTTTTGGTTTGTGCCTAAAAGAAATTCTCAAAAGAGATTCATTTATAAGTCTATTAATGTACTTACAGCGCAACTAGGCGAAGTAATTGTGGCTTTAGTAAATTATCTTCAGAATGAATATTTTGATCACGTAACCGCTGCTGTATTTCACATTTCTTCCAACTTGAAGTTGGTGCTTTATTAAGGATCATGGAATGATAACTGGCATTGTCCATTATTATCATTGATGGTTGCTCTAAATCTTTTATTAATTGATTTTCAAACCACCGCAAGAAATTGGCTTCATTCATCTCTCCTTGATAGTCAGGATTTCGTGTACTAGATGAAAAGACAAGGGATGCTCCCGGAATAAAACCATTACTGTTGCCGGCATGGAGCACAAGGTACCTATATAAAATAAGCTAGTTGTAATATTTATTTATATATTAATTATTTTGGCACTAACCTCTTACCATCACTTTTCACAGTTTTAACACTTTTAATATTAGTATCTTGCCACGACCAGATACCTGAACCATCTTCGAATATCCATGTTTCGTCTAAGTATACAAATTGCTAGAAATAATTGTTGTTCATATTTTGCACATATTTTTGCAGAAACTCTAATCGTGCTACAGCAACATGTGACAATTCCATTAACCCTCTACGCGTATTGTCTATTTTCCATCGGAACCCAATTTTTTTTAATATTAAGCCAAGCGATGTTAAGCTTCTCTCGAAAATGTGTCTCGTTTTTAATTTTTCCAACAACGAAGAGCGTGTAATGTGTTGTTCTGTCAAAATTCAAACTCTTATATAAAAACTATAAAACTTGTATGCTGTTACTTCTGTACTTACTATTGTGATACATTCGTAAATAACATCACGAATTGCAACATCTGTGGCATTATCTGTGTCACAAACAGGCTTTCTTCGAACTCGCTTTTTTGATGCATCTTCTAGTAGTTTATTTCCTTTCATACATTGTGATATGTCACTGACAGTTGAGATGCTTATATTTAAAGCTGCAGCAACCCTCTTCAAAATCAAAATATTCATTATCATACTACGAGCGGTAAGTTAAATAATTACCTCACGAACGGCCGTCAACGGAATAAACGGCTCCCCGTTATCACGTTCTCTCTCGAAAAATGTTATTACTGAAGCAATTAATTGCTTCGATTGTACACAGAAACCCTTTGGTATTGTGTATTACAAATGTAGGCTAAGCACAAATAAATACAACGTGAGTTCTTAGAAGAACTGATTTTATATAAAAGCTAAACTAAACGAAAATAACCTGACAAACATAACAAAATGACACATTTATGTTTGGCAACATAGCTATGTAATATCTTCCGATATCAAAAAAGCCTCTCAAAATAAAATTTTCAAAATGGTTATTCTTTCATAAAAGAGGAAAGAGTTACTAAATTAACTTTCTTCAAGACGAAATAGAAATAAAAAACTACATTTTTAATGCAAACATTAACTTTAACAATAACAACCGTAAATATTTGAATAATTACAAAGGAATTTAAGCAATCCCTGAAGGGGAAATTTAAAGAAAAAAAGTAAAACCCAGAAGGAGCTGAACGCACACGACAAGTCGGAGTGAAACGTTTTAACGTAAACGGATTTAACAAAAAAAACAGTGATGAAGCCACGTTCGAGGACCAGAAGAGTCCACGAAACCAAGTAACAAAACCCAAATAAATTATGCCGCAAACAATATTAAAAAAATAAAGTGGTTGATTTGACGGTGATTCTCCTTCGCAGCAATGTTGGCGGCCTGCAAGATGATGATTGGGCACTCCGGACTCCGAATTTTGTTAACCCACTGAACACGATAACCCACGGAACTCGTTAACAGACGGAACTCGTTCACCCACGGAACTCGCTAAATACGGGAAAAAGAACAAAACCTTAAAATTACGAACACCAAAAAGAAACCAAACATACCCGCATCCCTCGTCGACTCAAAAATAAATTCGTTCAACAGCAAGCGAGGAACTGCGGGTACATAAACCAACAACCACAAAAAAATCGACGAAATGAGAGAGAGCACGTGGCGGCCCAAACGTAATCTGATCCAAAAGGGATCGACGGAGCTGAACTACTCCCAAGATTCTTCTGGGAAAAACGGCTGCCGTAGTCCACAAAACGGGGACTAATTCCAAAACCAAACGGCAAGGTTCAACCCAGCGACCATTTTTAACACGCGTACGCCTCCAAAAATACGTCCACACACAGGACAAGCGAGAAAGTTCTCGCAAAAATCCAACGCGCGCGCACACCGCACCAGCGGGGGGGGGGCTAATAAGGGATGTTCCACACGTCGTCGACCAAAAACGCTAAACGTTGAAAAGGGGAAAACCAGAAAGAAACGAAAAGTGACAAGAACGAGAAACACTTCTTACACACGTACGAGGGGAATCAAAAGGTTCCAACAGCTACAAACTCAAGAAAACGTTGTGTTCAGAACAACCATTACGGGAATTTTAAGGTGAACTTTGGCAACGCAACAGCGGTCAAACAATCCTGCCAACACACCTGCAGCCTTGTCAAAACATGGAAGAAACCTAACCTCACTAATTCGAACACAAACAACACCGAGCAGGAGGAAAAAAGTTTGGGGCCCAAGGGCCGAACCGATCCTCCATTAAAATTGATCCTCGGAGTAAAAGTACAAGGTGCATATCGTTCTCCTGGTCTCCTCCACATTCTTTGACGTCCATCAGATGCTCACAAAAAAAAATCTTGATTCATCAGTAAAAAGAACATGGCTCCACTGTTCTTCGGTTCGATTTAGGTGTTGTTGGGCAAATTACAAACGGGCTGTACGATGGAATTCTGGACCATGCAATGGTCTACGGGCAGATAATCTCGCTTAGGTAAATCTTCTCCTGACTGTTCTTTTACTTACGTCAATATTACGCACCCGTTGAAGTTCGTTTCTGATTTCAACAGCGGCAGAATGCCTATTTTTTAATATGGATGAAACAATATATCGGCCATCTCGCACTGATGTGGCTCGTCTATACCCAGAACCAGGTCTTCTGTGAAAACTGCCTGCTGCATGATAACTAGGCCTGGGCACATATGCCGTAAAAAAGTCTGAATATATGCATGCAATATGTCTTAAAAAGATGTAAATACATGCCGAATATATGCTGTTTAACTGGTATATATGCAGTTAATTATCGGATATGCTGTTAAATATGCATTCGGTAAATCAAATCATAGAACACAACACAGAAAAATAGAATGTTGCGAGTATGAATTATTTCATACATTTTTATATTAAAAATACGTATAATGTACACACAGTATTATTTTTATTCACTTTAATATACAAATATTTAATTGCTCTACATATACAATGCACGAATTAAAACTTATTACAATAAATAATCATATATTTATCGATATTTTCTATCAAGAAACTTTGCCTATCGTCACTTAATATATTTTTGTACATTGAGAATGATCTTTCCACATCGCAAGATGTTATTGGACAATATTTAAAGAGATCTGCCTTGTTAACAATTACCTACCTGCGGATGCTCAAGGGAACCTAATGCAATGACTAATTCTCCGTTTAGAACATGTTTTACCGCTTCTAGTGTTTTCAAGCCAACATTTTTTTTAAAACATCTTCCAATTTATTTAAGATTTTATTGCACTTAGCGTTTTTAGGAATACTTAGAGTAGACTTAAAATTTTCAATCAACGCCAAGGAATTGACTAACTGCAAATTTTGGGTTTCTAAATTTTTAATAACACTGGGTATATTAGAAAAGTGAGCTTTAATGAATGAAAGCTGTGAACGTAATTCAGAGTTTCGCAAAATATTTTGACATTCAGCGACATATTGAGAAGTGTTCGCATCGAAGCTGTTTACTACATTTTTAATACCATCGAAATTATCACAATAAAAAAGTGCAGCCTCGATCCAAGTTCCCCATCTAGTAATAATAGGTTGTGGTGGCAATGGGATGTCAGGAAGCATTTCTATGTACAGTTGTACTCTATGTGGAGATTTTAGAAAAACTTTCTTTCCGTAATTAATTAATTGATTTAGTAATGGATATTCCATTCGAATCGCCTCAGCAACACGGTTCAATCCATGTGCTAAGCAAGTCACATGCAGCAAATTTGTATAAAATATTTTTAAATTTTGAGCAGCCTTTAACATATATGAAGCTCCATCAGTTACCATATACAAGATTTTATTTACATCTACTGTATTAGGTAAAAAACAGCATCGAAAATGTTTCATTTACAAAACGTGAAATTGTTAAATGATTAGTTTTTTCTAGCTGTTTTACTGCTACCAAATAACTAGGGTTTGGCTCCCCATTCAAAATTCCAATAATAAAATTTGCGATGTATCTACCTTTAGCATCAGTTGTTTCATCTATGCTAAACCAAATATACTCTTTTGCAATAACATCTTTAATTTTTTGAATGTTTTCTTCGTATAATTTTGGAATGTGAGATCTCATTGCAGTTCTTCTGGAGACTACATTTTCCTTTGTCCATTTTGCCAGAAAGCTTCTAAATTCTGGTACATTCAACTTGTTTAACGGGATATTACACGATATAAGAGTTTTGCATAAATCGTAATTGAGTTGATCTGCATTATTTTTTTCGTCAACAAACTGCGACAACAACGGCTGCCTCAATTCAGGTGGATTTTTCTCTCTATTTTTGTGAGGAGTGGTACTAATATGTTGATCCAATTGAAACTTTTTAGTAACGTTGACCTATAAATAAAGAACAAAATTAATAATGCCTATGTATATATTACAGAATTCAAATAAATAATTATCAGATAGTTGTAATTAAAATTTATTCTAAACTGGCTACTTGTTTGGCTGAATTGATGAAGATAAATAAAGCTAAGAAGAACGTATTTCACATAAAGGACACGTAAAGGAAATTTAGGAAACAATGAAAGTTTATGATTGAAACTTAGAAAACTGTTTCCAGAAAATAAATAAATAAAAGAAAAAAACACAAAAAACGATCGCTAATATCCTAAGTGAACGAACAAAATTGAAAAAGAAATTAAGTGACAAATTTTAGAAAAAATCCTAAAAGTATTTTTTTATATTAAAAACTATGGTTTAAGGAAGCAATAAAAAAATTTGAAAATGTTTCTTAAAAAAGAAAAAAACAAAACACGATCGCTGGAAACCATTTTTTCACAAAAATTAAACGAAGGAAAGACGATCAAAAATATATACATACCTTTTTTTCGCATATTGTACAAAAAACCACACTACCGTCGTACGTAAAACACGTGTACTGCGTCAACCACTTTTTTATCAAATCGTTGCGAGAAGTGCCAATTTTCGGCATTTTTATCAATTCGTAAACTGCGCACCACACAACTTCAAGAGTTTGAAAAATATAATGAAGTTCACAATATTGCTCTGTTTAAATATACCAGCGATTTCCGAAGTTCTTAGAATTAATGGTGCACGTGTAAGGGCTAATCTCTTCTGGGTACTGACCGTACAAGCGACCGCCAGGCGGTACCGATTGTTAACGAAATTCAGAGAATGGAATTTTTAAATTTCTAAAATTATCTGGTTTTGTTTACTGTGTGAATAAAAAAGAAATTAAAATGCAAGAATTCTAGATATGCCAATTTACATGCTGTATAAATTTCGAATATGTTTTAAAGTATGCTGTATGCAGTTAAACCTTAATATATGCCAGATATGCAAAATAAAATGACCTCTTTATCATAAAAATTGATCAAAAAACATATGTATAATAGATTTAAAGAAGATATGCCCCTTCTGGAAAGATATGCATATATGCATTTGCCCAGGCTTAATGATAACGTCGATGAGCATCACGGAGGGTAGAACGGGCTACTCCTAGAAATCGCGCAGCATACGCTGTAGAACGACCGTCTTCTATCAATGCTATGGCTTTAGCAATATTTGTGACACTTTAGACCATCGTGTTTGATGAGAAACAATTTTAGAATTTTGAACTTATCAATGTTTACAAATTCATTGCTTATGGCGCCGTAAAACAATTGAACAGAGTATGTTATTTATGAGTTAAACAATCGACGAAATCATACCAATGCATGAGTGTCGCTATTTCATGTTATAAAAAGTGGAGGTTAGATTATCTTCTAAAGCATTAGTCATTTTTACATTCAGAGTTAATTTGCATAAACCTAGAAATATTAATTTGTAATATACCGTATGTCCGTCTGCCATTAGGACATAGGGATTAACATGAGTAAACAAACATTAATTTATATTATCTACTATCTGTTAGTTACTTAAAAATAATGAAACAAGAAATAATTTTTATTTTGTACGCATAACAGTTTGGTCAGAAACGAGATATAAACCATGTGTGTGTGGCTAGGCAGTTAGCGGCGAAGTTGCTACGGTTTTTGTCTTTTTTTTGTCATTGAGAGGTTACAGGTTCAAATCCGTAGCAGAATTTTTTTTAACATGACATTTTTCTAATTAAATAAAGTATGTCTCTCGGAATTCTAGAAGGAACATCGGGCGTTGCGTGATCGGTGTAACTGGAACGCGCATAGCCCAGTTGCGCCAATTTTAAACAGGTACAAGAAATCGTATAACCCAATTGCGCCCGCAACCGACCACCCCCTAAAATCACCATGACCCACTTGCGCCGATTGTCTCTACGGGAGACCTATTAGAGATTATAACGGTCCATCCTATAATTTTTGTTTCTGGCCACATTAATCTTATGGATAAATGAATAGAGTTTTCAAAATCCGAAGCAACTTCAGCAGGTTCAAATTGATATCCTAGTTTTACGCATTCTTGGCTTACGATTTCAAAACATTTTAAATATGACTTGTGCGACTTATTTGGCAATAAACAAAAAACAAGAGGAACATAGTGGCCGTTTTGCATACCGTGTATAGTAAACAATTGTAAAAAGAATTTTGGGGCATATTTAAAAGTGCCATCTACATATATTGTTTTACACTGAACTAGAAACTTTAAATTAGTAACACAAGAAAAAATTTCAATGTTTGATTCAAAATCATTCGCTAGTAGAAAATATACTCCAATGGACACCTACCTCCTCCTAGGGACAGGATGTTATTGATAACCTGCTGAGTCTATAGATTAGGATTATTTTTACCATCGGCGCAACTGGGTTATCATTAATTCGCCGACCCTTTTGAGACTCGGATTAGACCATGTAGAATAGGCGCAATGGGGTTATCTCCACTGGAACGAGGCGAGTCACCGAGTCCGGGAATGGTTTGTTTTGTGCCGCCACAAACATAAAAGCACCTGGATAATCAACTCCGCATTTCTCGAAAGGCATAGAGGGCGTAACGCGATAGTCGGGTAAATGCCCCATAATATAATTCGCGGGCTGTGGATTGACCTTTGCGCAAGTGATGCAATTTCTGACAATTCTTTTGACTGATGAACGCCTGGAAACTGGCCAATATTTTTCTTTTAAAGAAGCAAGTAACAGTTGCGGACCGCAATGTATCAATCGCATGTGCTCATTTCTTATTATTAGGTCAATGAGCTCATGATTGTTTGGTAAAATGACCGGGTGTCTTTTATCAAATGTAAACGGAGCGAACTTTAGACGGCCGCCGACGCGAAGGATTTGATTGTCGTCAAGGAATGGTTTCAGGACTAGCAAACGACTACTGTTTTTCCTTTTTTCATTACTTAAAATGAGTAAATTAAGGAAAAGACATTGTTACTAACTAAAAAGAATATATTCAAGCAAAGAGTAATAGAAATTCGGCTTATACAAAAAGGGGGTTTGGCAAACTATACCTGATATTCAGAGGGAAGCTATCCCTAATCTAAGGTAGGACTCCTCAGCAGATTCTTTCTGGAGTCGCTCTCGGATTTGGATCTCCGCCCCTCTTGATTTTTCACTACACTGTCGCACAAATTAACTTTGTTTAAAAAAAAAATTTGATTAAAGAAATATTAAATTGAACGGAACGAACCACATTGACCAAGGGGGACTTACAGACTTACAGACTTAAAGAAACATACTCATTGAGTTTAGATAAATTATGATATAAACTAATTTATATCATAAAAGTTTTTTTTCTAATAAATAAGTCTTGGCTAGAGACTTGTGTAGGCGCGGCCTTTCTGGGTAAAGGAGCCGAATTATATTAAATGAGGGGTTAATTTTTTTAATACAAGAATTAAAAGAAAATTTCTATTCATGATCATTACGCTGCCACCACCGATGCGTTCATTAATGGCTCACGGGGCATCGGGCCCAAAATAAAGAATAAAATAATATTAAAGAAATTGAAATTTTTACCCTCACGTAATTAATGGGCTCTCTTTTCCTTGGCCTTAAAATCGGAAGCGTTAGTTCTTGGGTCTAGAACTGTACCAGTATATTATTTAATTAAGAATGAAAAGTGAATTAACGTACCCAATTTCTTATTCGACATTAAAATAAAATAAAAGTCGCAAACAGATGAAAAAGAAAGAAAAAGAAAAACAAGGGTTTAATAGCCACCTTGATTGTAGGCACAGCAAAACAGAACAATAAAACAAAAGATTAACTTAATAACGATTTACTTAGTCTGAAAGGGGAAGAATGCCGGGGATAGGGTTCTTTCCTCAAAGTAATCATGCCTTTTCTTAAGGAAAAAAAAACATTTATCCTACCTGGTAAACAGGGGAGGTCTCTGCAACAGGGATTATTCGACCTGGGGCTCCGCAGGCTACCGGATCTCCTCGGGAGGAGATGGCCACTCTTTTTCTTCCAGCACCCCTTCCACTTACACAACCACTTTTCTTTCGTAATTTCTATTCCAACCAAGGATACGTCTCCACAAAACTGGGGCCCAAGAGCGACTGCCTTTTACCCCCCTTCATTTATCAAGTCAAGTCCCTTTTGTTTTTGAAAGCTAAGAGTAACTTCGCGGTACAGAACTAGCCGGTAAGTGGCTCTCTCTCGCGGACAAGCTATCGTAATACGGGAGTGCGTTAGTAGAGTTGCCTAAGCCGGGGACTTAATCCGCCTTATGCAGCGATACTGTCGGCTCTTTCTCACGCTCATTATCGAGTGCGTCGATGTTATCCTAACATGTTGACAGAAATATTATTATACTTGACTCTAGAAATGAAAGAGGGTATTCAGTGCATGTTATAACCATAACACCACTATCGATAAAGGATCACATTACAGAAACAAATAACTTAAAAATTCCAAAAGCACTACGTGCCGGATCTCAACTCACAATTTGGAAAAAGAGAAACAATTTAGAATGGTATCGTATCTTCGGAATCGGAAAATAATTTAGAAGAAATTACTAGGGATTCCGCCTGTTTACATCCCTTCCCCCTTAGTAAAAATGTTGACCCGAGGTCAATACCTTTTGAATTAGCAGAGGTCTCTGTTGCAGGGTCCCTTACAGAGTAAGCAAAATTACGTACATTACAAAATCAAATACAACCGTTACACTATTAACGTGAAACAAATAATTTTGATTTAACACAAATAACCTTACCACGACATATACAAATATGGGGTGTATGAAAAGTAAACTTTAACATGTGTCAGAAAATTTGGGCATAAGGCAAATAAAAACAAAGACAAATAACGACATGGGACGAATAAAGTTTCATGTGGCACACATCACCCTCCATGACACACACTTTGATCCAATTGTCCGAGGCTGCTCTTCGCTGGACTTCATGAAGAGGAGTCCATTTCCTTGCTTACTTTCCCTACTGACTGCTTTAGACAAGCAATCCGAGCTCTGTGGTTGGAATTCATGGTGGAATGGGTCGGTTTAGTTGCTACCATCCCTTCGGATCAACTATCTTCAGTATCTTTTGTGTTCTCTGGTGGTGTCTCGGGGTACCTCGTCTCAGAGTGTCTCCATGCCAGTGATTACATGTAACAATAACAATAACGAGTATCAGGTCCTTATTTGATAGTATTACACAAGAAAAGTCTATCGGCAGTAATTACATATATAGGGTTAACTTAATGCAATGGATCATGCAGAGGAAGAAAAGGGGTAGTTCACATATTCCCTTAAACGTTGGGTCAGTGGAATCTACCGTCTAGATTAGCAAAATAAGCAAAAATCAAACTAATAAAAAGAAATATAAAATTCAATTTAAACAAAATTGATTGAAAAGAGATATCTGGTTACCTAACATGCAAGGAAGGGTTTTCCACACGCAGCAGGCAAAATAATTTTTTTTTTTTAAGTTAGGCTTCTAAACTTCCTTTTAAGTTAGCTTATCCCGGGCCTCATACTGTTCTCCTAGGTTAGGACCGATCTTATGATTTCACCAACGGTCGGCTTGCGACTACCTGGTTCTTCACTTAGTTTATTTGGTAGGGCTGTCTCTGTCAGTCCGTTCCACTTAATTATCACTGGGTTCTCGTAGGGCTGTCTCTGTCAGTCCGTTCCACTTAACTATCACTGGGTTCTCGTAGGGCTGTCTCTGTCAGTCCACTACACTAATCCTATTGACACTAAAAATAATCTTAGTCCTTTTGCTATCTTTCGGAAGAGGGGGGGGGGGGGTTAATGAGAAGAAACCTTACGGGACAAAGGGTTGGACTGGTTTCTTCTTAATTATACAACTAGTTAGACGGTACACTTCAAGGGTCTTAATTGCGGCTTCTGCCACCAGGGTCCCTTCCCCCACTATAAACACACCCCTTTCGTCGGACTCCGGGAGAACTGCCCCGGAGTCCCAGGACACTTCTCCGGTCTCTAATAGGGGTTCTGTTATACAAGGAGGTCCTCCCCACTTCTCTATGAGTTCGACCGGAAGAATCAGTTGGAGGGACACCCGTGGGCGGAACCGGGCTCCATTGGCGACCCTTTCGTACAGGAAGTCTTCCGTATACTTGCTGAGGGTCCTCACAATTCCTTTTACCCCTCTCTCGACTTGAGAAACGAGTCTCTTAACTTCTATTAGTCGAGGGTCCTCATCCGGGGTCCTGGGGCTAATATAAATAGTAGCCCCACTCTCCTGACGGATCTTCTCCACCCGACTGCCCGAGGGTCCTACCACCATTCCAATTTTGTGGTGGGGGAGGAGGATCCTGGCCGCCGCCTGGTTCGCCATGTTGGACTTGATGCTCTTTTCTATTTTTTTTAAGAAAACCTTACTATCTATATTTTGCATGCATGTATGAATGAATGGTGAATATTTATTAATACCTTACATATAAACCATTGCCCTAGTTCTTCCTTTCACCCTATAACTACCTTTTCTAGACTTAGGTTCAAGGTTCTTCTAGTGGAATTATATATATTCCCTAACTTTCTTCTTATTTCTAAACTACATAGTATTCAAGGGGCCTGACATCCTTTCTTACTCGTTCAACCTCGGAAGAATGTCCTTTGTCGGCCAAGTTTCCAAAAAATAAACGAATCTATTCAAAATTACCAATCCAATGCTGGTATGTGTAAACTTTTGACAAACCGAAAGTACAATCATTACTCAAATAAAATAATGAGATAGAATAAATTAAATATTTCCTCCTCAAATTCTGAGATTTTACTTAAGAAATAATTTCTAGTAATGGAGCTCCCCGTTATTTTATTTTTATATATCCCAACTGAATTATTATCCATTACAGCAAAGTAGCACAAAGAAAAGTAAGACATCACTAGAAAAAGAATTTCTAATCCCTTTTTAAATTTTGAAAACCCAAAACAAAATTAAAAAAATATTGGAACTCTCCATTACAATTAACTTTAGGAAGCTAAACTCCCTTTTAATAACAAAATGAACTCCTTCATCTTAAATATTTAATCGAACACCCTAAAACCCAAATGAATCAAGAACACAGTTCTTCTCAAAATTTTGAAATTTTGCATAACAAATCAAAACATTTTTAGTTGTGTCTATCATTCTCCTAGATAAAGGACTGTAGGGGTTGGATAAGAGATAAAGAGGGTGAAAATTATATAAAACAAAAAAAAACAACATTTACACAGTATGCCAAAGTGATTTCGTCTAAATTTTGATAATTTATGTGCGGTTTGAAGCTTCTCTTTACTTCAGGGTATCCGCTATTTACCATTAATGTTTTCGGCATGACCCATGGCTGTGATTCTGCAGGGCCTTTACTTCTTGTACCATAGCGATGTCCGCTATTTCCAGCTGTTTCCTTGACATTATCGCTTTCTGGGGTTTGTCCTTTATTTTCCTGAACTTCTGCCGAATCTTCGTTATCCGTTTCATCCTCCTTTTCGAAACTATCTTCTTCTACCAATTCGGGTGGTTCTTCGTTTTGTATTTGGTAGTCTTCGGGAATTTCGTTCAGTGCATTAGGATTGAAGTTTACTACACGAGGTGCTTGGGGTTCGTCCCTCAGTGACACCGGTGTCCCAATCCATGGTTCCACTTCTTCTGGAGGGTTTACATTTTCCTGCGGAAACGGCGCTGGTACTCCACCAAAATATGCTCTCTCCAACTCTTCAAAGTTTCCGGGAACCATTAAGTCTTCCTCAGACTCCATATTTGACTCTGGATTGTCTGAACCTTCTTGATATGGTGCATCCTCTTTATGTCCTTAAGGTTGGGGTATATTTCCAACCTCATCTCCATCTTCATACCATTTCAACCTATTGACATGGACTGTTTGTTCTTCGTCCTTCCCTATTCTGGAGATTTTGTACGTTACAGGACCTAACATTTCGATTATTCGATACGACCCTTCCCACTGTTTACTCAGTTTTCTCGACAGACCTGGTTTTACCGCTGGATTGTACTTGTAGACTTTATCCCCGAGTTTGAATTCGGTGGGTTTTGTCTTTTTATTGTACTGTTTCTCCCGCTGTCCTGCCGATTTCTTGAGTTTTTCTCGTACGACTTCAAAGGTTGAGTTCAACCTCGCTACCAATTCTGCAGCGTAGTTTTCACTGTAGAGAATTTTTCGACTCGAAATCCTCAATAATGAAGAATTTTGAAAGTCGTCCGATCATCACGAAAATTGGTATCCGGGGTAAGTTGAACCTGTAGAATTCGAATCTGAACTCCAAATCCGCCTGCGGCCCCCGGGGGCGGCGCTAGGGGGGCGGTAATTCAGCCGAAAAACATAGGTGCACAAGAAAAATCGTTACTCCGGAACCGGAGCGAATATCCACTTCAGATTTGGTACACATACTCACAAAGGATGTACCTATTTAAAAAAAAAAATTGATACCAATTTTCGTGACGGTCGGATGACTTAAAATTTTCAAATTTTTTATTCTTTTTGCACTATGACCATTTTTACAACTGAAAAACCACAAAAATGATTTTTTTTTTTCGTTATTAAATAAGATTTTTTGAAGTAAAGCTTTGTTTTGCTATTTAATGAAAAACGAGTTAATATTTAATATTTATTTGAGACTAAATTTGAGAACTACATTTTCTTCTCGGCCCGCGCTCTCTCGGCCTTCGCCTTTTCTTCCCGCTTCCGCGCTCTCTCTTCCCGCGCTTTCTCTTCCCGCGCTCTCTCTTCCCGCTCCCGCCGCGCTCTGTCTTCCCGCTCCCGCGCTCTCTCTTTTTCGAGAAGACGCCTATAATAAAAAAAATAAAATAAATAAAAACTATTTTACGTTAACAAATATATGGCAAATATTACTCGTTTTCCCTGGCGAAGGCCTCCCGCCTCCCCTTCACTTCGGGCGTCTTATCTCGATTTCTGCGCCTAGAAAAAATAAATGCAAATGTAGACTAATTCCTTCGCGTCACTTTAGCCCGAAGTTTTGTACTAGTTTTGTGCTGTTATCTTTTAGTCAGAAAAAAATAAACAAATTTTGCATGTCCACAGCACCACAAAACTTTGGCACAAATGCCTCACGCACCCTTAATACTGCGAATATTTGACTGAAGATGCTCCCATTTCCACGGCACCCCGACCAAAAATTGTTAATATCTCTAAAATGAATGTAACACAAAACTTTTGATTTACACATCGTCGGTATACTACCGACGATGTGTGCTTAGCACACGAAATGTACATCTAGTGAAGAATAAAAAAACTTTTTGTGAAATCAAGGGTGTTTTTTTCGTGTTACGTTAATTGTATCATATATTATATCACAAAATGTAAAATATAAAATTTAATAATTTCTTAGGTTCGAATGGGTTAATTTAAACTGTCAAAAGTACTTAAATTTATTTACGTTTTCATTTTGTAGTTTTCGTTAAAAGTGATTTATACAGAAATTCAAAAAGCTTTTATTGTGGAGTCATAATGCCAGGAATGTTTAACAATCTGATATACGTATAAATATTTATTATTCTTACAGTGTGATTCGATGCGACCTATTACTAATTCCCAGACACGTTTAATTTATTCTACGATTTTTAAATAAAAACGACTTTTATACAATACAAGTTGAGTGTAATTAAACTTAATTCTATAAGGTTTGTTCTAGCACAGTCCACAATCAGTTCAGAATTGTACTGCTCGTGCGCTTTTGCTAAAAATGCTGTGTATTTAGCAAGACCGCATGAGCAGTACAATTCCGAACTGATTTAGAACTGTGCTAGAACAAAGCTATTACCAACATCACTTGATATCAAACAACAATTTAACAAACTGTAATTTTTTGACATGTCTAGGATAAGTTTATAAATTTGTCTTGACAAATATGCTATTATTATCACCTTTCTTCTTAAAAAAAACAACGATAAGCTCGATTCCGAGGAGAACAAAAATTTTCTTTAGTCCGAGGTTTCTAAGAACACGGTTTTCCACTATTTCCTTCTTCAGTTTTTACTTTTTTATCTGAAACAGAAGGTATTAAATATGTTACAGAAATTATCTGCTTATCATACTTACTTTTGGAACACTTCCGCGACCGAATACCGGGAAACTGATATGTCTTGGACCATTTTTTGCGGCGTTTCTTTCCTGAGGGCGTGTTAGGTGGTAGTGACGCAGCAGATGCTTCTCCGTCTTTAACATCATATATTGTAGATGCAGAAGCATCTACATTGAACACTGTAGATGCAGAAGAATCTACAATGCTCAATGTAGATGACAAAGAATCTACAGTGCTCAATGTAGATGCAGGAACATCTAGAATATATGATTTTAGTTTATCAGAGGTACAAGTGAAGACCTCTTCTAGAGAAAGGGTCCGACGAAAATAATTTTCCATTTCGGCACTGAAAACGTCAAAGTTGACCTCGTGGCTAAATATCTACAAAGGAATTTTTCATAAATCATAAAACATATACATACAACTGCAGAGCATACCTTATATAGAAGTTCACCATGTCGAAAAAGTGCACCCTTGAAATTTGCGTATATCCTTTTCGTAACATTCTTATTCTTCTGCGCAGCAGTATTTACTTCTACTAATAACTTGATGTTATTGAAACTCACTAATTCTTGTGCTCCATGTTCAGTACAAAAATATAGTATGTGCAAGTAGACCACTTTGATGAAACCTAGCAGAGTACTCCTAGGACTAGTTTTACCGTGAAGAAAATCGCTGGGAGTTAAACAATCCTTGACTTTCTGTAAATAATATACAAACAAAATAAAAACCTAAATAAATTTAAATACTTTTGTGTTAATAAATGGTAGTAATTTTGTTGTTCCATGCGGTTTTTTGAAAGCAGGCCAGAGTTGGCTTGGGAATCTCTAAACGTTTGTCTTCTCTAAAGGGCGGTTTAGACGCTCAAATAATTTGTGCAAATTGGTACGCACAAGCCTATTTGCCCAAGTAAGTCGTTCGTTTAAATGGAAGCATGAAGCATGTGCAAGGAATATAGTGACCGCAATTCCAAACATCAGAAAACAAGTTTCTTTTTGTTAGCCAAAGTTTCGACCATGGTGGAAGTAGATAGGCGACACGTTACGCAGGAAACTAACCTGGGAGGGAGAGATAGTAGCCAATGAAGTGTCAGCCGGAAAGGATACAGCATTTGAGATCAACTGCTTCCTTAAATTGGCTGATTCGTCATTGGTTAAATCTGCGCCTCCGTTTTATCGTTTCACCTACGTATTTGCATCATGATTTGGACCACGTTTTTAGTTTGACTTTTTTTAATAATACAAACTCCAGCAATTGCAAGAACCAAATTGTCAGCGTCCATTTTACATTGAACGTGTAAATAGAATACAAACATTCAATTCGTTTGCACAAATATGCATGCATAAACCAATTTGCACAAATTATTTGAGCGTCTAAACCGCCCTTAAGACGAAAGTTTGCACAGTTCATTGTGGCCTGTTTTCAATAAATCGTACGATATTTGAATAATCAAGACATGGAAAAAAATTCTATGTCGTTACTTACTAACTTCGAAGAACCTCATTGCGGAAGCAAAGAAGATAACCACAACGAGTACCGACTCACATCCTGAACGCGCGCTTAAAACCACAGAACAATTACTTGAGAAAAGTAAATCCCATATTAAACGCTAGCAACACAATTGACAATAGCGCCTCTGGTTTTCGTCAGGCAAACTTCGTGTTTTAGCGGGATTTTTGAATTAGTGCGTATTTTAGAGGTTGTTCTGATGGTATTCATAATCCAATAATAGTCGTTGGGAGTATAAAATACAGTAATAAGCACGTAGAATGAATTCAAAAGAAATAAAATTTCTTTCCCGCGTTTTATTGGTGTTACTCAATCACTTCTTCTGGCGATCAGGAGCGTGAAATTGACGCTCGAGCACCAAGTTCGGTCATTTTACAAACGCCTAATATTGCATCCAAGACTAAAATAAACTTCTTTACTGTTTAAGTATTGAATTTCGAATATTAGAAAGCTTAAAACTGACTTCGACCACAACACAACTATTACGGTAAAGCAGATGCCTTTCTTCTAAAGTTCCTTGCAAGCCTCTCCTGCAATGTTAAGTTTCGATTAAAAGACATGCCATTTTCAAGAAAATCACTTGTTTTTATTACACGAGCTCGCTTTTTCCTTGCATTTTGAGGACGAGGACTCGACACTACAGAAAAGTTTTTTCTTTTCTTAAAGTTCCTGGTAAGCCTCCCCTGCAACATTAAGTTTTGATTAAAAGAAACGTAATTTTCAAGAAAATCACTTGTTTCTATTACGCAAGCCCCTCTTCTTCTTTGCATTTACAGGACGAAGACACGACACTACAGAAAAGTTTAGCTAAGAAGTGAACCGAAATTGTTGCCGTTGCTGTTGCGGCAAAGCAGCTCCCCTCTTATAATGCAGGAAATCTACCTGATTGGCCGCACGTAATTATTCCAGCGTAGGATAGATGTCGCTTGGGCATCAATTTGCGATTCCGACTTCGACTCCAGCGGCCGGGTTTGAAATACAAAAACTTCCGTGTGGCCGCGGAATGACAAAACGCAGTGGGCTATATTTCTACAAAAAGAGCTAGAAAAAGCCGAGCAATTTCTGAAAATATTTAAATGCACCCGGTTACTCAGGGCCAGAAGTGTGGCCATCGTTGAAATGGCTCAGTCTTCTATTTTGAAAGTTGTCCGATCATCACGAAAATTGGTGTCCGGGGTAAGTTGAACCTGTAGAATTCGAATCTCAACTCCAAATCCACCTGCGGCCCCCGGGGGCGGCGCTAGGGGGGCGGCAATTCAGTCGAAAAACATAGGTGCACAAAAAAAATCGTTACTCCGGAACCGGAGCGAATATCCACTTGAAATTTGGCACACACACTCACAAAGGATGCATCTATCAGCGAAAAAATCAGCAAGTCGATAGCTCTACCGGCCCTGAAGATACGGGCGCTCCAAATCGACTCACATTCTGAGGACCTCAACTACAAGGGTCGATTTGGAGCGCCCGTATCTCTAACGCCGGTAGGGCTATGGACTTGCTGATTTTTTTGGTGATAGATACATCCTTTGTGAATGTGTGTGCCAAATTTCAAGTGGATATTCGCTCCGGTTCCGGAGTAACGATTTTTTTTGTGCACCTATGTTTTTCGGCTGAATTACCGCCCCCCTAGCGCCGCCCCCGGGGGCCCCAGGTGGATTTGGAGTTCAGATTCGAATTCTACAGGTTCAACTTACCCCGGATACCAATTTTCGTGATGATCGGACGACTTTCAAAATTCTTAATTTTCTACCGCGGGGAGAATTTTTCGACTCGAAATCCTCAAGAATGAAGAATTTTGAAAGTCGTCCGATCATCACGAAAATTGGTATCCGGGGTAAGTTGAACCTGTAGAATTCGAATCTGAACTCCAAATCCGCCTGCGGCCCCCGGGGGCGGCGCTAGGGGGGCGGTAATTCAGCCGAAAAACATAGGTGCACAAACAAAATCGTTACTCCGGAACCGGAGCGAATATCCAGTTGAAATTTGGCACACACATTCACAAAGGATGTATCTATCACCAAAAAAATCAGCAAGTCCATAGCCCTACCGGCGTTAGAGATACGGGCGCTCCAAATCGACCCTTGTAGTTGAGGTCCTCAGAATGTGAGTCGATTTGGAGCGCCCGTATCTTCAGGGCCGGTAGAGCTATCGACTTGCTGATTTTTTTTGCTGATAGATGCATCCTTTGTGAGTGTGTGTGCCAAATTTCAAGTGGATATTCGCTCCGGTTCCGGAGTAACGATTTTTTTTGTGCACCTACGTTTTTCGGCTGAATTGCCGCCCCCCTAGCGCCGCCCCCGGGGGCCGCAGCTGGATTTGGAGTTGAGATTCGAATTCTACAGGTTCAACTTACCCCGGATATCAATTTTCGTGATGATCGGACGACTTTCAAAATTCTTCATTTTCTACCTGTCTGGTAGAAGTAAGATCGTCGTCTCATGTCCCTTCCATGAAGCAGAAAATATGGTGTCTCTCCAATAGAAGAGTGGATGCTGGCTCTGGAGGCCATTAACACATAAGGAATCCAGTTATCCCAATCCCGTTGCGATTTCGTAACGTAATGAGACAGCATATCTTTCAGAACTCGATGTGTTCTTTCTATCATTCCATTACTCAGGGGGTGGTATGGAGTTATCTGGATCTTTTTAATACCTAGGATTTTACACACGTTCTTCATAAGTTCCGATACGAAGTTGGTGCCTTGATCGGTGCGCAACTTCCTTGGAACTCCGTGTCTGGCGACGATGTTTTCCACAAATGCTCGTGCTACGGCGTCCGCTTTCTGATCCGGTAGAGGTATTGCTTCCGGATACTTGGTAAACTAATCCTGAAAGGTTAACACATATTTTTTACCCTGATTTGTGGTACCTAGCGGTCCTACTATGTCCATTGCTGTCAACTCGAACGGGTACGACAGTTCGCAAAACGGCTGCAAGGGTGCTGGTTTTCGGTTGGTAGGTATTTTTCGCGCATTACAAGAGTCACATTTTTGAATGTAATCCTTAACGTCCTCTTCCATTCCCTTCCAGTACATCCGCTGACCACTTCGACCGTTCACTTACCGCAGCCATTACCTAATAACTACAAAGTATTTTATTTTTCACTTGCAGCAATTTCATTAAGATTGCATTTTTTGTTTTTAAAACATATTTCATATTGAGTGTATCAACAAAATGGTCCTTGAGTTAGCCTTGGAAAAAAATTATTGGTCATAGATTGATTTGATTTTCAAGTTCACTGAACTGATTCTTAACATTTAGAAAACCCAAAATGCAATCTATCAATCGTTCTGCAGTATATGTTTTCTCTCCAAGGCTATCTGAAAGAATTTTTTTTTATGTACTCGATATACTCTGCTATACACAGTCAAACTCCCATAACTCGAACATCTATAAGTTAGATTTAAGTCGAATTAAAATTGGTCAGTACAGAGACTGTGACTTATTTCTGTATGTCGAAGTCCTCAAAAAGTGTTTTTGTAGCGAACAGCTAATAAAATATTTTTTAGAGTTGAAGAATTGGATTAAACATTATCAAACAAACTGCAGTGGGGTCAAGGATTCATCTCAATTTTTTAATCAAGTAGAATCAAATGTACCTCAAATTTTGAACTCTGGTATGTTTTAATAACTGCATTAAGTGAAATTAATTTGCTAAGTTACTGGTATTATTTATACCTTTACCTAAATTTTTTTGGACAACTCAAGATTTCAAATAGAAAAGGAGAGAGAAGTAAGCTGTAAAGGAAAATTGATATGTAAAAAAATTTAATGTGTTAACACATTGCACTGACTTTGATTAAGATTAATCTCGAATTAAAGCATAGAAAATCCTATGTTTAATTAAGGATTAGTTCACAACGACATCGGTACAACTCAGCCAGGACCGTGTGGTATATCTTCTCAGTATGATGCAAGTCTTCGAAATGCCGCCCTTTATGTTTTTTTTAATAACCTTCGATTGCATTTTAAAGAAAAAACTGCACAAAATTTACGAATATTATTTTTATTTAGGAAAATAAACAAATATAATAGTTACAATTACCTACTACAATTTTACCCTTCTAACTTTAATTTTAGCAAATTCGTCAATTAGGAATGTGTAGTCTAGAGTGGCAGCCAGTGTAGATTCAATAGAAATTAATGACAGATTTCTAAGTTTTGTTTGGCTTATTGAACTTCTTAAGTAATGTTTTATTCATTTTAATTTCGAAAAACTTCTTTCTCCACTAGCTACAGAGACAAGAGGTGTTAATAAAATTCTCAGAGCTACAGCAGTATTCGGATACAAAGTAATTAAGTTATTTTGGGACAAATAATTTAAAACATCGAAAGGGTTCATAGAATACGGTAGCATGCGAGACACATCACGTAATTCTTCTTGAAGATCACTTGCATTTATGTTTGATTCATTTTCGACCGAAAGTATTGACTGGAGACCGTTACAATAATTTTCTAACGTTTTATCATCTGTACCTTTGAGTTTGAAAATGTCATATAAAAACTGAAAATTTTTGCTATGTGTTTCTAGAAGTGTGAATCGTTCATTCAGAGAATCAAGAGTAATGTCAAGCATGTAATAGAAAAAGTTTATTTTAAATTTATTTTCCTCTGTTAAGGGTTCATCAATAGCTTCATAGTCAAACTGACGGTTTTTTCTTCTGGCTCTAACTTCAGTTTCGGCAGGAAATTCTGTAGTGCATTCAAGATTCTGTGCAATCTCATTAGCAGCAATTTTCATTTGTTCATAACCAGATTGTCTATAACTTTTCACCTTTTGTATGGTGTCTGATAACATTCTTACGCAATCTGACAAATTTATAGTTACAGATTGCAATAGTTTCGAGACTGAATTTATTTCAAATAAAATATCGTACCAAAGAATTACACCGCATAGAAACTTGTAATTTTTAATATTTCTTGCTAACCCTTTTGCTTTAACTTTAATTTCTGCATCTATGTTGACGTTTTCTATCATATGAAATAATGCATCATAGATTTCGCAAAGTTGAAATCGTAAAGGTCTTAACGCGTCTACTCTACTTGACCACCTAGTAGCACTCAATGGTTTTAGAGTTAATTGTGAAACATATTTTTTTAACACTTCCCAACGATTTGTAGAACCAGAAAAAAAAGTGTGAAGTTCTTGTACAACAGAAAAAAAAGTTATTGTTTCTGTAGAAGATGCTGCATCATTCACAACTAGGTTTAAAGAATGGCATGCGCAGGGCACATAAAACGCCCTTGGATATTTTTCAAGTATTCTATTTTGTACACCCTTTCTTATTCCTTTCGTATTAGCTCCGTTGTCGTAGCCTTGCCCTCTAAGCCACTTTAAGTCAAAACCTAACTTACCCAAATGTGTTAGAATAAGTTCTGTCAAACCCTTTCCGGTTGAGTCACTAGCTTCAAAAAAGCCAATAAAGAATTCTTTAATTTCATATTTATCTTGAGTGGAATTAAAAGCGACAACTCTTATTGTTAATGATAGCTGTTCAATATTACTTACGTCTGGGGTACAATCTGCGATTATCGAAAAATATTCAGCGATTTTTGTTACATCGACAATTTTGTTTAAAATTGTATTTCCCATCAAATTTATCAATTCATCTTGTATATTATTGCTTAGATAAGTCACAGACCATTTATCAGACTCGCGTTGAACTCTCCTGATATGTTCTTCCATAATTGGATCAAATTCGGAAAGCAATTCTACCAATTTTAGGAAGTTTCCGTTATTAGCCTGAAACAAATGTTCAGTTGTTCCACGAAAAGCTAAACATTGTGAGCCCAATAGTCTAATTATTGAAATAATTCTTTTTAGAACTCCTCTCCAATGCTGAATTTCCATATCCATAATTCGTTGATATTCAGCGTCAATAGTTTTTTTTCTGCTTTACTCGAATGTCCAATGCTTTCCATGCTCTAAAAGCATTTCTATGATTTACAGACTTTTCGTGCATTGTGAGAGCTCTTATAAGATTTCCCCAGTCAGAATAGCCTTTTTTGGGCCAGTCGCTAATACTAGACGAATTATTATCAAATAATATACAACAAAAGCAAAAAACGGCATCATTTGTAACAGAGTAAATCAACCAACTTCTCTCAACGACTTCACCATTGCTCAACACTTTTAAATAATGCGAGGGCGAAAATCTGCGCCTTCCTTTATTAATAGGAAACTCGAATTCTTTAATTTGATGTGGACCCCTCTCAACCAATATTTGACGAGTTTCGGATGACATGCAGAAAGGATTCCATAATGCAGGATCAGAAGGAATCAGCTGGCTGTCACTGCCACTGCTACCCGGCTCTTGATGAATTTCTGATGGTGTTATTTCTTGGTTTCTTTCCACAACTTCTGGAATTGATTGGAGCGGCACTGAGTTTTTATTTTCCAAATCCAGAGTGGTTACTGTTGATGTGGATGCGGACGGTTCCTCTAAACGGGACTGTTGTACCAAGAATTCCTTCATAACATAGCTTAACTGTTTTTCTTCTTCCTCTTTCTTTAAACGCTTCTTTTTGTATTGACTTCCAGACATTTTTTTCCTTTTATGTTCCATACTCTAATAAAAATATTAAATAATCGTACATTGGCAAACATTTTAAACGTGTGATGCACTCAGTCCATGCAAATCCTACCTTTTTAATTCGAAGCCGCAGAACCACAACACAATCACTTTCAATAACTTGCTACTTCTGGAGACAAACTAACATTAAAGTGAAATATTGTGAATAATTTTAAGAACTATCAACACGTAACACGTGCAAATGTCTTTTGTGATAATTGCCGCCTCAGCTTTTATGAACGGCCGCGCGGTATACTACAAACAAAAATAATGGCTTAGCGCATTTTTCGACCAGCGCTCGCCAACAATGCACTTTTCCAGAATCCGATATCAAAGGGTACCGAAAGTTTAGGCAGAGGAACGTGTTAAATCATAAATCGTATACATCAATATCAGAATAACATATAGAAAAGCGATGCTTAAAGATTTTTAATTACTGAAAATTTAAAATTCTATTTTGATATCCCTGCTTATGCCGCCCCCTTATGATGCCGCCTGATGCGGCCGCCTCTCTGTATCATAGCATGGCACGGCCCTGAACTCAGCCTACAGGTCAGATGTAATTGACAAAAGCCATTGTTAAAAACTCTTTATTAATTTTATTTTACATGTACATTAATATAATCATTTTATTATTAATTTTTAGATGACTTCACTTTTTCTGAGGAAACTAAAAGCCCAGTAGATTCTGCGCCAAGTGTGGGTAAACTTTAAAAATCTGATCATTTTGTTAGAGCCGTTTTACGTCTATCAAAATTTGTTAAAATTTCTTGTGCAAAGTGACATAGAAGAATCGATTCAACCAATGAACGTTAATTGTGGTAACCTGTTTCTATCCCTTTGTACAAGATTTTACACAAATTTTCATAGATGTAAAACGGCTATTAGAAAATGACCTTTTAATAAAATTTTATCATTCACTTTAATTTTTTTGTCATATATCTAATGGTTTAAATATATTCATTTTAGCTACATCTGTATAGAACAAATTAATCCAATTGTTAATTCATATTAAAGAATAGAACAATCAAATTTTGGGATTGCTATCAAAAGGCCAAGCTGCATGTGTTGCTGCCCCTGCTCCTGAATTACCAGTTGAATTTCCTCTTGCCAATCTAGAGAGAGGCTTGGAAGAATTTTTGGCTAACAAAGATGAAAATCCAAAACTGATAAAGTGAATTTTACATCTAATAAGAGTTGATATTGAAGGTACAAACATTATTATTTTTATAGGTTTAGGTTTCTAGCATCACTAGGTGGTAAAGATATGAAATCTAAGACATACAGAATTTTAAAAACCATACTATCTGATGAATCAGCGCAGAAGTTTAGCTTCTTTGGCAAGAGGAATTCTAAAAAAGCTTTTTCTGACTTAAAAATATGACAGCTGGTCGCTATTATGTATATTGTTTACACTTGAAGTTTCATGCTTATAAATTATTGATGATTTGTTCTGGTTAATTCAATTTGTAGAACTAAAAAATCTTTAATGTGTGGCCTTCACCTACAAACATTTTTTGCTTTGTTATAGAAGCCGTCAAAATCAAGACTGACGCTGCAAACACAGATATAGAAGACGCTATTAAAGTGTGGTTGAGAAGAATTATCACAAAACAGAAAAAAAATATGATTGTTTAATTTTACATGTCAAAAGTACAAAAAAGAAGGGGCAAAAATCTAGTACGAAGGCGCCAATTTTATAAATGAATTTCAAAACAGGTTTCCAATATAATAAATGAAGCTAATAAAAATGATAAAGAACTTCGAAATTAAGAAAGTAGTATAAATAATGCTATCTTTCCCTCATTGCATCATGAACATAATATTATGGACTTTGATATAAATGCAGAAAAGTCAAACAATTTATTACAAAATTCCAGCACAGAGACTGAAATATTAAATGAGGTCTGTAAACATAAGTACAGAGGACAATGTTAAACAAAAATTAGATATCGAATTAGCAGCAGCAGAGCTTCCTACATTTGATTTAAAGAATGAACTAAGATCTTGGGCAATTTTATATAAAGTACCCCATTGTGCCGTGTCCAATTTTTTATTTAAACTGCATGTGGTCCACCCAGAATTTCCATTAGATTCAAGGACTTTATTACAAACACCTCGCAAAATCGTTATAAAAAAAATTGGTGATTCTGACTATTGCTATTTTAGTATTTAAGTATTTTAAAATCTGCAATTTCCATGTTTTAGGCACGGAAAGTATTAAATTAGGTTTTAATATTGATTGTCTTCCTCTTTTTCACAGCTCTAGTTTGCGATGTTGGCCTATCTTGGGTGTGATTAAAAATTTTAAATCGGTTCCTTTTACCATAGCTTTGTTTTGTGATAAATCTAAGCCAGTTAATCTTGGTCTTTTTTAAAGGACTTTATAGACGAACTGAATTATTTGTTTGTTTTTGTTAAACGAAGGTCGACAGTTTAACAATAGAATATACTGGATTGAGGTACATTCTTATGTATGTGACGGTCCTGCCAAGGCATATATAAAATGTATCAAGTCATATTAAGGATATTCATGTTGTGATAAATGTACTGATACAGGGGAATATTATGAAGGGAGTGTTGTGTGCGTGTGTTTAATAATAATACTTTGTTGTAAATAGAACTTTATTCATCTTCATACAAGCACGTATTGTAATTGTACACGTAGTAACTACTAGCGTCAACTTCACTTTTCAGTAATGCCAACTCTCCTAGTCTTAATACCGCAATACCATATGTAACATCTCCCCCCTTTTTACTTTATTTTATTTTTTTATTTATTTATTTTTTATAACTTTAACATTGCTGTTTAGAGAGTTCAATAAGCTTGTAAGAAACAAACATAATCTTTCAGATACGCCGGTTTTTTGATTATTCGGCCTGACCTAGCAGGTACACTGGTGGTCTGCTGATTGGGTTCAGTATCCTGTATTATTCGACCTGATCTAACAAGTACACTGTTTGTATGTTGTTTCGGTTCTGTACCCTGTGTTATTGCCTGGTTGTCTACCTTTTCTTTCTTCACCTGTATTGGATCCTCAAACTGATCACTTGCTTTGTCTTCAAACTTGTTACCTAAACTTAAAGTTCTTCTATTCCGATGAATTATTTGTCCATTTTCAGTTTTAACGTAGTATGATCTCGGATTAACACTTTGACCTACAATTATACCTCCTTCATGTGGTAAAATCTTAGTTTCGCAGTGAATTTTAACTTTGTCGCCAATTTTAAAATCTCTCAACTGTCTCGCTCCTGCGTCATAGTAGGCTTTTTGTCGAAGTTGTCGTTCTCTCAACATTTGAGAATAATCATCTTTACGTTGGACTTCATGCTCCACTGTAGGTAATATATTTCTAGTCTGTCTTCCAAATAGTAGTTCCGATGGCGTTGAACCACTTGTATCCACAGGTGTATTGCGAAGCTGCATTAATGCCATATCTTTATCTTTTCCTTCTTGTATTATTTTTTTCAAAATTCTTTTCACTGTTTGTATATGTCTCTCGGCCAAACCATTTGATTGATGATGTTTGGGTGTGACAATCACATGTTTGAATCCCCAGGAATTTGCAAAATTTCTAAAATGATAGCTGGTAAACTGTGTTCCTGAATCAGAGTATAATACTTTCGGTATTCCATGTCGTGAAAAGATCTTTTTCAATGAGTTGATTGTCGTTTGTGAAGTTAAATCATTTAACGTATCGATTTCTATGTATTTGCTATATGTATCAACGACAAGTACAAACTGCTTACCCAACAAGTAATATATATCTGTGGCTAAGACTTCCCATGGTTTGGTAGGAATCTCTTTTGCGAGCATAGGTTCCTTGATATTATTTCGCTGAAAACCACTGCAAACATCGCATTTCTCTACGAAGTCTTGTATTTCTTTTGACATACCTGGCCAGAACACTGATTTCCTTGCTAGAGCTTTACACTTGTCAATGCCTAAATGTGCATAATGAATTTTTTCCAGCATTAATTTTCTTGCTTTTTTAGGAATAACGATAAGGGTGTTTTTAAGAACAAGTCCATTGTTTTCACTTAATTCTTCATGGTATGAAAAATATGGTTTAGCAAATTCATTAACATCACACTTATTCTCAGGCCAACCTGATCTGATATATTTTATTACTTCTTGTAATTCACGATCTTCGCTTGTTTTCTGTTTTAAATCTTCTAATCTACAATCTGATATGTTCATACTTTCATTAACCATAGCAACATAAGCTTCAATTTCCACATCTCTCTTTGTCACATTATCATTCATGTAAGATCTGCTAAGGTGATTTGCAATTACAATTTCTTTACCCGGTTTATACACTACCTCGAGATCAAACGGTTGCAAACTGATTAACATTCTTTGCAAACGAGGAGGACATTTATTTAAAGGCTTTTTGAAAATTGCAACCAATGGCTTGTGATCAGTTTCAACCCTGAAGTGCTGTCCCCAAAGATATTGATAAAATTTATTACAACCATTCCAAATGGCGAGACATTCTTTTTCAATTTGGCTATAAGCCTTTTCAGTCTGTGTAAGTGCTGTTGACCCATAGGCCACTGGTTTATTATTTTGGAGAAGCACACAGCCTAAACCCTCACTTGAAGCATCAACACTCAATACTATAGGTTGATTTATATCAAAGTACGCTAACACTGGTGGCTCACATATTAATTGCTTTAAGGTTTCATATGCACGTTTATGCGCCTCATTCCACAGAAATGGCATGCCTTTTTTAATTAATTCCCTCAATTTACTTGTATGTTGGGATACATTTGGTATAAACTTAGCCAAATAATTGATCATGCCTAAAAACCTTTGTACTTCTGCTTGAGTTTTGGGTTCTTCCAGCTTTACAATTGCCTCTACCTTATCCACATCCACTTTAATACCTTCGCCTGTCAATATGTGTCCTAAATATTTTATTTTATCAACTCCGTATGTAAATTTTGCTGGATTGAATTTAACATTATATTCACGAGCCCTATCAAAAACCTTTTGAGTTATTTCCTTTAATTTCTCTTTTGTTTCAGCCCATATTAAGATATCATCAATATATATAGCTACATTTTTAATTCCGTCAAATACTTTGCTGAACACCCTATGAAAGACTTCTGGACTAGAATTCAAACCATACGGTAACCTATTAAAATGATATCGTCCAAACGGTGTATTAAATGTCGTTAACTCTCTTGTATCACTATTTAAAACAACTTGCCAGAAAGCTTTATGGGCGTCTAATGTTGCAAAATATTTGGCTCCACTCAACTTTACAGAAATTTCATCTAAAGTAGGTAGTTGCAAATGCTCTCTTTTAATACACGAGTTCAAATATTGTGGATCCAAGCAGACACGAATTGCACCATTTGCCTTTTTTACAATAACAAGTGAATTAACAAATTCCGTTGGTTTCTCGATCTTACTGATTATATTCGCTTTTTCCATTTCATCAAGTTCCATTTTTAGATTTTTTAATAATTTAAAAGGTACATGTCTGCTTGGCTCTACTTTACCACAAGCATCGTCTTTTAATGCAATTTTGTATTCATAATCTTTAATTTTGCCAATGCCTTTAAAAAGGTCTTGATTTTCTACCAAAAGTTTTGTGCCTTCATTTTCTACTAATGAGATTTCTGCTGTTTTGGGTGTAGCCCTACTAATGAGCTTCATCTTTTGAATCGTTGGCAATCCTATAATAGGTGCTGCTTTACCACTAAAAACTTGAAACTCGATATTCTCGACATTGTTTCTGATTTTAGTAACTAAGTTAACTTTCCCAAGAGTCTCAATCATTTTACCCGAATAGTTTTTTAAGACTAGATTAGACTTATCTATTTTCTTAACATTCAACTCTTTACACACATCTAAAGGAATGACATTGCACTGTGCACCCGTATCAATTTTAAATGGTATGATTTTGTTTTGATTATTTACAAAAGTTAACTTTTCATACCAGTCTCTATCTAAATCTTTGGCATGTACACAGTCAACAAACAGTTCATAAAACGCATTATCACTACTACTACTATTATCTACTTCCGCATTTACAAGCTTAACATCTTTTTTCAGCTTACATTTACTTTTAAAATGGCCTATTTTACCGCATTTTCCGCAATTTTTTCCATATGCCGGACATTTCCGATAAGGGTGTCTATATCCGCAGCGTTGGCATTCGGACTGTTCACCTCCTTGATTCTGCATCACTGGACCCTGCATCGTGCTCTTCTGGTTGCTGTCCTTCTTGGTAGTTGATGACACTTGCTGCCCTGGTATGGTAGATTTCGCCTTTTGCTTGCCATAATTCTTCTGTTTCTTGTTAACTGAAGCGACCTCTGCTACATTGTCAAACTTCTTAATTTGCTGTTCAGCTAACTCGGCTGCTTTACAGATCTGAATTGTTCTGTTCAGATCAAGGTCACTCTCTCGAAGAAGACGATCTTTTAATCTCTTGTCTAATATGCCTGCAATCACACGATCACGAATGAGTCTGTCTTTCAGCTCTCCAAAATTACAATCAGCACTCAAACGTTTTAATTCTGTGAGGTATGAATCAAAAGCTTCACCTTCATGCTGACTACGTGTGAAAAATAGGTGTGAATTAACACTTTCATTTTTTTACGGGGATAAAATAATTATCAAATTGCTGCAAGACATATTCAAAGTTGTTCTGCTGCTGGGCCGTGAGATTAAACGTATTATAAATATCGATGCACGCATCGCCCATACAATGTAGAAGAAGTGCTACTTGGATGCCACCCTGTTTGAGGTTAGCCCCTGACGCTGTGCGATACAATTCGAACCTCTGCTTCCAACGCTTGAAACCTTCGGTTGTCAGATTTGTTAAATTCTCTGGGGGTTTTAGCCCTGATGTACCCTGCCCTAGTACAGCCGCTGTAACGCCAGTGTCCATGCTTCCATTTACATTACTGTCCACCATTTTTTTTTTTTTTCTTTTCTTCCAATGCTGTGCCCGTAATTTACTTCTCCCGTTTTCTTTAACACACTATAACACACTCTAACGCAGCGCCATGTTGTGTGCGTGTGTTTAATAATAATACTTTGTTGTAAATAGAACTTTATTCATCTTCATACAAGCACGTATTCATTGTAATTGTACACGTAGTAACTACTAGCGTCAACTTCACTTTTCAGTAATGCCAACTCTCCTAGTCTTAATACCGCAATACCATATGTAACAGGGAGAATTATTTTTCAAAATTTTTCAGCTCTTATTAGACGAACTGATGAATCAGTTTTTCTCCAATGTGATGAAGACCATCACCTCGGGGTATCTCCTCTTGTAAAATTAAATATAGGAATGGTCACAAAATTTCCAGTAGATTATATGCATGCATGTTGCTTAAGTGTTTATAGAAAGCTACTGAATTTTTGGATTTCTGGGAATGCAAAGACTCGCTTATCATCTAGACAAGTCCATAATATTTCAGATTGTTTATTAAATCTAAGACCATATATTCCATCAGAGTTTAATCGAAAACCCCGATAACTGCAAGAACTACAAATATGGAAAGCTACCGAATTTCGTACTTTTTTGTTATATTTGGGGCCTATCGTATTAAAAAATGTAGTAGACTTAGCTGTATATGAGCACTATTTAATATTCCATTGTGCAATGACAATTCTTTTGTCACAGAAGTATATTTCCAGTTTTAGAGAAAAATTTCGAGATCAATTATTGTCGTTGTTTAATTCTCACTCACAAGTTTTATATGGTAAACAGTTTTTAATATACAACGTTCATATATTATGTCACTAAAATGATGATGTTAAACTTTACGGTCCATTGGATAATTTTTCAGCTTTTCCATTTGAATCTTATTTGGGCTTTATTAAAAGTTCGATCAAATCCACAACTCACCCACTTCAGCAAGTACAGAGACGTTTAATAGAAGCTGAAAAATATGTTTACGGAGATCTCCAAAGACAAATTAGAATTGAAAAAACTCCAATTTGCTCTTTGAGTCATGTAGATGGTCCTCTTTTAAATTTTAATAAGTTCACGCAATTTAAGAAGATACAGTTTAAAAACTTGTTGCTTCAAATTAACTCGCATCATAAAGCCGATTCATATTGCATAATAAATAATAATGATTTTATTGAAGTCCATAATATTGTTTCAGATGATTCAAACAATACACATTTAATTCGCAAGCTATTTAAAACTAACAAAGAGTTTTATAATTACCCATTTAGTTCAAATTTACTAAATATTTATATTGTTGCCTTGCCTATTTTACATTCTTTGGAATAGTTTTTGTTAAGTATTATAATATATGTTTATAAACATATTTGATAAACTTTTACTTGGAAATTACGGAATGTTATCATTTAAATAATAAAAAAAATTGGCGCTTTTAATATTCGTTTCAAAATGTTTAATAATGCCATTCAATGGACTTCATGTTGCCTTCTTTGTAATAGTTTTTATTATGTATGAATGTAGTATATAAATGTTATTATGATATTGACATTTGAAATTGTTTTACTTAGAAATTACGGTATGTTATGATTTAAATAACAATAAAAAAATGCCCTTTTAATATTCGTTTCATTTAAAGTCCTTAATAACCCGTCAGAAGTAGTAAATTTTATGTACGATTTAAAGTCGGAACATACATGCGAATGACGTCATTTTGACTCGATTTTCGACATTGCCCATACGTCGTATTAGACGTTACCACTACGTCGTTTTTTTGACGTCGTAGGATGTGTCTTTATACCGCCACTGCTACGTCAAAATGACGTCACTTTTTCGGCATTTGACCAAAAAGAAACGTCATTTGGACGCCATTGTGCTAGCTGGGTATTTGCAAAAAGGCGGGATTGAAAGAAACGACGGGCATATTTTCCGTAATTCGAGGGATTATTAAGCAATGAATTTTTGTCTTGAAATTGTTGTGATTTGAACTTCAGCTTTCTGGGTTAAATCGATGATCGTCTGGTTTTTACCGTAAACCTTTGAATTTGTTCGAGAGGTAACAAGGCCTAATTTGCGATGCATTTTTGTCGTGATGGAATTCGATTGGGAACCACAATCAAGCAATATGCGACAATTATGCCATTTTCCTTGCGAATCCATCGTCCGGACGCACGCAGTCGATAAAAGAACTTCTGAAGAGAAATGTTGCAGTGATGCATGACTGCTAATAGAAATTTCGGACACATTTTCGCTAGTGCTGGGGGTTTCAAATGATACTAGTTGCGGCTTTGTTGGGCGTCAATATCAAGAAGAGTATGATGCAATACAATGCTTGCACCGGAGATTAGATCGACACGATTTAGAATTATGACCCTTCCGCAAACAATTCAAACAGACATGCTTACTTTTAGATGCTTCTATACGATCGTTTACAGCTAATTTTAATAACGCGTCACATCTTGATGTAAAATGCGATTGATTGCAGAAAGAACACTGTATTTTTGTTGCCGTTGTTAAACTAGACGTTTTTACCTTGCTATTTTTATTTACGTCATAATTTTAATTGGGATTTAATGTTTCAAGAAAATTCCATCGATTGGCTAAAAACTTCGTGAAATTACTTAATGAAGGACACTCATCTATTTTATCAGCGATAGATAGTTCCCATTCGCGTTTTGATGAAACATCTAATTTCGCGGTTATGAATTAAACTATAAGTGCGTCCCATGAATCGGTCGGTAATCCTAAGTTTTTTAACGCCCTGAGATGTTTTAATAGTTTGTCTAACAACTCCCGTAGCGCCAAGTGTGATTCCTTTTGTATAGTATGTAAAGTGCAAAACGCCTGAACGTGATTGTGCACGATTAATCTTTTGTTGTTAAAAAGTATGTGCAGCAAGTCGCATGCAGTCGTATAATTTAATGTGAAATTTCGAGTGACTGAATAACATGCACTGCTTCGTTTTTGAGCGAGGCTCTCAGATAGTGAAATTTTTGAATATCGCTTAATGCTGTATCGTTTTGAATTAAGCTAGTAAAAGTATCGCGAAAATTATACCAACTTTCATAAGCGCCATCAAAGGTCAGCAGGTTTATGATGGATAACTTTACACGTTTAAAGGTTTCCCCTTGATTAATCGGTAAAGGTGCAACTGATGCCGGACGAGATTCATTGCGTTTTATGATAGCGCGTGCTTTAATTAAAGCCTTGAAGTAATTAGCTTAGAACTCTTCCCTTATATCGGTTTGTTCGTCCGGTTCATCGGAGGTACATTCGATTTGAAATTGGACATTAGCAAATTCGGTCCAAGCGACTTCTAATTTTTCTATTCGACATTGTAATTGATCAATATCCTCTTCGATTACGCAATTTTCGTACAAAGTACCTCAGAATGTTACGAACCTTGTGACTTGTGCTTTTGCCGCGCCGCGTTTTTTAGTTACATCTTTAATACTCACCATTTTATAATATTTTGAATGCTGATGCAAATAAGGTGGCTTAATAAAGGAAATGGAATGTAAAAGATCCGGGGACTTACGATTGTCGCTGACCTGGGCCCTACGTTGCCTGCTGGTTTCGTTGATCGGTCGGACGTACACGCTTAACTTGATTATTGCTACGGACTCGCTTGATCTTGGTGTATTCTTCGACAACTTGAAGATGATGTTGGCTGTTTTCCTTGTTTTCAGCGATTTTCAACATCCGGGTCGAAGGACCATGTTCTTTAGCGATTGATTTGTTCACTTCTTTTTGTTAAATAATTGCTAAATAATCAGCTGTCGAAGTTACTTATTAACGTTTATTTTAAAAATTAAATTTAAATTAACAAGATAACAAAATACAAGCGAGCGGTTTGATTTTCGGAACAATAATGAATATAAAATGAATATAATGATGCTTCTACCGGAGGCATCGGCTACCTTCCGGGAAGATGACTACTCAAGGAATTTACAGAATAGGTCTGTTAACCTGAGCAAATATTTCACCTACCGGTTTTATATAGATTCTGTCATAAGTTTTTAGTTTAAGTATCGTCGTCAACAATTTTATATGAAAAAATTTGTTTTTATATAACTCAGGCAAATAGTTATTTCAGGCAAATAGCGTTTTCCTAGACAAAAAGCTAGGCGAGGCATTTTATTTTACACGTTGAGAAGTTGGGTACTGCATATTCCTTCTGAAAAGTAAATCATAAGATTTTTGTGAATTTTTTGAATTTTTGCTACTGAAATATTTTTTTTTTGTCTTCAGTGATATATCAAAGTACGTAACAATGGAGTATTTACTGCAGCAGTAGTAACTAAAACACTTAAGCCTTGGTTTCTTAATCCTTAATTAAGCGCAACAGAACAGAATTCAACTCTACGATCAGCCCCCTGATTCTGAATGCTCGACTCGACACGAGTTGTACTCGATGTTACATCCGACACCAAATTCGATATCGAGAAGCTGCGATTCTAAAGTGATGTCGTGTATACTGTCGTCGTAGCAACCGTAGCGTGGACCTCGACATAGTAATTTATAGGAATCTTTGAACTTTGTAATTGGTAGACACTGAAAAGTGTCACTAGTGTCACGCGAGTGAAACAAATCTTTTTTATTGTTAAAAGTTATTTTCCTTTGGGTTTCGAAGTCTTATTTTTTTAATTTTACGTAAGTTCTATTCCGCAAATTATGAGAGTCCATTGAAATAGATGAATTTGAATTTTCTTGCATAATTTTATTTTTTATGTCGAACAATTATATACTTTAATAGTTTGCATAAATTTATATATGAAATTGATAATGCAGGTCAGAAATCTATATTGGGACATCAATTATGCTGCCAATTTTCGATTTTTACATAAGGCAGTATAGAGACAATCAAGAAGAAAATAATCCTCGACATAGGCTAAGACTGCAACGCCGTCTGTTGAGAGATAATAGTGATCCTTTTGCGTTGCCTGAAAATAGGTTTATTGAACTTTTCCGATTAAGTAAACTCCTTGTGAGAAATTTAATTACAAATTTAAGACCACATTTGATTGTGCCAAAATACTGCACTGGTTTAAGTGTTGAAACAAAAGTACTGACTGCTCTACGTTTTTACGCAACAGGTTGTTACCAAAGAGCTGTTGGTGAAGACTACCACTTAGGCCTAAGCCAAACTTCTGTGCATAGGTTAGTGTTTTACATTATGGTTTTTTATTTTTAATAAAACTATGTAATTTCATTTTAGATGCATTCATGAAGTGACAGAGTGTATTGATATACATTTATCAGAGCAGCACATTCATTTCCCAACGACAATGAGAGAATTTAATATAAATAAAGAAATATTTATGCAACAGTTCAATTTTCCAGGAGTCATCGGAGCTATTGATTGCACTCACATTGCAATTTTAAAACCTGCAGTTGAGGAATATAATTTTATTAATCGTAAAGGTTTTCATTCCTTGAATGTACAGCTAATATGCGATAGCAGTCTGAAAAGACTGCAACAACTGTATCAAAATGGAGCTCGTGGTTGCTGGTTAATTGGGGATTCTGGATATCCACTGGAGCCGTATTTAATGACGCCATTTCTTAACCCACCGGAAGATTCACCTGAGGCCAGATATAATATTAGACATGCTAGTGCTCGAAACTGTGTTGAAAGATGCATTGGCTTACTTAAGACAAGGTTTCGTTGCATTTTAAAGGAACGCACAGCAAGGTATGCACCGCAGTTTGTGGGTTCACTTGTGAATACATGTGCAACATTGCATAACATTTGTGTAGATAACAATATACCAGTTATTGGTGAAATTGAAGACCCTGCAGAAGTGGCTGTTATTCCTAATCATTTAATAAATAATAACATAAATTTATTACATGAAGGGCGTAATGTGCGACAAATGATTGTAAATAGATATTTTAACTAACAATAATTTAGTAGTATGTATTTTAGTATTAATTGTGACAGATTTTATTTATGTATATAAACTTCCATAGAGTAGGTAGATCAATTAGGTATATTTGTTTAAGATATCGGTTTAAGTTACTTTAGTTTTTTATTAAATAAAATAATAAATCAAATTGAAATGAAATTCTTAATTGACAAATGTTTTTGATCCTAATATTACAAATAAATAATCGTTAATATTTCACATTGTGTAAATAAGGATCAATAAGTTATATTTCATGTTTTTATTTATAAAGTAGTTATATACAATCAGTTGTTTGTAAAAAAGATAAACGTAATATTAACATGCAGAATAGTGGTTTACATATTTCATACATTGAAATCTTACAATAATAGTCCAACCTATTAAATTATTTTAATAAGTTCACAGATTGGGCAGATATTACATTAACCAAATTTAAAATGCTACTATTTATATCTGCAAGTTTGTTATCTATTGAATTTCCAATTTTTATCATGCTGTTTGCAATTGCCAAATTTGTGTCGGTACTTGCAGATACAATACTAGTCAGCTTAGTTAAAGTTTCATCAATTTTCAACAACTTACTCTCTAATGAGCCGTTAATATCGTCTAATAATTTTATAGTTTCAGAATACATTTCCTCGCATTTCTCCTCTGGATTTCCTTTTTTTTGTTTTTTGGCTGGCGGTGGTGTATTATTTGATAAATACTGGTAATCGTGATCTAAAATCATCTCTGCATTTTGCTGTTGCAAAGTAGCCTTGGAGGTATGAGGACTCTGGGTGTTGTCTTCATTTATTGAAGAGTTTAACTAAAACGAGAATAATATAGTTATAAAACATTACATCTATAACTTGAAGCTATTTATGTATTCTTACACCACGTTCAGAAGTACCGCACCCTTGGTAAAAAGTACTTCCCAGGATTGCCAGCACTCGTAGTTCCAGCTGTGTTAATTTTTTTTTCAATTGGTGGTCCACCTCCAGTGGCCTCTTGTAGCCTTTTAATTTCAGAAGCCTTTTTCTTCAATGCACATTTATAATCTGTCCAACTCTGTAAATATATTTCTATTTTTAAAAGTTATTTCACTTAGTAGTTTTACATTCGCACTTTTTGCCATTTTTCAACAGGTCTTGATCCAAATCCAGCACTATTTAATTTTAAAGACAATTCTTCCCATAACTTTTTATAATTTTCTTTACCGAATTGACAGTCTACCCTCCCTACTGCAAAATCTTTATGATTTTCCATAAAATCTATTAATATATCCCAGTGTTCAGGTTTTATTTTAAATGCCCTAAAATATAAATGTGCACACATAATACAATTAGTTTTCATATTGGGTATAGAATGGTTTTTCAAGACATAGGATTTTACATGTAAAAATAAAGTAACTCGGCTTTATTTTTACCAACAATTTCACAGTAAAGTAGATAAGAGAAAAAATACAGAGAATCGATTGATTCTTTTATTTGTTTTCGTCTAACTTCTTTTGGTACTGAAACAAGTAATAAAGTGGCGCTAGTTGTAGTTAAACGGCGTAGAGAAAAGCTAATTTTAAGTCAAATTTTGTAGCTAGTGCTATTTTTTACTCCTAGTATTTTTTATTTTTTCCTTTTCCTTCAGTAAATACCAGATGTTAGGAGAAAATAAATAAAAGAATCAACAAATCCTGTCTTCAAGACAATTCTATACCCCTGATTAAAAAATTATATTTAAAAAACGAATTACTACTTACATATTATCAATTACACACTACACGATTTACTGTTTCTTTACAAATTACAATTATTTGCAAAGATACTTATAGAGTTAAACATTGATGAAAACCGAACACTTAATCGACTGCGAACTAGTCTACGAATTTGTTCGCAAATTGTTAGTTTTTAAAACTTTCTTCACAATACTAATTAAAGTACAAATGTGGGGGTACGAGAAATGATTGGCAAGTTATTAATGAGGTAAGTGGCGATTGGCTATGAAAAGGGGTGGTGCATTTAGGTAAACGGAAAACAAACCGCTATACAATTCCTAGAAATATAGAAATGGAAAACCCATTAATACGAAAGTAAGGGATCTGAGTGTGCACGACGTATTAATCAACAGGGGGTTTATGAATTTCAAGTTATCGAACTAAGATGTAATTGTAGATTAGGTTAATTACATGTTTGTTCATTGCGGTTAGTAAAGATTTGCTGAGGATTTCAGTTTTATAATAGTAATCTGGTAATTTAGGAATTACGAAGATAAGTTAAGGAATAAATTATAGCGAAAGTTTCTATAATTGCTATCGTTAGCGCTTATTTCGGGCTTAAAATGGACATCTCAAGATAAGAAAATAAAAACTAATAAACTTCCCATCAACTTTGAATCCCGCGAAGTTTTACCTAAAAGAGTGAGAAACAACTATGTAAAAAAGTGAGATACATATATCTAGTAGTGTAACTCGACACCTTTAGAGCTATCGAGTAAAAATGACGGTTACGCTCGATATCGTTTCCACTCGATATTACTTCAGAATCGCAAAAATGGCGTAGTCGCATCGAGTCGAGCATTCAGAATCCGGGGGCAGGGTCGCCTTCGTTTAATACATGAACTAACTTAACTATGTATGGATGCCATTTATGTACTTTCAAGTGCTTCGCAACAGAAGTTTGACTGATGCGGTTATCAGCAGCTATCGCTCGTGAGGTTTCATGCGAATTTTCTTGTAAATGCAACAAAACATTCAATTGAACTTCGGATACTTTGGGGTGGTGCTGCAAATTGTATCTAACATGCCCCAGCTCATCTGGATATTTATTGTTAAATAAAACAAACTTCTTCTACATCCTCTCATAATCAGAATTTCGTTTGTTTGTTTTTGTCAAATAACGAACCATTTCGCACCAATTTGATAGCTGAAACATTTGCAGCTATATCTTTCTATTTTTCTATTTTTTTGTTTTTACAATCAATTAATACATTGTGCCGAAAAAATAATTGTTTCAAAATGATCATTTGTTTCAACGCCTTAATTGAAATAAATGATAAAAGTATCATCAATAAATTTGACAGTTCCTGATTATTGTTCTTCATTGCAATCTCCATTTTTTGTTTTTATCTTTCGTAATTTATATCTCAGGTACCTTCAGTGCGAATGTCAAATTATGCATATTGATGAAATCAGAATTCTCAAATCTATCCAAATCTGCTAGAAAATTGAGAGCGTGCTCTTAAAACAAATGTCGATGACGTCATTACGGAAAGGGTTGGGGGTGAAAGGGTGAAAAAATATTCGCACTAATGAAAATAGGTTTACCTGTCCGAGGATTTCGGCCGCAGATGATCTGGCAGCCATTATCTACTGCATTGCTACAACCTTTATTTAATAAAATTAGGTTATGATAAAATATGATACAATACACGCAGGGGTGTACAAAGTAATCTAAACTATCGTATTTTTATATCACTAGGGGGTCGTTAATGAATTCAATTATTATTATTAGAACAGAAGAAAAGACGCTTCTTGTCAATTTTAAGTTGACATATCTCAGTTATGCAACATTTTTCACATATGACGTACATAGTAATACCATTATTAAAATTCAATTTTCTTTCAACATACAGGGTGTTCTATTAAAAGAAAACGTAACAAAAGATATCTCGAAAAGTTTGCACTCATTTATTTATTTTTTTTTCTGCTTCCATATTTGTAATGAACGGGACAGGTCAAATAAATTTGCTAATTTAAGCAACTCTGTAGCTCTAAAAATAAGAAAGTTAGCAATGGTGCCGACTTACTTTCAAACAGGGTGTATATTTGACTTGGTCGTTGCAAATTTCAAGAAGAATTTGTTACGTTGTAAAATGGTTACACGTTGAGATTCAACTTGTTGCATCAAATAAATAAACAACCGTAACATGTGTACTTAGAGCGCGGTAGGGTAGTTCTTACCTGCGTACACGGGATTTCTAGTAGTTGATTTGTTGTCGTCACCAAGGGACGCAACGTGATACCAACGGCAGCTTTTTATAGTCCGAGAGGGCGTGGAGTAAAAGAGGAAATCCACAAAAAAAAAACAGTATATTTAACAATAATCAACCGGGAGGCGCCAACTGGAGGATACAGACCACAGTATCGACTATAATTCCAACAAAATTAATTCCAGTTTTAAAAAGGCGGAATGTGTCCAAGGCAACAATTCAATGACAGAATAAAAATAATTTACGACAAATAGCAACAAATAAAACGTTAACGTTAAAGTTTGGTTCAAAGTATTTCATCAATTGATCTGAAATATTTTAAAATACAAAATGGTTGTACTCGGTTAACTTAACGTCTAAAGCGCCAAGGTCTTCCGCAACAGTGTACGGGTATTCTGGTTGAGAGAAAGTAGTATTCCGCTCTAAACGCAATAAATTCCGCAAAGTGGTGCGCATGGTTGCTACGGTTTGATCAGAGGTAACCCCGCGAATTCTCAATTCATATGTGAGCTCGTCCTGAGCCAAACGATTAACTTCAAATTTTGTATCCATAGCGGCCAACTTTGAGTACAAAAAAAAAAGATCTCCAAACAGGTTAACACGAAATTTAACAAAATCACAAAACTACCAAAGATTCGTTCGTAAAAACCAGGTTGGGTTGACAAAGGGTCGAAGCAAGGGAAAGAACTCCAAAACAAATTTGATGGGCCCAAAACAAATTTGATGGCCCCACGTTGGGCGCCAAAAATGTGCTACGTACTTCGCAACACGTGACTATCTCTCGCGTGATGTTTGTCGCGATCGGGACGGTCGAACCTATCTGTGTGTGGTCGAAGGGGTATCTCTTCCAAAGTAGTGCCCAGCTCAGGGAGACGGTCGTGGGTACCAAAGTTACGCGGCGAGATAGCCGTAACGATATATATAAAAGGGAGGCGCCACCTAGTGTCGCTTTGCGAGGGAGAGATCTTCCAGACACCCCACTAGGGAAATATTCGGGCAACACGGTAAGATTCAACGTTACAGGTCCCAGGTTCTTAAACGAAATTACCAAAGGGTTCACCTTCTCAAAACAAACCCCCAAAAAGAAAGACCACACCCGTTCTGGTATATAAAGAAATATAATTGGTGTAAAAAAAAACAAATCACATTCCACAAAGCAAGAATTTGCCTAACAATAGGCTGATACAGTGGTACTGAAGGTACGTTACGCTTTACGCGATGGATCCAAGCGTACGGCTTACATGTACATAATAACATCAAAATAATATCCAAAAAGCATACAGGAGAAAAGGAGAAAGTAAATAAAATAAATAAAATAGATAAATTTTTAAAATTATGAAAATTGACACATCAAAAAAAGGGAGAAGAAAAATAAATCCCTGAAGGGGAGTAGGTTAGCCTGAGGGGCTAAACACTCAGTATCTACGCCAGAAGGGCTGAACACCCAGTATATAAGCCTGAGGGGCTGAACAACCAGTGTTAACACGATTTTTACGTTCATTTTAATGAATCACATACACTTGTAAAAAAAAAAAAACAATTGCAATATAAATAAAAAACTTTCATATAAAAAAAGGTAATTGTACCAGCGAAATTTTTCTGCAAACAAACAAAAAGAAATACAGTCCACTATATCGAATCAACATATTATTTTTGGTCCGATCGAGCCGGATTCAAGATTTACAAGAACTAAGCGCATCAGCGAAGAAGAGAAACACCGCATAGAAAACTATCGTTCAGGACTACAGATAAGGCTCTAGAACAGTTCTAGAATTTGTAGGCTGCTATCTGTGTTAAGGTAGTACACATTTATAAAACACATTCATACTTTTATACATTTATTTGCAAAAGAAAATATTTTGACAAATATTTTTACACATTAACACAATTTCTTTGTAACTAGGTTACAATAATTCAATTCATAGTTTTCTGAATTTGAAAAGTCATGCAAGACGTCACATCTACTGAAAAACTTGTGCGTAAACGAGGTACTATTAAATACAAACTAACAAATTTTATAAAATATTTACGCACAGTTCAAGATGCATATGCAAGTGATCAAGTTTTAGCAGAAAAAACAATCATTGAATTGCAAGATCGTAGTAGCAAGTTTGCATCGTTGTTTGAGGAATTTGATGAAACTCAGAGTAAAATAGAATATATTTGCGATGAAGATGACTTAGAAAGGCAATATTTAGAGAGAGAAGATTTCACTGAAAAGCATTCATCCGCAATCACAGACGCAAAATTTATTTTAAAGCAAGTCTGCACACCTGTCATCCAAATTCAAAGCGACAGTATCACTGGCATATCAGATTCCTCAAAACAAAACGGTATTTCTCACAACATTAAACTTCCAACAATTAAACTTGCAAAATTTAACGGTGCATATGATAATTGGTTGGAATTCAAAGATACTTTTGAGTCACTAATTAATTCAAACAAATCAATTGACAATGTTCAGAAGTATCATTATTTACGTGCTTCACTAGAAGGTGACGCACTAAAGGTTATACAGTCTCTAGAATTCTCATCCGAAAATTACATAATCGCATGGGAACTACTTTGCAATAGGTATAATAACATCAGATTGTTAATTAATAATCACATCAAATCTCTGTTTGAATTAAATTCACTTACAAAGGAGTCCTCAAGAGGAATAAGAGACTTGATAGATACCATTTTTAAACATTTAAGAGCTCTTCAAACACTAGAACAACCAACAGAACATTGGGACACTTTGTTGATATTTTTAATTACGTCAAAATTAGACAAATTTACTGTTCGGGAATGGGAAAAAGTTAAAACAGGCAATAATTTCCCAACACTTTCTGAATTCAAGAGTTTTTTGAATTCAAGAGCAGATTTTCTAGAAACACTTGAAATCAATCATAATAAAATTGCCAAAGAACATAAACAGTTACATAATAATATCAAACAAGTTTCGTTAATATCCTCAAATGTGAAATGTCCTGTATGTAATGGGGCACATTTAATTTATTATTGTGAAAAATTCTTAAAATTAAATTTGTCAGATAAATTAAAAACAGTAAAGCAGCTGAATCTTTGTAATAACTGTTTACGTTCAGGCCACACAACTAAAAACTGCAGATCTGGATTTTGTAAAAAGTGCAAAGCTAAACATAACACTTTACTTCATCCAGAATTATTATATACACGTGAACCAATTACATCAAAAACAATTCATCCAAATGCATCAACAACAATTTCGCCACAAGTTAGTTTCACAAGTCATTATCCTAATCAACATGTTCTGCTTTCCACTGTATCAATTTTAGTTCCAGATGTTTTTGGCAACATTCATACTGCAAAAGCTTTACTTGACTGTGGTTCTCAGTCAAATTTTCTTACTTCAAAATTTTGCAAAAAGTTAGGATTAGAAGAACATTCAACAAACATGACCATTGGAGGAATCAATGGCGTTTCATCAGTCATTAAAAAAAAATGCAACATTGTGATATATTCACTCAATTATGAATTTTCTACTAATCTTTGTTGTTTTATTTTGCCCACAATTACAGGTAATTTGCCTTCATTCACTATCAACACCAGCTCATGGAATATTCCAGCCAACATTCAATTGGCAGATCCTCAATTCACCGAGCCTAGTGAAATAGATGTACTTATTGGTGCAGGTATTTTTTGGAATATTCTTCATCATCAAAGAATTCAGTTGGGTAAGAATATGCCAGTTCTTCAAAACACAGAATTCGGTTGGATTATATCAGGTACCATCTCAGAATCCATTTCAAAAATTCATTGCAATTTTTCTAAAACTCACAGCAATCTTGATTCTGAATTGCAGAAATTTTGGGAGATAGAGGAAATTAATAACGAGCATTCTATGTCTTCCGATGATGTTTATTGCGAAAAACATTTCCTAGAAACGTTTTCTAGAAATGAAGAAGGACGGTTCATTGTTCGAATACCACTAAAACATTCTGCTTCTAATTTAGGTAACTCAAAACCATTATCAATTAAACGTCAACAACAATTAGAACGTAAATTTTCATACGATTCTAATCTAAAATTTCAATATTCTCAATTCATAAAAGAATACATAGATTTAAACCACATGTCTCAAGTAAATTTAATTCCTTCCAATACAGCATATTTTTTGCCACATCATGGTGTTTTTAGACAAGAAAGTTTGACTACTAAACTAAGAGTAGTCTTTGATGGATCAGCGAATTCTGATTCAGGTTGGTCAGTTAATGATTTACAATTTACAGGGCCACCCATTCAGAATGAAATATTTTCTATACTCATAAAATTCAGACAACATCCTTTTGCAGTTTCGGCAGATATAGAAAAAATGTATAGGCAGGTCGTCATTCATCCTGATGACAGACATCTTCAAAATATTGTTTGGAGATTTAGTTCAGACGATCCAATTTCCATTTACACTTTAAATACAGTTACCTACGGCACTAGATCTGCTCCGTATTTAGCCATAAGATGCTTAAAGCAGTTGGCTCATGAATATCAAACAAAATCTTCTTTCGCATCTTCAATAATAAAAAATGATTTTTATGTTGATGATCTCATAACAGGTTTTGATTCTGAAACAGTTGCAATCAATGTATGTAAAGAAATTGCATCAATTCTAAATTCAGCATGTTTCCCATTAAGAAAATGGAATTCTAATAGTCAGCTTTTCTTGCAAGAGTTTCAAAATGAAAATGAACCTGTGAGTGTTTTAAATTTAGGAGATAATGAGTTTTCAAAAACTTTAGGAATAAAATGGTACAGTAAATCTGATACATTAGGTTTTCAAATCAAAAATTTTGAAAATTCTTTATCAATTAATAAACGATCAATCTTATCTGACGTAGCAAGGATTTTTGATCCATTAGGTTTGTTAAGCCCATGCACTATTTTCTCAAAAATAATTATTCAAAAACTATGGTCTCTTAAATTAGATTGGAATGATCCTATTCCAGACGATTTGAAAGCTACGTGGATACGATTCAGAAATAATTTAACAAAATTAAATCAACTCAAATTAGATAGGCACGTCATTTGTAAAAATTCTACAGAAATCGAATTACATGGTTTCTGTGACGCGTCACAAAACGCATACGGTGCGTGTGTATACGTTCGCAGCATCGATCAAAAAGAAAAGATTTTAATTAATCTCTTATGCGGAAAGACAAAGGTTGCTCCACTGAAATGTTTAACTATGCCAAGATTAGAATTGTGCAGTGCTTTGTTGTTAAGTCAATTAATTAACAAAGTACAAAAATCATTCACTATCGAATGCTCATATCATCTATGGTCAGATTCTCAAATAATATTACACTGGATTAACTCTCCATCTCATTCATTACCAATTTTTGTAAGAAATCGCATTTCTAAAATTCAAGAATTAACACAGATTAGTAATTGGAAGTACATAAACACAAAAGATAATCCTGCCGATCTTACATCACGAGGAATTTCTCCTGAAAATTTACTCAAGTCTCAATTGTGGTGGAACGGCCCTTCATGGTTGTCTCTTCCAACTAATCATTGGCCATCATCCGCATTCTCAATTTCAATTAAATATTCTAAAAATAATGTTTGCTCAGCTACTGTTGAAAATAATTTTCAGATATTCGAAAGGTTTTCTAGTTTGAATAGGTTGAAAAGAACAATGGCATACATTTTACGATTCATCTTAAACATTAAGAAACAAAAATCTGAACGGCCGTACGGATATTTGACTATTGCAGAATTAGATCTCAGTATGAAACAATTAATAAAATTGTCACAACAAGACAGTTTTCCTCAAGAAATTAATTTATTACTAAATAATAAAAATTTAAAGCCAAAACACAATTTATTATCCCTTGCTCCGTTCATTGATACTGAAGGTTTATTAAGAGTCGGTGGTCGATTAAAAAACTCTTATTTAGATTTTGCTCAGAAACATCCTTTGATTTTATCGGGAAAACATCGTTTAGCAAAACTAATTTTTGAAAATACGCATATAACATTACTTCATGCAGGTCCACAATTGTTATTATTTACAGTAAGACAGCATTTTTGGGTTACATCTGGAATGAGTGTGGCTAAGTCAGTAGTGCGAGGTTGCATCAGATGTTTTAAATCTAAACCAAAATCTTTTGATCAAATAATGGCAAATTTGCCAAAAGAAAGAGTTACAGTTAATAATCCATTTTATATCACGGGAATAGATTATGCAGGGCCTTTTAATATAAAAGATCGCAAAGGTCGAGGTTCAAAGACTATAAAGGGCTACATTTGTCTTTTCATCTGCTTTTCTACTAAAGCTATGCATCTTGAACTTGTGACAGATTTATCAAGCGAAACATTCCTTGCTGCTTTGAGAAGATTTGCATCACGAAGAGGCAAACCAGCTCATTTATATTCAGATAATGCAACAAATTTTATCGGAGCAGCTAAGAAACTATCTGCCTTGCATGAATTTTTCTCAAACTCTAAAACAGAAATAACAAATTATTGTACAAATGAAAATATAACCTGGCATTTTATTCCCCCAAACTCGCCTCATTTCGGAGGGCTTTGGGAATCAAACATAAAAAACATAAAACATCATTTATCAAGAGTAATTAATGACACAAAATTAACATATGAAGAATTTTACACAATCTTAACACAGATAGAAGCAACTTTAAATTCTAGACCTTTATACCCTCTGTCATCGGATGTTGATGATCTGCAGCCACTAACTCCAGCTCATTTCTTGATTGGCAAACCATTGACTGCTATTCCGGAACCGCAATTGCTGGACACACCAACAAACAGGCTGTCGCGTTTCCAGTTACAGCAACAGTTGGTACAAAGTTTTTGGAAGCGGTGGTCACAAGAATATTTGTATCATCTGCAAGAAAGAAAGAAATGGAAGAGCAAAAATCCAGGGCTAAAGATTGGAAGTTTGGTAATAATCAAACAGGATAACTTACCTCCTTCCCAGTGGCTCCTTGGAAGAATAGTAGAGCTTCATCCCGGTGACGACAACGTAGTTCGAGTTGCTACAGTCAAGACTCATAAAGGCAATTTCAAGCGAGCAGTAGCGAAGTTGTGTCCCCTTCCAGTACCTGAAAATGGCAGTAGTGACAGTGAAATTGTGCATGTTAAAAACAGTTAAAATAATTCATTTTCATTATTACAATCAGTTCATACTTACCTGCAATTTATGAATATTTGAACACTTTCTTAAAAAAAAAAAAATGTTCAAGGCGGGGAGCTATGTTAACACGATTTTTACGTTCATTTTAATGAATCACATACACTTGTAAAAAAAAAAAACAATTGCAATATAAATAAAAAACTTTCATATAAAAAAAGGTAATTGTACCAGCGAAATTTTTCTGCAAACAAACAAAAAGAAATACAGTCCACTATATCGAATCAACAACCAGTATGTTAGCCTGAGGGGCTGAACACCTGGTATATAAAATAAAACAGAACCAGTAACAGAAACTCGGCGAAGCCAGAAGCGTCAACCAAAAGGACCTAGACGCGCAACGAAATGAAATGCGTAAAACAGAAGAGGATTTTAAAGAGCAAAAAAAAGGCAACTTATCGTAAGTCCAAACTATAACTGATAATTAAAAAAACAAGGGAAAATCACACAATGTACAACACGAGAGAAAAACCAAACATATCCACGTTCCTCGATGTACCTTAAAGCTTCTCAAAACCAAAGCGAGAAAACACGTGGCGATCTGAACAAGATGGCGGCGCAAAAGAAGAATTCGCACGAGGCCGGTTATAACATCCGTCCGCATCAGCGTGGGGTAGCACGGTTCACCCAACAAAATCTGAGGAGGCCAAATCCCACAGGGGTAGCCGATTTTCACAACCAAAATTGAATCTTAATAATTGTTAAATGTAATTATTACATTTTACAGTCTTTCATAAAAAAATGTATTAAATATTGTAGAGAATTATTTTGAATTTCCCGCTCTGCCGGCGATCTCGCGCCACCCAACATACAGTTGGCAATAGTGTTAATAAGATGTTTAATGTCGGAAGAAGTGAATTGTTTTGTTACATGTAAAGCAAGTATAAAATAAAGACCAAGTTATTTTGCTAAATGGACCACGGTGATTATTTTTACCAACCCAAAGGTGCTCCCGACAATATAAGGAAAAATGTTATATTTAAATAAAAATAACTTAACTTAAATTGGACAACTAACACAAATATAAACTCTTTGGTAAATTAAGGAACAATAATTATTAAATGTAATTATCACATTTTACAGTGTTTCATTGATAATTTCAATGCTTTCGTTGCAATTATTAATCTCGTCATTTTAATGCTGTGATCATCTTTATAAATATTAAATGTAAATAATTCATACATTTTCTCACTAGGTTTGATATTCTGGCAGCAAAGTTGATGATTTGAAAAGTAAATTCTAATTCTCAAAATTGAATCCAATGTCTCTAATTTCATGCTATTTCTTAGCCTGCATTTAACCAAATTCATGATAGAAAAAACACGCTCCACAACGGCATTACTGAGAGGTAAAGACAATAACTTTAATGCAAATTCTGACAAGGATTTAAACATAGGTTGACCTCCTGCATTTTTGTATTTATTAACGTAACTCCAAAATTGAATTGAATCAGTAGGAATTTCTGAACCAAAATTATCTTTCCAGTTTATATTACCCAAATTACGCCATTCGTTTTCCAAATCATCTAATTGAACTCCAACTTCTTTTAACTCTAAAGGAAATTCTTCGAATGATGGTCTAACCTGATTTAAACACACGAGCGGAGAGAGATTTCTTAAAGTTTGTAAAGTACACAGATTTTCTGGTAATTTATCAACTAGTTTTTTAGCTAGAGTCTTAAGAAAATAGAAGCATTTCAACTGTATGTTTTCTTTATCTTGTGAGTCCAAAGATTTATTTTTTAATTCTTCAGAAAACGTGAAACCATAATCAACACTGTCTAAATTTAAGAATGCTAAATCGTTATCTAAAGCTGTCTTTAGTTTCCTTATTCTAACATTAACATCAGTATCACTGTTACAAAGAAAAAGTGATTTTAATAGTCTACGACAAATATTTAAAACAAGTGTTAATAATGATTCAAATGCTTTATAAAAATCTGCATTAGTGTGTTGAAAAAACAAATTAACAGTATGCAGGTTTTAACAATGGCCTGAGGAGTATTAAATATAAATATATACTGTCATCCTTATACATTTCCTCTAATGTGCGAAAAGTGTAACACTTTTCATTTTTATTGAACATTGTAAAATTGGTCTGTAACTCTAACCATTGATCTAATATCACAGTAATAGATTTATATCTAGACAACCATCTTGTTGTGGATAATTGCACAATATGATAATTTTTCTCTTTTCCTGTATTTATTAAATCAAGAACCTTCTTATATTCATACCTTCGGACAGCACTAATATGAAACCAGTTATAAGTTTCTCTCAGCAAATAATCAACACTAGCAGGTAAGTCTTTTGCTGCAGCTTCAGCACACAAGTGAATAGAATGACACACACACGCATTTTATAATTTGTAACGTTGGTACATCTTTCTTCAATAAAGTAAATAGCGATTTATTTTTACCACATAAATTATTTGCCCCGTCTGTTGCTATTCCTAATAATCGAGATAAAGGTAAGTTATTTTTTTTTAAGAAACGTTTTATAGCTTCATATAAGTCTTCTGAACATGTCCTAACAACACTTATTAAACCTAAATATTCAGTTATCATTTTAGTCTCAGTTTTACTATAATACTTCAAACAAATGCAAAGGTATTTATTAATACTTACATCAGTGGATTCGTCGATAATAAGTGAATAATATACATCAGAAGAATTTATGTCATTGATAATTTCAATCAAAATTGCAGGGGACAAAACATGCTTTATAAGTTTTGTACACTTTGTACGACGTAGCCTCAAATTTTCAATAGGGCTGCCACTTCCAATGCTTTTTATGAACTCACCAAGATGATCAATTGCTTTTATTGAAGTGTGCATAGCAATAAAAGCTGATAATTGCAAGTCAATGGTCTTTTGCATTCTTGATATTGATGACTCGGTAGTTACCCCAACTGCTGTCAAAACATTTTATTTTGAAATGCCCGTGTCTGTGGATTTTCCTGCCAGAACAGTTTTATCCCTATGTGTTTTTGTTTTTGAATGTTTTATCAAATCAGCCCTTTGTGCCCATAAATCAATTCTACAAACTGTGCAGTGAGCCTTATCAGGATCTAAACGCCCCCGTTTTAACCAACCTACAATTTGTCTTTTGAGAACGCAAGTAACCAATAAATTATTTAGATTTTTACCTCGAAAAACGGCATCTTTCTCCCATTCTTCATTATATTTTTTTCATACTTAGAGAACTTTCCCATGCTGTCAGCAATATTGTTATATACTATTTGTGTCGTTTGGTCTCTAGAGCAAATTTTCCTACCCCCTTATACCAACCCAACACCGCCAGCCTTGGTCGAAAAGTAGCGAGAAAGCTTGGATTTCTTAGGTTAAGTCACGAGCACGATATAGAGAAAACTGGTACGCTCACTCGCCGCCATTTTCAGTTTAAAATTTTGAGCAAGTTGAGTATATTCGCTATAGTTTATTTTTTAACTAGGAGGAGTAATTTAAATTTGCCCGCCAAAAACTCCTACATGTTATTGGCCGTTTGACATCCCGTTTCACACCATCCTTCAATTTAAATGTAAAAATTAATGGGCGCGTTCAGCGGATGCGTTGCTTACTCAGCAGTCGTTTGTGATTGGCTGTTACCTTCACGTGAGCCAATCAAAATCGATTGCTGAGTAAGCAACTCAGCCGCTGAACGCGCCCAATGTTTTTCATAATTTATGTGATAGTTTCCGTGAGTTTTACATCAGTAAGCAAATTTGTTGCTAAAACTCGTTGTTTTAAGAATTTGCAAACTTTCTAAGCACACTTAATTAATTTCTGATTTAGTTTTACAATGTCATTCTACCTACAACAGTGCGACAACTGTCACTCCTCCTAGTTTAAAAACAAACTATAGATGGCAGAACCGTATCGCGGACTGTCATTTTTATCAAATTCCGCAGCCGCTTCTTGTGGGGCTCTTGTTCTATATAGGTTCTTGTGGTAAACACAAAACACATGGGCAGAGATAAACAGAGGTAAACAGTACGCAACAAACTGCTTTGAGGTTAGATACTGCATTTTAAATTTTAACTATGAATTTAAAGCGAAGTTGTCAGGCATAGAAATTTTAATTTAAAGAGGGTATGTATTGGCGAATAATTTAATTCGTTTTCTAATTTAGTTACATTGCAGTCAAAATAGAATGACTCCTCAGAGTTAATTTGTATTGAAGCGAGATTTTAACATAAACATGAACTCATCGTAAGATTGCTAGCTAACCTGGAATATCCACCAATCTAACTGGCATTAAACTGACCGACGTACTGATTAAAATGTACTCAATACGATTGGATATAAACTCACAAAAGTACCTATCTAGCAACATCAGTTATGCATGCAAGTGACACCAAAAGTGCATAAAGTTAAAACACCTAAACGTTACTGCAGCTTGTTTCCTTCAAGTTTGATGACCTTGCAAATTAATTCCGTCGAAGCTGAAAATATCAAGTGTTATGTGAGAGGCACATAACCTTCTTTATATTATTTCTAATTTAATAAACATGTTGTTTAATGTGATTACATCCCTTATTCCAAGATTACCGTAAGAGTAGCACTTGTCTTCATTTGCATCACAAATTTGAAAAAGCTGATGATGATGACCAACGTAATGAAAGTTTATCTATGTTTCACTCTGGCTCTTTCAGAAAATAAAATGATTTATTAATCTCAAAGAAACTGACAATGAACAGTGAAGCAAATAGCGTCTTCGATTCATTTGCACTGGTTGCAGTCAGAGTACTTGCATCTTGTAATAACACAAGATGAAGATACTCGTTGTGCGTTGATTCAATGCCAGTGAATCAAAAACATTAGTAGATATTTAAAGCATCATTACATTTTCAGTTAACCAGAATAAACTGCTGTCAAACCGCTCAGTAAATTTGGGTTACAGATGTAGACTTACGATTCATACCATTCATTATGAAATATCGTTAATTATAGATTTTGGAAAGGCTTCAAGAATGAACCAAAATGCAGGTGTCACAATATTAAAGCAACATTTTGTGTGCTTGATACATTTTCAAAAAAAATTTGTAAAAAATCGTTAAGTCAGTGGAAATGAAATCATTCGAAGAACACTGACAGATGATGCTATTCCTCAACTAAATGTATGCTCCTACTAATGCTAATCTCACATTGCCCTTTCTTCCACCACTACCAAACAGATACAAGAAACAAATAATACCAATAGCCTCTGAAAGGTTTGTAAAAATTATAGCAAAACGTACTTGCTCGTAACATTAGTAAATATCTTTCTACATCTGTTTGATTGCTTGCTAAATTTGACACTCGCCGTTTATTCTTTATTTCATTACACACCAACCAAAGTTTGCCATTAATACACACGTAAATACTGAACATACGTCGCCTACAACCGTACAACCTACGAGGGTACATTAATGACGTTTAGTGTCAGTCCTTCATACATTGGTGTCATCTAGCGGTAAAATTTAAATCACGTAACTAGGCACTACTTTTGACTTCCTCGTTTTGTATGGGGAAGATAGACAAGTGCGCGTAATAGTGTTCTTTATATCTTGGTCACGAGTCACAGGATAAGTTGAACTTTGGATGCGTTCAACCAATTTCAGCGCAGCGCTATGTTGTGGCCGCGGCCGCTGTGTAGCAGTACATGCGTTCAACTAGAGACAAAGGTACGTTGCGCTTTGTGTACGCCAAGAAACGCTATTGTCACCCAAATCGCAGAAGAAAATAAATAATATCGCCCAACTTATCGCATGTTGCAAATGAAAAATTATTGTCGTAATTGTTATATTTATATCGCCCAATTTGCGATAAATCGCCCATACTGGCAGCACTGATTCGATCTCACCACACTGTGCATCTGCGCACACGTTCTTTTCATATTCGTGTCTTTTTTCAACTGACCGACAAGCTCTAAGCTGATCCGATTAGCCCCGATAAATAAAAAATAGTTTTCTTGAAAACAACGTAATTGAATCTGATGGTTAAGGTGCAATTCAAAGTTACATCTTCAAAATAACACGACGCTTTCTACATTTGTTGTTGCTGTTTCAATCATTTTATGAAAACGTTTAAGCTTTCATTTCAAATTCGCGTAGATATTATCGCATATATTACACAGGCATATTCGTACAACAGTAACGAAGACGAAGTGATAGTTTAAAATTATATCGTATTTTTTTTAGACTACAACCCTTGTCGACTTAAGAGGCTCGACGCACGCGCAATAATCACATCTGTCTATACTGCTATAAACGGCAATACATTAAAACATCACAAGTCTTGTCAAACGTTTATTTTTCATTAAGTGTCATTAAATGTTTAAAAATATATAAAATATCTTGGTACTGTAACAAAAAAGAACAAAAAATATTAACATCACCGATCACCTTTTTTTATAAAAATAACAACTCACGCTGAGTTACTACCTCCTCGACGTCGTTGACGACGTTGTCGGTCATCGTCACGTGACGGTGTCCGACGATGACGACGACGTCTTCGGGCACCCTCTCGCTCCCGTTGAACGCATGATGGTCTGTAAGAAAAATTACTGTTTACAAAAAATTCCCGCTGCCATAAAATGCACATTCTTCCTCGCAAGTACAATTATTAACTTGGACAAAAATTCGTCAGATAATTAAAACAATTGCTATCATTTTCGGAACAGAACGGACAAAGTCAACGTAACCGTATACCGTATACGGTATCGTTCTTCGTCTTTGATTCAGAAGTGCGTCCCGACATTTTCAGAACGAATAAAACATTGCAGTAAAGCGGACTCCTTTTCGCATATTTTTTTGTTTTTTTCTTTCCACCAAGAGCGTTAGTTGATCAGTTAAGTCACAGACTGATGATAACTCCTGTTGTTCTCTCCTGTTCTACTCATCCTGAAAATATCGCCAGAAAATTGCGAATCACGGTGCGCGTTCCTGAACAAAAACTGACAATTTCTTTTCCCAGCAACAATCGTTTTAATTCCTTACTCGCTGACCCTTTTCAACATGCGATTACTTACGTTTTTTTCTCTTTCGGCGGCCGTCGGCGGCGGCGCCACCGCCGCCCCTTCCGCCGAAGGGGCCCTCGCCCCTCCCCGCAAAGGGGGCGCCACCCCTCCCGACGAAGAGGCTTCACTGCAAGGAAAATTACATTAAAAAAAGCCTCGTTGCCATGAACTTCGGATTTTTGCCTCCAAATAAAATTATTGCATTTGAAAAACAAAAAAGAAAATTCATCCAATTTGTACTTTTTTTCAACAATACTTTCAAAACCCTGTTCGCCTGTTACCCTTTTGACATGTGATTACTTACGCGGGCTTCTTCGGGGAGAGCCGTCTCGCCCGCGGCCCCACCCTCCGGCGGTGTGTCACTGTAAAGAAAATTACATTAAAGAAATAAAAACTTGGCACTGCGACGAATTTGAGCTTGAAAAGGAAAAAAAAAATTCCTCCGGTAATTAATTCAAACGTTCGACGAAAAACCGAATACGATTTAAAAAAAAAACAATTTGATGTCTGTAAACACCTCTTCGAGCTATCTTTAACGTAGAATTCATCACTCTTTCTTATATTCGACTAAAACACACGCATTTTCCGTTGCAAAGTCAACTTGCAGTTTCTTTGTACGGAACGACCCCTATATTTTTACAATGCAATGAGAAAAGATAATGAGCACTATAACTTTCAATGAAATAAACGGCACGTCGTCGCTTATTTAAAGTGACCTTTTAAAAAATTTGCTACCGTAATTAATCTGCAGTACGGTTGAATTCTTACGCTCTAATTCGAATTTTTTAGCGGACAATGCTGCTCACTTCATTTCGATCAATTTTAAACATCGTATTATCCTTTGCTCAACTTTTCAAAATTGGCGGTAAAGACCGGGGGCGTGGCTTACTTCAACGCCATGCCACAAATGGAACGATAGAAAATACGGGCCGAGAACGCCGGAAATACATAACAAAAAACGAAATAAACCGCGAACCAACAACGACCGATCGCTTCCGTATCACTCAAGCCACCGGATAGCAACAATTTTCGGACGGTTCTTCCGGATAAACCCACAATAAAATAAACGACGGAAAAAATTTACTCACCCGCTCTTTTTGTCGGCCATCTTGCTAATGAAAACAGGTGTACCACCACAAAATAACACACCTGTCAGAGTGGCGCTTAAATTATCCACATTCCAAAATGAAACGCAATTAAATTGCGAAAGAAAGTGAGCCAAACCGCTTTCGAAAACTTCAGTTGATCAGACTGTTCTCGCGGGGCAAGGTCGTCTACAATGATCTGCAGCCGGATTCAGAACTCGAGATTCGACTCGAATCCCCACTATTTTGTTCGATACTTCGATCCGTAAAGAATCACGGAATTCAGAACTGAATGTCGCATCGAAAGATAGGTCATGTGATTGTCGAATCTTCCTCTAGTCAGTTCGACGTTATCTTCGTACATTTTACTAATATTAACGCGTTTATTTTCCACGAAGAACTGCTTCTTTGCACGTAATATTAACAAATATTTATGTTTGAATAGAAATTCGGTGATTTGACATAAATTTATGTATTTTTTATCCGTATTTTTTTAATAATTATTAAGATTCAAATACGCATTTAAGGGGAAAGAAATACTCGGCCGATATTAGATATGAATATGAGTATTATGAGTAATTTATTAATGTTTGCGTTGAAACGAATATTCAAAAATTTTCGTTAAACCTTTTAAAACTTCCTATATTCGTTAAAAACTACGCAGCACAAGGTCGTAATGCAGCTGAAGATATACCTGTTTTTCAAATTCACGGAAAGCGATTTATTCTTTGAACCGAAACATGTGCGTTTTATTATGTTGCCTGTGGTACAATGAAATTCTGACAATATTTTATACTGTGGTATTTTCTATTTGTTTTCGGTGGGATACACTTCGATATTGTATTTCTTCAACATTGAAAGTTTCATACAAATGATATTCATTGCGAGATAATGGTAAATTTTATGATAGAAAATAAGCATTTGGCGCGAGGACAATTTAGCGGTCCAGACGGGAAAAAAAAAAGGCACGTGAATTATGGGAGAGTTTAACGAATAAATTAAATGCTGCAGGGTACGGAGAACGTCCAAGAGAAAAATGGCAAAAGGTAAGTAAAATAAGTTATGTACTACAATTTTATAAGAAAAAGTAATGTGAGTTCTTTTTTATTGATATTGATAATTTATTTTTACTGTACAGGCTTGGACAGATTTGAAATCTAAAGCAAGGCATCATGCAGCAGAATTAAGATTCCAGAATGCTGCAACAGGTGGTGGACCACAAACTGTTCGGCCTTTGTCAGAATTAGAAGAAAAAATTCTGCAGATATTTGGGTCCAGGAGCAAAAACACCTGAACATGGTGTACATATTAAATTAGTTATTAATTGTTAAAATTAGAACTGATTTAAAATATGTCACAGTTATATGTTACATTTTAATTAGTTACGGACACAAATGCCAAGCATCAGCAGAGTTGAAGTAATCGAGACTGCTGAAGATGCAAGCTCTAATCGAGTTCATTCTGTAGGCCCAACTACTCCAGTCAAAAAGCGAAGAACGGCTCAAATGGAAGAAGCATCTCATATTGAAGGCCTTTATGTTGAAACCATAGAGCTACTCCAAGATATTAATAATACACTTAAAACTGGTCTGTTGGGTGTGACACAGTCGATCAATGCACTAACAGAGATTCTAGAAAAAAACTTTAAATAAATAAAAATTACGAAAATTTTAATCCTGTTTTTTATTGACTTATTAAAGTGCAAACCTTAAAATTCATTGAAACAAAATTACTTAAAATTAACAATTTATAAGTTGCAGAAACATTTGTTTGTTCAAACTAAATGACAAAATGGTAATAATTTGTAAACCAAGTTTATAAAAAAAGTTCTTAATGTTTCTAATACAATTCAATGTAAAATAAACTTAAATCAAAGTAAAAAAATATTTATTAATAGAATAGTAACGGAAAAATGTTATATACTAACAAACTACTATTTACATTTTAATATTACAGAAAATATCGGTTTATTACCACACCGTTGCGAGCAATTCGCCCAGCATTTAGTAAATTATTTTGTACTGCATTTCCATCATTATTCTGCATATGTTCTTCTACATATTGCTCATTCACTTGTATATTGTCATTTAAACACATATTATGTAAAGTGCAACAAGCATTAACAACAATACCGATAAATTCCGGACTGTATCTTGCACTTCTTTCTTTTGATACGCACCTAAATCTTGATTTTAACAAACCAATACAACGCTCAATGCAATTTCTGGCAGAAGTATGAGCATTGTTGTATCTCTCTTCTGGTGAATTTCGCAGAACATTATTGAAAGGAATCAGCAAAAATGGCTGCAAAGGGTAACCAGAATCGCCTAGCAACCAGGAATTTCTTTCTCCCTCATAGTTCTGCCTTACAAATCTATGAACTTCTGAAGTACGCCAAATAAACGAATCATGTACACTTCCGGGAAAATTGGCATTTACATTAAGTATTTTTAAATTCGCATCACATATTAGCTGAACATTTTTCGAATGAAAACCTTTCCTATTCATATAGTTGTGGCCTTCTTCTGCAGGACATAAAATGGCCACATGCGTACAATCCACAGCACCAATCACACCTCCGATACCCCATTTATTCAAAAAGTCCACTTTCACTTCATCACGTTCTCTTCTTACTTGTGGAAATTTTATGAAATTGTTTGACAGATGGTTGTCAATAGCAAGTGTCACTTCATGTATGGCTCTGTGCACTGATGTTTGACTCATGCCAAATGAAAAATCTTGTCCAATGCTTCTTTGGTAGCATCCCGTAGTATAAAAACGCAGGGTTGCTAATACTCTTAATTCTAAACTCACTGCAGTACTATGTCCTGCACCATGTAAATGTGGTCTTAACAATTCAATCAAATTATTAGTGACCGGAATTGTTAAACGAAACAGCTCCTTGAATCGTTCCTCAGGCATATTAAACGGTTCACTACTTTCTCTTATTGTTCTTCTTTGCAATCGGAATTGCTGATTTCGTTCAGCTCTTTCAGCTTGTAATGGAATATTATATTTCATTACATTTTATGGAAAGTTCCCGCGGTGCATCCGGTGCTGATTTAGCGTCTAAAGACAAGCGCAACGGATGCGCCGCGAAGCCAGGGAAAAATTGCTGAAAGGAATAAAAAAGTAACATGTAGAGTACGTATCGAGTCTTCACTAAATAAAGATGCATAAGTTAAGACATAAAGTGGTTTCACTGAGAAACAAAACTTTGCAGTAAAGAAGTGAAAAACATTTCTTTATTATTTATATATAACATTGAACAAATCCGAGAAAGGTTCATTATTATTTATTACATGGCGATCCTGCCATTAAAGTACTGTGAAGTGTAAAGTGTAAACGAAGAAGAAGTTTCCAAAATGGGTTGCTACCCATTTTGGAAACTTCTTCTTCGTTTACACTTTACACACAGTCGAGAAAGGAAAAGGAAATAATAATCGCACAAGCTGGTAGCAGTGGTGGTACTACAAAATTGGTAGTCGTTACAATTATATTATTTATTTGGCGTCGATGCAAGAAGGCATGGTTGAAGATCAGAAAAGAAGTTTACAAGAGATGGTCCCGGCTGGTCCTCATCTCGCCGTTGTAGGTGACAGTGTGTAAATAGTACGCAAATCGTGAGATAAACTAAGGTCAGTTAAACATACGTTCATTTGTTTTTTATATAAATGAGTATACTAGTTAAGTTTAAAGCATTATATGATGAACTTCAGTTGTTTAAAGCTAATAGAGTTAAAGATAATAAAGATAGACGAGAAAATTTAGAATTAACTCAGAAAAGATTAATAGATTTAGAACAGTTTTCAGTTAGGTTAGGCAACCTAAGAGTAGAATTTGGTAAGGATGTGGCAAATATTGATGTAACTAGTAAAGTTAAGATTTACATTGAAAAAATTAATTTAATTATTAATGATATTCATTGTATGCTTCAGGATAGGTTAAACATTCATTCTGAAATGGGAGAACAATTTAATTTAAAAACTGCGGGTAGTTTGTTACCATCTATGGATGGAAATGAGGACACAACCAAAAAATTAATAGATTCAATCATATTATACGCAGGGTTATTAGAACCAGGCAGCATAAAGCATTTAATTAATTTCGTTTTAAAAACTCGCCTCTCTGAAAATGCTAAAATTCGGTTGAATAAAAAATACGATACCGTAGATTCACTTGTGAGAGATATTAGAGAAAATTTTATTACGAAAAAATCAGCTACAACACTTTCAAATCAATTGCATCAATCGCGACAATTGAACAAATCCATTGACGAATTTGGTAGCGAAATCGAACAACTATTTAGCGATTTAACATTAGCTCAAGCAGGAAATGACGAAAATTTATTAATTTCATTGCGACCGGTGAACGAAAAAATTGCTATAAATTCTTTTTGCAATGGTATAAGAAACCATGAATTAAGAACTATCATCAAATCTCGAAATGTCACCACATTAAAAGAAGCTATTAGTGTGGCAATTGATGAAGATAAGAATAAACCCTCATCATCAAATGTTTTTTATTTCAATAACCGCGGAAATACTAACAGAGTTCGAGGTTCTAGAATGAATTCTAAACCATCTTATAAACGCAATCAAAATTCTTCACAACAATATGTCAAAACACCTCAAAATTTCAGACGTTCCTTTAATTTAAATACCGAAAACCGTAATACCAATATTAGTCGTTCACATAATTTTAATCAAGCTCGGGGACAAAGACGATCATCGCAAGGGATAAACCGAGTTCAAGCAAGTAATCGAGGGCGTACGGCAAATCGTGGCAATGCGTTTTACGTGGAACCAGTAGATACTTCATCCAGCGATAATCGGTTTTTTCGAGACTAAAACTATCGGAACTGTAATTTTGAATTTGAACGGTATGAATTATATCAAGCTGAAATATGAAGACACTGAATTACTATTTCTTTTGGATACAGGTGCAAGTGTTAGTATAATTTTTAAAAAAAATTTAAAACCTAATGAAATTATTGACACCTCTAGGCAATTAACTATTAATGGGATTACAGGATCAACAAAATCAATTGGATCAGTTTGTGTTTCTTTACAGTTAGAAGACGATAAATTTAAACATGAATTTCATGTCGTAAAAGATTTTAGATGTGATTTGAATGGAATTATCGGATCAGATTTCTTAACAGAACACAATGCTATTATCGATTTTGAAAAATTTTTATTCACATTTTGGAATAGCAAACGTAAATGCACAACCCCCTTGGAATCTAAATATGACATTTTTACAACAATTCCCCCGCGTTGTGAAACTATCCAATATTTTTGGGTTGATAATAATCAAGATTGTGTAGTGTTACCGAATAAAATCTGTGAAGGTGTATTTACCGCAGGCATTATTGCAAGACCAAGGTCACATATTATTCCAGTTCGTATACTAAATACTAACGATAAAGAAATTAAAATTAGAAATTTTAAACCAGATACACTACAATTATCAAATTTCGAACTATATAATTTTGACAGCAATGAATTATCACTTGACAGAGTAAATAGTGTATTAGATTTAATTAACATTAAACATTTAAATAAAGAAGAAAAAGATTCAATTCAAAAAATTTGCGCAAAATATTCTGATGTTTTTCTTTTAGATAATGATCCAGTAACAGTCACAAATATTATGAAAGAAACTATTAAATTAAAAAATGACGCAAAACCAGTCTATGTTAAACCGTATCGTTTACCGCAAGCCCAAAAGTTCGAAATAAATAGACAAATAAGTAAAATGTTAAGGGACGGTATTATTGAAGAGAGCAAATCAAATTGGTCAGCTCCTTTATTAATTGTTCCAAAGAAAGGCGACTCCAATGGTAACAAAAAATGGAGAGTCGTAGTTGATTACAGACTGTTAAATAAAAATATCGAAGATGATCGGTTCCCTTTGCCTAATATTACAGAAATGTTGGATTCATTGTCGGGAGCTTTTTATTTTTCTCATTTAGACCTTTCTCAGGGTTATTATCAGGTTGAGCTAAAACCATCAAGTAGGAAATATACAGCTTTTACTACTAATGAAGGTCAATTTCAAATGACTCGTTTACCAATAGGGCTTAAAACTAGTCCTAGTTCTTTTTCAAGAGTTATGACTATCGCGAAGTCCGGATTAAATTTTGAATCATGCTTCGTATATCTTGACGATCTTATTGTATTTGGAAACAGTTTACAAAACCATAATCAAAATTTAATAAAAGTTTTTAACAGATTACGATACGTCAACTTGAAATTAAATCCTACGAAATGTCAATTTCTGAAAAAGGAGATTTTATATTTAGGGCATGTTATTTCGTCGGAAGGCATTTCCCCCGATCCAGATAAAATTTTTGTAGTTCAAAATTATCCAGTTCCCACTAATGCAGATGAAACTAAACGATTTGTAGCTTTTGCAAATTATTATCGTAAATTTATACCGAATTTTGCGCAGATCGCAAACCCTTTAAATAAATTAAGTCGCAAGTCTGTACAATTTCATTGGGATACAGAATGCCAGAATTCTTTTGAATCTCTAAAAAATTCATAATTGAAGTTTGTTCTTGTCCGATGAAAATAGTAAGTACAAAGTTTTTTTAATCTCAAACCGGTTTGAGATTAAAAAAACTTTGTACTTTCTAAAAAATTCCTTAATTAGCCCACCCATTCTGCAGTATCCAAATTTTTCAGCGGAAAATGAATTTATTTTACAAACGGACGCCTCAGGTTACGCGATAGGCGCAGTTCTTTCAAATTCAGACGAAAAACCAATTGCCTATGCCAGTAGAGCATTGAATAAGGCTGAGATAAATTATGCTACAATTGAAAAGGAACTCCTAGCCATTGTTTGGGCAATAAAACATTTTCGGCCTTATCTATATGGGCGGAAGTTTAAAATTTTTACTGATCACAGACCGTTAGTATATTTATTTGGCATGAATAATCCATCATCTAGATTAACTAAATTTAGGCTTTTACTTGAAGAATTTGATTTTACAGTAACTTATATAAAAGGTAAAGAAAACGCGGCAGCCGATGCGTTATCAAGAATTCAAATAGATTTAAAAGATCTTAGAGAAATGTCTACTAATATTTTTGTAGTTACTAGATCTCATACAAAACAAAATTCAGCATTACAGACTAAACCCCACAATAAAGAGAGGGATACTAATGACCATCCAGGAATAGTTGAATTATTGAAAAAACCAATGAACTCTGTAGAACTCAGGCAGTTACAGTTTACTGACACAAAAGGTGTTTACAGTAAGGATTTGATAAAATCGGGTAATATTTTATACGATACAAAGAAACAAATAATTTTTATTAAGCAACATTATCGATCAACACTTGCCCTAGACGCAGAGTTGAGATGTTTGCAAAATATATGCAGGAAATATGGAATTCCGCAATTGTGTATTTTTAAAAGTAAAGAAAATAAAAACTTGATTGCCCGTTTATCGAAGGAGCTTCGTTTACTCCAAGATTATAATATTAAAATCTGCGTTATTAGCAATGCGAAAAGAATCGACTGTAAACAAACACGTCAATTAATTTTGAACGATTTTCATCTTCTCCATACGGGAGGACATGCAGGTATTAACCGTATGTACGCTAATATTAAAAAACACTATTTTTGGGAAAATTTAAAGGAGGATGTCAATAAGTTTGTAGCCAAATGTGATGATTGCCAACGATATAAATATTCGAGGCCTCATATAGAACCGTTAGCAATCACCACCACAGCATCTTCGGCATTCCAAAAAATTTACTTAGTTCTTGTAGGACCGTTAAACCAAGATAATGATGATAACAGATACATTTTAACAGTTCAATGTGAGCTTACCAAATTTGTAGAAGGATATCCTATTAAAGACAAAGAAGCAGAAACAGTAGCTAAAGCATTTGTTAATAATTTTATTTTAAAATTTGGGATACCAAATGAAATTGTTTCTGACCAAGGGACAGAATTTTTGGCACAAATATTTAAAGAGACAGCAAAAATTTTAGGCATTAAACAAATGAATAGCACTGCTTATCATCATCAAACTTTAGGGTCATTAGAAAATACACATAAACACCTTGGCGCTTATTTGCGTATTCAAATAGCTAAATTCCCATATACTTGGAGTTCTTGGGTACCGTTTTGGTGTTTTTCTTTTAATAACAGTGTACACACAGAAACAAAATACACACCGTATGAGTTATTTTTTGGGAAAAAATGTAATTTGCCGAGTAGTATAATGAGTAATATAGAACCAATATATAATTTTGAGAGTTATCCTCTTGAATTAAAATTTCGATTGCAGTCTGCCTGGCAAGATGCGAAAAATAATCTGATTGAATCTAAAATGAACAGAAAATGTATGTTAGATAAAAAATGTAACAATAATGTTAGCTATAAGTTTAACGATAAGGTTTTGTTAAGGAGTGAAACAAATAATAAACTCGAACCCTTATATCAAGGACCGTTTAAAGTTATAAGTGTGGAGTCACCAAATATAACTCTGAAAATAAAAAATAAAATGGTGAAAGTGCATAAAAATAGAGTGAAAAAATACCACGAACAGACTAATTAAAAAAAAAAACAAAATGAAAAGGTGTCAGGAAAGAAAAGTTAACATTTTGCGCGCAAAAGAGTTAGTTCAGAGGGTATGTTTAAGTTTAAGAATTTTATTTTGCAGTTTTATTTTGAATGTGTGTAGTTTAAGAAATTTATTTCGATATTTTATTACGCATAAGGTTATCTAGAAATGTGGGATAGGCTAAGAATTTCGCTTCATTATCAATTTATTAGTATACGCTTGGGTTAAGAAATTTGCTTACTTATAAGTACTAATATTTTTGAAACTTTTACTATAAGTACTAATATTTTAGAAAAATTTAAATTCTAATTTAATCTAAATTTTTCCTTTGCTGCGAGGGAGGTGTAATGGAATATTATATTTCATTACATTTTATGGAAAGTTCCCGCGGTGCATCCGGTGCTGATTTAGCGTCTAAAGACAAGCGCAACGGATGCGCCGCGAAGCCAGGGAAAAATTGCTGAAAGGAATAAAAAAGTAACATGTAGAGTATGTATCGAGTCTTCACTAAATAAAGATGCATAAGTTAAGACATAAAGTGGTTTCACTGAGAAACAAAACTTTGCAGTAAAGAAGTGAAAAACATTTCTTTATTATTTATATATAACATTGAACAAATCCGAGAAAGGTTCATTATTATTTATTACAAGTTGCTTCAAGATTTGCAAGCTCATGATGAATTATTGGGAGCATCTGTAACATTTGTTAATTATTATTTACATTTTTAATTATATTTATAATTACATACTTTGTAGGGTAGAGACACTACCGGCTATAAAAACAAGTTCGCTGGGTTTATTTAACGACTTAATATAAATTAACACACAAAATAATAAATCTAATGACAAAGAAACACACACGAAGCAATTGCCAATAACCAAAAAATTGTAATAATTCACTGTGAATAGTTGGCAATGTCCGTTGTTGCCAAGTTTCCTTGCGGTTCACATTCGACAGTACATCTGGGATGATTTACATTATAAGACAACGACACGACACGTAGCGTAACAGACACGACATGAAAAATACGGACCGTATACATTATCAGGCACACATCAGACAGACCTCAGCGTAGTGGCACGTTTTAAGTGATGTTTCGAAATTTTGAAAAGAAAGATCTGGCGTTAATTGCTATATTACTTGATGAAGATGACGCAAAGAAGAAAAAAAAAACGACGTGTATGGATTCACAGCATTCTAAAAACAAGGAAAGAAGAAGGAGAGTTTTATACATTATATAGACAGTTGGTGGATGACGAAACAAAATTTTACCGATATTTTAGAATGTCTACTTATCAGTTTAATTATCTCTTAACAAACATTGAATATGATATAAAGAAACAAAACACCACATTTCGAGAAGCCATATCCCCAATAGAAAAACTTGCTGTGTGCTTAAGGTAAGTTTTATTAAAAGTTACAAGTAAAGTTAAGGTAAGGTAATAGGTTCGTTCCTTCTACCAGAATTTCAAATTTTGAACCGTTCAAATCCATACTAAGCAACCGCACTGCAGGAATTTAGATACAATTTCGTCACTGCGCATGATTTAGTCAGTTCAGAACTTGAAATTCTGGTAAAAGGAACAGGCCTATTTATTACGTTAAAATATAGTACACATAGGTATTATTATAATTTCTAACACGAAAATCTTCACACTAAAGTTAATTTCCACCTTGATCCTCGGGAGAATATTGCCCAAAATATGTGGCACAAGATGATGATGACTGCTGACCTGGCGAGAATGGTTGATGATGTGGTGCGGGGGATATATTGTAGTTACAGTGGTAATTAAATTGATTAGATTGGCTAAAAGCTGAAGGCTGTACCGATTGTTCAATAAGGGTGGTCTGCTTGGTTTGAATTTCTTTCAATTCACACGCGGAAACAAGTGCAAAAATTTTAGATTTAATAACATTTTGATTTATGGCACTAAATGTTTTAACGGTTTTGGCAATGCTTAAAAAGAAGTCGTCTGTAGCATCGTTTGGTTTTTGACTTTTTTCTTCTTCCTTTTCTTTCAAAATATATTTCATAAGTTCTGCAGATGCAGTTGGGGCTGCAGTTCCTTTACCGGTGGATTTCCGTTGATTAGACTTAAAACAAGTGCTACTCTTTGACATGATTCGTGGTCTTTCCAGTCTGTCAGAATTTTGCGCCGTGGCTTCAGTTTGATTGGCCTTATCTTGTTGATCGGTATCCAAGCTATCTTCTGTATCACCTCCCACATCGATATTGGTCACTGTTGGCCTGTCTTGGAAAAACGGAATTAAAAATGACATTTCTTCTTCGTATGCCCATTTACCAATTTTCGTGGCAGCCTGTCCGCTTTTCGTGTCCTTTTTCTTCTTAAGAGACCTCCTAAAGGAATCTCGTAAATTTATCCATTTCTTTTTGCAGTTGTTCCCTGCACCAAATAATGGGCATTAAAATATTGTTAAAACAGTTTTGACCATTTGCAGCGGTCCTGATTAAGCATTAACTATCAGTTAACAAAAATTTCATATCCTTACAGATTCTTAGCCACCGGGGATGCTTACACAACTATAGCCTCTAGTTACCGTCTTGGAGATAGTACCGTACAGAAGCGATAAATAACAAAATGCAAGAAGAAACAATGCCAATGCCTACAGAGAATGATTGGAAAAGAATTGCATCTGAATTTTGGAACACTTGGAACTTTCCAAACTGTTTAGGGGCACTGGATGGGAAACACGTCATCATCGAAGCCCCACATAATAGTGGCTCTGAATACTTTAATTATAAAAAGACATTTTCTGTTGTATTAATGGCCTTAGTTGATGCACAATATAAATTCATTGCTGTAGACATCGGATCTCGTGGCAGAAACAGCGATGGCGGTATTCTTGCCAATTCAAAATTGGGAAAAGCGCTGGAAAAACGACAGTTAAATGTTCCTGATGATAGACCCCTTCCGGGAACGAATGATGTAATGCCTTACGTCATCGTGGGAGATGAGGCTTTCCCTTTAAAAACGTACTTATTAAGGCCATATCCAGGATCCCAGATAAACGGAGATGTGGGCAAACAAGTTTACAATTATAGACATTCGCGTGCTAGAAGGGTGTCTGAAAATGCCTTTGGAATACTGGCCCAAAAATTTCGACTCTATAACAGAAGACTAAAATTGGACCCAAAAAATGCTGATATAATTATTTTAACGACTTGTGTTCTACACAATTTTAACAAAGATCAACCCGACCCACAACCTAATCTGGAGCAACACAATTTAGTAAATATTAGAAGACAAGGGAGAAGTGCAGAAGGTGCGGCGTTTCACATCCGCGAGGCATTCAAAGCATTTTTCATGTGTGCAAATGGTCGTGTAGAGTGGCAAGAAAATGTTGTTTAATCGTATACCGGATGTCCGCGGTGTAATATCACCACTTCACCCACGTGATTATCAATTCAAGTAAAAAACTATAATAAATTTTTCTTCTAAAGTAAACCGTTACAGAAATACTTGGTGTTAAATGTTCAAGTATTTTTAAAATTTCAAAGTTCACCAAATCATTCTCCGTTCACCTAATAATCAATTCAAATTAAAAGAAAAAACTATTAAAGCAAACCTTTTTCAAGAATCTGACGTGTTTTGTAATTTGTAATTTTCGTTTTTGAAAACACACTAACAATGCTGATAGATAAAATTTTATTTAAATTTTTTGGATAATTTAAAAAAAATACGTCGTATTCTTGAAAAACGGTTTACTCAATTAGTTTTTTTTTTTAATTTGAATTTATTATTAGGTGAACAGAGAATGATTAGGTGAACTCTGAAATGGTTTACTTTAGAGAAAAATTTTTTATTAGACTTTTTTACTCAATTTGAGTTGAATATAATGTGGGTGAAGTGGTGACATTGGGATAGGACACGGTGTATTTAAAAAACAGATTTTAAAATTGTGCAATTTGTTTCTAGTAGCTAAATAAAAAAAATTTAAGTTCGTCGTATCTTACCTGACTCACCCAAATCTTCACCGATTTTTCTCCATAAACTGTCTTTGGGAGCGTTGTCACTATATTTCGCACTTGATAAATCATATAATTCCGGATACTTTCGCACGATTTCAATCAATTTTTCAGCGTCCATGGTGTTGTCGGTCGGTTTCGCAAAATACACTATCCTTCAACGACACGCGCAGACACGTAAAACATTCCCGGTCAGACTGTCGTCTCGTCTTGTCTGAGACGATACGTGTCGTTGCAGGATGGTGTGCATGATATCATTGAATTACATTGAATATGTTTGTGTCGTGTCTGTTACGCTACGTGTCGTGTCGTTGTCTTATAATGTAAATCATCCTTGAATCGCTGACGTCGTTTACAATCTCTGATCACCGTGAATCCTCGAGTCGATTCGACATTCGATTCGATATAAGTTCTGAATCCGGCTGCAGAGCGTGTTGCTGTTATGGGGTTATGACATGTTTTTCAGTGGAGTTGTTTTGTATTGTAAGCGAGTTCGTCGTCTGCTGGGATGTCTGTCGTTTCCTCGACGCCTCCTGCGTCCTTCTGAAGAAACCCTTTCAAAATTATCCGGTCTCGGACGCCTCAAAGAACTACCCTCTTTGATATTTCTTTCTAAAACCACCACCAGCGCTGTCATGAGACGCTTACACGTAAAGTTGCCAGGTAACTAGTCGGGACGCCGGGATTCGTAAACAAAAAGAAAACTCAGCACTTCAAAATTAACCAAACACGGTTTATTATCTTAACGCAGAATAATATTAATTACGAAATAATAACCAAAATATATGTGACCTGAGATTAAAGAGAAATAAATTGTAACTCATACGAAATAGTAATTACATGCTAAAAAATAAATCAAATAAATAAACAACTGATAGTCGCTCACAACGGACGCGACGCTGTAAATGAACATATATCATTAAGTTCTCTCACTCGGCTCATCGACCAAGTAGACGCTCATCGACGCCTGACGCTCATCGACGCCTTAACAGATTACAAGTATGCACCCACTCTCAGCTCATCGACCAAGAGGACGCTCAACGACGTCTCATACACTCACCCGGCACATCGGCGGGTTCGGCTCGTTCAACGCCCAAGCCTGGATGAGCTCTCATCGGAAACTCATCCTCTTTCGGCCCACGGGCCCGGTTTATATAGCGAAACGCACCAGTTTTTACGATGAAAAACTACGAATTTTGGTTGTAAACAACTGACCGCCTGCGTCTTGACGGAAATTTCCGTGCGTTTCGCGTATATTTCCATACTTAAATTAAACATTCAGCCTGTTTAGCCCTAACTACCCTTAAAACTAAACATATACAAATTAAATAAAAAACCCTACTCTACCCGTAACCATAAAAATAATTAAAAAAAAAAACCACTATCTAGTAAAGAAACGCCGTTCTTTACATTCCCCCCTCACTTCCATGAAGGAATTCCTCCACGGGATTTCTTCTAGCCCCTGGAATGAGCTGGAGAGCCTCTGCTTCCGATTTCTTCATCCGCACGAATCCTCCTCCCGGCAGGAATACTTTAAAATTTTCTCTGTCCGGATTCCGTTTCCGCCTTCGTCGACGCTGAGGTGGTCTGGTTCTGCCTGTAGTTACTGTGGCGGGTCTAGCAACATGTTGAATGGGCTCTGTTGGCAAGACCGAAATCCATGGAACTTGGGTCAACGAAAGTGTTGGAATAGGTACAGATGGGCCTGGTTCACAACTCGGGACGCAAAGACTCTCCTGGGACGGTTTTTTCATCTGGCTCCACGGTACTCCTAACTTCTTCAAGGGGATGGAACACTTGATCGGCCGCTGTCCTAAAGGTCGCGTATTACCGGGGCATGGCTCAAATGGTATAAGCAGTTCCTTTTGTTTCCTCCGGAAGAACTCTGAGGTATTTGGCGACACGGACAAGCATGGCAGATCCTTCCCTGGAGTAGATGGAGTGACCGGGTAGGGTGACCGAAACGTCCTTTTTGGAGACGGCGTATCCGGACTGGAGCCAAACAAAACTAAAAACAGTTTTTTCAAGCGGGCCGCCGCGGCTGGCGTCACGCTGGGAGTTGGTGTTGAGGGCCTGGGGGGAGTCCTGATATCATCCATAATGTCTATAACAACAAATTTAAATGAACGTAAGCTCTCCACTAATCCGGGTAAATCTTTAGATCTTTGACATGTGCTCTTCCCACCGGTTTTCCATCTTTATCGGCTAACTGCACGATCACTGGTGACTCGACCTTCTGTACCGTAAAAAGACCAATATATTTGGGGGCTAATTTCGCGGAAAATTTATTAATTGCACTTGATAGAACATGGTTCTGTCGGTAAACCTGTTGTCCAATCTGGGGCCTGAATGGTCTGCGACGTAAATTATAATATTTACTTTGAGTCGAAAATGCTTTCGCGAGATTCTGCCTTACTAACTTAAAAAATTTCTGGTAGTTTACGCAACCGTTTCACAAATTCGTCACTTGCTTGGTTGATTGTGTTTGACTCGGCTGGCTCTACTTCTTCTCTTAATGATTTAGGAGGTAACATTTCTCTGCCGAGATTGAGGAAACTTGGTGAATATCCAGTCGACTGATGCTGGGCAGTGTTCATTGCAAATGCTATTTCGGGGAGATACTCATCCCATTTGCGATGGTCATTCTTGATTGTTTGCGCAATCATCGTCCCAATCACTTTGTTAGCTCTTTCCACCGGATTAGCTTGGGGTGTATATGGAGAAGTAAATTGGTGTTCTATACCGAACTCTTTCACTATCCCCATCAGTTTATTTGCATATTGCGTACCATTGTCTGACACAATTTTCTTCGGAGTTCCGAATCTGTAGATAATCCTTTCTTGTAAACCTTTTAAGACCGACTTTGCAGTAGCAGTACGTAGTGGAATTAATTCAACCCACTTTGTGAATCGATCCTGAAATACCAGCACATACACATGGACTCGTGTCGATCTCGGAAATGGACCAATTAAATCTGAACTCACTACTTCCCATGGACCTTGTACACGCGAAAAATACATATACCCATATGGTTTTCCTGTGGTATGCTTATGTTGTAAACAAGATTGACACCTCTTTACGTACCGTTTAATGTCACCCACCATTCCTGGCCAAAAATAATGTCTCGCAATTTTCTTGACGGTTTTAAATATTCCCAGATGTCCTCCTTCTGGGTTATGGTGTGCTTCTTTTAAAACTCTTTCCTTCAACTGATTTGGAACACATAATTTCCAGGGTGATTCTAAATCTTCTGCAAGTCCTTTCGGTGTAGCTACTAAACGTTTGAACACATTTCCTTTGTTCTGATAGTACTCTGGATATTTTCCTGGATTCTTTTGGATACCTTCTTTTATTTTGCTTAGCCATGCATCTTCTGGAGAATTTCCCATGGCTCCCAATGCTTCTGTTACTGGTGCCCTTGATAAAGCATCTGCTACCTTATTGAGACTTCCTCTGCGATAACGAATTTCGAAGTCAAACTGTTGTAAGTCCAAGGCCCATTTACTTAAACGACCAGAAATACTTTTAAGTGAATTTAACCAACTTAAACACTGATGGTCTGTTACAACTAAAAATTTATACCCTTCCAAATAATGTTTCCATTTTCGAACAGCCCAAACGACAGCTAGGCATTACTTTTCGGTTGTGGAGTACTTTTCTTCGCTATTAGAAAATTTTCGACTAGCGTACGCAATTACTTTTTCGCCCTCAGGGGTTTCCTGAGTCAGCACCGCTCCAATCCCATTATTACTGGCATCTGTCTGTACCACAAATGGTAATCTAAAGTCCGGGCACGCAAGTACTGGTGCCTGTGTTAACAGTCGCTTGATTGTCTCAAAGGATGATTGCTGATCTTCTTGCCATTTCCATTTCGATCCTTTCTTCAATAACTGATGTAAGGGTGCTGCGATCTTGGCAAAATCGGGCAGGAATCTGTGATACCATGTTGCTATCCCTAAGAACTGTCTAACACCTTTCACTGTTGTTGGAGGATTTAATTTCACGATGGCTTGTATTTTGTCGGGATCTGTCCTGATGCCGTTCCTTGTCACTACATGGCCCAAATATTTTAACTCAGTGCGTCCATATTTACACTTTTCAGGTTGTATCCTCAAGCCTGCGTCTCGAAGACGTTTAAATACTACCTTTAAATTTTCTAAGTGTTCCTCTAACGTTTTCCCTAAAATGATTATGTTGTCTAAGTATACAAATGCATGGGGTTCTAATTCTGGACTGATAATCCTATCTAACAAACGTTGAAATGTAGCTGGTGCTGAATGAAGGCCAAAAGGCATTACTGTAAATTGAAAAAGGCCTCGTCCAGGTACTGTAAACGCAGTGATCGGTCTGCTTTCTTCCATTAATGGAACTTGCCAATATCCCTGTCGTAGATCCAACGTCGATATATAACGTGCTCCTCTTAACTTATCCAATATGGCCTGTATGTATGGAATAGGGTAAGCGTCCTTCTCCGCCTGTTCATTTACCTTGCGAAAATCAACGCAAAAGCGGTATTGTCCTGAGCTTTTCTTTACCATCACTACTGGTGAACTCCATGAACTTTCTGACGGTTCTATCACTCCTTCTGCTAACATCGAATCGACCTGTTCGTTTATTAAACCTTGTATGTATGGATTACGGGGAAAATACCTCTGCTTCACTGGCGACGTATTTTTGACACGAATGCAGTGTTCCACTAAATGAGTGCGCTCTGGTAATTCATCAAACTTGGGAAGTTCCTCTGCTAAAAGCGCTTGTATTGCTTCTTGCTCTGTTTGAGTAATTTTGGACATCACATTGATACTCTGTTTCCGGGATGTGACTTCTGCTTCTTTACCCACTGACAATAAAAATATACACTTCTCCTGGATATCGACAATTATTTTCAGATTGGTCAACATATCCATTCCTAACACTAAATTGGTGGATAATTCTTCCATTTCCCACAATTCAATTGTCTTTTTACTTGCTCCAATGTTGATGGGTACTTGAAACCTTTGTGATACTTTTAGACTAGCATTATTCGCTAAACGCACGTCTTGACAATCAATTTTGACTTCACATCCCCTTTGTTTACAAAAGTGAGCTAAGGCACGGTTTATATAGGAGGTAGATGCTCCAGTATCGATAAGTGCTGATACATTTCTGCCAAAAATGTTGATTGGAATCCAAATTCGTGAATCGCCTGGTTTACTGCTGGGTATCCTTTCCTTGCATGCCTGTGTTATGGCCGAATTATTCTGGGATCTCGTCGACCTCTTTAATTTCGGACCCCTACAAAGTGTTTCCGCTTGCTGACAATAACATTCTCGTCGTTGTTTCTTGCATCTACGGCAATAATCTTGACGTTCTTTGCACATTGCTTTGAAATGACCCTCTTTTCCGCACGACCAACATGTCTTGGTGCGAGATTTGTCACTTATTTTGGTATTCAGTGTTGACACTGGGAAACTTCTTTGTGGTATCTTCTGCGAGTTACCTGGCTTTGGTGGACGATAGGCTGTTTCCGACATGTAAGCTTGAGCTGGATTTGGAGGTGGTCTAAATTGGGAAGATGCACATTTTAAACTTTCATATTCCTCACCTAGTGCCATTAGTTCCTCTACTGTATTGAAATCTCTTCTCTTCACATAGAATCGATAATCTGGCAGTAGATTTTCGTATATCCTCTCGATACTCTTTGTTGGATGCCAAATTCCACTCCTTCTCATCAGAGTTTGAATGGCAATGATGAAATCTCTTACTGGTTCCTTTGCTCCTTGAGTTCGTGTTCGAATTTCGTCTTCTAATTTCAACTTAAATCTTGTAGGTAGGAATTGTGTGTAGAAGTCTTTGACGAAGTCTTCCCACACCAACCAGGTTTCCTTACGGCATCTATACCACAGTAAAGCCTTTCCTCTTAGTAACTCCGGTGCTGCTAGTAATAATTTATCACCAGGAAATGAATAACATTCCCGTAATTCTTCTGCTCTCTCGAGAAAAGTTAATGGATTGCCTTCACCATTAAATTGCACATTCCATTTTCTCACCTTCTCACATATCGTAGCTGTTGAAATCCCTGTACCTTCACCTCGTGATGGGTTCGCATGACTATCCTGTGAGACCTCCGCTTGCACTTCCTGAATATCCATTCGATCTTCCTCTGTTTGTCTTAAGAAACTTTTATATCCTCCCTTTAAGAATTGTACAAGTCTGGCTCGCATTATTGTTAGAGTACCCCCAGTTTCTAAACCAAAATTTTTCAATTCTCCAGCTAATTCTTCTTTCTTCAAGTGGTATATCCACCCTGTCCTTGTGTCTTGTGCGGGAAGTGCACTTTCTTCCTGCTCCCTACTCTCACTGTCCGATACAGTATAACCTCGATTATCCGTGCTCGTCGGGACCGGACTCGGCACGGTAAATCGGAAAACACGGATAATCCGCATATATGTAACGTCTTTCCAAAATTAGAACAAATTGACAGTTTTTTAATACTTATTACCTTATTTATTAAGGAATATAGCACAAGTAGATTACAGGTTTTAATACTATGTATATATTTTCTTCAGTTTTTATTAAAAAAATCAGTAATATGTTTCTGTACTTTACTCGCAAACAAATTAGATTTTATAGATTCCTTCATTTTTCTTAAATTTAAAACAATACTGATATCAGTTTCTGGTTGTTGCTCAAAATAATCCAACAAAATATCTATGGCACCCATTGCTTCATTATGGTTTATTCGGATATTTTCGATTCGTTCCTCTTCAGCACTGTCTTCCATCTCTACGTTAGCTGGAGACAATGTTCCCGGCAAATTTTTCCCAACCATTTCTTCTTCAGACATTTTCTCATAACCTAAGTCGTTCTCATCACAACGTAGCCATTCTGCAACGTCCGATTCTTCTATTCCTTTTAACTCTTCTACTTCTTGCGCTATTGTGCATATAGCGTTGCAGGATACTTCTGAAGGAGTTTCTAACTCTTCAGCTTCGGCTTCTTCAAGAGTCATTATTTTTGAAAAAGCGCGGGCTATGTGAGTTCCTTTTACATCATTCCATGCTCGAGCAATGGCATATATAGCATCTTTAATAGTTAATTTTTTCCAAAAACTTTTGATATCCACATCACCTAACAAATTCAACATTAAATCCTTTCTGTAAAGGCGTTTCATTGCTTCTATTACACCCTGATCCATCGGTTGAGCAATAGACGTAACATTTGGGGGTAAAAATGAGACAAAAATATTACCGTCATTTGACTTCAAAATTGCGCCATTTGGATGTGAAGGCGCGTTATCAAGTAAAAGCACTGCCTTTTGGGGTAAATTATTTTCAGAAAGGAACGAGCGAACTTCAGGAACAAATTCTTTAAAGAACCAGTTTTTAAAAATGTCTCGATTCATCCAACCCGCACTTTGATTGTAATAGCTAACCGGTAACAACTGCTTATTTAAATTTTTGAACACTCGCGGATTTTTTGATTTTCCCACTACTGTTAGTTTTAGCTTATGCTTCCCAGAAGCATTTGCACAGCATAAAACTGTTATTCTGTCCTTACTGGCCTTATATCCCGGAGCACTCGTCTCATTTGATGCTGCAAAAGTTCTTCTGGGCATGGCTCGCCAATATAGTCCTGTTTCATCCGCGTTGTATATTTGATCCAGCGTTAGAACGTTTTTTTTAATAAGATCTTCCAGATCACTACAAAACTCTACTATTGCTACCTCATCAGCACTTAATTTCTCACCCTGTATAGACAATTCTCTTATTCCGTGACGCTTTTTAAAACGATGCAGCCAACCTGAGGAAGCGTTAAACCTGCCTTGGATTTGCAGTTTTTCATGAAAAATGTGAGCTTGTTGTGAGCACATCGAACCTGACACTGGCACTCCTTCCGCTCTTTTTTGAAGAAACCATTTTACCATTGCATTATCCAATTCTTTATATGTCGATTCTTTTAGCGTTCTGCGGGTTGTACTTGTACTGGTAAAAATATCTGATTTTGAAACAAAGCTTTCTAATTTCATTTTATTTTTAATAATATCACGAACAGTTTGTACGCCTACATTATAGAACCTCGCTAAATTTCCTATACTGTCACCTTCTTGACGTTTCTGTATTATTTCCAACTTTTATAATATGGTCAAAACATTTCGTTTACGTTTAGAATTCATGATTACAGCTAAACACTTGTGCTGTCTAATAATTTCACTTAGTTACTAACGACAGCACTTTACCCAAACGTTAAAATTTGAAAACATAAAGCAATGCACAAATTTCACCGAATCGTAGGTATTCGATTACTATTCGGAGGTTTCCGGTATTCACACGGATAATCGAAACCCGGAAAATCGAAAGAGTCAGAAAGCACGGTTAATCCGCAGCACGGACGATCCGCACACGGATAATCGGGGTTGTACTGTATTTCCATCATAATTAAATTCACACTTTAAAATATTTCACTTATTTACAAAACACAAATATAAGTTTCCGATGAGTTTTCGTCTTCCGATTCAGTTTTATCGTTTTTCCCGTCTCCTGAGCTTTGGAGAGCTTTTGAAGCTTTCGGGAACTTTTTGAAGCTTTCGGTTCGTGAGCTTCGAGCTTTTGGGAGTTCTCTTCCTGAATTTTGAAGTCCCTGCTCGGGCGCCAAATTATGTAAGCGCGTTCGTCGTCTGCTGGGATGTCTGTCGTTTCCTCGACGCCTCCTGCGTCCTTCTGAAGAAACCCTTTCAAAATTATCCGGTCTCGGGCGCCTCAAAGAACTACCCTCTTTGATATTTCTTTCTAAAACCACCACCAGCGCTGTCATGAGACGCTTACACGTAAAGTTGCCAGGTAACTAGTCGGGACGCCGGGATTCGTAAACAAAAAGAAAACTCAGCACTTCAAAATTAACCAAACACGGTTTATTATCTTAACGCAGAATAATATTAATTACGAAATAATAACCAAAATATATGTGACCTGAGATTAAAAAGAAATAAATTGTAACTCATACGAAATAGTAATTACATGCTAAAAAATAAATCAAATAAATAAACAACTGATAGTCGCTCACAACGGACGCGACGCTGTAAATGAACATATATCATTAAGTTCTCTCACTCGGCTCATCGACCAAGTAGACGCTCATCGACGCCTGACGCTCATCGACGCCTTAACAGATTACAAGTATGCACCCACTCTCAGCTCATCGACCAAGAGGACGCTCAACGACGTCTCATACACTCACCCGGCACATCGGCGGGTTCGGCTCGTTCAACGCCCAAGCCTGGATGAGCTCTCATCGGAAACTCATCCTCTTTCGGCCCACGGGCCCGGTTTATATAGCGAAACGCACCAGTTTTTACGATGAAAAACTACGAATTTTGGTTGTAAACAACTGACCGCCTGCGTCTTGACGGAAATTTCCGTGCGTTTCGCGTATATTTCCATACTTAAATTAAACATTCAGCCTGTTTAGCCCTAACTACCCTTAAAACTAAACATATACAAATTAAATAAAAAACCCTACTCTACCCGTAACCATAAAAATAATTAAAAAAAAAAACTACTATCTAGTAAAGAAACGCCGTTCTTTACAGTATTATAATCTGTGAGTTTTGTGTGGTTTTTCTATTTTATGGGACTATTCGATAATTTATATCTACTACACGATGTCTTGTTCTGTACCAGGATTTTCAAACTTTTGAAGATTTAAGCCCGAAGGTATTTCTTTTCACACATAAGTTGTTATTTGTTCCCATGCAGCAGGGATTGTTTAAAAGCATGTACTAAAGAATCATTATTGGTACAATTGTTTCAGATTTCCTGGAGGTAAATTAGTGAGAAAGTGGTTGCAAGTTCCCCAAAAAGATATTGAACGTGAGTTTGGACAAGAAACAAATTCATTTGTTCTCAACATTTTAGTCCCGAAGATTTTATTGCTATAGGTGATCAAAGCGTTCTTTTACTCAGATGCAGTACCGTTTGTTACAAGTAGTAGTCAATAAAATCAGCTAACAAATCAGTACATAATTACAGGTGAGATTTAAATCTAAAAATGAAATACAGTGTTTTCAGTTTATTATAATTTTTAGTGAACAGATAAAATAGCGACATCTTACTATCGCTTTTTGACCTAACATTGCAGTAAGGTAGACAAATTGAAGCGGGCTTTGCTCCTAATAAGTTCCCCATGCAAGGCGGCCATGCTTGCTGTCAAAGCATAATGGCCACGTTCAGCGGACGCTCAGCGGCTGAGTTGCTTACTCAGCAATCATTTGTGATTGGCTTTTACTTTAATGTGAGCCAATCACAAACGATTGCTGAGTAAGCAACTCAGCCGCTGAGCGTCCCTGAACGCGCCCAATGAAAGATTTTAGAAAAATTTTGTGCAAATCGTTTTTGATTGCAGCGAAAACCTCGAGCAGCCTTTCATGGGGAACTTATTAGGAGCAAATCCCGCTTCAATTTGTCTACCCTACTGCAATGTCTGGTCAAAAAGCGATAGTAAGATGTCGCTATTTTATCTGTTCATCACTCTTACATCGCAAATGCGAATAAATTGGGCAAGTCGTTTTTGTTTGCAGCGGGAATGTCGAGCTACGTCTCTGCTGAAGAAGCCCCAAGCAGGGCTGAAACAGCTGTCCAGAGGCTGCTCGAGGTTTTCGCTGCAATCAAAAACGATTTGCACAAAATTTTTCTATAATTTTTAGTGTACGTCCGGAGAAAATAAAAACTAAATATATGATTGCAAAAAAGAAACATCTCCAGAACCAACAAAAATTGTACCAGGCCAAGAGAATTTATTTAGCTTTTTAAGTACAAATTCTGTTTTCTCCGTAATTGTACAAATTCTGTTTTCTCCGCAATTGTACATTTAATATACAATAGGTTAATTGTGTATGTACTGAATATAGGCAGATTTTTTGTTATATTACCTTTGTAGTTCATTTTGTTAATGATTTATTACTACTGCAATGTCTGGTCAAAAAGCGATAGTAAGATGTCGCTATTTTATCTGTTCATCACTCTTACATCGCAAATGCGAATAAATTGGGCAAGTCGTTTTTGTTTGCAGCGGGAATGTCGAGCTACGTCTCTGCTGAAGAAGCCCCAAGCAGGGCTGAAACAGCTGTCCAGAGGCTGCTCGAGGTTTTCGCTGCAATCAAAAACGATTTGCACAAAATTTTTCTATAATTTTTAGTGTACGTCCGGAGAAAATAAAAACTAAATATATGATTGCAAAAAAGAAACATCTCCAGAACCAACAAAAATTGTACCAGGCCAAGAGAATTTATTTAGCTTTTTAAGTACAAATTCTGTTTTCTCCGTAATTGTACAAATTCTGTTTTCTCCGCAATTGTACATTTAATATACAATAGGTTAATTGTGTATGTACTGAATATAGGCAAATTTTTTGTTATATTACCTTTGTAGTTCATTTTGTTAATGATTTATTACTAATATTAAAATTCAATAAATACCGCAAATCCATTATAAATTTTAAACAGTATATTTATCAGACCTCGCATTAAAATAACTATTATTTCACATACACTGGCACAAGACAGAAATATTTTAACTTTAAATTTCCGTAATGTAATATTAATTCAGGGTTGTTTTATTGTACTGTAACTTTTTTTTCTGATATGTTTCTTACGAAATCGTAATTTTTTATAATGTAAATCAAGTCTGTTGATAAGGTGTACTTTTATTTCTGTCTAAATGTGAGTAGTGCGTCTACTTAATTTTAACAGGCAAATTCTTTTATTTAAATTTCCCGCAAAATAGAGCGTCAAAATGGCGCTATTCAATCTTGGTTAGTTCGGGCAGGTCGACGCGAATTCTCCCCTCTATATCTCTTGCCGCGCCGGTACGTTGCGCTTTGTGTACGCCAAGAAACGCTATTGTCGCCCAAATCGCCGAAGAAAATAAATAATATCGCCCAACTTATCGCATGTCGCAAATGAAAAATTATTGTCGTAATTGTATTTATATCAACTGCAGTGAAATTAGCCGCAGGAGAACGGAGGAAAATTTACGAAAAAAGAATACATAAAATACAAAACGGGACAGGGCTGACAAACTGAGCCAAAAGGAAAAGCGATCGAGAAGAAATTAAAAAGGAAAACGAGAATCCGTCGTTTGCACAGTTGTGAAAGCTTGACAACAAACACCCGAAAACTTACGCTAGGGTAAACAGTTGGCACCGCCTTGCGTGACACAGAAAGGAAACAAAACATAACATCAACTATTTGACTTTAAGGAAATAAACAAACAGAATTCCAGGGCCCTAGAAGGGGGCACTAAACCGATGATGGTTGGCGGAAACAAAACAAGCACGCCGAGGAATGTGTAGAGATGTTAAAACTCGTGGACGCCAACTCTAGCGAAGTAAATAACAGGTACATGTGAATAACAAGCTATGAGTACACAAATAAAAATTTGCAGATAGCACGTCCTGTGAGAGACACCAAGCGTAACCATGTAAGGGGAAGAAGTGTAAAAACGGACCTCAAGGAAAAAAAGTAAACATGGCATGACCGAACAAGAGTAGCGATAAATCCAAACGTAACACTGACTCGATCATTAAAAAAAAGCAGTAAAGATACCGTTGACAATTGTTATCGAGCAAAAATTAGTGACTAATAAAAAAAAAGAATTGTATTGATTGCATTAAATTGCCTGACGCAAAGGTGAGACATAACCTAGGCAACCAATAACTACACGTAAGTTGCAAGGACAAAACAAAGGCATCTTGCAAGACGAGTCCTGATGTATGTTGCGAGGATCAATCGAAGTGACAAAGAAAAAGGTGTAAATGGTTACCTTATACAACAGAACCGAGGGTGGTAATCGACAATTCAATTCCGAGGCTCCTTCAAGAGTCCTCTTAGGAGTACAACACCAGCCTTCCGTAGTAAACACGAGGCGTGAACGATGGTTGAGATTCCGTTTCGAGTAGATAAATTTCCTTGTCGGGATGACCGTTTGGTACCTAGTGATTTATCAGATCAGGAAGTGTAATAGTATTATCCTAATCGGAAACGGAATACGACTTGTCTACAAGGACATTTAAGTAAAATTTCCAAAAAGAATGAGAATGAACTCATCAAGTCAGCCCGAATCAGTAATAAACGACTGACCTTGACACCAAAGAAGTGTTTCTCAAGCGAAGAAAACAATTCACTCTTGGGGAAAGAAGGTTACGTCAATCAAAATAGGTTAACACCTGTTAGCTTCTAAGCGAGCAAACTAGAATGGACGTGTGCCCCTAGGGAATATTTTACACTGAAACGAAGGCTAAATGAACGTTCCGAGTCAAGAGGAAGTCAGGGCTGCCAATTGTCTAACAGAAATATTTACCACAAATACAAGCGACTTTCACTGTAACAGAGTTGAAAATTGGTGGCAAAACTCAAGATGAAACATGACCACGCATTAAACAAAAAAAATTTACAGTGATGTTTTAGTCGAAAACTCAATAACGCGGCTTAAATGGAGTGTGTAACGTGCTCAGTAGAAACAGCAATTGAGTTAGAGTAAGTAATCAAAGAGCGACAGGTTTCCAAAAAACAAAAATTCTGGTCGAATGTAGCAGCAAAAAACTAGGAGCGAACTGGACGGGTTTAGGTGGCATAGCACGACCAGTGTCATGCAGCTGAAGCAATCTGGGCTCGTAACAAATTATTGTGTAGGGCCCTATTTGACAATAGATGAAATGTTGTTTCCTTTTCGCGGAAGATGTGAATTCATGCAATATATGCCAAATAAGCCAGCGAAATATGGCTTAAGAAGATTTGTTTTGTGCAATTCTAAGACATGTTATGTATCCGATTTGGAACTACACTACGGCCAGTAACCTGAAGGACCTTTTAAGTGTTTTAATACGCCTGCAGATATTGATCATAGACTAATTGGACCATATAGAGGAAGTAATAGAAATTTAACTTGCGACAATTGGTATTCCACTTATCGACTGTCCCAGTCCCCCTGTTGACAGACAAGATAACAATCGCTGAGACAATGAAAAAAACAAACAAACGAGAGCTACCAGGTGAATTTCTTTCAAATAAACAGAGGCCGATAAAATCGTTCCAAAGAAGAACAAGTCTGTTGTATTGATTTCTACTATGTACAGCGATGCAGAAATAAATCACGAGACTCAGACACCGGAAATTATACATTTTTATAATAGTAATAAAGGAGGTGCGGATACCGTGGATCTAATGTGCGGTACATATTCAATGTCCAGAAGAACGAGAAGATGGCCTCTGTGTGTTTTTTTTTCCAATTACTAAATATAACAGGAATTAATAGCCAAATTTTATATAATGCCAAAAATATTTACTATGGCTCCTTGCAAATTTAGAAGAAATTTCTTGAAAAACCTTGCAATGTCATTGATGAAACCACGTCTTATAGAAATGGCACATATTAAGACTGCCAATCAAAAAGACCATACCGAAGAACCAACTGCAAGAGTAAGAGATAGATGTTTCGCTTTTGGTAGACAAGAGAAATAGGGTTACGACAATCAGATGCAATAAATGTCGTAGGTTGGCGTGCAAAGAACATTAACAACGATTGTAACATGCAAAAATTGCAGTAAATCTGAGGCAACATATTTTTATTTCTTTCAACTTTTCAAGTTTATTTTGTGTCTTGTTTTTGTTTTGCAAAAATATGTAGATAATCTTTCCTTTAACCATTTGCCTGCAACATATATTCACAATTTCTAGAAATAGCGATACATCTGCATATACATCTGCCTCTGAATCCACCATAATTTCTCCTGACTTAAAGAAACGTATGAAATTACGCGGGCAGAATAACAAGGGGCAATCGCGAGATAAGTAAAAACCTCAGCTTTACGCTGCCTTTTCTCTTCATCGTCTACTGTTAACAATATCTGCATTAAATTTAATAGATGTGCAAGTAAAAAGTTTAATACACCAATGGAGTGTTAATGGACTTTTATTTCGTAATGTAACGTCGTTGGAACGCGACAATGCAAACCGAAACATTTTCAATGTTTAACTTAACAGTAATCGGTTCTACTATCTCAGAAGCATTATAAACATATTGAAAATATTTTCATCTTCGCACTTCCTATCTTTCGATTTCTTCTCATTTACAAAATAATTATTTGCAGCATTATTGTCTCTGTTACCTTTACATACAACTGCCAAATGCCCTACTTTTTTTTACAAATTTTGCATGTGTTTTGTTTGTACTTATAGTTTGTCCAACGTTATTTGGAATATACGGTCGTTACGACTAGTTCACTTTAAGGGTCGTTTATGGCACCAGAAGCACCCCCTGCAGTAAATGCGGCACGCGCTAACAGAAACTTGCAGATCCGTACTTTAAATTTTACGATGTAATTTCTTAAATTATTCAGATATTAAAAACTATGAATTAGATTTGTAGATATAAAGGCAATATTAAATGAAATTAAAAACAAATGTAATTTTCATAGCGTACCTACATAATTTAATTTCAAGCATTATATATACAAACAGTTATAACAAATTCAATAACAATTTTATATTTTTACGTTTCACTCATTTCATTCTCACTACCTTCGGTACTACATCGTCCCCTAAATGTATTATGAAGTCTTCAACAAATTCTGATCGGTAGTTGTCTTCTACTTTTACTACGTGTTGAATACACTTGGCCCACATTTCTGCACCGATTTTATTAACTTTCTCTTTTATTAATTCAAGTACTCCATTACTAAATTGAGGATTTTTGTTGTTTTTCCTTATATTACATTTCAAGTTGGCCCAAATCAATTCTATAGGATTTAAAATGCAGTGATATGGAGGTGGTCTGATAACTTCATGTCCATATTCCTTAGCCAAAGTATCGATTGCATAATCTTTTTTGAACGTAAAAGCCTTAACAATTTCTAAAAGTTGTTTTCTTGTATAATTTTCTTCAAAAAATATATCCTTTTCATAAAGAAATTCCATAATTTCACCTTTTCTAGAGTTAGAGCAAGGTATTTTTTCATTTTGTATAGAATGATAGCTTGCGTTGTCCATAATTATAACACTGTTGGGAACAATATTTGGAATGAAACTGTCCTTAAACCATTTATAGAAAAGATCTCCCGTCATGTCTTCATGGTAATCGAGTTTCGCATCTGAGATATTTTTAGCTGATAATAGTAATCCATTCGGCACCCAACCGTATTCCGATCCCGCATGCAGAATAATAATTCGTTTTCCTTTTGAAACTGGAACATCGAATCTGCATCTTTCTGAATGATCTGTCCAACTTGTTTTCAATACATCGTGGCTATCAAACCACGTTTCATCGAGAAAATAAAACGTTTTCCCTTCATCTCGAAGTCTCTTCACTTCCTTTAAATAATTATACCGCCACTCGATTAATTTCGGAGATTCCATAATAACGTGTCTTTTATTTATCGTACTGTAGGTAAAGCCAATCTTCCGTAAAAATGATCTTATGGTCTCTTTTGCGCAGTGAATGTCAATACGCTCATCAGTAAGAATTTTTTCCTGTAAACCTCTTAGAGTTGGTACCAATTTTGCTTTGTACATGTCAGAAATAAATATTCTCACTACATGAGCATGCTTCTCAATAACTAAGCTACGAAGAACACCTTTATCAAGCCTAGTTTTCCTATAATGAATGTCTTCATTAAGAATTCTCCATACAGAAGTTCACCTGTCATTTGAGATGTTTTTTTTATAGTAGCTTTGCCGTTTTCAGTATCTCTCAGATACTTAAATACATTCAAAACGATACGTTTAGCTTCTACTGGTAAATGAAAGTTCTGTCGAGCACTACTATTTTCTCTATGAGTATCCTCTGAGACGGGAAGTTCATCTTGTAATATCTCCTCTTCATGAATTTCCATATTACCACTATCATAGTGATTCCAAGGACGCCACATCTTTTTATTTCAGCACTTATACGACTAAACACAAGACTAGTTGAATAATGATATTCACTTCAGAATGAAGTTTATTACTGAGGTTATTCTTAATGGAAATATATTTATATAGCAAACAGCAATCAAATATAGATAAGTAATACTCCCAGGAATTACAAATAATCCGCGCATTAACCCATATCATCCCAAGCCAAGGAATACAGAAAAAAAGTGGAATTAGTGTTAAGTATCTTTATTAATGTAGTTTGTATATCATCATTTGAACAGTTGACAGACGAAAAAAAAAACAAGATCACAAAAAAGATTGCTGGTGCATAAGTGCACCACTGGTAGGAACCATGAAACAAACTATTACACAAAAAATTAAATAAAACCAATTTGATATTAAAAAAATGTCTAAACAAGCGAAAAATTGCAATTAATTGCTAAATATATCCAATAAACCTCAACAAGAAAGCAAACATTATCATTTTTTTCATTTTGTTGACTGGTGCACAGACGCACCACTGGGAAGATTCGTTAACAAAAAAAAATTATTTTTTGTGAAACTGCCCAAAGCAAGATACATGTAAATGTGCTTTGCACTTTTCACAAAAGTAAATAGTGTGCTTATGACATATCCTGCACCTTCTTCTTGCCTTATTCTCATGCGATACGATAGTGTGATCGTGCTGGTCGTAGCGTAATTCATCAATTGCACGAGGAGCATTTCGTTCTACATAGACCTTGTCGCCTTTTATGAGACGTAAAGCTACATAGGATTTAAAGTCAAGTTGTGACATTTTAGTTTCGTTGGCGATGTTATACAACTTCCAGGCGTTAACAATTATACTATCTAAGGAATTACGAAATACGGGCCACCACCACTTTTTTCCCAAAATCCTGCATCGATAATTTGCAATTCCATTGTCATGTAGGTCAACCCCACCCATGTACTTATTATATTCAGCAATGGCGTGGGGTTGAGTTACACTTATATCCTTTTTCTCTTTCCTATTATATCGCTTTACGCGATTTATTGGCTGCACATTCGCAACATTGCTGCAGACAGTGACAGTAGAATTATCATTCCAACGCACGAGGGAAATTTTAGTATCTTGATCATATGCAGATTCATACGAACCTCTCTCACGTTTAGAAAATGTTTTTAAATATTCTAATGGGGTGTTCTGTATTCTGTTTTCCCTAATCGTGCCTGTGGCAAAGAAACCTTTATTTTTTAATTGTACTAATAGTTTGTAAGATGAAAAATAATTATCAAAAAAAATTTGATGTGAAAATGGATTGTTAACGACGGAAAGTAAATTGACAACAACATCGCCACCAAGACCTAACTCGGAGTGTTTTTTATCACCAGCTCCTGCATAGGGCAATGAATAGAATAAATATCCATCTGATGAACAGAGGCACCATATCTTGAAGCCAAACCTTACTGGCTTTCCTTTGATAAACATTTTACAAGAATGCCTACCAAAATATGGCACCATTTGTTCATCAATTGAAAGATTGTTTGCAAAAATACCCCACTGTAAATTTCTTTTATTAATTAGATCTAAATATGGTCTTACTTTAGCAAACTTATCGTTTTTGTCTCCTTTTTATCAAATCAATTCCCTTGTCTTCATCATTTGACCAATATAGGGGGGTTTGTGGTAACGAATGATAGCCCGAAAATAATAAGATACCAATAAAGTTTAATAACTCATTTTTTGATAAAAGAAAGTCGAGACGATTATTGTCGTAGGCATATTTTACTGAAAATTCCACGATCATATCCAGCACCTCGTCGTCAAAAAAACGAAAAAAAATTTCTAACGGTGTCTTGCCAGAAAGTTCTACCTTGATACGTTCTTTGTCAGTAGCCTCACTAGGTACAGGCGAATGGGTATAGACGATCTCTCCCTTTACCCATTTTGGCATAGGCCGAGCTGAACTTGAGGTCGACGAATTCGGAGCTAAACGTTGTCTTTTTGAAGCCAAATCTTCATCGTCAGAAGAACTCCAATTACACTGTTCATCTTGGCTCACATCTGGATCGCGTTGATTTGGCACATGTAATTCAAAAGTGCCGGCTATATCCGCCGGTTCATCGTCTGAGGCATAGTTCTCTTCATCGATGTTCTCCTCGTCCGTAAGATGGTCAACTTCTGGCGGGATGTAGACAGCATCCACGATATCTATGATTGAAGAATTGAGTAAGAATAACTAATGGAACCAGAAATACAGTCACTGACCAAGGGATAAAAAATACTTATTTTTTTGACTCAAGAACTTCACTTACCTTCATTTCTGTCATGCTCCAGCTGCTCAACAACCTCTTCTAAGGCAGCTTGCAATTCCTTTTGAGTTAAAAATTTTCGAGAAGACATTGGTCAACACTAATATAATCTCACAACCTATTTACACGAACAAACAATCCGTACTGGTCTGTTCCTGCAATGACTACTTGCATCGGTTATCATGTCAGAACTTGTCTCGGAAATAGTGAATCATACCAGTGGTGCATAAATGCACCACTCATGTTTTTGTTGTAAAATTTTTATTATTAGTTATTCTAATACAAAAACGATTTACGCATAATAACGCTAAACTAAAAGAAGTCACGCGTACATAATCAAAAATTTTAAATTTCATTTGCAAATTATATTTTTTCACTGTAAACTGCGCCCATGTTACTTGCTTATTTTTTATGGTTTTTTAAGCGAAAATAAAACTTACAATATTCATAATATGTGATGATATTTATTTTTTCCTAATATAATAGAAACTGTAGAATGCATTTGGAGCCGACAATAAAACATTAGCACCGCTAATGTGTTTAAAAAAAATTTTTGAAAATGTGCGTGAATGCACCATTGGGATGAAATGGGTTAAGGTGAAAGCGCTAATTTCGCCAAAGCGTATAAGTACCATTTGCTTGAATTTAACATTACCTAGAAGAGCTGTGGCCCTAACAAATTTCTTGAATACGGCTACTATACGACGAACGTAGTAATCGCATTTTTATACTTCCACAGCTTAATAATTTTACAGCCTTACCTGCCAAACCTATCGTAAAGTAAATTCGTTTTAACGACCGTATTATCCAAATAGCGTTGGCCAAACTATATACTATCTGCGAAATTGTATGCGCCCTTGCCGCAAGCTTTGCACTTCACTTTCGAATTCTAAAAATTTTCTCTCGTGTTCTGTTGTTCCTTCGGACTTTGCCCCTTGGCTTCTTCATGGTCAATTTTTTTTTCTATATTTCCACACGATTCACTTCTGTCGCTTAGACCTTTGCCGCTGCTTCCCTTTTCAGTACGATTTACACCAGCCCTTTCAATCTCTTGCTTTCATCTACTTCACACAGTCTGTTGAGGACCCTCTTGTTCACCAACCCCGTCACGAATTTATCTTTTAATATTTCTTCTAATCAGTTTCCAAATTAGCGTGATGCCGCTGCATTTTTAATACGTACATAAGATTCGTTTACGCACTCACCACTGTGTTACTTGATGTTGTAAAATTCAATTTTCTTTTTCTGTACGCCCTGTTTTCAGTAAGTCGACATCATTGTTAATTTCTTATTTTTGGAGCTACAGAGTCGTTCAAATTAGCAAATATAAAAACAGAAAAAAAAATGAGTGCAAACTTTTCGAGATATCTTTTGTTACAGATTTACTTTTAATGGAATACCTGTATATCATCATGGTAAATGAAAGAAAATTGAATTATATTTTACGGAATTAATGGTGCGAACACCGCTCTTATGGCGTTGTGAATGCTTATTTCAAAATCTGTCACGATAACTTTTGGATTTAAATATAGATTTAAACTGTGACATTGGTCTCGTAAAATGTCAAAACATTTTTTATAAGAACACTTGCTTTTTCGGCAGCAGACAAAATGCTAGTGGAATAATATAGCCATTTTTTAATACATGCAACGTGGACAACTGCAAAAAGTGATTGGGAACAGTAGCTAAATGTACCGTCGACATATAATTTCTCACTTTTACACAGGACATCTTTAACATCGTCGACAATGAACACAAAGTTTTCTTTTTTTATTGTCTTAATAATCATTGTTTTCAGAGTTTCAATTACATCTACTCTATTTTTTGGCCTTTTATTGTAAATATTGTTGCGAATATAATGAATATCTTTCACTAAAATGGTATTTAATTGGTTGGCATGTTCTTTTAAAACTGAATGTTGTAGTGCTTATAGTCGGGGCGAAAACAAACACTCGGAAAGGGGTTTAAATTTTAATGAAACTAAGTGTCTAAGACAAAAAGGAAAGAGTAATGGTTATGTACAACTGCGTGCTCGGGGAAGCTTTCAAAGGGGCGGGCTGCGGGGTAGACACACCGCGGGTCCCGTGACAAATGGTGCTCGGTCTCTCTCTCTCGCACGCTGGATGATCCTCTCAGGCCACTTGGTCCGCAAAGTAGAGCGCTTGGGCAGGGGATGCTGTCCAGGGGAAAGCGAGTCCGATAACCAGACTGGAGATTTAGGTCTACGCATCGCATTCTTATTTCCTAAGGTCGGTGGTCATCGATGTCCATCGGGGTGGGACGGTAAGTCACCCTTGCGCGTGGGGTGAGTGCGGGTGGCGCCTGCGGAAAAGGTAGGCCGGAGTGCCTTCGAACTAACCGCCCATTACATACTCCCCCTCAGGACCTAGCAGACGTCCCGGCGATGGATCCTGGACTTGGAGGGTGCTTTCGGGGCCTTCCTCGTCTGCGGATCGGACGCACCGGAGCGGGAGGTTCTGGAGGTGTACTGGCCTCGGGGTAGCGTACCGAGGTGAGGTCGGATACGTTGTAGACCCTTACGGGTGTGATGGGGTCCTTGGTGGCGGCGACTTCGTAGCGGCTGGGTCCTTTTCGGGACAGGATAACGTACGGACCATCCCGTTTCGATACGAACATGGATGAGAATGCCTGTCGCGCGTTGCTTAGGGCATGGCTCTTGACCCAGACTTGGTCTCCGGGAACATAATCGGGAGCGGGTCTCCGGCGAGCATCCCCGTAGATCTTCTGTCGATCCTGAGCTTGTTCGTGGGTTTCCCGGGCCAGGGTAAGAAATCGGCCATTTGGGGCAATCGAGGGGTTACCTCAGGAATGAACGTCTCCTGGGAAATCACGTTTCGGAAGTCCTGAGTGACCTCAAAGGGGGTTCGCAGGTCTCGTCCAAAGGTATGCGGCGGTGTAGCCCGTGCTCTGACATCGAGCAGTGTTTAGGGCGAAGCGAATGGCAGGTAGGAGTTCGGGCCACTGGGTATGGGAGTTTGTTAAGTGGATAGAGAGCTGGGTTTTGAGGTCTCGGTTCTTTCTCTCTACTAGATAGCTTGGGGTGAAGATTTGGTCGATCCCAAGACAATAGGTTATCTTTTGCATAACCTTGCTGATGAATTGTGCCATTGTCACTTAGGAGTCGACGGCGGATTCCATACTGGAAGAAGACCTCGTTAACTAAGGTCCATGCACACTTTTTAGCTGTGGCCTGAACTAGAGGGAATAGTTCGACCCATCTGGAGGCGGTATCCTCAGTACCCATCGCTCCTGTTGCGGGCCTTCTGGAAGGGGCCCAAATAGGTCGACGGCGATCACCTCGAATCTTCTCTGCATCACGGGCGTTTGGAGAAGTCCAGCAGGCTTCTGGTTCGAGGCCTTGTATCGTTGGCAGGCGATACACTGGGACACGTACTGCTGGATGCATCCCCGCATTCCTGGCCAATAGAATTTCCTGGCAATCTTATGATAAGTCCTTTCAGCGCCATAGTGTCCAGCGATAGGGGAGTCGTGATATTCGGCGAGAACCTTCTTCCGTACGTTCGCTGGAACTACCAGTTGGGCGTCTTCTTGGGTGTAGCGGTAAAGTACCCCTTGAGTAAGGGTGTATCCTCGGGAGGACCAAGGACCGGCTGCCTCAGGAGGACCTGACTCGAGGGCATTCATGATCTTGGCGATGTCAGGGTCCTCGAGTTGCCGTTCTCGAATGACCACCGGGCCATCTTGGGGTAGGTCCACTTGGATGATGCAGAGTCCACACTCCGCTTGTCCCTGTTGATGGCATGGGGGTCTTGACAGGGTGTCAGCTACGACGTTTGCTTTGCCTGGGGTATACAGGATTTGGAGGTTGTACGGCTGCAGTTGGAGCGCCCACCTAGCTAGGCGTCCTGTTGGGGATCTGAGGTTCATTAGCCACTTGAGGGATTGATGGTCCGTGATCAGTACAACCGAGGTCTCCTCGATGTATCCCCGGAATTTATTCAATGCCCAAACTACGGCCAATGCTTCCCTCTCCGTGGTGGAGTATTTCTTTCCGCTGGGGTCAGTAGACGACTGGCGTACTCGATAGGGTGTTCCTTCAGACTCTCTCCCTGGAGTAAAGCAGCCCCCAAAGCATAAGAACTGGCGTCCGTTCTGAGGATGAACGGTTTAGTGTGGTCGGCCTGGACCAAAATTGGAGCCGTTCCTAGGCACTCCATAAGGTGTTGGAATGCCTTTTCCTGGGGCTCCTCCCAGGTCCAGGGGACTCCCTTCTTGGTGAGGCGGCTCAAGGGTTCGGTGGTCTTTGAGAAATCTTGGATGAATCGCCTGTACCAACTACTTGTCTGCAAGAAGGTACGCAGTTGGGTGATGTTCTGGGGTGTGGCCATCCTCGTAATGGCCGTGACTTTTTCGGGATTCATCGCTATCCCGTTGGTTGAGATGAGGTGCCCCAGATAGCTGACCTGCTGACAGCCGAATGAACATTTATCCCGGTTCATTCTCAGGTGGAATTGCCTCATGCGGGTGAAGACTCTGTGTAACTCCTCGTGATGAGCTTCATAGGTTTCCGATAGCAAGATGAGGTCATCCAGGTAGACTAGGAGTCGCACCTCTCCTAGGCCAGCACGAAAACGGTCTATCAGCCGTTGAAACGTGGCGGGCGCGTTTCGGAGTCCGAAGGGCATTCGGAGGAAACGGTAAGTTCCGAAAGGCGTGATTATTGCGGTTTTGTCCTGATCCGCGGGGTGGACGGGGATCTGATAGTACCCCGCCTTCAGGTCCATGGTTGAGAGGACTTGAACATGGCCTGTGGAGTGTAATAGATCGTCTATCCGAGGCATGGGATAAGAGTCCGGAATGGTGATAGAATTGAGGCGGCGGTAGTCCACGCACATCCGGACTCCTCCATCCGGTTTCGGGACTAGGACTACTGGCGAGGCCCAGGCACTATCACATTCCCGAAGGATGTTTTCCTTCACTAGCTTTTGTATTTCTTGGCGCAATACCTCCTTTCTATTGGGGGTTAAGCGGTACGGGCCCATGGATACGGGGGCGGCAGATCTGGTGTTTATACGGTGTTCTGCGTAGGTCGTCGGGGGACCGCAGGACAGGTCCTGATTTTCTTTGAGGAGAGAATCCAGGAGCTGGCGATCGTCCGGGACGGCTCCACATGCTTCATCGGGTCGCAGATCCAGGGTGGCCAGTTGGACTTGGGGAAATAGCAGAGTGTGTGGTTGCGGCTCGTATTCATTCCAGGCTTCCTCGACGGCCTGGCGGGCGTCTTCCATCATGTACTCTGTTCGAGAATGGGGATTTTGCCATATGGGACCGTATCCTCCTGCGACCTCGGGCTCTTGGGGTCGTGGATCTTTAGTGGGCGGAGTCCTGGGTATGGGGGAGATCGCTCTGGTGCCCTTCATCTCCAGCAAAGCGTTGGTTAGCTGCGGGGTTACGGCCATAGGTCCGGGCGAATCTGGGGAAAGAGGAACGAATGCATGTGTTTCGTGCCGGGTGTCTGCGAAATGCCATCTGCGTGCCTTGAAATTGAGGACCAGGCCGGCGGTTTCGATAAAGTCTATCCCCAATAATGTTTTTGCTTGGACGGCTTCTGGGAGGTATACGAATTGGGCGTTTACCACCCGGGATTTCAGGTAGACTTTAGTCCTGACTATATACGCTGGTTGTGTTGAAGTTCTCCCGTCCGCCAGAGTGATGTTTAAGGTTTCCCTTGTCAATGGACTTTGGCGCTCTTGTAATATTTGGAACAGCTGCGGGCTGGCTAGGCTGGTCCTGGCTCCAGTGTCTAAAAACGCGCGGCCGTTGACCCCCTCGACGGTGATGTCCAGTACCGGGCGGGTCGTTACCCTGGCGTTCAACAAGTTGAACCCCACTGGTCCGGCATTTCTTTCAATTTCTGCGGATTACCCCAGGTCTGTTGCAACCATAGCAGCTGATGCTGTTGAGTCGGGTTGTCTCCTCTCTTCATTGGGGACGGTGCTCTTCTCTTGCACTTCTGGGTTGGGCTGCTGGCTTTCAGCAATCGGCCATCTCGTGCCCAAAATTTCGGCAAAAACTACATCTTGGCCTTTCCTTGGACCTCGTTTCCCTTTGGCTCTGTTCCTTAGCAGTGGCTCCGAGTTCGGTGTTGGATTTGACTCCTTTTTGCGGATGGGACTTCTCCCTTTTGATCTCTTCCATCCGTATCTCCGTTTCCCTGGCCTTTTTCACCAATTCAGGAAACGATTTGAGTTTTTCTCGTGGGAGCTTTTCTCTGAGGACTACTCTCAGAAGCCCGTATACCATGTCCAGTTGGACATTCTCAGCGTGTTGATTTATCAGCTGGGCTAGTATGGCCCGTTTCTTGGCCACAAACATGCTTGTTGTGTCTTCTGGTTGTTGGGAGGTTTGGAACACTTCCATATATAATTGGTAATCTGGAGGTCTCGGGACGAATTCGTTTCTCAGAGCTTCCTTAGCCTCCTCCCAGTCTGCGATGGATTCCTTAATCCCCAGCCACCAAGTATTCGCTGGTCCTTCTAGTAGTAAGGCCAGTCCTAGGACTGCATTCTCCTCGGTGATGCCTTCGCTACGTTTATAAAAATCCACGCTGGTGAGAAAGTCTTCCACTGCTTCTCTGGTTCTCGTTCCTTGGAACCTGGCTGTGCATTGGGTAAAATGCTTGATTTTAGCAGGCATCTGCATTCTCCGGAGGATCTCCTCCAGGCCTTCCGGAGTTAGCGCCATTCCTTGGCGTGATCTTGTTCGTGGTATCTTGCTTTTTCACTTGCACTCGCACTTTTATTGTTCGAATACCCGCGTCGTTTTTTTTTTGTTTTTTCGGGCCCCACACGTTGGGCTGCCACTGTAGTGCTTATAGTCGGGGCGAAAACAAACACTCGGTAAGGGGTTTGAATTTTAATGAAGCTAAGTGTCTAAGATAAAAAGGAAAGAGTGATGGTTATGTACAACTGCGTGTTCGGGGAAGCTTTCAAAGGGGCGGGCTGCGGGGTAGTCACACCGCGGGTCCCGTGACAAATGGTGCTCGGTCTCTCTCTCTCGCACGCTGGATGATCCTCTCTGGCCACTTGGTCCGCAAAGCAGAGCGCTTGGGCAGGGGATGCTGTCCAGGGGAAAGCGAGTCCGATAACCAGACTGGAGATTTAGGTCTACGCATCGCATTCTTATTTTCTAAGGTCAGTGGTCATCGATGTCCATCGGGGTGGGACGGTAAGTCACCCTTGCGCGTGGGGTGAGTGCGGGTGGCGCCTGCGGAAAGGGTAGGCCGGAGCGCCTTCGAACTAACTGCCCGTTACAAAACAAAATAACGCGGATGACGAATCAAAGGCTTCCGGTAGTTCATTAGCGCAACCCGTAGAAAAGCTCTATAACATAACATTGCCAACGATTAACTTACCTAAGTTTCACGGCAAATTTGATGAATGGTTAGAATTTCCAGACACTTTCCGAGTCTCTAATTCATAACAACAACAAAATAAATGCAGTGCAAAAGCTTCATTACTTGAATGCTTCGCTACAGGGTGATGCATCAAAAATAATTTCAGCCTTGGAAACTATCAGCTCAAATTATCAGGTAGCCTGGGAATTAAACTGTAAAAGATACAACAATAAGCGTATTCTTAAGCACAATCACATAAAGCGCTTGTCGAAATTGCGCCGATCAATAAAGAATCTTCTTCATCTTTGAGGCAACTTTTGGACGACGCTTTAAAGCATTTGCGCTTTCTAAATTCGTTAGGTTTATCAACTGATAATTGGTATTTGTTAATGTATCTTATGGCAAAAAAACTTGACAACGCAACGTTAAACGAATGGGAGAAAAACGCGTCAGATATAAAGGCCGAAATCACATTCGCTGATTTTGAGAATTTTTTACATAATCGTGCACAATTGTTAGAAACCTTAGTAAAATCTAAAACAAACATACATTCTGTAACGTTTCAGTCTGCGGCAGCAACAAAGCATGCACCAAAACTCTCAAAAATATTTGTGGTAACCAACGGTACGTGTGTGTTCTGTAAAGGTGAACATTGGATTTCGGAATGCAATTCTTTTCTTCAATTAGCAATCAACGAGAGAATAAAACTTGTAAAGGCGAAGGGGCTTTGCTTAAATTGTCTTAGGTTTGGCCATTTCTCGAAAAATTGCAAGTCTGGAAATTGCAAAACGTGCCAAGCTAAGCACAATACGTTATTACATTTTGAAAATCCTCAAACAATCTCAATGTCAAGTATCTCAAGTACTCCTCAAATGTTGTTATCCACTTTATGTGTCAAAATATTGGATAAACGTGGTATCCCTCGCGATTGTCGTGCTATCTTGGATTCGAGGTCGCAATCCAATTTTGTAACAACAGATTTTTGCAGAAGGCTGGGTTTAGACAAAACAAGCACAAATATTTCCATTGTTGGTATAAATCAAGTACAGTCCACAATAAAGGCAAAGTGTAGCCTACAATTAAATTCATGTGTAAATCAGTTTTCTGCTTCAGTATCTTGTTACGTCATACCCAAAATAACGGAACAAATTCCTGCGAAGTTTGTTTCCACTGAGCATCTCAAAATTCCAGAAAACATAAAATTGGCGGATCCTAAGTTTTACAAATCTTCTGATGTGCAATTATTGCTTGGAGCTCAATGCTTTTGGGATATTTCGTCTGCGTGGGTCAAATTAAGCTAGGTACCGGTTTTCCTATTCTACAGAAAACCAAATTCGGTTGGATTGTAGCTGGTCCCTTACATGAACAAAAAGTTAAACGTGTATTTTGCAATTTGTCCACAGCCACAAATGATATCCACAATCAGTTAAAAAGGTTCTGGGAACTGGAAGAAATTCCAAACGAACGGGTTCTTTCTTCGGAGGAAGAGGCCTGTGAATTACATTTCGTTTAAAACACAAAACGGGACAACGGCAGGTTCGTAGTAAAGGTTCCTCTGAAAGATTTTCCAGAAAAATTGGGTGACTCAATGCAAACTGCTTTAAGTCGACTTCATACACTTGAACGCAAGTTTCAAACAAAGACAGTCTTCAAGGAACGTTATCTTCAATTCATGAGCGAATATGAGTCATTAGGTCATATGACTAAGGCATCTGATCAAACATGTTTCTCTTATTACTTACCTCACCATGGGGTTTTGAAGGAGGAAAGTCTAACAACGAAGTTACGGGTCGTCTTCGACGGGTCTTGTCCAACGACCACAGGTGTCTCCGTCAATGACATTCAAATGGTAGGTCCAACAATACAGAGTGACTTGCAGTCAATTATTCTTCGATTTAGGGAAAGTAAGTATGTTGTTTCAGCGGACATAGCAAAAATGTACCGCCAGGTTATTATTGACGCGGAACAAAGATCCTTACAGGGCATTCTTTGGCGTAGTGATCCCTCAGCGGCATATTTAGCCATTCGTTGTTTGCATCAGCTGGCGTATGAAAATTCAGAGGAATTTTCTGAAGCTTCTAAGGTTATATTGAAGGATTTCTATGTAGACGACTTGCTTACAGGTTTTCAGTCAATTTGGGAAGCGCAAGCCATTTGTTCGCAAATATCTCAGATCTTAAGTAAAGGGTGTTTGAGCTCAGGAAGTGGGTTTCGAATAATGCAAGGATCACTGAAGGTTTCGCTGACTCCAACGTAAATTCTTCTGTGTTAACGATAGGTTCTAATGAAAACGCTCGTACTTTGGGATTACTTTGGTCGTACAATGACGATTGCTTACTGTACAATATCAATGTCGATAAATTACCTACAGAAGTCAGAAAGCGTACAATTTTATCATGCATTGCACAGGTATATGACCATTTGGCATTACTTGCACCTTGTACCATTATTGCAAAAATCATCATTCAGAAGCTGTGGATGGAACACTTGTCTTGGGATGAGTCGATACCAGCTTATCTTCATAGCAAATGGCTTCATTTCAAAACACAAATCACTGAGTTGAACAATCTTCGTGTACCCAGATTTGCTGTATGTGCAAGTGCAATTAGGGTAGAACTTCATGGCTCTTCGGATGCCTCCAATAGTGCTTACGGAGCCTGTGTCTATCTTAGAAGTATTAATGCTTGAGATTTATTTACATTCAGCAACGCGACAGTAAAAACCAGCTTCAGTTGTCATTTGGCGTACGTTTCCTAACGTTACTTTTAATTCTGTTTTATCCATAATCATTTATTGTTAATCGTATAAAAAACGTCCCATATTGATAAACTTTGCTTTAAACATGTTTTAATGGAACCCGGCTTTTAATGCGTAAATTTCACCCCAAATCATATGATGATTTTGTAGTTTTTTGTGTTAATCAGAGGCTCTGAGGAAGGTTTTAAAATAAAACCGAAACTGGTCAGCTGAATGATTTAGAATAATTTTTTTGTCCTAAAAACCCGATCAACTACCACGTTTTTCAAAATTTAATAAACAGGACGCCAATTTCATTTATTACTCTGTTGGAATGTTTGTTTTCCGAGATCTTTGCTTTTATTTGAGGTTTGATCAAGTTCCAACTCACACGTGATATCTTCTGGTTCATATGATGATATTTGTAAACAAAAGGCATTTATAGCCGATATATTGACCAGATTATAGAAAAGGACCGTAGTCCAGCCCGATTACTAAGCGTAACATTATTTTCTTGATAAAATTAATCAAGAAGGTCGCCTACTTTGGTCGTGTAATAAAATGTTATAACACCTGGTTTATTTTTATCCAGTAGACTCATCTATGGAATCCGTATAGTGCATCGTTGATAAAACTAACACTGTCTTATCCTTTTTAGGACAAAAAAATACCAAAGCGGAATCTTCGTGAAAGCCCAACAGTGAGGAGTTTTCCATTCTATTTGTGCTGCCGTGCACGAGCATGCTGCTGCACCTCTGCCTCGTAGAAATTGAAAATACCAACACTGACTGTAAGAAGAATTTAGTAACTTCAAACGTATTTACAAAGCTCTTTACAATTAAACTAAATTAAAAATAAAAATAAAATCGAAAGAGGAGTCTCTGCGCTGATCTGATCTGTGTGTCAGATGAGAGATCAAACGGTACTGAATTCAGCGCGGCGTTATCTCCTCGAAGAAAATATTTTAGCATTTCGCAGGGAAGGGTTGAACCAATCAGATGTTTTTGTATTATCTTCTAACAAATTGCTATTGGTTTGAATGGAGGTAAACAATACTAAGAAGTTATAAGTTGGAAAATTTTGCCATGTTTGGAACTGTAAAAACCATAGAGTAAGCTGCGCCTAAAACGGCACGTACTGAACCGCGGGTGCCAATCCTTAAAGATTCTTAATGCCTTATTACAATGGCCGGAAGATTTTGGGTAAAACCCGACATTTGTACGCTAAGTTTCTACGAGTAATTTTGTGAATAGCAACTAGCAAGATTTAAATGCATTGAATTCTAAATAAACGCCGACTTAAAAACCTTAAAAATATTGCATTAAAAATAAAATGCTTACAGTATATGAGAGAAAATAAAACAAACTGACGAATTATTTACAAATATACATATTCCTTTGGTATTTCTCGTTTATTCTTTCGTATTGCCCCTACATATGTTAATTTTTCTCTTTGCAGCCTTTTTGCTAATGATACACTGGTGAAACAGTTATCGCCAATTATATTTCTGTTAGATCCTGAAACTGGTTCTATCAAACGCGAAACAACTTCTTCCGCCGACTTGCTTCCTTGATAAGGCCTTGCAGGTTGCTTACCGACATATACCTCCAAATTGCAATTAAACGCGAAACAACTTCTTCCGCCGACTTGCTTCCTTGATAAGGCCTTGCAGGTTGCTTACCGACATATACCTCCAAATTGCAAGTGTAAGCAGTTTTGCTGGCAACCAGAGCCAATACCTTTAGACCGTATTTGGTGGGCTACTCGGTATGTATTGTTTAAAGCTAACAGATATTTACCTGACGAAAAATATTTTTGAAAATTGTTTACGAAAAGCTCTGAGACATCTCTGATTGGCGTTATGTTGTGTTTTCACTTGGTTTGATTGTTTTTTTTTTGGTGTTGAACACTTATTTTTGGGTTTGCTGGTCGATGATTGAAATAAACCACTAATTACAATTGAACCTTTATTCTTCGTTCATTTTGTCACGCGTACACAATCGCAATCTTACGCGCATGTGTTTCAAAGCAGTGTTGCCAACTTTGTTTTCCGCGCATTGAGACAAGTGTTTCCAATTTACAAATAAAACATAATTGAACACTTTAATTTGTCGATTTCTCTTCGCGTGGCTCTATCCACAATATTGTCAAATCACAAGCATCGTATGAAAAATCGAAATCTGAGTTCAGTTATTGTAAGGTAACAAGATTCAAGACCATTGCTTTTCGAGTTATTCCAGAGACTGTGTAAGTTTTTGCGAGAAGATCACAAAGATCTATATATCTACAAAAGCTCGAATTTCAGTCACATCTGTATAACTTGCATCCTGATTTCGTTGGAATAAATGTCGAATGTTATCTGTATAAATATTGGTGTAATGGACTATGGTATCTTCATCTACATCATGAAAAAAAAGTTCCAAATTTCTATTTCTATATTTTTATGAATTGTCCATTTTGCTCTGAAAAATAAGTAAAATTATTTAGAAACCGTGAATTAAGGCTGACTAATTCCAGATGCACGCTTATATTTGTAAATTTTATGACAATGTTTACGCTAAACAAACTTAACAAATAAACATTAAACACCTGTCCAGAGGCTGCTCGAGGTTCTCGCTGCAATCAAAAACGATTTGCACAAAATTTTTCTAAAATCTTTCATTATGCTTTGACAGCAAGCATGGCCGCCTTGCATGGGGAACTTATTAAGAGCAAATCCCGCTTCAATTTGTCCACCCTACTGCAATGTGTTGGTTGGCAGTGACGATAACACTTACTTCAATGTATTTATTGCAAGAACTTTTTCAAAATTTTGCAATTACAAACTAAAGCTTGATGCATAGACTAGACGATACATATTAAAAAAATATGACATAAACTAACTTGATTAAGTATGTATTTACAATACTCAAACAATATTGAATGACTGATTAAATGATTATAAACTCAACACTTCCCCTTAATCTGTCATTCAAATTTAACAGTGCTCTTAAGTAATCCAAATCCATTCACGCAAAAATAATGTTTAGGAGAACTTAAGCATACAAGTTTAAAGTCAATAGTAGCCTTCAAATATCTCAAAATTCTTTTAAGATGATTCCAATGAACTTTACTATAACCATTATTAAACTGACTCATAAAATTAACGGCAAAAGTTATATCAGGTCTAGTATTGACGGATAAATATAACAATGCACCTACAAGTTTTTGATAAGGAAGTGACAAATCTACATCATTACATTTTTCTAATTTTAAATTAACTTCCAATGGTGTTTTTGCGGGTTTACAATCAAGCATGTTCTATTTCCGCAGTAATGACAAAATGCATTTTTTCTGATGAATTGAAATTGTCTTCTTATCAACATATCTCTCAATACTAATGCCAATACATTGTTTCGCCTCTCCTAAATCTTTAACTTTAAATCTTTCTGACAATAGTTTCCTTAACACTTGCTTCTCTGCGTTACTATTACAGAATATTAAAAAATCATCAACATACACTGTAATAATAACGATTTTGTCTTCGTTGTTTCTAATAAATACGCAAGGTTCGTACTTCGATTGACTAAAACCTAAATCTAATAAAGTTTCAACAACCGTCACGTTCCAAACTCTGGAGGATTGTTTAAGGCCATATATTGCTTTATGCAATAAACAAACTTTATTTTCATTTCCAGGAGTTATGAAACCTTCAGGTTGTTCCATAAAAACCTGTTCTTCTAAATTTCCGTTAAGAAATGCTGTCTCTACATCAAAGTGAAAAATATTTAAATTCATTTTTGCAGCTATTCCAAACAGAATTCTTAACGTTGAATTTCTAACGACTGGGGAAAAAGTTTCATGGTAATCTTGGCCAAATGTTTGTGTAAATCCTTTAGCAACCAATCTTGCCTTATGTTTCATTGAACCATCTGGCAAACTTTTTAACTTAAACACCCACTTGTTTTTAACTACACTTTCATTTGCTGGCCTCTTCACTAGAGTCCATGCCTTATTATCCATTAAAGACTGAAATTCACTTTGCATGGCTGCTTTCCACCCATCACTATCGTCACGTGTCAGTGCATCCTTGACATCAATGGGGTCGTCTGCTTCTGCCATGTACACTACATATTCTGGATACTCTTTTGATTTCTTCAGCCTGAGTGACCTTCTTAATGTGCCTTCTTCAGTGATACTTCTGTCAATTGTTTCTTCAGCAGGCTCTTCTGGTTCTACCATGTCTTTTGCATCCTCTTCAAATTCAATTCCATCTGATATGTTTTCTTCAGTATCAATAATGTTTCGGTTAATAGGTATTACATTAGTCTTGTTATTTGCAATATCTTCTTTTTTGTTCCAAAATTTGTTTTCTATGAATCTGACATTTCTTCCCTTTGTTATTGCCTTCGGTTTTTCTGGATTAAATAGCCTGTAGTCTTTTGTATCTTCACAATATCCAACAAAAATATATGGTTTTCCTTTAGCATCCCATTTTCTTCTAAACTGATCGGGAATATAATTGTAACAGATACATCCGAAGATACGCAAATGACTCAAATTAACCTTTCTTCCTGACCACAACTCCTCAGGTGTTTTGCCAGGAATTGCCTTATGGGGAGAACGATTCTTGAGATAAGCCGCAGTATTTACAGCTTCTGCCCACATTCTTTCATCACAACCAGATTCCTTGATCATACTTCTCGCCATTTCAGTTAAGGTTCTATTGGTCCTTTCTGCAATACCGTTTTGTTCAGGGTTATATGGCACAGTAGTTTGATGCTTTATACCCTTTGACTTCATGTATTCTTCCATGACTCTGTTTGCGTACTCTCCGCCGTTATCAGATTTAAGACATTTTACTTTTCTTTCTGTCTCTCTTTCTACTTTACTCACAAATTCTGGGAAAATATCTTTGACATTATCTTTACTTCTTATAAAATATACGAATATTTTTCGAGTAAAATCATCAATAAAGGTAAGTACGTACTTTGCACCATTCCAAGACGCACAGGGCATTGGTCCACACAAATCTGAGTGAATTATATCTAGAACGCCTTCTGCTCTTCTGTTTTTATTTTTCTTGAAGGGTAATCTTGCTTGCTTTCCTTCAATGCATGCTATGCAAGGTTCTGATTTTGCATTAGAAAATTTAACACCTTCTGCTAAACCATTTTTAAGTAAATTCATACTAACACGGTTTAAATGTCCTAATCTTAAGTGCCAAATTATGTCATCCTGACTGTTAGTGTTTGCTGAATAACAGGCTTCATCATTTTTTGTGCTAATTTTAAATAGCCCATCTTGACGAATACCTTCGATGATTGTAGTTCCATTGATATTACAATTTTTATCATCAAGAACTTTACATCCATATTGATTAAAAATGACAGTGAGACCTTTTTGCACCATTTGTTCGACAGACAATAAGTTTGTCTTCAGTGAAGGTACATGAAGCACATTCATCACCTCATTTTCTCCACCACGCGTAATTATTTTTACATTACCAACACCATCACTATTTATGCTTGCATTGTTCGCTACAGTTACTTTTAAATCTTTTCTGGAGAAGTTACATAGCCAATCCTTTCTACAAGTCATATGTGCTGTTGCACCAGAATCGACAATCCATTCCTCTGATTTATCTACATTTGCATTCAGGCAAATATGCAAAGCTTTATTATTATTAGGCTTGAAAGGACTTATGACTGTTTTGTTTTTCTCCTTTAATTTATTCATGGGACATACATTCTTAAAATGACCTGGTTGCCCACACTTGTAACAAACCATTTTCTTTTTGTTTTGCGGATGCTTTTTGACATGCAATGCTGATTCGCTGCTGGTAGATGGTAAAGCTTCAATATTTTCTTTGTGTTCTTGTAAAAGTTTTGACTTCACAAAATCACTTGTTATTTTTTGACCGCTGCTTTCAATAGCCATGACCATAGGATCATATGCAGACGTTAGACCACTTAGCATGATAACTGCCACAAATTCATCGTCCAAACCTGCTTCCATATCTGCTAATCGCTGCGACACTGCAATGATTTCACTGACATACTGGTCCATATTTGCAAAATTCACCAATTTTATACTGGCAATACGACGCATTAACGTTAATCGCCTGGTGAGACCTCTGTCATCATACACTTTTTGTAAATTTTCCCATGCTTCTTTAGCTGTTTTACAATCCCTTACGAACGGGTAGGCACAAGGTTTAATCATCAAGCATATTTTTGCTAATGCTTTCTGCTCCTTCCGAAATCGTTCGTCTGTCGATAGTTTACTGTCATCGCCTTCTATGCATTGCCACAAATTGTCATGTATTAAAGCCATTTTCATCCCAAATTTCCAGTTTGCATAATTGGATCTTCCTTCGAGTTTCTCGAAACTTACTTGAAAATTGTGATTGTCACTCATTTTTACCGAGTAAAGCAATTTACAAAGTTCAAAGTAAATTTTGTTTCGTTGACACTCCACGTTGCAACCGCGTTGACGTTTTTTTAAATATACTTTTTCGTACACTATTTTCTTAATTTGAGGCAAACCTTGTATCTGGGCCCATAACCTGTTGGTTGGCAGTGACGATAACACTTACTTCAATGTATTTATTGCAAGAACTTTTTCAAAATTTTGCAATTACAAACTAAAGCTTGATGCATAGACTAGACGATATATATTAAAAAAATATGACATAAACTAACTTGATTAAGTATGTATTTACAATACTCAAACAATATTGAATGACTGATTAAATGATTATAAACTCAACACAATGTCAGGTCAAAAAGCGATAGTAAGATGTCGCTATTTTATCTGTTCATTTTTTTATTAAACTTACCATTATAAATCTAAAGACACAGTCAGTCATGTGGGGGCAGCTGTCATCCAGTGTAATATGATACTTAAAAACTAAAAAACTAGACACGTTATCTTACGAAAGGCAGTATCAAATACTTCCACGTACACTGTTCAAAAGGTACTAAAGACGGCGGCGTGGTAAATCAAACTCTTTGAGAACTGCAATGAGAAATAGAGGAGTGGATGACATCAGTCAATTTAGGGTTAACGATAATAATGAAGTAAGAGGGTGGTCCGATAAGTACTTAGCCTACAAAAGAATAACAAAAATTTTGGAAGAGTGGCGATTTATTTCTCAACATAATCTCCTTTGAGTTTGATACACTTGACCCAACGATGCTCCAACTTCTTTAACCCGTCTGAAAAATACGTTTTCTGGAGGTCTGCAAAGTAGGTCTCCGTGGCGGCGATAACCTCATTCGACTCAAATTTCTGCCCGGCGAGTGACTTTTTAAAATTTGGAAACAAAAAGAAGTCGCACGGGGCCAAATCCGGAGAATACGGTGGATGGGGCAGCAGTTGGTAGCGTAATTCTACCAATTTGGCCGTGGCGACGGCGGAGGTGTGAGCAGGTGCATTGTCATGATGGAAGAGCTCTTTTTTCTTCGCGAAATGGGGCCGTTTTTTCCGCAATTCGGCGTCGAGTCGGCCCAATAATTCGGCATAGTAGAGCCCTGTGACCGTTTTGCCCTTCTTCAGGAAGTCGATGTATATTACACCTTTTGAATCCCAGAAAACGGTGGCCATCACCTTTCCGACCGATAGAACAGTCTTCGCCTTCTTCGGACCTCGTTCGCCGGGTGAAGTCCAGTGTTTCGACTGTTCCTTGGTCTCTGGTGTGTACCAGTGTATCCATGTTTCGTCGACGGTCACGAAACGACGCAGAAATTCCTTCGGATTGCGCTTAAACATCGTCAAACACTGCTCTGAAGTGGTCTCACGGTTGCGCTTGTTGTCCGAAGTAAGCAAACGCGGCATCCATCGCGCCGACAGGTTTCTCATGCCCAATACTTCATGCAGGATATGGCCCACACGGTCTTTTGAGATGCCTACTGTCTCAGCTATCTCGCGCACCTTCAGTCGGCGGTCTGCCAATACACTAAGTACTTATCGGACCGCCCTCGTATACTACGAAGGAGGTAAGAATTATTGTAATTAATAATATCATAAGCAGAGTGATGAGCTTTTCGTCTTTACTTTAATCGAATAATCTAGCGAAGCGTTTTGTATGTATTAAGCACACGCACATTTGTTCGATAGAAAAGTGCCGCAATACTCTTCGTTGTGGTCGTATGTTATCCCAGAATTAAGAAGTTAAAACTTTTGTTTTCATACAGATACAGATACTGAGTTATTGAATGAAGAATGAAGAATAAAGAACCGCAACTACTAGAAAATGAAAACGAGACTACAGAAGAAAATCGAATAGAATGGCAGCATGCGGCAGTGCTGCTGCTAATTGATGGATTTATTAAAAATAAGGAGGAGTTGAATAAAAAGAATTGCAAGTACAGTTTGTTTTAATCTCGAACCGGACAGAAATATGAAGGGAAAACACTCAACGTTTCGCTATAGATTTATAGCTTCGTCAGGAGCTATAAATCTATAGCGAAACGTTGAGTGTTTTTCCTTCATACTTCTGTCCGGTTCGAGATTAAAACAAACTTTGTACTTACAATTTTCATCGGACAAGAACAAACTTCAAAAAGAATCGCATAAAATTCATTATTAAATGTAGAATGTAGTAATTGTGATGTAATGCAATGTAATGAATTAATGTAAGTAATTCAATCGCCTCCATCCTACGATAAGAATTTCAAATACTTTCTCAATAACTGATCTTGTTGATATATGACATACATTGTACATTGTTTGCATTCTAGTTAAGAGCCAGTTGTACCAAAGCGGTTTAAACCGACGTTCACCTAAACCAGGTTCAAAGTGAACAAAATCGCATCACATTTTATTTATGAATGTATTAATTCCCATATGCCGTTAAGATTCTATTCGAATTTGTTTACTTTGAACCCGGTTCAGTTGAAAGTCAGTTTAAATCTTCTTGATACAACTGTCCCTAAGTGGCCGTTGTTATGAAATAGTGATAATAGATGTTTATATAAAGGGTAAGCAAGTTTTCCAAGTAAATGAGAATTATGTTGGAAATAATCCCCATTATTACCTAACAAAACAGTCTTTAAACAAACAGTTCTGATTGCAATATGATTGAGGCAGTAGTTGTTCGAATGGAGTGAACTTTAATGTTCGGGATGAATTTTTATCTTTGTTATCTTGTTGCCAGAATTTATTTCTGTTATTAATATGATTTTTATTTTTGTTACCTATTGTGTTACGAATAAAAAAGAAAGAAAAAATATTTTCTTGTCTTTCAATACCTTTCATTATCTGAAAATAGTAAAAATACTAAAATGTCCTAATCCACATTAAAGAGAATTCACTCGGAAGAGCCCCCTTTTTTTGCACATGTTGCCCAGTCGCTGCAAATCATCACCAGCCGCTACTGCAGTCTACTAGAAACTTTCAGTTGTTTGTTAAATATTTACATCTGAAAAATGAATTTTCAAGAAACAATTGGGCTCACATCAAAAATTATGATTGATACGTAAAAATGACTTAAATAAATTTAATGCAGAATTTAGTGTAGAATTCAAAAATGAAATCAAACTGGGGCGTTCCAATTTAAAAAAAAAGAAAACGTAATTTTGATATTTTTTTAATACTTGGACTAAACTAAAATTGTAAATACGTATATAAAACTATTGTGGACGGAGATTAATTTCAATTATAATACTTGGACACCTTGTATGCAAAGGAAAATATTTTTAAAATGTGCAATGGAAGCGCTATTAAATAAAAAAAATCGAGTCGATACCTGGAATAGCAAAAAAGTTGGAACTTTTGCGGAGCTCTGGGACACCTGTATGTGTTTCGTTGAGCAGAGCTATGGAATAATATTCTAGTACTTGTTGTAGAATGAAAATACATGCACAACGCATAAAAAGCAGGTGTATTGGAATAAATATTCTATTTCAAGAGTGAGAATTTTAACTTTCTATTATTAAAAGTTTCAGGCTGGCGGTCAACTACTGAAAATTTAATCACTAATTGAGCGTCTATTATAGTATAGTTGAATACAAGAGAAGACACGAAAAATGTAATAGCGGATTTTTATTAGTTCTTTAAAGTGAATAAAAATAGTGAAAAAATATTGTTTAAACTTGTTGAAATGTTAGCATTTGAAATAAAGAACACGAATTAGTGAAAACTTTAGTCTCAATATGTTTGATAGCATTTAATTTATTTTATATTTCTTTCATTAACATTTTACTTACTGCCTAGTGCCTATTTTCGGCAGCATTTTTTTCTAAATTGTATAGTTTTATTATTGACCCGTAACTAGTCGAGTATCAAATAAAAAGTAACAAAGTACAAGTCGGCAGTTTTTTTTTTTAAATTGCGTTAACAATTTCGTAATTATTTCTTGTTTTATGTATGGTTTGCAATTTCCGAATCTATTTTATTAGATGATTGCTTAATACAATAATAATTTTTTTTGCCAGATAAGATAACTATTCCTCAAAAATGCGTAAAAATCGAATGGCAAGCATGTTCTTTGCGATACTTACACAAAGAATGTTGTTAATGTGGTTGCAGAACCTTTTAGCTTTTTGCTTTCTGTTGTTGTTTGTGATGATACTTTGGTATGTTAGGTATTTTACCTTTTATATGTATATGAAGCATATTCCAGAATTAAAACCCATACCTCTTTTGGGTTGCGTTCTACACTTTCCTTCTAGTTTAGGTAAGCAAGCATATTTTTGTATTTCCACTATCTCCACTTTTAAATCAATGGTCAGGCTGTGTTTACACTGAGAAATAGGAATCTATCGCCGGTGTCGGGATGGCGATTACGGTTGCGAAAATGATGATGATTGTCGCGTAATCGCTCGTTTATGCGGACGAGGACCCCACTGCGTAACAAGATGGATGAATGGCCAGAAGTGGTTGGAGAGCGGGTATTACTATATACAGTGTGAATATGTACAAGTAATAAGAAGTATATACAATTGAGTGTTGATGTCCTCGGAGGCGGCTGCGGGGGCGGCGACGTCCTGAGGTTGAGCGGAGGCGTAATGGTGGCGGCGTAACGGCGGCGGCTGCGTACCTGGTGGTTGGGCTGACGGTCCAGGTGAACGGCGGCAGGGCAGACCCAGGCGGCGACGGTGGTCCTCGTCAGTTGCACCTGGCAGTTGCGGTAGGCGGCGTCAGCGGCGGTCCAGGAAGCGTGGCTCCGGGATCCAAGATGGCGGCGTCGGTCGGTGGCGAAGCAGGCGGTCCGGGAACGTCGAGGTGAGCGGCAGCGTGCTGGTCCGTGCGGCTTGTCCTGGTGGCGACTCCCTTGAGTCGTGGTGGTGAGCGTTGGACACTGCCTCGATCTGCCTACTCCGTGCCTGAGAAAGGGCTAGCTTCGTATCCAGATCCGATCTGACGACAAGAAGCGATGCGCGTGCTTTTATTTGGTCCTAATGAGGGTAGTTCCTGGAAGCCGTTACGAACTCTCGCTTCTGACGTCACAATCGGATTAAGGGTGTGGTGGTTTCTTTGTTCGCAGCGATGTTTCGCGTTTTATGCGTTTTGTGTTCGCTGGATTTTGATTTCACTTACACCGTTGGAAAGGGAATTTGATTCTGCGTCGTTTGATATCAAACACGCTGTGAATCGGATGCGGATTAGTGAAGGAAACATCCGGGAAGTTTGTAATGCTTTGCGGCGCTGTAACTTTTGTTCTAGCGCTAGGATATCGTTGCAACTTTGCACAGGTGTTTAGAATGATGCTCTGAATCGTTTGCACTTTGATTCGCGGCGATAAGTTGTCAGGAAGCGGAGATATACTGGATAGATGCTTCCGTAACTTCCGGGTAGTTTAGAATTAATTCTAGCGGTAGGATATGCACGAATTTTTGTAGAGATGCGTAGAAACGCGTGAGGAATCATATGAGATAGGTTTTAGATCGATCCGATGACGGGAAGTGTCGGAATCCGTGACATAACGCGTGCGCGGAAGCGTTAACTTCCAGGCAGCGTAAAATGATTCCAGCAGTAGGATTGACTTGAAATTTGGTACAGGTGTGAGGGAGTGAACGGAGAACGTAATTGCAAAGTTTGAAATCGGTGATGTCACGGGGAAAAATGTTATTGATAAAAATAGGAACAAAGGAATCGGTGCTCGTGACGTCACAGGTGACGCGCCCAATTCCGAGAATCGGGGCGTGTAACATTCCGGTGCAGTTGAAGGCGATTACGGGATCCGTTCTCTTCTGCGGTTCCTCTTGATCAATCTTGATCTTGATTCGGCGCAGGTGGTGGCGGTACGTCGGGTGTCCTTGGACGTGGTGCCTTCCGGATGTCGTCGACGTGAACCTTTGTCGGCCGGTTGTCTTTGTCTATCCAGACGGCGACTGGTCCGCCGGCCTCGATGACACGAGGTGGGCCGGTCCACGCATTCGGTATCCTTCCTATGGCGGTGTTGTGCGCCCTAGCCATCACCTGATCCCCTGCTTGGAATCGGATAGGCACTGGCTGGTTTATGGCGTACCTGGCACGGTACCGATGTTGGTTTCGGTGTATCCTCCGAATTCGCTGCTCCTGCGGTTCACGGGCGCGTGGTTCTCCAGCGTCTGCTTGCCATTCTCCGGGTCGTGGGAGTTCGTAGCCAAGCAGAGCGTGTCCGGGTGTGGTCCCTGTGGCAGCGTTTCTTCGGGTCCTTAAGTTAAATAGGGTCTTCGGTAAGTGATCGTCCCAATGATTCCGTTCTTGCCCGAATAGGTGAATCCGCAGTGCCTTTTTAATCTCTTGATTCCGCCGTTCGTCTGGGTTTGCCCTCGGGTGAAAAATGGGCGTCGTCCAGTGGAGGCAATCCCAGCGGCGGATAGCTGCGTCCCATGTGATGGACAAGAACTGTGGTCCATTATCCGTGATGATGGATTTTGGGTATCCATAGCGATGGAAGACCTCCCGTTCCACGATTCGGACGATGTCGGTCGCTCCGGTACTGGGCATTGGAAAGGCTTCTACCCACTTTGTACACAGATCGGTGATCGTGAGGATGAAGCGATTGCCTTTGGTCGTCCTCGTGTACGGGCCCATGAGGTCCACGGCAATTGTCTCCTACGGTCTGGTGGTGGCGTGAGGCTTCAGCGGCGCCTTGGGCTGTGGTGGTCCTCTCTTGGTGCAGCGGCACACCAGGCAACCGGCCACGTAGCGACGTACCTCGTCGTCGTTCATCCTCGGCCAGAAGTAGTGACGGCGGATGGCCCTGATGGTCTCGTCGGCTCCGGGGTGTCCTGCTGTGGGGTTGTCGTGAAATTGGTGTATCACTCGCCTGACGGCGGAGAACGGCACAACCAACTTCTGCTCTTCCTCGTCGATGCGGCGTATGTATCCGCCTCGCACGACGTATAGTTGTGCGAAGGCGGCGTCACCATGTTCTGCTGGTCCCTGTTGTTGGACGCGGTTCCAGCGATCGACGAGTCTGGCAACGCTGTTGTCTGCTTGTTGTGCATTCTCCACGTAGGTGGCGAGGTTATCGGCTTCTATCACCTGCACTTCCGGAGGGAGCAGCCTTGCCTCTTCTGTGACTTCGGGCGAGACGGGAAGATCCACTGGGTTTCTGGACAGCGCGTCGGGCAACTCGTTCTCTCGTCCGGGACAGTGTTCGATAGTGAAGTTGAACTCTTGTAGAAGAAGAGCCCATCTGGTGGGTTTGGAGCGGGTATCTTTGATCCGGACCAGCCACAACAAGGAGCGGCTGTCGGTCCTTAGCTTGAACGGTCTATCCTCGAGGTAGAGCCTGTACTTCTTAATGGCCCATATCACGGCGAGACATTCCTGCTCGTTACAATGATAGCATTCTTCGGTCCTATTTAGTTTCGAACTCCCGTAGGCCACGATCCGTCTTCCCTCCTGGGCTTCCTGATAGAGGACTGCTGCAAGTCCGCGGGAGCTGGCGTGGGTCTGCAGCACGAATGGTAGGGCCGGGTCCGGCCGGTGCAGTTTGAGGGGACGACATATGGCGGCTTTGATTGCGACGAACAACTCCTGTTGCCTCATGCCCCACTGCCACTTCTTCTTTGTGGTCAACATGTCGGTCATAGGAGCTATCAGCTCTGCGCAGTTGGGAGCAGTTGGGAGTGTAGTCGCGAAGCCATCCTACGAGCCCGAGGAACTGACGGAGCTGCTTCCTATCCTGCGGTCTGGCGCACTCCTTGAGCTGCTGAAGGTGAATCTCCTTTGGTTCCAAGCCTGTTGGGGTGATCCGATGTCCGAGATATTCCAAACTTGTGCGACCGAACTGACACTTCCGCACTGAACACTTCAGTTGGTGTTGCCGGAATCGTTCAAGGACACGGTGAAGGTGGGTGAGGTGGTCTGTCCAATTGTCAGAGTAGATTATCACATCGTCCAAATACACTAACACAAAATCTCGATTAAATCCGGCTAATACGTCCTGAGCCATCAGCTTCTGGAATGTAGTCGGCGCGTTCTTGAGTCCGAAGGGCATCACATTGAACTCATACGCAGCTCCATCCGGCGTGATGAACGCTGTTAACGGCCTGGACTCCTCGTGCAGCGGGATCTGCCAATAACCGGACTTCATGTCTAGGGCGGTGAAAATCTTCGCGGATCCGAGGTCGCGGAGGGTCTCGTGAATCCGGGGTAAACTCGATGTCTCGTCTTCGGTGACGGCGTTGAGTCGACGGTAGTCAACGCAGAACCTTTGTTTGCCGTCCTTCTTCTTCACAAGTACAATCGGTGAGTTGTACTGAGAAGTACTGGGCTTGATGATACCGTCGGCTAACATCTCTTCGATCTGGTCGTCGATGAGCTTCTTTTTCTCTGATGAGCAACGGTATGGTGGTTGACGCACGGGTTTGGTGGTCTTGAGCCTGATTCGATGCTGGGTTGTGGCAGTGGTGGTATGGTTGGTACCTTCGGTGAAGACGTCGCTGAATGTTTGCAGAAGTTTCCTGAGCGCGGTATCGCCTTCTGGTGGGAAGTCGTGCTGGAGTTCCTCGAACCGGGGTTCTTCCTTGCGAGCATGCTGTCGTCGTGTCCCTAGGAAGTGTCGAGTTTTCCTCTGTTGGACTCCGTAGTGGACACACTTGCGTTTTGCGTCTATCACAGCTTCTTGGGCGTTTAGCCATGGTAGTCCGAGAATTACCCCCTCCCTGAGGCCGTTTGCAACTAGGAACGTTGACGTCAATTGTTCCTCACCTAGGCTGTAGGTGATCGTTTTTTGGCCCTCAATCTGAAGCGTAGATCCAATGTCGGCCATTCGCGCTGTTTCGGGGGAACTCCTGTCCGGGGTTCCAGCCAACTCCTTCCTGATGAAGTTTCCGGAGGCGGCAGTGTCAATAAGGGCTTGAACGTTGACTCCATTGAGGGTTATGGGCAGACGTGGGAGCACTGGGTTTCCCACTTGGCTTAAGAAGTGCTCGGGCCGGCGACGTGATTCTGGCCGGCCCTGTTGGCGTTTCCCTGGTGCTGCCTGGCGATGTGGCAGTCTCGGTGGAAGCGTCTTTCCGGGCAGTAACGACACTTGGGAAGGTTCTCGTTCCTCGGCTCTGTGGAACGGTGATGGTTACTTGGTGGTGCGGGTCTTGCAGCTGCTGGCTTCGGTGGAGGCGGCTTCCTAGGTTCCTCCATTGGCGGTAAGCAGCTGTCCATGGCCCTTGCACGATGTCGCAGCTCTTTCTGAGTTGTGGGCGGCGGGCATGACATCCCTATTTGGATTTCACGTCTCACCTGCTTGATGATGATCGCGGAGCGGTCCCTTGGGGATATTTGTCTAGCCACTCTGTCGAACAGCTTCCACTTCCTTGTTATGAAGGGTTCGGTGTACTCGTGTGGCTGTTGGTGCGTCGAGTACAGGCTGGCACAGAGCTTCATTCGGATGTCCACTCCGTCGAATTCTAGCGGTAGGATATGCACGAATTTTTGTAGAGATGCGTAGAAACGCGTGAGGAATCATATGAGATAGGTTTTAGATCGATCCGATGACGGGAAGTGTCGGAATTCGTAACATAACGCGTGCGCGGAAGCGTTAACTTCCGGGTAGCGTAAAATGATTCCAGCGGTAGGATTGACTTGAAATTTGGTACAGGTGTGAGGGAGTGAACGGAGAACGTAATTGCAAAGTTTGAAATCGGTGATGTCACGGGGAAAAAATGTTATTGATAAAAATAGGAACAAAGGAATCTGTGCTCGTGACGTCACAGGTGACGCGCCCAATTCCGAGAATCGGGGCGTGTAACAACCTCTTACCATCGCAACAGTGCTGCGTACTTCGCAACACGTGATCTTGCGTGATGTTTGATCGCGATCGGGACGGTTGAACCTACCTGTGAACGGTCGTGGGGAAATCTCTCGCAAAGTAGTGCCCACCTCAGGGAGACGGTCGTGGGTGCCAAGGTTACGCGACGAGATAGCCGTAGCGATGTATACCAAAAGAGGGGGGGGGGGCGCCACCTAGTATCGCTTTGCGAGGAAGAGATCTTCCAAATACCCCACTAGAGAAATATTCGGGCAGCACGGTAAGATTCAACCCTAAAGGTCCCAGGTTCTTAACCAAAATTATCAAAAAGGGTTCACCTTCCCAAAACAACCCCAAAAAAAAAGACCAAACCCGTTCTGGTATAAAAAAATAGCATATAATTGAAATATAAACACAGTCCACAAAACACAAAATGAGACAAAGCGTCGAGCGGGCAAAACACCGCTTCAATAAAAGTACACGACGCACAAACAAAAGCTTGCAAAAATTTGCCGATCAACAGGCCAATACAGTGGTATTGAAGGTACGAGCTTATGCTTCCGCGATGGATCCATGCGTACGTCTTACATATACGTAATAACATCAAAAGTAGTATCCAAAATGTGTACAGGAGAAACAATAAATAAATTTTTAAAATTAGGAAAATTAACAAACATAAAAAAATTAAGTCCCGGAAGGGGAGTGGGTTAGCCTGAGAGACTGAACACCCAGTGTATAAAATAAAATTGAACCAATAAAGAAATGAACTTGGCGGAGCCACAAACGTCAGCCAAAAGGGCCGAAACGTGCAGCAAAACGAATTACGCAAAAAAAAGGAAAATGTTAAGGAGAAAAAAAAAAGAGAGGCAACTTATCGTAAGTCCAAACGGGGAAGATGGTCCAAACGCGTCAGCGGCAGCAGATTATATACGAAGAAAATGTTGGTCCCTCGACTGGAGATGTTTTCACGAAAGAAGGAAGACGAAATTTCCTAGCTGAGTGTCAGCAGTAAACCGTACTGCCTTTTGACCAATGTAAAGGGGAGGTGAAAACTCGGTAATTAAAAAAAAGGAAATCACAATGTACAACACGAGAGAAAAGACAAAACATACCCTCGTCCCTCGATATACCGTAAAGCTTTTCCAAACAAAACGAGGAAAGCGTGGCGATGGAAAGATGGCGGCGTTGAAAATTTGTACGAGGTTGGCTTTAAAAATCTATCCGCATCAGCGCCGGAGAAAAATTTTTCACCCAACAAAATCTGAGGAGGCCGAATCCCACACGGGTCGCCGGATTTCACAACGAAATGGAATCTCAAATTCCCAAAACTTCTCAGGGCCGATTACACACCCCGAAACGAAACGTTCAACTCTACAAGTATTCGTCGAATCATTCCAGAAACTTTCCGTACCACGTACAACTAAAGACGATGCGCGCAACCGAATCGAACATAGCCAACAGAAGGAGGGGGGAAACTTACGAAAAATACATAAAATTCGAATCGGAACGGGGGGACAAACTGAGAGCCGAAAGGAAAAGCGGTCGAGAAAGAAATTAAAAAGAAAAACGAGAATCCGTCGTTTCCACGGTTGTAAAAGCGTGAGAACAGCAAGCCAAAGAAATACGCTAGGGTAAAGAAAATAAAACAGTTGGCACCACCTTGCATAACACAGAAAATATGCCTGTCGACAACACACATAACCCAACTACTTGACGTTTAAGGAAATAAACAAACAGAATTCCAGGGCCCGAGATCGGGGCGAAAACCGAAACGCCAAGCCCATGACGGTTGGTGGAAACAAAACAGGCACTCTGAGAAACGTGCAGAGAAGTTAAAACCCGTGAACGTCAACACTCTAGCGAAATAAACAACAGGTACATGACAGGTACGTTAGACATAAAACAAACTAAAAATTACCACAAAAAAGTATTGGATTGGAGTTTCTCCCCTCCTCCTCCCTCAAACACAAGGGTGATTCGGAGTACATGAACAGAAATTCGCAGATAACACGTCCTGTGAGACGTGAGCGTAATGTCAAGGGGAAAAAAGTATCACAGGAACACTTTTTTAAAAGCTTATTGACAATGTAACCAGCCATATAAGAAGAAATATAATTTTCCAAGACATTAGGTGCAACGGTTTCAACGTTATGAAAATGTAACAGTTCGACATTTGGTTCAATCTGTAGAATGCTTGGTTGTTCTATAAATGATCTTAAATTATCTAATGGTCCTTCAGAGTCATCTGCTTCACAATTTGCTCCAGCGGAATGCGATGACACAAAATTATTCATTAACAAAGATTTGCAAGAGCTGACAAACGCAGAGCAGTTGGGATTGATGTTCCGTACACCATGGCTTCTAATACACGAAAAAAAATTCTCTACTGCATCCTGGTTTAAGCATCGAGGTGCCAAATTATTAAAACCCATTTCAAACAATTTCGACGTTAGATAGATTAAACCACGAAGTGAAAATACCCAATTCTTCAAACAAGGAGGTTTTTTTTTTTTATCTGTGGTGCTTGCCCAACGGGGTCCTAAGTCATAGACTTAACTTGAGTATTTAAATTGGGTGCTTTAAAATACATAGAAGATAAAATTGGTAAACAGCTTTGCCAAAATGAAACGTGCTCTGATGTTTTTGACACTACACTATGCATTTTTTTCCTGGTGGTGGATATCTTACACTGCCATTAACACTATCGAATAGTTTGTCAAAAAATAAGAGCAAGTCTGCAGTTTCTACAGCTTCAGGTTCCAAATAAAATTCCGAAGTTCTGTATAACTCCAGGCTTACTTTTGCTGCTACATACATTGCTGAACCCACTGTATGGCTAAACACTTGCGTACAGTTCTTCACTCTAATTTTTTTAATTTTTGATGGCAATACATGTTTATCTGTCAGTTTATTAAACTGACTGTCAGCACCCCGATTTTTATCGATTTCGTATAATCGCATAATGTGAGACCATCATGCCTTCTTTTTAACACCTTCCTGAATAAAATGAAGATCCTTATTCAGTAGCATATTTCTTATGCTCTTCATTAAATGTGGAAAATCAAAAAGATGTACAATTTCTTTATCATCTATTAGATAACTCTGTAGTCTATTTTCTTTATTTTGTTCAGCAAAACATCTATTAGTTTCAGCAAGCAACTGATTTATAACCACTTGGTTAGTAGTGCCCTGATCTGATATAGTTACTAAAACATTTAAACCATAATTTCTTAATTCACGTATTACGTATTATTCTTAAAATGTTTGATAACTGAGCAGTTGGTGTTGTGCCTTCGCAAAAAGTAAAGTGTACAAGTTTCAATTTCTTATGAATATCTCGTAAAAGGAAAACTAAGGCGTGATGTGCTAACTTAAGGCGGCGTTCTGTACCACCAAAATCAATAAAACCATCTATAGAGTCTCTCTTGACATTATATTGTAAACCAGGATTTAGTGATACTTCGTCGAACATTAGAATACAATTCTTATCAACTGTTTTCATTTTTTTAATATGAGTTTTTAAATGGGCAAAAAAAAGCTTCGTTGATTCCACAGTGCAGTGGGACTTGATTTAGCATGTTAGATATCACTTTTCGTGAAGGCCTCACAATTTTATTACGGAACATTTTTATTGCTTCTTTAAGCACACCGACTCTGTTATTAGCAAAATCCTACCGCACCATTATCATCGTGCGCTTCAGCTTACTTTTTATAGTTTATATTTTTCACTTAAGGAAATTTTACAATTGCGGGACAAACAGCGGTATCTTTGCTAGTTGGAACCCTGCTGCTGATATCAATACTTCGATACGTCAGTGTTGAGTTTTTCTTTACATAATTCAATAACTATTTCGTCAGCATATTCATTTGGTATTTTAGGTATGCCAAATATGCGTAAGTTGTTACATCTGGAGCATTGTTTCTGATTGACCAAGGCAAATTCTTTTAATTCTCTTAAAAAATGGTATCGCCAGAATCTTCCGCCCACACACTATTGGTGCACCCTATATTTTTCCAAAATTTATTTTCTGTATTTTGCTACCTACCTGCTCAGGTATCCGCAAGTGATCGTCGTGACAGACGTTTCGGCGTCGCCGGCCAGGCTCAGTGGGATAGTGCGCTGGCAGCAGCGGACAATTTAATTTGACTGAGAGAATGTAGTCGCGCCGCATGAAATACTACATTACTCTAAACACAATGCAAGAAATCGGTGCAAAAGAACGCTCGCGGGCGAAAATCTAAAGCGGATACGTCGTGCCGCGCAAAGACGCCCTTATTGAACAAACATGTTAAAATAATAGCAACAACGCGCGCAATCACGCTTCGAACAATAACAACAAAAAAAGAAAAGGTTTGTCCGCCTGTTCGGCAGAAGTCGTCCTCCACGGTATGTCCAAACGTCGAGCTTTCCGGCGGGGAGGGGAAGAGATCTGTGGCACGGTGCCGACGCTGCGATGCCCGTCTAATGACTGGGGGGGGGGGGGGGGGGGGGTAGCGCTCAGGGCTGCAGTCGGGTGACGTCGGCAGCGCTTCGGGGCTGTCGGGAGGGTACAAGCCCCGGGAAAAACAGGTCGGCGAAAGGGCGCCGAAAAAAGGTGTTGCCGAAAACGAGGCAGTAACAGCCGGAAAAGAATGGACCCACAAATAAATACGTGGATAAATACGTAGACCAATACGTGAATCACTACGTAAATAAATACGTAAATCAATACATAAAGCCTTTAAGGAAGAAAAGTGCACGATAGAAACTTTCGAAGCGAATCATAACATCTAAGAGTGAACTCACCTATTCACAAAGCTACTTGGGGGACAGGCGTAGGAAATGCGAAGAAATTAACAATCCTCGGAACAGCGTACTAATAGTTGCAGATAAATTCCCCTACACAAAATTTAGGAGAAAACAAACAAAACGTGCTGTTGCGTCGAGGGATATAGCGGAAAATGAGTTCTGAAATCGCTCCGAATCAGCGTGTGAAAAAGAGACGGGGTAAGAGAAAAGAAGTGAGATGCGAACACCAACCACCGCAGAAACTTACGTCAACAACAACCAATGGACTTGAATACCGGGGATCAATTTCTGTACGGCCAGCGTAAGAACATCAGAGAATTTCTAACTATTGCACAATATTTCACAACTCTAAAATGCTAAATAAAGAATCAACTCGACCGAAAATTAACTTCCAAATCCTATTTTCCTTATAATAATAATAATAAGGCATTTATTGACTGTAGTTATAAGTTACAGATGTGTTGAAATAGTAAATTTCCATGAGTCAAAAGGAATAAGTTCAGTTAACACGAGAATGAGTTAACTGATCTTCCACTTACCCTAAAATTAACCTAAGCTAATCTAAACTAACCTAACCTAAGCTACTAGAGATGATTTTATTTGAATGAAGAATAATAATAATAATAATAATAACAACCATTTAAAATTTCACAGATACATTTAAGATACATTTAAGATTTTAGAGTTCACATAATCTTTTTGAATTGAATGAGAATGAATGAGCCCCGAATATAAGTTATACAACAAATCATTGCTGTAACCGTAACGCTTGTAAGATGGAAACTTTAAATTGATTTAAAGAAATAGTAGAAAAGTTCAGACATATTGAGTTTATATATTTTGCTATAGTATACGTAAAAGAACGTTCAAAAATCGCGGTTTTGTGAAGAGGGGGTGTAAGCAAGCCTCTGCTACGCACATTTACGTTATGTACGTCTGACCGAAAAGATATTTTGTTGTACAGGTACTGGGGAGATCGTTTGCAAAGTATTTTAAAGTACAAGCAAAGTGTATGAAATTTTCTACGGTTGCGCATATTAAGCCAACCGGCCCAGTTTAATGTGTGTGAAATGTGCTGACCCCTTCCGATCCCATATATAAATCAGACAAGAATTCTGAACTTTTTGAATTCTTTTGGCATCTCTAAGATCTAAGCAGGGGCCGTAAACGTTATTACAGAAGTTGAATAACCAAAGCACAAGCGTATCGCAAAGAGTTTTACGAATATTCTGAGGTAGACAATTTTTACTACTATATAAAACTCTCAAAATGCCATAAGATTTATTAATTACTGAAGAAATATGGCTAGTGAATCTTAAATTGCAGTCGATAGTTAAGCCGAGGTTTCTAGCAGAAGTTACGGTAGGCAAAGTGAGGTTGTTTGTATGTAAATCCAAGTTACTGAGAGCCAAATTGCGCTGTTTACGAGGTCCAAACACGAGAATTTTACATTCCTCAGGATTAATGTTCAGACAATGTTTGTCAGAGATATCTATAAGGGCGTTTAAATCGTTATTAATTAACTCACTATGATCAGAAGTGTAATTTGCATCAAAAATGTGATACAGCTGTGTGTCGTCTGCGTACATATGATATTTGCACACTTTTAGGACTTCGATTAAATAACTGGTATATATTGAGTAGAGTAATGGTCCCAAAATAGAACCTTGCGGTACGCCACATGCAACTGCCAGGGAACTAGAGACGGAATTACCCAACCGAACATATTGTGTTCTGTTGGATAGATAATTTGAGAAGAATTGAGTAGCTTTGGGTGCGAGTCCGATAAAATGTAGTACAGCTAATAGCATCTTATGATTTAAAGGGTCGAAGGCTTTAGAATAATCTAGAAGTATTAAAACCGCAACTTTTCCTTCATCGACGCCGCGCAGAATATCATCTGTAATGTGAGCTAAAGTGGTAGCACAGCTAAATCCTTGTCTGAAGCCGGACTGGAAAGTGGGTAAGATGGAATATTGCTCTATGTGAGCACGGAGTTGAGTGTCAACAGTCTTTTCCAATATTTTAGAAAGTATGGGTAGAAGACTAATAGGACGAAGATCCTTAAAGCTAGTAGGTTTATTGTTCTTAGGGAGTGGAATCGTTAGTGACTGCTTCCAGGTGTCTGGGAAAACACCTTCTTCCAGGCAGAAATTTATTATATGAACAATATAAGGAATCAAAGCGGGACAGCACAGTTTCAAGAATGTTGCGTTAAAGTGATCAAGTCCACTTGATTTAGTTTTAATAGAGTATAAAATTTTTGTAACTTCACTTTCAGTCGTGGCTTTGAAAGACAGTTTATTAGAGACACTAGATTTTACATTGCTATTGTAAAATTCAAGAAAATTCAAATTGGGAGTTTTATTGACGAAAGAGTTATCTAACCAGTACCTGTTTAAAGCTTCCACATCATGCAATGCCGAAGGAATTTCAGGTGTTTTTTTACCACCATAGACACCAAGTTTTCTCAGTTATTCCATAGTAATGACATCTCTAGATTTAAGACTGTGTTGCAAGTAAGCCTTTTTTTTCTCTAGAAATGGCTGAAGTTGTATAATTTCTTAATGATTTATAATATTCCCAGTGAGTTGCGAGTCTAGTCGATTTAAATTTGCGATACGCATTGTCACGTAAGTTTATCATAGTTAAAATAACATCGGTAAGCCAGGGGGGACGTTTACGTTTTCTGCTAGGAACAGTTTTTAAAGGAAAGTGAGAATCGAGTATATAAGACAATGAATTGTTGAAAAAGTGAGTTTATCGTTTATATTCTGCATGTCATAAATTAAGAACCAAGGAATGGAATGTAAATCACGTTGGAGAAGATTAAAAGAGGTATTGCTATAATCACGAAACGTAAGTGTGGTAGCAGTAGGAATGGTGTCCCTCAATTTATAATTGCAATAAACAAGTGAATGATCCGAAATATTGAGCAGGTCTTGAACGCCGCTTTCAACGTCGGCTTCTGCTGATTCTAAGACTAATATTAGATCTATCAAGGTAGAGCTTGTGGATGTTACGCGAGTTGGTTCGTTTATAACTTGAACTAAACCCACTGTACTAAGGACGTCGCTCATCAATGTGTAACCAGGAGAATTAATGTTGAGGTAGTCAATGTTAAAATCGCCCAAACATATAATATGATCCCAATCTAATAGAAAATTTGTTAAAATATTTTCGAATGAGTGCAAAATTTCAAAACAATTACTTTGAGGGGGCCTGTATATTACGCCAATCAGTATTTTAGTTTGTTTAGTTGCAAGAGATATCCAAAGTTGTTCGCAATGTAAATCAAGTTCAGCAGCTATTCGTGTACAGTTGAAAATACTATGAAAGTAAAGTCCCACACCGCCGCCCCTTCGACCGTCCATTCTGTCGCAAGTAAGAATTCATAACCGGCAATGTTTATCAAGTAATCGGAAATATTGGGAGAGAGCCACGTCTCGGTCACAGCAATGATATCGAATTCGGAAGCATTCAAATAGTGTCTAAGTTCAGTAATATGCCTAGTTAAGGATCTAACATTAATTTGAGCGCAGCTAAGGTTAAAATGTTGCATTATTTGCAAATCTTATTGTTGTGGAAATTGTTTAAACAGCGTATATATCGAATAACTGGATGAACTGCTAACTAGTACCGTTGCTATTATTACTAAGCAATATCTAATTTATGTAGCTATTCAATAAAAGAAGATACAGTGAAAGGAAAGATAATTATACTACTACACTGAGATCCGGTTTCTAAAATATAATATAGCACAAAAAGCAAATGCGAAAAACAGTTCCGAGAACAGTGAGTGTTACGAGAACAGTCAAATTAAAGAGTGCAAGCGTACTATCCGAGAAAGAAACAAGTGCAAAAAGCAGTTTTGAGAAAAATTATAACTTAATTATATCGTTTTCACTGTTAATATGATAAATCTTTGATTCCGATTTGACACAAATCACGCCATCGTTAGTCCACACGGATTTATAATGAAATTTCTCGCAGGCTTTCTTGTAAAGTGAGATTCTCTGGGAAGTCAGGTCTTCCTTAATCATAATTCCGCTTCTTGAAAGTTTCTTTTTGTTCCTGCACACAGTATCTTTGGTTCGGTAGGTCGCAAATTTTACAATAATGGCTCTAGGTTTATTATGATTCTGCGAACGACCGACCCGGTGGCATCTGTCGATAGAATTTAAGGAGATGTTTAAACCCATTTTGTTATTAAAGACGTCTATAATTAGATCATCAGTACATTCTGCCTGATTTTCCTTTACACCAAAGATTCGAATGTTGTTGCGACGACTGTATTGTTCATGTTTGTCTAATGTTGAGAGGAGATCGACATTTTTTTTGTTTAAATTAGTAACCTCTTCCCTCAGCGACTTGATTTCGGCTTCATAATTACTTATTCTTTCATTAAATGACTTTAATATATTTTCGGTAATATTTTCAATTAGGTTGCTTATAAAAGATGGTGAGGAAATAACTTTTTCGACGATAGATCGTACCTGATCGTGTATCACTTCTTCTTTTTGCTGTTGTTCCTTGTTTTTTGCTCGTTAAGAACGCTCACAATTAGCTGAATTACTCATGTTGAAGATACTCGTACACACACAAAACTTCAGCACAATTACTCTTTGCAAAAATATTAAATTTACAATATTAAACAGAGCTCAGTACGCACGTGTCTATTCAGAGTCCGCCATCGCCATCCTAAAATTTTACAGGAAAATTCGTAACACTGGGGGGACACTTTGAAAGCATATCGGCGAAACGCAGAGTTCGCTGGGGCGGGTCTGCGGAAATATTCCACGGGAAACAATATACAGGTGTCTCGGGGTCGGGCAGAAATTGAACGGTAACAATATATTTATATATTATATTTTTTCAACTGTTAATGCTTCACAAGGTCGAGCTTCCAAAATCTTCCTGTATGTGCTGCAATCACCATCAGCTATTAAAGTAGCGTAACATACATGAATGTTACATATCACAGGACAGCTGTTTGTAATATTTTGTAATTATTTCGCGGATCATCTTGCTGAGTCATCGGTATAAAAGTGTGATTGAGTATCAAATAAAGACTTGGAAAAGGCGGTGGAACTTTTCTTCAACTCGGTCCCTTTTCAACGTTGGGGCAACGTCAGGAGAATGTAAGCCACATATACTTTTTCCAAGCGTGATGTTCGGCTCAGACGACGAAACTGCGTTAGCTTACCATCGAGCTACCTACCCCCCTTTTTAGCAAAGCACCATTACCTTTCGAAGCGAACGTGATAGTGGTCAAGGCGTTGAGTGATGTTGGGCTCTCTCTGATTTTCATGATTTGATCTAAAGGATATAGCTCATGTACTTTGGCATTCAAGCGTAAAAATAGAGTCTTTAAGGGGTGTTTTAAATTTCCTTTAAATTCGATTTTCTCCAACATACTTTGGCATGCCATCTTTGAAGTAAGACACTCCAATATTCCGGCCCTACATTTCGGATCCTGGACTTTAATACTGTGTTTCTCAAATGTGGTAAGAGCTGTTCGCAGCATTCGTAATTCTTGTTTTTCTAGTAATTTGATCGAGTCATTTTCTTTTGTGCACAGGTCACTTTCCAATTTTTGGACCTTCCCACAACAATAATAGCAAAACAACAAGTAACTTTCATTGGGTTGTTACTCTAAAAAAATTATTAGTTCAAATCTTTACCATGAGCAATATTATTGACCTTTCGACACAAGAAAGGTAAAGAACATTTAACAATTAATTTGCAAACTTTGTCACTGATGTCATGTATAGTATAGAACAATTAATTGGCGTAAAATTAATTTTCTCTTTTAACATTGTCTCTAAAACAGCAGATTTGCTTTTATAATGACAGAAACGTGGTATAAGATAATACAGCCTAGAGAGAAGTAACGTTAACTGCAGTTAGTTAATTTGTTTTTCTTTGGAGGACTGCTTAGAACATGCACGTAATTTGAAAGCTTTTATTCATTGTATTATTCTACCTAATTAAAAGTATAAGCATTTATTCACCGGTAGCAACATGCAACTGAGTCTTCGGTCTTAACACTTTTTTAGGAGTATCTTCATAGACATATTTTGAAGTACTAATGTCCACTTCTGCTTGATTCACTCTAAAGTTTTTGATATCAGCAGAATAAACTACACTGCTCAAAAAAGGGAGGTAGTATTTCCATATTATAATCATTTTTTTCAATAAGACTTGGTATATCAACAAAGCTATTACTTGTTTAAAAAATCTTTTATTTGAAAAAAAAAAAATCTACTAATACAATTGACTTTATAAATTGACGTAATTTAATTCCATCTGCTGCACTTGCAAGGTTTCTTTTCTTAAGTCTTTATCTGTTTAAACAAAAACTCTCATAATAAAACAACGTTGGTAAGAAAATGTACATTGCAACGTACGTTCTAGTTGTTAGTTTATTTCCTCTGATCCTTGTAGTACCCATTGTGAAACATCCTGGACAAGATCTCATCCTCTGTAGAAGTTCCTGAAATTCACATTAATTTGTAGAAAATTGTAGTTCTTTATTTATTATTATATGTAATTTTCCGTCAGTAGTTATAAATTCTGATTGCAATAATACTTGCAAACTTACAATTTACAGTTAGTTGAATTCCTGGCTTCCGGTTGGAACCGCGTCTCTCCTCGAATTTCTTCTACTGCTGACGTTTCGTTCTCCAAGTGTCAACGACTTACGAGAAGCAGCAGCAAGACCAGCAGCATGTCACGTCTGTGATTCCCCATAAATTCTATGCAAATGGAATATAGAACCGACCCTGTAGATCTTGTAGGGTACCGAGGCAGACGAGATAAATACCCAGAAAAATCTAGCTGGTATGGCCGCTAGCTCAAAGTCGGCGAGGGGAGGTTCGCACAAAGTATTCGAACAAAAAAATTATGTAAACAAAAAAAAAGGAATTGGGCGCCACACCGTTTATTTAAAACCCCAGAAGTAAAAAAAATTACCAGCTTCACAAAGAAAACGGTGAAAATAATTAGATTTTACAGTTAAATGCATCTCTCAAAACTCCAAATCGGTTCACGCAGGTTAATGCCATATCAAAAAGTTGTGCACCAAAAAGATCGATTCAATATTACTTTATTAAGTCCAAAAAATTAAATCCACAAATAACTGGTGGAACAAACAGATCAATTAAATGCAAATATGTAATTAGTATATCATGACCTTTTGAGATAGATACGGTAACTACCCTATGGCCCAAAATAGTACTATTTTTGTTTTAAGGCAAATGTCGAAGCACGCGATAAATTCAACAAAAAAAACCAAAATGTTGGTAATTGCGCTCGACAACCCTAACAGCTTTCACTTCTAGCTAATTAACTAAAAAAAAAAAACTAATTCTACTGAGTATAAGTGTTTTCTTAGTTACTATAAACATGTATCTACATTAAACCTCCAACTTTAACTTTCCGATATCGGCAATTTCCAATAATTAATAATAAAAAAATAAAAACTGTAACTCACGGACCGCTTCCGGTAGGTAATTTTTCCTATCTCTTGCGTGAATTCCCTCTGTTGTAAGAAAGCGAAGAAATGTGGGCTTCGAAGGGTGTGAATTTGTTATTCACGTGGCGGAGTCCAAAGTCCAAGAGAAATTTCCGGAATGTGCACGTAAATCACCGGGAAAATCAAACAACAAAAAACAACCTCCTAAAGAAGAGATTAAGATATTAGAAAATGCCGTCGGTAATTTGGTAAATACTTACGATTAATTAATCGAGGTTTTGTCGGAAGAAAAGAATGAGCACCACGTGCGATGAAAGTTTTTCCACTCGAAGTGACGAAAACCAGTCCGAGGACCAAATAACAACAAAACCTACGAAAATTTGGCTGGTTTTTAATGCTCTTGATAGTTGCTTTTAATTCCACACAATTCGTGGCCAATTTATTTTAAAATTTCGCAACTTATCCGATGAGTTTCACCTCGTGATTTTTCAGTGATAGATAAAAATGGTAGTGCGCAAGAATAAAATTTTTAAGCAGGACATGCGCAAATTCATGGAAAAATTTAAGCGATTGACCAGAGAGGGCGATACCTATATTTGCAATGTTTAATTAAATGAAAACGTGACAAGTAGTCCTGAGGAAGTTCTTCTGCAATGGAGAACGAAACGTCGGCAGTAGAAGAAATCCGAGGAGAGACGCACCTACACCACTGTTACGTTTCTAGGGTTTAAATTTATTTATTTAAACGAATAAAACACTTGGTAAAAACTTAACCGTAATTTAATACTGCTTACGAAGTAATTTATTTGTAACAATTTATTTTCACACTGTAGTGCTTATAGTCGGGGCGAAAACAAACACTCGGAAAGGGGTTTAAATTTTAATGAAACTAAGTGTCTAAGATAAAAAGGAAAGAGTAATGGTTATGTACAACTGCGTGCTCGGGGAAGCTTTCAAAGGGGCGAGCTGCGGGGTAGTCACACCGCGGGTCCCGTGACAAATGGTGCTCGGTCTCTCTCTCTCGCACGCTGGATGATCCTCTCAGGCCACTTGGTCCGCAAAGCAGAGCGCTTGGGCAGGGGATGCTGTCCAGGCGAAAGCGAGTCCGATAACCAGACTGGAGATTTAGTTGATCGTTGATCGGTCTTGTCCTCCGGAGTACCTAGAACACTAGTTCTTTAAACTCCTTCATCTGAAACAGAAAAAAAAAAAAAAAGAAAAAAAAAAATAAATAATATTAGTAAAGTAAAAATACTTATGCGGCGATCGCCGCACGTTGTGCGATACTACTCTGCACTCAGTTTAACAGCATCATCCTTGGCCGCTTATGTCGATACTGCAGCTCTTCGTCGTAGTCCTCCAGGCTCCGGATTAGCGGGTTGGGGTGGTCTTGCATGTTCCCGTGCGTCTTCACGGCGAGCCGCCGCACGAATTCTTCGATCTTCTCGGTGCCAGTGTCCCTGTGGATTAGGTCGTTCCTGACAAACCACGGAGCGTCGAGCGCCATTCGCAGAACTTTGTTCTGGATCACCTGGAGTTTTCGCATGTGAGTCTTCGCCGCGTAGCCCCAGGCCACAGAGGCGTACGTCATGGTGGGTCTGATGACGGTTTTGTAAAGCTTTATCTTGTTGTCAGGATGCAGCTTACTTCCCCGGCTCATCAACCCGTAGAGGTTCGCCAGGACCTGTTTGGCTCTGGCGGCGACGGACTCGATGTGCTGTTTCCAGGTGAGTCGAGTGTCCAGGATGGCTCCCAAGTACTTCGCTTCTGTTCGCCAAGGAATACCTCGTCCGAACATGGCTATCTCTTCTGGCGGGCGTATCCGTCCTCTTCGTCCTAGAACGATGGCGGTGCTCTTCTCAGCGTTCACCTGGATGCGCCAGGTACGGTACCAAACCTCGAGATCTTCCGCAGCGGCCTGCAGCTTCCTTCTCAGCATGGCGATGTTCAGGGAGCGACAATACAGTGCTGTATCATCGGCGTAGAGTGCGACGTTTACACCGTTGTTTCGAGGAATGTCTCTCACGAAGATGTTAAAAAGCGTCGGCGAGAGTACAGAACCTTGCGGCACTCCCGCGCTCAGCGTTCTCTCCGAAGATCGAACTCCGTTTATTTTTATACGGAACTTGCGTCTCTTCAAGAACGAGGCGGTCAGCTGGACAATACCCAAAGGTATTTTCGCCTCCAACATCTTGTGAAGCAGGCCCTGATGCCAAACTTTGTCGAATGCTTTCGACACGTCTAGCAAAACTAGGCCTGTGTATTCCTTCTTGTTGAAACCTTCGGTGACACACTCGGTGACGCGAAGGATCTGGTGAGCTGTGGAGTGACCCGGACGGAAGCCGAACTGTTCGTCCTGCAGGACCTGGAGGCGCTCGATGTGCCCCTTTAGTCGTCGGAGGATGACTTTCTCGGCCAGCTTTCCCAGAGCTGGCAGTAGGCTGATCGGTCGGTAGTTTTGAGGAAACGTCGCTTGCTGTCCGGGTTTTCTCAGTACAATGACGTCCGCGCATTTCCACCGTGATGGAAAGTGACGCAAACGGAGCATCGCGTTGAGAATGCCGGTCAGGGCGGCGATCGCTCTCGCCGGGAGTTCTTGCAGTGCCCTGTTGCCTATGCCGTCGGGACCTGGGGCCTTCCTCTTCTTGCACCTCTTCGCTGCCTTCTTCACCTCCGAGGGCGATACCGGGGCGATGTGCACGACATCTTCCTGTTCTAGCGAGCGCCTGACTCTACGGTGAATGCTGTCGATGTGGTCCACATCTGCATTCTCGTAGACAGGGCTGCATTGACGCTCTAGATTGTCGGCAAAAGCCTCGGCCTTTTCCTCGTCGGTGTAGACTACGCCGCGCTCTCCGTGTATGGGCGGCATGGGCGGTGCTCCTCTGTTTTTGAGAATCCGAGTCATTCTCCAGAGAGAATTAACATCGGAGTTCAAATTTTCGATCTTGGTGTCCCAGGATTCCCTTCGGTGTTCGACGAGGGCACGCCGAACTTCTCCCGTCAGCCTGTTCGCCTCTCTCTTGTGCTGGGGGTCCAGTGTCCGTTGCCACCGTCTCCTAGCGCGATTTCTCTCCCTGATGAGTTCGCGAACGTCCTCTGGCAGTCGCAATCTAAAAGAGCGGGCCGGAGCCGGATTCGTCGCGTGAGCAAGCGAAGCCGTGATCTTGTCGGTTAGTACGTCAACGGCGAGCTCTAGTTCTTCGCGCGTTTCGATCGGTGTTGCTGGACCTAGAGCTTCCTGCAGGTGGTCGGTGAACGCTCCCCAGGATATCCTCTTCGCTGTGCTGTCCTCGTCCTCGGCGTCTTCGGGGACCCCTCCCAGCTGCAGCAGAACCGGAACGTGGTCGGAGTCAAGCTCGTCGGCAACCGAGAGCTGGTGCACGGTTGCGACGTCCTTCAAGACGACGATGTCGAGAACGTCGGGCCGGCCGATTGAACCGAAATGAGTCGGATCGACAGTTGCATCGATCGTTATCGATCGGTCCTCGCCGTAGGCTTTCAAAATCCTCCCATTCCGGTTGGTAACACGACTGTTCCATTCGGGATGTTTGGAATTCAAATCGCCTGCGATTATCGCCGCGCCCTCCGCGTCGAACACCGCGTCCAGGTCCCCCGGGATCAGTTCCCGATTCGGCGCGTTGTAAGCGGAGATCAATCGAACCAGGCCGTCCGTCGTTTGTATCGCCACTATAGTCGCCTCCAGGTGCTGGAGGGGCGGCGTATCAATGACGTGGTGGTCGATGTCTCGTTTTACATAAACGGCAGTTCCTCCGCCTCTCGCGTTCGGCCTGTCGTTCCTGTAGAGCTGATAATTCGGAAGCCTGGGATCGTCACCCGCTCTGAGATGCGTCTCGTTGATTAGAATTACGTCCAGGTTTTGACGCTGGGCGAATTCCATCAACTCCAATCTCTTGGTTGTGAGTCCGTTGGCATTCCAAAAGACAGTCTGTAGAGAACGCGGTCGCCTGTGCCTTCTATCCATGATGGAACAGCGATGAGATGTCGGACGCGCAGCCTAATAAGGCGGCTATCATCTCTGTGCCGTTCGTCGCCTGGCTCAGGCTGGCGATCACCTTGGCCGCTACGCTGAGTAGCTTCGAGAAGTCGACTCGCGAAAGTAAATCCGCGAGTTGCTGCCATACGCTGACCGTTTCAGTCTCGGTCCGTGTGGGCGGGACGGGCTTGGCGGCTCTCGGCGCCTGGGATTGGTCCTTCCTGGAACCGGCCACGGCAGCGCTATAGCTGACGCTCGGTCGCTTTCGCGCCTCCGAGGGGGGGGCAACCGTTGCAGCCGGCGCCGCCGGGCTAGTCGCTGGGGCGGAGTCCTTCGCTGTTTTCTTCGCGGGCAATTCTGGGAATCTTCCGCCCTTGAATTCCGGTGCGGGTTTCTGCTTCGGTGGCTCCTGCTTCCTCTCGCGGATCGGCGGTTGCGGGAACTTCTCACAGCCTTTGTAAGAAGCGGGGTGCGGTCCGCCGCAGTTGCAGCAAACAGCCGGGGTGTTCCGTGGCTTCTGACACGTTCGGGTGTGATGTGGCTCCGCACACTTCACGCAGCGAGGGCTGGCGCGACACAATCTCTGAGAGTGTCCGAACTGTTGGCAGCGATGACACTGACCGACGCCGGACGGTCGTCTCTTCGACTCGATTGTTACATCGAGCCGAGCGACCTTTTTCTCGTCGATAATTCGCTTTCCGTCGTTGCCTCTCGAGAGCTGGACCATCACAAGCGGCATCGCCTGCTTTTCCGGTCCCTTGCTCAGCCGGGCAACCGACTGAACGGGATACCCCTGCTGCTCGAGGTCGGCTCGGATTTCGTCCTCGCTTATCTTCGACGGCAGATTGCGGATCACAACCCGGAGCGGTTTGTCGGCCGTAAGTGCGTACGTGTGGTAACATCTTCGTCATCGCACGGTAGTCATCCACCGACGACGGTTGAATGCGAATGCCGTACCCCGTGTTCTTCGCTTTCGAGAAAGCGATCTTGCGAACGTCCAGGTCCTTACAGACTTGAGTCCACTTCTCCTTCTCTCGAAGGAAGACGGGCGGAATGCGGATTCTGCGTTGAGACTGCCTCGGGGATGCTTCCGGCGCGACGTCCATGTCATTGTCGGAGAGGCTCTCGTAGCCGTTCTTCGTGGGTAACGCTTCCGGCGCTGTTGTCTTCCGCATCTTGCGGGCGGTTTTCCTCGGCTTCGGCTGCTGGAATTCTTCGGACGTTGTCGATTCTTCGCTGCTGCTCGGGTCTGACCGCTCCTTGTCCTCGACAATCTCGACGCGTGCACGGGGCCGCTTGCCGACGCCTTGGCCCTGGCGTTCGGCCATCTCTGCGGAGAAAATTTCAGCCACAGACACCTTATTCAGTGCCGTGCCGAAATAAATGCACTCTCAGCGGTAAACTTGGGTGATGTTGTCTTATAAAAGACACAGAAAGCAAGTTTTAGCTAGAAAACTAGCTGTGAATAGCGCCTGGTAAGGCCGGGTCGCAACGGAGAGAGCTCTGCAAAACACGTCCGATCAGATCGAACGCTCGCTGCAGAATGCTGTGTCTGTGACGACACTGGAGATTTAGGTCTACGCATCGCATTTTTATTTTCTAAGGTCGGTGGTCATCGATGTCCATCGGGGTGGGACGGTAAGTCACCCTTGCGCGTGGGGTGAGTGCGGGTGGCGCCTGCGGAAAGGGTAGGCCGGAGCGCCTTCGAACTAACCGCCCGTTACAACACTAAAATCTAACTTCGACGATCGCTGTTAGAATTCGACTGCCTCCTGAGTCCACTCCGGCCGATTTTATATGCTTTGCTGCGGTCTCGAATTTTCCAAGCTGGAAAATTCGAGTTTGTTCGATGGTGGCGTGACGGCCAATGACGCATAACGCACCGACTTCTTGACGCCTTCAGTTTGACGTAGTAAGCCGGCTGGCGCGCCACAATATGATGAATTAATTACATTATATAGCGCACCAGTGTCAATTATTACTTTTAAAAATCGTTTCGATAACACTGCTGGGATTGTGGTAATATTCGTCGAAGTGAAGGTAGAGTCCGTTTCGGTCAAGAACGGGGGCGATGCAGGACTCTAACGGCGTATTAATAACAAAAAAATTACCTAAACATAATTAGCTATTCGAGCAGCTGTTTTAAATCCAAAATTTTCAAAACCTTCCATATAATCTTGTTTCACATTATATTGAAGATGTGAAGTTACATTCATCTCGTCGAGTATTAAAATACAGTATCTATCCAATGGATTTGAAAATATAGTGCACTTGAACAATTCAAAACTCGCTGAGCTAAGTCCTGGTTTTATTTCAATATTTTGCAAAAGACGTTGCAATGTTTTTTAAGAAGGCAGATCAAATATATTTGACAGTAGCCTATATCCACTACCACTCTGTTTGTATAATGCCAACGCCAGAATTTTATCATCAATATTGTATCGGTGACCTTGTCTTGCTTTATTAAGGTTTTGTAATTGACTTGCAAAAATCTAGCCCGCACTCCCTGTTTTTCCTTGAACTTCCCTTCCAGTTTTTTGCGAATCTTATTTGATGATCGTAACTATCTTTTATATGACCGAACTTTAGTAAACAAATACTTTGATTTTGGAGACAAATCGCTAATTCTGTGTTTTCCAATAGCAGTTAATATATTATGATCTTTGCCTCCTAATAAAAACCCATGTATCTCAATTACAAACAGCATTACACAAAAATGAAAAATATTATCACACTATTAAAGCAGGTAATTTCTTCCTTATGTAAATTAACACCCAGGCTATGCAGGGTTTATGTATACGTGAATTCATTTTAACATGAAACATGGCTGTTAAATTATGTACAAATCTGAGAATCTACACTTTGTAAATTAAATTGTCTTTAAAATAGAACAAGAATAGAACATTAGACACAATTAGATGACAGCTGTATGAATCTGTTCTGTTATTGGTTCAAAATCACGAACGAAACGACGACGATCACGCAACGATATTTCTAAAAATAGAGAAAGTTTTTAAGTAATATGAACAGCAATGTTATTTGTCGAGATTTCACAGAAAACAAATTTTTGCTTTATTTTTGGAACAGTGTATTTCAATTCTTAAATAAAGCGACATGCAAAGTAATAATTTTACCTTTTGTGTGTGTTCTGACTTTTAAATTATCTTCAACTGATGCAGATGACATTGATAATGTCTCACCCTGATCACAATGAACTGAAAGAAATATATAGATAATGTTTAATCAAGGACACCCAAAGGCGAACGTTGAGAACTTAGCTTAGTTCTAAAGCAGTGGTTAACTTTAGCGTAGTCATGTTGAATACAAGTATACGGTGTGTCCCAGATTGAGTAGGATACCATGGGTCACTTTCTTATTAGTAAAGATAGATATTTTTCAAACTTTTCGCAATCAATTTCATATCCACTTGCTAAGGTCTTTAAAGTCATTCCTATACGAATTATTCAAACCTCATTTAGGCTTGTAATTAAAGTTGTTAAAGACGGATTTGGCATTGGCACCCTTGTTTGGGAAAATCCATTACTAATCTCATTTACGTCACTTTGTCAAAAAAGTCCACTAGCTCTCAGTCTAATACATTCAGCGAAAATTGATGCTGAAAACGGCGTTCTCTAATTATATGGGGATTTTCGTCCTCCCAAAAATGGTCGTTATAAAAATTGATGATTGCTTCTCGTGAAAAAGATGCTTAAGGTGCTTCATCAGTAAACAAAATTTCCAAACAGTCTTTGGACTTACTTTAGGGTGCGGTGCTATTTTCCTGGTACCAGTCGGAGGATCTTCTATCTGTCTGGGTATAACTTCTTCTAACTCAGGCGTTGTTATTGTTGCAAGTCTGCAAGGAACTTCTCTATTACGTCTAAAGCTCCCAGTTGCACACAATCTGACATGTAGTTTTCTAAATGTTTTAGCACATGGCGCTACTCTGTTAGGATAGCGTTCCTGGTAAATTCGTCTAACTTCTTCCGCATTTCCATTTGCTAAACCACAGATAAAGTGCACATTAGCCATATCAGCTTTAGTAAAGTTATTCACTGTAGTGCACAATTTTTTGTTGAAACGTAGACCAATGATATAACTTTGAAGTTTCAGTTAAGGAAAAAAGGCTTAGTAAGCATTTTCCCTGAATGGATAAACTTTCAAAATGGAAACAGATTCTGTCAGTTAGAATAAGCTGACTAAATTACCGCTTAATTCAAGCTGGTTAACGTCCCTGAATGCGGTCAATGATGAAACGATTGGAATCATGCGTTTTATCAGAAGGTGAATTGAATATCTTTATGGTTGTACTACCTGATCAATTTTCCTAATAATAATTGTAATAATCGATTAGTATTAGGTAGAAAAAAAGACATTTTTTGTTGTGGATCACATAATTCGATGGATGGGTCGTCTGTACGTTCAGTATAAATGTTCAAATAAACATTTTTTCTTGTGGATATTGTAAACTAAAAACATCATGGGATAATCTCGCACATCCTTGCTTTGGTGGTGATTCTACTGTTTGCCTCAACCCTACGTTAGTCACGTGAGTAAAGTAACGTATTTAGTCAAGTGTCAGTGTCACCCATTTTTCAGTTGATATATGTATATATATTTTGTTTTTCATTTTCAACACATATTCACATGAGAATTTAAGTGGAGCAGTGTATGCGATAAGAGCTGCGTTGGTTTTAACGTAACGAGTAGCGTAAGAGGAGTGGATTGTGTAGTCACGTGACCGGGGTGTTTGTAGAGTGTGAGGTATTAAAGGAACGGCGTAGAGTACCGTCAAACGGGGTGAAGCGGATCAAAAGTTTTTTATGAATATCATAGTGTTTCTCATGAACTAAGAATCTGCAAAAAATATAAGTTGTAACCTCATTATTAAACAATACTATAGGCACTAGACGAAAAAGTTAGCTCATTATCTTTGTTAGATTTTTTTTATTAAGGCTTGATCCCGTTGGTGGGGGTGATGCGGATCACCATTTATTTTGGCACAGTATTCACTCCACACGACCAATAGGGTGAAGAGGATCAAATAATTTTATTTTCCTATTGTAGGCCGGTATAAAACGCATGTAAGTAGTGTAAATCATATATTTATATTTGTAAATAATATATTTTTTGATATTTTATACAAGAAATCAAAATTTCACAGTAAAAATAAAATGTTATTTATTCTAGGACATAATTAGAAATATTTTGAAATACATATTTTCCTCTTCTAAATAACTTTGTCACAACTTTTCGGACAATTTGCTCCTTTTTGACTACGGAAATGTCTGGAACTTGTGGATATACGAAAAACAGTTCTTTTGTGCTGGTTTTCTTCCTCATAACATTAACTGTGTATTCCATATCCTTCTCATTTTTAGAATCGATTTTGGCAATGCCAATACCTGATACCCTAAGTAGAGACTGCAAGAGAGAAACGCAAGAAGAACCAGAAGAATTAGAAATTTTAGAAATTTTAGAAATATTACCAACTAGTGAGCAATTTTTAAGTCAACTGAAGAAAGAAACAAGTAACGACCTAGAGCTTAAAATATTATTACCCTACATTATGGAAGGTTTTCCGGAAAATATTAAGAATGTCCCACCAGAAACAAAACATTACTGGACATTCAGAGAAGTAATCACTTTTACGGAAGGAATCTTTCTTAAAGGGCAGAAAATAATCATACCTGCAAAACTTAGAGATAGAACATTGAAATCAATTCATGAAGGCCATCTAGGAGTAGAAAGTTGTTGTAAGAGAGCACGAGAATATGTCTATTGGAAAAACATGACGGAAGATATCAAATCTTATATAGCAAAATGTGGAATTTGTCAGATGACTTCAAGAAAAGAAATTCAAGAACCTATTATTACAAAACAAGTACCAAAATATCCAGGACAAATTATTGCAGCAGATTTATTTTATTTTGAAAAAGAAGAATATTTGCTCATAGACAGTTATTCTGGGTTTTTCGAAATTTATGACATGCCTAACACGACAACACAAGAAGTGTCGAGGAAGCTGGGAAGTTGGATAAGTTTGTTTGGCATTCCAGAAATTTTAGAAGCAGATAACGGACCACCGTTTAATTCGGCAAAGTTCAAAGATATGCTTAACAACTATACGATTTATCATCAGACTTCAAGTCCTAAATTTCCTAGAAGTAATGGTCTTGCTGAACGCTATGTTCAAACTGCCAAAAATTTATTGTTAAAATGTTCGTTGGACAAAACAAATATACATCTGGCATTACTTAATTACCGAAACACACCGCGAACAAAAGAATTAGGGTCACCAAATCAAAGAGCATTTTCCAGACGGACTAGAACACTACTGCCTACAAATCCGGAAATTTTACAGTCAAATATTGGGAATTTAGAACAAGTAAACCAAAAGTTGCAGAAATTGCGAAATCAGCAAAAATTATACGCAGACAGAAATTCAAGAGAGGCAAACATTCCACAAACAGGAGATCGAGTTAGAATTCAGTTTGGTCATTGAAACTGGAAAGGAGGAGAAGTGTTGGGATCAACTACTGCTTCAAGATCGCTTATGGTACGAACTGATGAAGGTAAACTCTCCAGACGCAATTCACAGCACGTACGTCCAACACAAGCAATTATCAAGTCAGAACCAGTCGTCATTCCTGATGAAAGCCCTTATAACCATTTGGAAGCGAAAAATGAACAACCTGATCCACAACAGCGAAGAAATGGAAGAGATCAGCAATCAATGATTCCAGAGGATTCAACAACCAAAACTAATAATTCTAAGTTAGAAAATAATGAATTCAATAGACTTTTGCAAACTAGATCGGGTAGGATTATTAAAAAACCAGCTAGATTCATTTCCTAAATGTGATAATAGCTTAAGAACTTTGTTGTGACAAGTATATAGTAGATAATTCGTTAGTAATGTAAATTACACATTGTTATAAAAAAAAGGAGATATAACAAGGTTGGTACCATGTAAACACCGTCCTGGAGACAGAGGGTTGGCACCAGTGCAGAGCCATCAGACTGACAAGTTATAATAAGTTGTTGTGTTTCTTATGATCAATAAATAAACATTATTTAAACACCCCAGTGATTAATCATCATTACAAACACGATCCATTGGATTTGTTGGAAAAGGAAACAGGCAATAATCTCAATAGTGAAGATATAAATGTTCATAATGAGAAATTAGACAATGGAGTTGTTAAACGAAATTATATTGCAAGTATTTTGTAAAGTACAAAATGTAATATTTATTTAATATACTTTATTATTAATTTTGGTAACTCGTATTGCTACGTACCTGTACAGGTGACGCAGGTGATCGCCGTGACGAAAGTTTCGGCGTCGCCGGCCAGCCCCAGTGGGATAGGGTGGGTAAAACGAAACAAGAATCTACTAGCTCTGATCAAACAAAAAAAAGAAAAAAAAAATAAAACAAAATAAAGGCGCCACTTAATTTCTTTTAGGCTGAAAGGAACCGCGGGGAAAAATTAAGAAAAACCACGTCTCACCCAAGATATGTTTTCAATACAGTTTTATTGACACGAAACAACATTAACATTAAACTGAGTCAAAAAATCGATAAACAAACCAAAATATCTAAACTCTAAACAAAAAAAAGCCGCAACCGCGCTTAAAATATAAACACCAATCTCTTTAAAGTAAATTAACCGGAACGGTGCGCAAAAAGAAGAGATAGCAGACAGCAACTTTTTCACGTATCACAACGCAGTGTGAAGCTACATGCCGTTTTCCGGTAGCGTAAAATAAAATAATAAACAGGCCAACCTTTTCCCTGTATTTGTCGCTCGTCGGTCGGAGTGTTAATCAGCTCCAGGTGTCCGCCGGGACTCACGAGACTGTGCCGAAGCGGGGAATGGCCAACAAAATCAGACGCTCTTGCCGAAAGCGGCACCGAGGTGAGGAAACCCCTTAACTAAAGCCTGTTAGGAAGAAAGATACGCGATAGAAAGTGTCGAAGCGATACAGAACATCCAACGACTCACCTGTTCGCAGAACTGCTTGGAAGGGAACAGGCGTAGACAATACGAATGTATTATTTCTCTTCACGTGCAACGGGATATAATCAGCCAAGAAAAGCTGTTATTGCCTTCACCCACCATCAATTTTTGGGCGAAAACGTACACAAAGGAAAGCACAACGACACGAAACGTGTTGTTACACCGAGAAGAACGAGAATCATTCTGTTCTGACAAAATCGCTTCGCACCGGCGAACGGAAAGAGATGGGGTTAAAACAAGAAGAGATAGTGTGCCTCCGCCAACCGTGACAGAATCTTACGTCAACGAGGACCAATGGGCTTAAAGACCAGGGTTCAATTTCTGTGTAGCTAACGTGGGAAAGAAATCGCTGATTTCACAATATGATGCAATAATGCGTAAATCAAAAAGGCTAAATAAAGAATCTATGCGACCGGAGAATTTAACTTTCGTAACCCCAAACTTTTCCTTATCCTAACTTTCACAGGAAAATGAATAACATGGGGAAATACTTTGAAAGCAAATCGACGGAGCGCAAAGAATTTGCCGGGCGGTCTGTGAAAATAATTTCACGGGGAACAATATACAGGGTGATTCGGGGTCGGACAGAAATTGAACGGTAACAGTATTCTTTCTTTCTTTTATTTTTTCCATATCATCATTAAACAACACTTTTGTAGTGGAATCTCTGGTTGTCCTTTTTAAAAAATTGGTGGGTTGCAGACGAACATTTTTCTTAAAAAGTCTTCAAATGTGGAAGCACTCATCCGAAAATGTGTTTTAAATTGCTGATGCGTCATATTAGGTACTATTTCTTCTGCAAATTGTGATATTTTTGTTAGCAATTTTTTTGATTTATTTTCTCCATCCTCATCGTCACTGTCTAATAAATACCACATTTCTAGCGCAATAAATCCAGCAGCAACTTTTACATTCATTTTTTCATTGCACGTTAGCCAATTGCGATTATAAAAATAGAAAACAGGTTATGTTAACAAACCGTTGAAACCTGACAACTGGGACAACTGACAAATGCTCCAATTCGTTCCAATAATCCTACTGCTCTAAATGATTTTGTCACATGACTTGAATTACTCTGCTCCAAAACGAGATTCTTATGCCGAATACACCCACTATTGCCACAGATTAACCCAGATGCGACACTAGGCGTCGGCACCTTTGATGTTGAAGATAAAATTTTTTGACCTTCAACCATTTTGAGATGGGTGTTCCTAACTTCATCACAGTAATGTTGTAGCGGCAAATTTGAACTGTAAGCACCTATAACTATAACGGTTATATGTATAATAAAAAGACACATTGTATACAATGTATGTATATATATATATATATATAATACACACAATATACGTTTAGTGGTCTTTACCACTCTGAATTTAATGCAATAACATTCTAATATATACTTCAACAAACTTACTTTTAAAGTAAAATAATGTTGTATTTTAAAAGTATGTTGCTGAGTACATGTGTACATTATTTGCATTAAATTGAATAAAAATTCATGGGAATAATATAATGTATTACATACATATTCATTATCATTTTATTTGATGAGTAGTCACATGTTCGTTATAAATGACATACACTTAAATATTTTTTGTTTTTTCCTTTCTGCGACAGTAAATCGCGATTAATAAACTTTAATGACGAAAATATTCTAAACCTTATGTACAAATTTAACAAATATTCCTTTGGAAAATTTTTACAAGGATGAAATAATGGTATGTCTTGCAAGAGATTCTTTACGTAGAGGGCAACTCTTGTTTTAGAGCATGCTACAGGAAAAATTTTGACAAAAACTTCTTCCATTGTACTTATGTAGTTGTAACAGATATCATCTGGCGTTTTTAGATTTCCAAATACATTCTCAGTACTATCGTAAGTTTTAAAGTGAGAAAATAAAAAGGCAGTATCTATGTTACGTTGGCTTTTGGAGAATGTAATACACTTTTCGCAAGAATGCTTTTGAAGACATTTGTGTATTAAATATCCACTAATATATACAAGTGCATTCTGTTTTTCAACTTCCAAATTTCTATAATCTGTACTTCCAATAACCAACTCAAAATTATGCTCTTGTGTATCAGTATTTTCTAAAACAGTTAGTAAATTAGATGCTCCTATATCTTGTAGAAGATTATCGAAATCTTCTGAACAATTAGCTCCTTCTACATTTTGAAAATAATCCAGACAAAAAAGTTTTTTAAAAGTCCTTCGAAACTGAATAGGTGTTGAATTATGAGCATTTCCACTCTGTCTTACAGTCCCAAAAAAGTTTTCTAAGGCGTCCTGATTTAATCGGCGTGTCAAGAGTGTAGGTTGACCAAGATATTCCCATAACTGTAGTACTGATGATATTGTTATTTGCCAACACCATAAAGACTTAATCTGTTTTGTTACATTTCGATGGTTTTTGTCAGTTACTTGTACATTTTGAAAAAATAAACGCATTTGCTTCATAAAAGTTACTTGGAATTCTTCACCTCTGAATGGTTGACTGTATGTTTTCTTCGCTTCCAGATTAGATGAATTTAATATGTCAAAGAGTTTATCTATTTTTTCAATAAAATCAATTGTTCCTGGCGCGGTGCTTGGAAGACTCCCAAAGGATAAATATGACGTTAAACCAGCTGCTACAGTTGAAGTTAAAACCTGTGCGGCCAGTTTTACTTTCATCTTTTGAAAGTTGTTTGGATTGATATGATTGTCTGTTAATTTAGGTGCCAAACGAAGGGAAAATGTTTTGTCTCTTTTATAAAAAGTCTCAATATCTTTTTTATCTGTTGTATAGTTGTCATACTGGAAATGATGTTTGAAGAAATTATTTCTAGTAGCCTTAAGTAGATGCGGTACATCAAAAATATAAAACATTTTTTTCATTATGAAGATAAAAATAAGGTTCATCAGGAGTTACATTCATATCTCTAGCTAATTTATAAAAATTAGATCCAATATCCGAGACAATAGCCTTCACATTGCAACCCTTCTCACGTAATTTGCAGATAAAATTCAATAACAATATTTTCAATTCCTCTCCAGAACAGGTCCCTGATGAAAATACATATCCTACTTGTTGCTTCCAACGTTTCTGAATACCTCTTATCATCAGGACCAAAGCAAATTTTGCAGGTTCTTGAATTTTGTTACCGTTCACATCATGTACTCCTATTATTTCATCTTCCTTTAGATTATAAAATAAATTGGTTTTTAACGACATTTCATCCATACATAAAATGCAGTCCCGTGCTTCATCTGTATAATATTTCAGTTTTGTCTCTAACATATTGAAAATAAACTCATTGCAGCCTGGCTGAGCAGACCAGTTGGTGGTTATTCTTTCCAATGTGCGTTTACTTGGCAGATAAAGTAATTTTTGTAGATTTTTATACACTCTTGGTCCTAAAAAATACATATGCAGAGCCATTTGCTTAAATTCTACAGAGTACCTTCTGCCTTTTGCAGACTTTCCAATTAAGTCTACTTGTATATTTATTAGCATAGCTAATTCTTTAGAAAAATACTTGTTGCAGAGTTGTTTTAATATCTCTAATTCTTCTTTTTCGGTGAGATCAGTTACAGATTTTAAATGTGTAGCTGTAGAATACATCTGCTTTTGTAGTTTTAGACACTCCTTTAATTTTTTTTTTTTGAGGTGAGTTACTGGATAAGAATGAACTTGTTTGCAATCCTATGCTGCTCTTGGAAGTACTAGGAACTGCTTCAGTATCTTGAACAGACAAGAATGAGCTGCTTTGCAATCCTAAACTGCTCTTTGAGGAACTGGGTACTGCTTCAATATCTTTACCAAGAGTGTTTGGTTCATCTAGTAAAATCGTTTGCGTCGAAGTACTGGATACTGCTTCAATATCTTCACCAAAAGTGCCTGAATAACAATTGATACTATAAATATGCTTATTCACATTTTCTATCAATTTTCATTATTACCATGAGTACATAATGTTTTTACTGGGTAATAAATGATTAAGAAAATAAGTTTTGCAGTTACACATACACAATGGGTTTGTTCGTTTGTTTTTATTTAGTAACGGAATTCATTTATACAAAACTATTATATTAGCATGGCATTTGCTTCTCTGACGTTGCAGCAGAAATAAATTGGACTTGAATTCAAGTCTATAGCAGTGAACATGTTAAACAAAATCATAATTATTGTATTTGGCAAACACGTGTCATATAGTAATTCCTAATTTTTGCAATTATAATTACCGTAGGTTTCCGGAGCTTGCGATAATTCTGTAGGGGCTGGTATCATTAAAGTTGGTATGGCATGCTTATGTAATCTATTGTGTAATTCATTTACAAACATTTTTGTTTCAAAATGTTTTGAACAAACTCTCATGTGATGTAATTTTTCTGCTTCTTTTTCAAATAAGTTTGTTCGGTGAATATTTTTCAACCATTCCTTACGCCTAAAAAAATTGATTTCTTTCATATGTACCAGGTGTTAATTACAATAAATGTATTACCTTTCAGCATCTTTTGGTAAAGTGAATAATGAGGTGGTTTTTTCCTTCGAATTCGATTTGCAGTTTGCCACCGCACACCAAGTTCCACCACCTGGAGGCATTTTTTTCTATATTGGGAAATAATATTTGGAAATGCGCGCTTGCGTGTAGCACAACTAAAATTATTTTGTTGGTGAATACGATAATACTTTGGTACTTCAATTAAACAATAAAAACAAAGTAATCTAACCTACCAAATAACTGCTAAATAACCTGAAGTTGCCAACACCCTTTTCAAAATGATGGATGTCGTTTAGGCGGGAACGTGGAGTGTCGCATCTGGGTTAATCTGTGCTATTGCTATGATGTACTCTGTATTACTATTGCTACCGAGTTCGTTTCAAGTCGGAATGTAGCGATTGGAGTATATAAAATGCCGCAATTTTGAGGCCCAAATTCATACCAACCAGTATAAAATGAGTATAAACTATTAATCACCTAACCCCTAACCTGTAAGTGTCACTGATATCATTCATAATGTCCTCAGGTAAGCTATAAAAATAATTTCACAGGTAAATTACTTTACCATAGTAGGGTAAAGTTGGGGAATGGCGGCCTCCTAAGCCATTTTATCAATATTATCTTTATTGTTTATACATAGCTGCTAGAAATCAGGTAAATTAAAACTTGTAGACTATAGAACGAAACATATATTACGGATACTGGCACAAATGATGCTAAGGTAGGTATCAATTATTGTTATAACTGTTTTAATTAATTAGTTATAGATTTGGATAAATGATTTGCTGACTTCAGCAGGCAGGCATAATAAAACCGCTAGGAAAACGCGTCCCGGGGACAGACAGACAGGGGGCGTGTGTGTGTGCGGTGCCGTGGACGTCACCTGGCGGTTACCGGGCTCTGCTTGCTGAAGGGATTCTTCGAGTTTTTGCAAATAAACCGCTTCTGAAAGGTATGGTTATTTTTATTTTTAACTTTCCAACATTCCGTTAAGGTACCTCCGCTACTAGCTAGCGAGTGATCCTTCTGAGTAACCCCCCTTTGCGACCCTCGATCTTATCAGGGTCGTGACAATACTTAAAAAAATAAAAAGCAAAGCAATTATAATTTCTTATTTAAACTCTTTCATTGGCCGTCATTGCCCGCCATGATAAGGTAATGACGACCTAGGACGCCATTACCCGCCACGAGCTACATGTTACCATTTAGCAAAGGCGAAAATCACATACAAACTATCTGCGTTCAGTGTCGGTACATGCTTCATGGGCCCATTGACCACACTTACAACACTGCAACCACTTCTCCTTATGCTTTCCAATATCACCACATATGATACATACGTATTCATTTACTTTTTCAGTTAATTCATTTTCTGAAGTGCTTTCTTCTGGCATCACCACTGCGTTTTTGATGCTTCTTTTAAATGTCTCTTTATTTTTACTAGCTTTGGTGTTTGTTTGTTCGTGTGCATTATATTCCAAGAATTTGCGTTTTGTGCCTTTACTACTAGCATCTCTCTAGCCTCTTTCATCTTTTTCATTCGCAGCTGAAATTGTTTCTTAACTTTTTTTCCTCTAAAACTGCTTCCATAGGTGTAGATATAAATATTTCTGAGTGCTGTTTCCTATAGGATTGTTGTTTCTTTTTTGTTGTCTTTATTCCTGGTGTAGAAACGCGCACGTCGGACGGAGGTTGGAAACTTGCTTTTCATCCCCTTTTGTCCCCAATTCTTTTAGCAATCCGTACAATATTGAATTTCGATTTCTTTGTTAGTAGCGCCCTGGTTTTAGCATGGAAAGCCAGAAATCGATTTCCAAATCGTTTTCCCCGAATAGCTCGAATTTATTTATTTATTTATTTTTTATTTATTTATTTATTGTCGCTTATCAACAGATATGGACATTGTCAAATACAAAGATAGTATCAATATAAATATAACAAAATATATGTAAATCTGAAAAATACAAATAAAATTACGTAACAAGCATTACATTGTCGGTAAAATAGAAATTGAGAGAAAACGTGACGTCAATGCGACTGCAGATAAACATGAAACAAAACATATATTTGCAGATAAACATGAAACAAAAAAAAATATATATTTAAAAACAGAGGTAAAGAAGGTACGTATTTAGCAAATACAAAAATGAACATTATGGGTTTGCAGAAGTTAGTGGAGTTAGTCGCCGAAGCAAAGGTTACGGTTGAGGTTACGTAGTAATGAATTCATTTATGTGGTAAAAGTTTTTAGAAAGCAAATAAGTTTTAGTTAAAGTTTTGAATTGCTTTAAACTAACATTTTTAATATCGCTAGGTAGTGCATTGAATACTTTTATGGCTCTGTAATGAGCACCACGTTGATATAGTGTTCATTTGTGACTGGGGATGCAGATATCATTGCAGTGTCTAGTGCTCATACTCATATACATATCAGAATTCCGAGTATACAGATGCGCATGCTGTTTTACGAAAACAGCTAATTCTAAAATATATAAGCTAGCTAATGGTAATATCCCTAATTGTTTAAATAATGGTCTGCATGGAGTATTCATCGGAGCTCCACACATAACTCTAACAATTCTTTTTTGCAGCACAAATAAATTCGTGAAGTGACTGCATGAGCCCCAGAACATTAAGCCATACCGTAGCCTCGACTCGACATAGGCAAAGTAAAAAGTTTTTAGTGAAATTGTTCCCACATTAAATCTGAGATTATTTATAGCAAAAAAAGCAGAACACAATTTCTTGCTCAATTTACAACAATGTAGGTCCCAATCGAGCCTGGAGTCAACCTGAAGACCCAAAAATTCAACATTATTTGTAAGTGGCAAAGATTTGCTGTCATGTTTAACTAAAATGCTGTAGTCAGGTATATGATTTTTGAATATTACCAAATTCGTTTTTTTCAGATTCAGTAGAAGATTATTGTCCGCACACCATTTATTCATGTTATATACAACTTCAGTACTGGTATTAGAAATTTCAGCGACTGATCTGTCAGCAATTATTACATTTGTATCGTCCGCATATTGAGAGATATGTCCTGAAGTTACTGATACTGGTAAATCATTGACATAAGTCAAAAACAATGTTGGGCCTAGAATGGATCCCTGTGGAACACCTCGGTGAATGGGTACATTTGAGGACTGATGAGTCTTTATTAGACCATCATGTTCCGACGTTAAAGAAATAACTTGACTGCGGTTAGTAAGGTACGAGTGGAATAAGTTTAAGGCCGTACCCCGTATACCATAAGCTTCCATTTTGGTTAACAGAATATCATGATCCAAAAGGTCAAATGCTTTGGACAGATCAAAAAATATACCGGCAACATTATGTTTTTTATCTAGATTCTCATAAATATACGTTAATGTATTATAAATGGCATCTTTTGTAGATGTGTTGCTAATAAATCCAAATTGATTTTTATGTAATATTTCAAATTTCGTCAGATAGGAGGTCAATCTTTTATTCAAGATCTTTTCAAAAATTTTACTGATAGCGGGTAAGAGCGAAATAGGTCGATAGTTATTTATGTCGGATCGCTCACCCTTTTTAAAAATGGGTATAACTTTGGCACACTTTAGTAGATCTGGAAATATGCCTTGCAATAGGCATTTGTTTATTACGTTAACTAACGGAGATGTGATAAATTTACAAACTTCTTTAAGCAATGAACAAGGTACATCGTCAATTCCAGCAGAATGTTTGTGTGAAATTACTTTAACTATAGACCTAATTTCTTCTTCATTAGTCGGAATCATAAACATATTTCGATCACACCCGAATTTGGCGGTATATTGATTATGTTGATAATTTGAGTTTGAAACTATGTTACTGAAATAGTCACAAAATAATTGAGTTATCTCTTTAGGATCAGTGATCAAGTTTCCAGAGGTCGAGATTATTTTGTAATCAGATGTCTTACAATTAGTTGAATTTACTATTTGCCTTACAATATTCCACGTTGTTTTTGATTTATTAGATGATAATGATATCTTGTTGTCATAGTATTGTTTCTTACTTTCCTTTATTGCTGCATTGTAATGTTCTTTCTGAGTTTTGTATATGTTTTGTAAGTGAGGATCATTATATTTTCTACAAAGAGCATGAAGATCTCGTAAGTTACAGGATAGTTTATGTAGGGAACTGTTATGCCAAGGCAAATTGGCTTTACTATTAGCACGTACTCGACATTTAATTAACGGAAAAGAATTATTGAAATGTTCAAGAAAAGATGTATAAAAATTTTCAAACGCCACATCCGCATTGTTTGCACTGTAAACGTTACTCCAGTCTTCCTTTTCTAAAGCTAGTTGCATACACGTGATATTTTGTGTTATAAATTTCCGTCTATAGATATATTTTGGAATATGATGAGACGGATCAACATTTCTCACTGCTAACATTTGGTAGTAATGATCTGATAGAGTCGAGTCTGAAACATGACAGTCTAAAATAGTATCACATTCACTTACAAATATGTTATCAATTAAAGTGGATGTTGTATTTGTTATTCTAGTGGGCTGATTTACAAGAGGCATAAGACCAAACGATTTAAAGACATTTAACACATCTGCTGATGCTCTAGAATTTTCCGCGAAATTAATGTTAAAATCACCACATACGATTAAAGTTGTGTTATTTTTAGCATTACATTGAAGTATTGAGAATAATTCATTAATGAAAATTTCTAAGTTCCCGCTGGGAGATCTATATATACTAATAATTGTATATTTCAGGTTACCATTTATAAACTGAGCGCATGCATACTCGAAATCTTTCACCAGACAAGCATTAGCACATTTGAGAGAAGAAACTTTAAAATTTTTGTTAGCATAAATACAAACACCTCCACCTTTACAATCAGACCTGCAATAGCTACTTATTAAAGTATAATTGGTAAGAAAATATTGCAGAATCTCATCATCTGATAACCAGTGCTCCGACAAGCAAACTATTTCTGGATAAGATAGTTCATGTAACAATCCCTCAAGAGGAGCAATTTTCGATCTTAGACTGCGAATATTTAAGTGAAAAATTTTAAATGTTAACATGTATTTTGTGATATCGTTTTCATCTGAAAATTTGTAGGAGTACATTCAATTTGTATTAAATTATGATAGTTAGCGGAGTGACCTATCACCTCTGTGGGTTGAGCTGATTTGACTGTCACCGATTTTTCCGAGTCATATAGATCCGCTGCAGTGCCGAGCAGATAATTTGACAATAGTTGACTTATATGTCTTTTTGCGCGAAGTTTCAGATGGATTCCATCCCTTATGTAGTCTTCGATGCCAATCACATTGTTTATGCAAAAAACGTGGACATGACTGTAGTTCCTTGCCATGTTATATATTTTGTAGTTCACGTGCTCTATGATATTATTAAGTGGTTTGTCATGACACCTGAAGGGAATTGTTGACAGTACAACATTTGTATGAGTGGTACAATTCATTATGTATTCAAATACTTGCAGTAACTTTGAAATTTGCTGACTATCATAACAATATGAAATGTCATTGGTTCCACCAATCACATACAAATAATCTGTTTTGCTGTATCCCTTTGTTAATTGTTCTATGTTGGTTGTTACGTTATGCAGTCGAGCACTGGGCTTCACTATTCCTATAACAGAAGCATCACAGAGGGTTTCTTTCAGCAGAGAGCTTATCTTTCTACCATGGCTATCACTTAACAACAGTACTTTGCGGAATGGTTTGATTTCCGAAACGTTGTTGGTGTCCGCTGGAGGTGTCGCATCTAAGCTTGCTTGCACATTTCTTGAAGAAGATTGTTCGCAAATTACTGCTCTTGGAGACTCGCTATGAGTTACTGTTTGGAGCTTGCTCTGAATTATTGTTTGAGACTCGCTGTGAGTTACATGCTGAGCATTCGTTTGAGTTGCTATCGAAGTGCGCGGATTTATTTTCTCTATTATTTTCGTTTGATTTTCAGTAATTAGTTTATAGCTTTCTATTTCGTTGAGTAATTTGTTAATTTGTTTTTTTAATGCGTCGTTTTCATCCAGCAACATTATGTTTGTGTTGTCACTTTCAGCGAGTTTATTTCTAAGTTTAGTAATTATTTCACTTGATTCACATATTTCTGTACCACTTACTTCCTTGTCTTGGTGTACAAAACTTATGTAACTATTATTTTTAGCGATGTCCGGGGATTTTTTGTTAGCAGTTTGTAATTTCTTTTCTTGCAATTTGTTTCTTATTAAACCAGAGCGCGTTGCTGACATTGTTCGTTTATTTTCAATGCAAAAAGTCGTAGGAGAACAGGTAAATTAAAAAAAGAAGAGCGCGCAAGGACACTCAGCTGAATGTTTGATATCACTAATGGGTTTTTAATTTACATTCGCGAAAATATTGTAAATATGTAATTTACTAAACTCTGCACTGTGCACTGATGACCAATGACGTTAAAAAGGAATTCGAAAACGCGATGATTCAGATGCACATAAGTCTCCGTTTAGCTCGCGTTTAATAGTGTCTACTAATATTTGTTTTTGGAATTGTCGAAAACTGTTCACTCCTTATCTCTTTTTATGTTTTCTTAAAAGTCATTTCTTATTATCATTTAAATAAAAAAATCCAAACTTTAAATTACAAAGTATATTCAAACAAAAAGTAATTACAAACGAAATAATATGTGAGTTAAATTAATAAGTAAAATTTGACAATTAACATAAAATTAAAGCTACAGTATGAAAGAGAGAAGGAAAGATTAACAAAAATCAGTTTATATCTAAGAACATTTGTTAGATCTTTGTTATTTAAACTCACCCTCGCCGATCGTGGATGCTTCTTAGGTACACTTTTAAATTAAAATAAATTTGGAAAATTGACTGATTAAAAAAAAAGAATTTAAAACTTTATGACTCGTGACGCACAAACTAAATTACATTCGGAATCGAAGAAGCACTTTTCTAGATGACAGGAGTTCGTGCCAACTGTCGTGACAAACCCTCTCGGGCAACTGTCTTGTCGAACTCCCCTTGTGATCTGAAAAGCTACCTATTTATTGGGATCAGATGACCTCCTTTTGGTCTACGTCAGCTTTGGTAATGAGATAAACCTTGATGGCTAATTCTAATTTTTCTAGCATCGAGATTCGATCAAGGCTCTTCTGCATGATTCATCCTCCTTACATAATTATTTCTTTTATCGCCGATGTTCCAGCGATATGAATGCCCTTGATCTAATTTCTCGGTACATACATCACAAGCTTGACGAATGCTTTCGTTGCATAACGCTGCACGTGTTTTGTATTCTTCATGAGTCATAATACGAATTCTAACTTAATAATATATCCAAATTAAATAAGCATACTAAATTATGAAAATAATTATCCTACGAATCTGGATTCTTACACTGGTCCAGGTAATGGTATCAGATCAAAAAATGAAACTCTAGCTGATTCCTGAATATTATCGCTACCTTTATTATTCTCTTGCGATTCCGTTATTGTTTCATTTTCGTCTTGATCATTGTTATTTTGTTTGTCGTCTGTTCTGGCATTGAGTTCATGAAGAGTTTCATTGGAATCAGCTGCTTGTGTTAGGGCAAAAGTGTTAGCAGCAGCAAAATCTTCTTCTGAGAAAAGATCAGGATTCAAGGGGAATGTTCCTGTTCCTTTGGACCTTTAATAGCTTTTTCGGGTGTAGCGACTCGACCGTATGCTTTATGCAAAATCTCAGCTATTTCACTTGTAGTTATCCTTTCACCTATATGACTTTTTAAATAGCTAGAACACTCTGTATTATAAGCAGTTTTTAATGCAGAGTAAAACGAAACGTCCAAGGGTTGAAGGCGGTGTGATGTATGGGGTGGTACGGTGACAATAATAATTCCGTTTTCTTTACAGAAAGTATAAGCTTCTAATGTACAATGAGTACTGTGGTTATCAATCACTAATAACACTGGATCCTCTTTAGTTGATTTAATAAATTTTTGGAAGTGATCAAGCCATAATACGAATACTTTTTCATTTATCCACCTATTGTCTAAACAACAATAAAGTGCTCCAGGTGGACCATTTCTCTTCGGTTGATTATTCATCCTTTTACGCGTATAAATAAATAAAGGCGGGACGTATATGCCTGAAGCACTTACGGAACACAAGACAGTTGTTGTTTTTTCCTCTTTCGGCACTGGTTATGAAGCCTACTCTTCTTTGTCCTTTTTCTGCATACACTTTAACTGGCTTCTGAACTGCTGTAATGCCAGTCTCATCAGCATTGAAAATTTTGGTAGGTGGGAATTGACATTTATCTATTACAGTGGTCAAATTTCTGTAAAAGCGGGATACCTCATCATTATTAAACGCAGTGACTCGGTTAATACTCGTCGCTTCAGGTCTTCTCAAACTAATGTTTGGATTTCTTTTAAGAAATCCACTAAGCCATGCTTTACCAGCACACTGTTTGTCTTGGGAAAAAGGATTATCTATGTTACGTTTTCTTGCATACCCAAACGCACATCGCTTAATTTCAGTAGGTGATATACCATAAAAAAGTTTGGAAAGCTTGATAACTTGATCTGCGAGTAGTTTTTCGTCCTCCTTCGTAAACACGGGATGACGACCCATTGAAGGCCCAAAAGCATCACTACCATGTTTAAATTTACTTTGGAGAGTGCTCCTAGCAATACCAAATGTTCTTGCAACCTCTCTCGTACTTTTCCATTATGGATTGCATTTAATGCAGCTTCCATATGATCGGATGTCCATGATGCTTTTGTTGTACTTCTAAAGTATTTACCAGGCATCTGTAATTTGAATATATGTATGTAATTCCAAATGAGGAAAAATAAAATTAGAGACGGGTAATGACGGCCGGCCGGCATTTCCCTTAAAGTACTGGCCGGCGTTACCGGAAAGTACACCATAACTGTTTTTTGTCTGTATCCATAACAATTAACAATTTCGATGCCAAACTATGGTACTAACGTACAGTACATGAAATTTATACAACATAAATACTTTTACCACAGTTAGATAAGATAAAAAAATTGTTCTACATACCTCAAAATTACTTTCGCAAAACATCGATGAACGTCGAATGTCGTTTAGCCTAATAACAAACCACTTAGGCAATTTACAGCTGCAAAATTTTAAGCACCTAGGTAAAATTGCTCTAATAGATGGCGCAAGGTATTACGGTGGCAAAAGATTGATTTAAAACGGAAAAATCTGCTGGCCGGTATTACCCTCATGGCCGCCATTCCCCAACTTTACCCTATCTCCAAATAGGTATTACAAAAATATTTTAATTACTAATTACTGTTTTATATACATAGTACTGTTAAAATAATTAGGAAAAGGGCCATAAGAACAAGATGCGACCATCAGGAAATTCTTGTAGAATACTTGTTTCAGAACAAAGAACTTGTTACAAAATACATTTGCATCAGCAGATGTTCGTCATATCTATAATGAAAAATGGAAGATACTTCAAACAAAATTAAACTCCTGCGGCTTTGGTGAGAAAACAGTTGAGTAATGGCAGAGGATAAGGTCATATTTGAAAATGGAATAAGTTACATTTTTTCTTCATTTCAGGTACTCACAGATTGGCTTTCAAAAATTAAGGCAAAATGGATCCAAATAAAAAAAGATCAAACAGGTACGGATGGTGGACCAGACAATCGAAACCGGCTAACAAAATTAGAGGAGCGGATTATGGCAATAAAAGGGTGGAGTGCTGTCAAAGGAGATGATAGAACTGTAGAAATGGGATTTGGAGTAAATATACAACCCACTGAAAATGTACGAGGTCATAAAAGTTCAGAAAACTATGCTGATATTGTTGCAGAACTTGCTCGAGGACTTGGAAGCAGGGGAAACATTAATGCATGCAGAAGAACAAGTACTATTGGTTTATTTGTATTATTATAGATATTTTTTTTATTATATGCCAATCAGATCAATCTGCAAGGGACAAAGCTATTTCACGAAAGCTTTTATAAAAGCTATATACAGATGAAACCACACCTAAGCAGGCATAGAATTTAAATCGGCCTGCATCGGTTTCCAATGCGTGCATGCTATCAGGCTGCCTTGTGAGCGCTTGGGTGTGCCTACTTAATGTGGCGGAATTGGTATATAGCTTGCTCCTTTTATCAATTTTCAATTGGCATATAATAAAAAAATGATCTACAAAGTACAAGTACAAACCACACAATTCTACCTATTTTAGAAAAGAACAAGTACACCTGTCACTGTAAAGGGTACTAAAAGACGAGCGAGTGGCAAGAAGAAAGAAGAATTGCTACAAAGGCAGCATACAGAAATAATGGATGTACTTAGATGTATAGATTCCAGGTTGGAACGCATGGCTATTGCTACAGAGGCCATAGCCGCTGCCTTCACAACACTTGAACAAAGTATTGAAAATATAGCTCTTTCTTGGACAAATAAGTGATTTATTGTATGCCAAAATTTAATATACAGCGTGCTTAAAAATGGTGAAACAGCATTCTGTGCTATTCAGACATCTCTGAAATTGAAAAAAATATTTAAAAAATTACCATACAACTGTTTCGTTATTTTTAAAGCATCTTTTATAGAAATTACTTTCACTGTGTGTAAAATTAGTTTTGTAGGTTTCCCATATGTTAAGATGGATTGAAAAGAATTAAACAAAATCAGTCAGTTTCGGTCTTTTATTACGAATGGTTATATGAAACAGTAAGCATATATCTCTAATGTAAAAAGTATCTGTTAATTAAATTATTACGTATTACACGACCATTATTCACTTCATGTCTAAGTATTGGACCTGAAGGTTCATCCACATTATCACAAAGAATAGGTGGATTTTCATCTAGTATTTGTACACACGCATTTAGGCACATATTGTATAAGTGTAGAACGCGCTCGTCGGACGGAGGTTGGAAACTGGCTTTTCATCACCTTTTGTCCCCAATTCTTTTAGCAATCCGTACAATATTGAATTTCGATTTCTTTGTTAGTAGCGCCCTGGTTTTAGCATGGAGAGCCAGAAATCGATTTCCAAATCGTTTTCCCCGAATAGCTCGAATAGTGTCTACTAATATTTGTTTTTGGAATTGTCGAAAACTGTTCACTCCTTATCTCTTTTATGTTTTCTTAAAAGTCATTTCTTATTATAGTTTAAATAAAGAATCCAACTTTACATTACAAAGTATATTCAAACAAAAAAAGTAATTACAAACGAAATAATATGTGAATTTAATTAAATTAATAAGTAAAATTTGACAATTAACATAAAATTAAAACTACAGTGTGAAAGAGAGAAGGAAGGATTAACAAAAATCAGTTTATATCTAAGAACATTTGTTAGATCTCTGTTATTTAAACTCACCCTCGCCGATCGTGGATGCTTCTTAGGTACACTTTTAAATTAAAATAAATTTGGAAAATTGACTGATTAAAAAAAAAGAATTTAAAACTTTATGACACGTGACGCACAAACTAAATTACATTCGGAATCGAAGAAGCACTTTTCTAGATGACAGGAGTTCGTGCCAACTGTCGTGACAAACCCTCTCGGGCAACTGTCTTGTCGAACTCCCCTTGTGATCTCAAAAGCTACCTACCTACCAGATGACCTCCTTTTGGTCTACGTCAGCTTTGGTAATGAGATAAACCTTGATGGCTAATTCTAATTTTTCTAGCATCAAGATTCGATCAAGGCTCTTCTGCATGATTCATCCTCCTTACATAATTATTTCTTTTATCGCCGATGTTCCAGCGATATGAATGCCCTTGATCTAATTTCTCGGTACATACATCGCAAGCTTGACGAATGCTTTCGTTGCATAACGCTGCACGTGTTTTGTATTCTTCATGAGTCATAATACGAATTCTAACTTAATAATATATCCGAATTAAATAAGCATACTAAATTATGAAAATAATTAACTTAAGAATCTGGATTCTTACATAAGATACACCATACGTTCACGATTGTACCTACTTTATGGGGCTGATATCTAAGTGTTCGTTAACCTAATATACAACGAAATCTTGTTTTTAACACTGCATTGCATCTTTCAATACAATTTCGTGCACGTGAATGAACTACGTTGTACTGTACCTCTGCAGCATTTGCTGGTACTTCTACTGGTGTCATTAACCACGGCTGCAGATAATAACCTGAATCCCCCAAAAGTCACATGTTGCGTTCACCTCTCAAATAACAATCCATCTTTCACACGGGATGTATTCGTGCATTAGCATTTAAAATTTTTAAGTTATAAGAACATATTAATTGTATGTTTTTAGAATGATATCCTTTCCTGTTTACATAATTGTGTTCTTCTTCCCTGGGTGCAATTATGGCTACGGGGGTGCAATCAATTGCATCAATTACACCCGGAAAACCTGTTCGTTCCATAAATGGTGTTTTTATTTCATTTCTTTCAGCAGCTATGCTAGGAAATTGGATGAAATGCCCACTTAGTCGTTCTTTAATAACAACACACACTTCAAAAATACATCCACTAACACTTTGTTGGCTTAACGATAATAAAAACTCTTCACCCACTCCGCGCTGATGATTTCCAGTTGCCAGTTTGGCGTTGAGGTAAATGAAAAACTACGTGAGCTTCGAAAGTCGTTTATTGAGCACCGAGATAATAATTAAAATCACAGGTAAATAAGTGCGACTCGTAGGATATTGCTGGGGCGACTGGCTGCCTGGTGTACGAAAACCCCGGCCTTTTATGTCTCTACTAACCGCTCCAGAAGGTTCCTGAAAAACGAATAAGCAATATCGAACTGCCTAGAAACGGGTATACGTAAATTGCACGCCAAATCCCCAGGTCAATAAAATCCTACCGGTATTTTGCACACTGTCTTCTTCGTTACCTGTTTAAACCGACAGGTAAATTGCACTCTAAGCCTCTACGCACAGGTTAAATAAAAATAAGTATTTTTCTGTTATATTTCATTTATTACAACAGTCACAATATAAAATTATAAATTTTATGAAGAATATCAATTATTACAAAATATGTCAAATATATAAAAAAAAGTATCAAATATATATATAATACATATGAAATAATCATGTAATCAATAATTAGGAGCACTATGGTGAGATATAATTTTTAAGAAGGCATGTCTTCGTACATCACCGCTTTTTAATTTTAATATCATACTGTTAATGAATTGTTGTCGACGCTTAACTTTATTGTTATGTATTTTTGCGGGTGTTTTCAAACTCTGTATTTTTATGTACGTATCAATTTGAAAGTTTTTGAGTTTTTCCAGAAAAATATATATTGTAGGGTGTGGTGAGTAAAAAGAATCGTTAAAACGCGCATGAAATGATTCACAAGCATTTGTAGTTCGTGTTAAATTTGCATTGTTTTCTGCCCATATATGTGGTGGAAAATAGGCGTCTTCAGCAATATAATTTTCTAATAAATAATCTGCGTACTTATGAACTGCATCGTTATTAGGAATTTCTGCAAATAAATCGAGCGCAAAAGCATCGCCAATGTCTTCAGGAGCTAAATATGTCAATGCGAATGTTGTTTTGAGCCAATTTTGAATTTCGTTCGGTTCTTTATCGTTATAATAGTTACTCAATCCCAACTGTTGTATTTTTCTGTACCATGCTTGGCTGAGATGAAATCTACAGCCAATAATTTGTACAATCGGCCAAATTTCATATATGGCAACATGAATACCTATTTCAAAGTCGGATACAACTTTCTTCGGTTCAAAAATCAATTGAAATTTGTCAAAACACTTTTTTTTGATCGAACGCAGTGCCATAATGTATGTAGATTTTTGCTTATCAGGCAGTAAACAAAAAATTAGCGGTATATAATGGCCGTTTTCGAAACCATGTATGGTGAACATTTGAGTAAAATACTTTGGACAGTATGTAAACGTGCCATCTACATAAACAGTTTCAAAATTACACAATATACGGATATTGGTGTCACAGGAAAATGCAACGAATTTGTGCTCGACATCGTTTATGAATAAAAAGTTTTCATTTCGATTCGTGCTGATAGTTAACTTATTTATTATGTCATGTAATTCTTCTAAGCAAGATGGTAGAGCAAATGGTAAATGTTTACGGCGAGCATTATACAAATTTTTTCTTACGTAATCTACATCTGTTGTTGTTACCGTAGTTGGTAAACTTTCCCGTAACTTCATTTGAATTATTTTCGATGGCTTCTCTGCTAAATCTTCAGTCGCAGCTCTTTTGCATGATGTTGCGATAATCTGTCTATTGAGTTTTTGGACATCGATATTATGATTATGTGTAAGATTACTTCTTACAATTAAATTGTTTTGCATTGTAAAAACATTTGCTTTACAAGTTCTTTGCACACATCTCCAGTACACTTCATCACTTTGCAGAACTTTACTTTTATAAAACTTAAAATTGTTCACTAGTAATAACTCTTTTCCTCGATTACTTTTCATAGTTTTACATTCCATGTTTTCTTATACAGTTTCTTGTGACACAGTTTTCGATACAGGCACCTTTCGATACTTACATAAACTGACCTGAATTTACGATTATTTGTACATTATAAAGGGTGCATGATGATGGGCGGGTAACAAGACCAATTAGATTCTAAGAACAATAAATAATTACGATAGGGATGTAAGAGTGCAATTTACCTCAGGCATTAGGGAACCTTACTTATGACCAAAGCTTAAGGGATTCAAGAGCGTGCAATTTACCTGTGCCCCTAGAAACTTCTCTGAGGGTCGCATCATCGAGGGGTGCGTCATTAAAATCCTTAAGATAAGTAGTCGATTTATACTTCCGCCACAGCACCCCCTTGCCAGTGATCAACGATATATTATGCACAGAAAAGAATTACCTATTGATCTACCTCTATAGTGTACAATATGCTAAAACATAAGCCGAAATGAAATATTTACAAACATAAACTATACGTAAACTTATTCGTTAATTAATTGAGACCAGCTTGTAGCCAGTTCGGGAAATGCACTCGGCGACCTGAACGCGTTGTTCTACCCGGGCAAAATTTGCTTGTGGCTCCGGAATTGGTGTGTGTTTATCTTCGTTGATAAACCCAGGAGTCGAAGTTCCGGGGACGGCGTCGGCTTCTGTTGTGTTCTCTCGACATATATAGGCTGGCTTGAGCCTGTCAATGGATACGACTACCTCTGTTAAGACTCCTATTTTTTATTTTTATTTTAAAATAGGAGTAGTAATTATTTCTTTAGTGTTTAAAATTGTACATAGATTAGCCTTAATTTTGTAGCGATAAGTAATAGGAAAAAGAACACGTATACAGACAGCCGTCCGTCGATGACTTCATCCGTTTCTTACGAATTTGTGCAGCAACCGCCTTCCAGTTAGAGAGGTCTTCGTGGGACATTCACGGCACCCCGGCCAAATTTAAGCTATACTAATAACAATCTCACCACTTTTAAGAACATTATTTTATCCTGTTTTACTTTTTGTGCCGTTCGAAACCGGCGTTAATTTGAATAAGGCTTTATTAGATGCTCGGTGCGTTTGCCACCTCAGTTACCAAACTTTTCCATGGACTGAAATACGTCCGCATTGTAACTCCGCGCGAGATCAATTAGTTTACTTATAATTTACAAAGAATAAAATCTCCGTGTATCGTGTTACGTGTGAGTTTTCATTTACCTACTCTCAACTTAAACCAGCGACTGTGGAAAGTGTACGCAAGGTCCAGCGTTGCCAAAAGGAGATTTACGACCTCCATCAGACGCTGACTTTTGCATAGGCCCCAGCAAGTACTGGGAAGCTTTTTCAAAAGAGGAAAGGTGCAAACATTGGTCCTTCGAGCCGGATTTCAAGAAAATCCAAGTCTGGAGAATTGGAGTCAAGCAGATATCTCACATCACAAATCAACTGCAAGGGTCTAGTGGTGAGTCTCCAATTCTATCCTATATTTTCCTTATCGCAACATATCTCGGAATCTTATTTAATTATGGCTGAATTAGAATTAAAAACACTTAAACTCAAGCGCCGAAATATTCATTCTTCATTGAAGCGGATGCGCGATTATCTTGACACTCATGAACATTCGATTGAAGTTACCCAACTACAAATACGTGAAACTAAATTACAAAATTTATGTGATCAATTCGAAGAAATACAAACACAAATTGAAGTGCAAGAACAATTCGTCAGCCAAGATGAAGAACAGGAAAAATTCGAAGACGAATATTATAGTTTAGCGTCACGCATTAAAAACCTTCTTAGTACCGATAGCAGCGATTCACACTCCGCCGCGGGTAGTGCTCAGTCCGGTAACAGTGAACCCTTATCGCAGAGTTGCGTAAAGCTTCCAACAATTAAGCTACCTACCTTTTCTGGGGATTATGATCAGTGGTTCCCTTTTTATGATACATTCAGGTCACTAATACACGAAAATGATAACATCAATGAAATTTAAAAATTTCAATATCTTAAAACATCTCTAACCGGTGCAGCCGTCGCAACATTGCAATCCTTAGAAATTTCGGCTAACAATTACAAAGAAGCTTGGCAAATGTTAATCAATCGTTATGATAATAAACGTCTTATTATCCACAAACACATTCAAGCAATGCATGAACTTACTCCGGCAACAAAAGAAAGTCATACGCATATCAGACCTCTTCTTGACGGATTTTTAAAACACGTGAGAGCATTAACTTCATTAAAACGGTCAACTGAACATTGGGACGATTTATTAATTTATTTAATCACATCCAAACTAGATCTTGTGACGAGAAAGGAATGGGAAACTCACGTTTCTTCCGATGAATTTCCTCTATTCAAAGAATTAACTGATTTCCTAGCTCGTAAATGTAATACGCTCGAGACTACTGCGAAAACTTCTGTGATTAATCCTGTTTCAAATTCGAAAGTACCAGCCGTGAAAAAATCATCTTCCTACGTGCTTACAAAAAGTGCAACATGTGCCTTTTGCTGTGGCAGCCATAATATTTATCGTTGCAACAAATTTCTCTCTCAGACAGTAGACCAACGAATTCAAGAAGTTAAATCTAAAAAAATGTGTTATAATTGTCTGCAAGTAAATCATTCAGCATCACAATGCAAGGCAGGTGTATGTCGCACCTGTAACAAAAAACACCATACTTTATTGCATCTTGAGTAACAAGAATCAACTTCGTCAATTGATTCAAATCATCTATCAGTTCCTTCAACAAGTATTTCAAACCACAGTTCCAGTTTTCATCTGACGACTCAGATTCTCCTGTCAACTGCACTGGTTAAGATTTACGATTATGAAGGAAATGAACAAATTGCTCGTGTGTTATTGGACTCGGGTTCCCAATCAAATCTTATCACGAAGGAATTTGCTTCTAAATTATCGCTATCGCAAACCGCCGCTCAAGTATCCATAGCTGGAATAAATCAAACAGTCTCGCATGTTACGTAATCCATCAAGCCAAGAATAAAGTCAATTCATAGCAATTTTCAAACGACAATTGAATGTCTAGTTCTCGATAATATATCAGAACGTATTCCACAAATTTCCTTCTCGACAACTGGTTGGCGAATGCCAAAAAACATCCGATTAGCGGATCCCGATTTTCACGTTTCGAGAAAGATCGACCTATTGATTGGAGCTGACCTATTTTATAAACTATTGTGTATTGGGCGCATCGAACTTGGTAATAATCAACCTATACTTCAGAAAACTCTATTGGGTTGGATTGTGTCCGGCAGAGTGTGTCCTCTACAAAAACCAGTCCCTCAGATTTGCAATCTTTCAACCATATCCCGTATTGAAAAGCAACTTGCACAATTCTGGGAAATAGAAACTTTATCTCACACGCCAGTGCTATCTGCTGTTGAGAAGACCTGCGAGGAGCACTTATTGCAGACCCATCGGAGAAATTCTGAAGGTCGTTTTATTGTGTCATTGCCCAAAAAATCTAACGCTCCTCCTTTGGGACAATCTCGTGACCAAGCGGTCAAAAGATTCTACGCTAGAAAAAAGACTGGAAAAGGATCCAGATCTCAAGCTTGAATATTCCAAATTCCTTAACGAATATCTTGAGTTGGGCCACATGAGAAAACTTGGGAAAAAGGAGGCAGCTGAAATGAAGACTCCTCATTTTTACCTACCTCATCATGCTGTGGTGAAGGACAGCAGCCTCACCACAAAGGTAAGAGTCGTGTTTGATGGCTCTGCCAAGTCATCATCTGGTTTTTCTTTGAACGACACTTTGATGGTCGGTCCAAAATTACAGCAGGACTTGTTCGAAATCGTCTCCCGATTCAGGGCATACAGGATTGTTTTGACTGCTGACATTGCGAAAATGTACCGCCAAGTGCTACTAAATCCAGATGAAACTAACCTTCAGCGGATATAATGGCGAGAGAATTCCACAGATGAAATCGACACTTACGAGTTGACCATGTAACATATGGTACTGCCTCGGCCTCCTACCTGGCAATAAAATCATTATGTCAATTGGCCATCGAGGAGCAAGATAAATATCCAATAGGAGCAAATGTCATCTTAAGAGACTTCTACGTTGATGACCTGCTGACAGGAGCCGACTCTCTGAAGGAAACCATAACGATCAAGAAGGAAGTTGTCTCCATTCTTACCAAGGGAGGTTTCGAACTGAGGAAATGGACCTCTAATCAGAAGTCCGTATTAGAAGAAGCTTCCGATCATTCTCACAACCCCTTTGATGTTGTTAAATTGGATAAATGTGAAGGTATCAGTACTTTGGGTCTACAATGGATTCCTGATAGCGATATTCTTCAATGCCGTATTCAATTGCGTAAGTCAACCAAGAGAATCACCAAAAGATCAGTGCTCTCCGCCATATCCCAAATCTTTGATCCACTTGAACTCGTTGCACCTGTGATCATAACGGCCAAAATATTTATGCAAACCTTGTGGGAGCTGAAATTAAACTGGGAAGAGTCCCTTCCTATAGAACAACACACGTTTTGGCTCCAGTATGAAAGTAATCTTCAAGATTTAAATAAAATCAAAATTCCTCGATGTGTGATTAGCGCTGGAAAGACAGAAATGATCGAACTTCATGGTTTCTGTGATGCCAGTGAGAAGGCGTACGGAGCTTGCATCTATATACGCGTAATAGACAAAAATGGCAAGATAACATGTAACCTGTTATGTTCCAAATCACGAGTAGCTCCTCTAAAGATCATATCTTTACCCAGATTAGAATTATGTGGAGCCCTACTTCTGGCCCAACTCACAAACAAATTGAAAGACTCTTTAAACCTCTCTTTCAATAGAATCTTTTATTGGACTGACTCTAGTGTGGTATTAGCGTGGTTTAAGCAACCTTCCAAGACTTGGAAGACATTTGTCGCAAATCGAGTTAGCGAAATTCAAGATGTGTCAAATGCTGTTGACTGGTATCATGTGGGTTCTAGTGACAATCCAGCTGATATGTTATCACGTGGTAGTAATCCTACATCACTCCAAGAATCTGCGTTATGGTGGGCGGGGCCACAATGGTTGCAAACAGATAATTCAAAATGGCCAAATAAATTGGAAAATTCTACTGAAGACAAAGAAGTATTAGAAAAAAGGCGTGTCCATATCACTACTACTACTACAAGTACTATCACCATCGATTGGTTCGCTAAGTATTCAGATTTGTCACGCATGATTAGGATCAGTGCCTACTGCCAAAGATTTCGAAATAATTTACTGGCCCGACGGTCTGGTGACGAAACAAGGATAGAGATCGGATCTCTAACATGCGAAAACTTAAACGTAGCTACCAAAACTATAATAAAAATAGTTCAAACTCAAGTCTTTTCTGAAGATTTGCATAATCTTAAGAAGTACGGTCATGTAAATCAGAAAAGTAAATTGCTTCAGTTAAATCCTTTTATTGATGAAGAAGGAATGCTAAGAGTGGGAGGACGCTTACGACATTCGAGTTTACCTTACTACACAAAACATCCAATACTCCTCCCATCGAAACATGCATTTACAGATATGGTAATAAAACGAGAGCTTATCAAACAATTGCACGCAGGAGTGCAAACGACACTCGCAATTATTAGAAATAAATATTGGATTTTGTCAAGCCGTAATTCCGTTAAGGCTGTAATCCGAAAATGTATGGTTTGCTTCAAGGCCAAGCCCCCTGTTACCCTGCTGCCAATGGGCGATTTGCCTGTCCATCGAGTTTCGCCCGCTCGTCCATTCGAGAATGTGGGCATCGACTATTTTGGTTCCCTGCAGTTAAAAGAAGGTAGACGAAAAAAACAGTCCCAAGGTCGAGGCTTACGGCGCAATCTTCGTCTGTCTTGCCACCAAGGCCGTGCATTTGGAATTAGTGGGTAATTTATCAACGGAATGTTTTCTTTCTGCCCTAAAACGTTTCATTTCTCGCCGTGGAAAATCAACAACCATATATTCGGATAATGGAACCCAATTCGTTGGTACCAAGAGGGAATTAAATGAACTGTCAAGACTGGTTAATTCTCAAGATTCCCAGGTCAAAATTCAGAATGTGGTGTCCCAGGAAAACATTAACTGGAACTTCAGTCCCCCAAGAGCTCCACATTTTGGACGCCTTTGGGAGGCAGCGGTTAAATCTACGAAACATCATTTGTTGCGTGTTTTGGGTACTACTTCTTTAAATTACGAGGAAATGCACACTTTACTGGTGCAAATAGAAGCCATATTAAATTCCCGTCCTTTAACCGCAATTTCAAATGATCCTAATGATTTAACTTTCCTTACACCATCCCATTTCTTGATTGGAGACTCTCTTAAGGCGATACCTGAGCCAAAATTATATGATGTAAAATCTAACACCTTGTCTCGTTGGCAATACATCCAACAGGTTCGAGAACATTTTTGGCGCAGATGGTCCAAGGAATATATCCACCAGCTACAAACTAGACATCGATGGAATGTTCCTACTGGTCGTCAATCGGGGCCTGGTGATTTGGTCCTGATTCGAGAAGACAACGTTCCACCTCTACAGTGGCCTATCGGTAAAATTCTACAAGTCTTCCCAGGAGAAGACGGAATTGTACGCGTGGCTTCTGTGAAGACCGCAAGAGGAGTTTTCCAACGAGCAACGGTCAAATTGTGTCGCCTTCCCTTAGACTAACCCTTGGTATTAGTGAGTGAAGTGACGTGATAATTGAAAGCCTATGCTTTCAAAGTGGGCGGAATGTTAAGATTTCTATTTTTTATTTTTATTTTATAATAGGAGTAATAATTAATTCTTTAGTGTTTAAAATTGTACATAGATTAGCCTTAATTTTGTAGCGATAAGTAATAGGAAAAAGAACACGTATACAGACAGCCGTCCGTCGATGACTTCATCCGTTTCTTACGAATTTGTGCAGCAACCGCCTTCCAGTTAGAGAGGTCTTCGTGGGACATTCACGGCACCCCGGCCAAGTTTAAGCTATACTAATAACAATCTCACCACTTTTAAGAACATTATTTTATCCTGTTTTACTTTTTGTGCCGTTCGAAACCGGCGTTAATTTGAATAAGGCTTTATTAGATGCTCGGTGCGTTTGCAACCTCAGTTACCAAACTTCTCCATGGACTGAAATACGTCCGCATTGTAACTCCGCGCGAGATAATTATACTTGTAATTTACAAAGAATAAAATCTCCGTGTATCGTGTTACGTGTGAGTTTTCATTTACCTACTCTCAACTTAAACCAGCGAGTGTGGAAAGTGTACGCAAGGTCCAGCGTTGCCAAAAGGAGATTTACGACCTCCATCAGACGCTGACTTTTGCATAGGCCCCAGCAAGTACTGAGAAGCTTTTTCAAAAGAGGAAAGGTGCAAACAACCTCTTTGTCCTTGACTAAAATTACGTAAAACTTCGTGTCGCGCCTTATCACTTTGTACGGTCCATCGTACGGCATTTGTAAAGGCCCCTTTGGGCCGTCGTACCGTAGGATTACGTAATCCGCGGTACGTAGGTCTTGAAACACAAAGGAGCGTTTCTTGTCATGTCGCGTTCCTGCTATCGGCCGGATCTGTTTAAAATGTTCGCGAAGTTTCTTTACGAAGTCGGTTTGCTCCGTAATCGATTTCTTGTTCCCGGTTACTGGTCAGGAATTCGCCGGGCAATCATAAGGGTTCTCCTTATACCAGCTCCGCTGACGTCGTCTGCAAATCTTCGCGCCGTGCTTCACGTAATCCCAGGGGTACGGTTGGTAATTTTTCTGTCCATCGGTCGTTTCCGTGGCATTTGAGCGCCGCTTTTAATTGCCTATGGAGGCGTTCCACCATTTCATTCGCTGCCAGGTGGTATGCTGTAGTATGGAGGTGTGTAGAACCTGTCAAGTGTCTTAAACTCTTGAACAGGGCGGACTCAAACTGCGTTCCTTGATCCGTTGTGATTCGCGACGGTGCTCCAAATCGGGTGATCCACTGTTCGTAGAAAGCTCGGGCGACGGTGGTAGCTTCTTGATTCGGTAGCGGTATTCCTTAGGCCAGCGTGTAAATCTGTCGACACATGACGATGAGGTCCAGGTGCACGTGCTCAAACCTCCTTGATTGCAAACGAAAATTTTGCAGCGGAGCCGATACATGACGCGTTACTTTGGAGCGTTGACACTGTATACACGATCTAGTCTACTGACGACAGTCTACCTTTATTGAGGGCCAGACGAAACGTTGCGTCATTAGTTTCACAGTGGCCCTAATAACAAGTTATGCCAGGCGATGAACGATGTCGAAAGCTACTCTGCGGAAACGTGCCGTTACAAAAGGTCTGACTCTTGTTATGAAGACGTCGCAGTAGAGGAATGCTTCGGATACGGGCAGCTGCATTCGCTTCAGTTGCAGTACGGAATCTTCGCGTTGGTAAAGTTTTATCTCCTCGTCTTGTTCCTGCGATTTAGATAGTTCGTCGTAGCTAAGCGTCGCCTGCACCGCCTCGACACGTGACAATGTATCCGCGACCACGTTGTTTATTCCAGATACGTGTCTAATGTCTGTTGTAAACTGACCGATGAAATCCAAATGTCGGAATTGTCGAGGTGAACATTTTTCTAGTTTCTGCCGAAAGGCGAAGGTTATCGGTCGGTGGTCCGTAAAAATCGTACACGCTCTAGCTTCCACCATATGACGGAAATGCTTGATGGACTTGTAGATCGCCAGGAGTTCTCGATCGTATGCGCTGTATTGCTTCTCGCCCTCCGACAACTTTTTCGAAAAGAAAGCTAATGGCTCCCAATCGCTGCCGATTTTCTGCTGGAATACTGCCCCCGGCGCTGCGTCCCACAGTGGGGCCAAATGCCCGATTTATGGAAAAAACCTCTCATTTCCAAAATTTTTGTCTGATCGAAGTGAAACTCAGGAAACTTCAAGAAGGTACTAAATAACAATTTTTGACTTTCTCAAAGTTTCAAAAAAGATTTTTTTTTATAAGGTATAATCATTTTAATTTTACTCTAAGTGCAGAACGTTTTTATGTACCTATTACAAACTAACAGTGAGGAGCTATGTTAGCTTCCTTGATTCAACAAATCATGTTTGTACGGACCGCTGGTGCTGTTTTTCGCATCTTTATTCAAGTTAGTATTCAATATACAGGCTGTTTCAAAGTCGACCCTCACTGGGGATCTCGTTTATTTGAAGAGACAGACGGTAGGTTTAGATTTGGAAAAGTTGCTAAATTTGATGAACATTAATAGTCCGCAGATAAAAAGTTTCTATATTAACTCTTATTCGAGATAATTGTAAAAAAAAAGAAAAATTGTCAATTTCTTGTTTTATCTCTATTATCTTTATTTAAAGAGATATCAAGAAAATAAAAATACTTCCTTAAGAAACTTCTCAGTTCTCTATACAGTGGTAAGCACTATTTTTCTATAACACGTTTCGGCAAATTGATACCATCATCAAGTTCATTTTTTCTTATGGTGCCTGTATTGAAATTTAGTGGCAAGCGTTATAAAAAATTTTTAAAACAAAGCTAGAATAAAAATGTTTAAGGTGAGAAGATGGAGGCAAAATAAGAAAATGACAATTTTTCTTTTTTTTTAGAATTACTTCAAATAAGAATTAACATTTTTGCTCTCAGGATATTAATGCTCATGAAATTTAACAACTTTTCCAAATTTAAACTTACCAACTATCTCCTCAAATAAGCGAGATCCCCATGGTGAGAGTTGAGTTTGAAACAGCTTGTATATCGCATGCGGTTGATTGCGGCCGTGAAACTTTTAGGGTAGTTAGATAAATATTATAGCTTTTAGAAAAACAATATTACAGACCGTAGGAAAGTGAAGCTTTTTTTGTATGCTTACTAGAAATTCGCATTACGCCCAGAAATTTAATTCCGGCTTAATTATCATGTCTAAGTTTCTTTAAAGAGTAACTTATTTTTTTACAAAAAGCTGTTGGTATGTACTAACCAAATATATAATGGAGTAATTTTTAAAAGTAATCCACGAAGCTGACGGAAATGACTCTTTTTAAGGCTTTATGGCTTACTGAATTAAATTTAAGCCATTATATTAGATGAAAGCTAATTTTTACCGCAAAACCATTATCACACCTAGATTCTACGACTAAAGTAATGTAAGAAGTCATTTAGATCAAGAAATTAATCCTCTTGTGAAAACGTTTTTTTTTTCCACCTCGGCCCCACTGTGCGTCCGAAGCATCGCACACGATGGCCAGTGGCGCGTCATGCTTCGGGTGCGCCAACAATGTGGCGTCGATAAGCTCTTGCTTGCTCTCCTCGAAAGCACGGATTGAAACGGGTGTCCACTCAATTAGTACGTTACCCTTAATGTTCTTCTTGAGTAAACTATTCAAATGGGTTTTTGCGTCCGCTGTCCTGGGGATAAATCTCCTGTAGAAATTTAACATACCCAGAAACTGTCGCAAGGACTTCGCTGTCACGGGTCGTGGAAATTCCTGGATTGCTTTAACTTTGTCGGGGACCGGTTTCGTGCCCCCTTTGGACACGAGATGTCCGAGGAATTTCACTTCGGGTTGGCCGAAAACATATTTTGCACAGTTAACCACGATTCCATACTGCCGGAATCTTTGAAAAATTGTTCACAGATGTTCTCTGTGCTCGATCTCTGAACTTGACGCCACCAGGATGTCGTCGATGTACGCGAAACAAAAATCGAGTCCTAATAGTACTTCGTCGATGAAACGCTGAAACGTCTGTGCCGCGTTGCGTAATCCAAACGTCATGTAAGGAAATTCGATAGTCTGAACGGTGTCGTTATTGCTGTTTTCGGTATATCTTGAGCGATGACAAAATTCCAAGTGAACACTCGTCGAAGTCCGAAATCAAGCGACAAATTCACATTCCCATATGTCGCAATTTCGGACCCATTCCCGGCGGAAAGTACGTAGTTCGTTTTGCACTGGCGCCCAAACAACTTGTCTATTAAAAACTGTATTTTTGTACTTTTGTCCGTTACGAATAAGCGGCGTGAAGACGGGCGTGTTGCACTTGCTGCTGTTAGTGACCGCCCGGGGCATTTCCCGACACCCAAGAACACGGTGAACGACACCTCGTGGCCTCGCTTCCAAATGTCTGGTGATACCAGCATCTCTCGTCTGCGCCCGGGACTCTTCTTCGTGACGGTGATCTGGTGCGTCGTCTGCTGAAATTGCGGTCGTTGGTTCTGTCGCGTCTGACCGAATCGGACAGCGTCGTAATTTCGTCCTGCATCCGCTGCATCTGTTCCAGCAGCTTCATAGACAGTTGGGCCATTTTAACATTTAAAAGGGCTTCCACCGAGGCGTTGGAAGTCTCTGAGATCTGCGGCGCCGCAGATCGCATCGTTTCTGCGATAGTGTCGGCGAGTTCTGCGGCTTTGTCGAGATTTTCGTCTTTCTGGACCGACAGAAAAGCCTGCATATGATTTGGTAAACGACTTACCCGCAGCGTTCGTAAAAGCGCTTCTGGAATCGTTTTTCCAGCCAGGCTTCGCAGGTGTCGCAGAAATTGCGACGGTTTGCGATCGCCAATTTCTTCGTGTTCCAGCAATTGCCGCGGTATCTGTTCTTGCGAGGTGCCCAATCTCGCGACGAGTTCCTTTTTTAATTTTTCAAACTGTTCTGTGGCAGGCGGATTTACAATAACATCACGCACTTCCAATGCGGTTGCGGGATCGAGCACTCCGAGCACGTAACCAAATTTCGTCGCATCCGCTATAATGCCTGCCGCCGCGAGGCTTCGTTCGACCATGCAGAACCACATTTCGGGATATTTTATTCGTTTATTTGAACAATCCTTTATTAAAATTGATAAGTAATCTAAATAGTTTCCGACGTTATGTTAATAATTTTGTGTTCATCTTACGGCTTTTGTCCCATCTGCACTTTATTAATGTACACGCACGCACTCGTTCATAAATTTAATTCAATGATAACCTCGACACTATACTTCCGTTTTTAATTAATTGACTTTTCGAAAACACACGACGCATATGCTTGCTGGTATTTTGGGTGACTTTTCTGAAAATCTCTCCCTCCCCTTATATAGATCATACAAGAAAAACACCTCCCTCTCTTTTCTGAGTATCCTTAGAGCGCGTCATTCCCAATTTCTAGTAAACACTTTTTTGCTAAATGAGATTTATTGCTTTTCACATAAAACTACTTCCTTATTACTGTGGCCACCGACTTATGAAATGTTTTAAAATGTTCCTAAATAATTTACCTTTACAGATATCAAACAATAATTTCCGTACATGTTTTGTTATAGTAGTCCCAGAAATGTATCGGTTTTATGGCAGGTAATAGCAATACTAAGGTAATGAGACAATAAAGATAAGCTGCTTGTGAATAAACCCGTCCGCACGCGTAGTTTGCAGGGGTGTACACAAATTATATTATTTACGGGAAATGCAATTAATAATTCCGGGTAAAAAGTATTAAAGAATTTTTGTACATCCCTATGAATTTGCCCAGCCAACAGAATATTCAACAGTGGTGCGGGCTGCTTAAGCCGATTATCAGCCCCTCAATTACCTTAAAGTATTTACGGCAAAACCATAAAACCGATACATTTCTGGGAGTACTATACCACGAATGTGTTTCATATTGTCGTGATGCTTGAAGACTTCTTGGCCGAAGTCGACCATTTTGGCTTACGATGTGTTGACCTTTTGCTAGGCTTAAGAGCTGCCTTCATATCAGCAAAGTCCTGCAGTTCTTTGTTACATCGTAGAAGCTTCAAGACTGAATTTAGGTTGCTGTTCAATGTGTTTTGTCGTAATCCATATCATTTAATTCATGGAACAAAATTTGTGTTTTAGTGTAAGCATTATTTGAGGCGAAATACCTTGGAATTACAATTCTCCCTTGATACACGAGTATTACACTGACTTTAAACAAAATTCTGATGCGAAATCATAATAATACATCCCAAAATGTAAGTAAAACTTATTTAACATAATCAAAATTAAACCTTCAACTAAAATAACATAGCAATATGTCTAAACGCGGAAAACAAGTAACACTCCCTAGTGTTTTGCAAACTAATGGTATGATTTGCAAAAACACATAAATTTTTTACTCAAACTTGACACTTACTGATAATATAATATAATACGTCTTTATTAGCTCAAGCTATTCATTTACAATTATACATATATGTTTACATTCTAAACTATACTAAAAGTAAAAAGTAAAAAGTAAATTACAGTTAATGTATATTTATAGTATACACATTTTATATTTTAAAATTAGTTCTAACAAAATTAATTAACTCCTTTTTAAAATTACTTAAATTATAATTTTTGATTTCGCTTGGTAATCATTAAATATTCGCAGCCCTTTATAAAACAATGATTTATTTGTTTTACTTTTAGTGCATTTATCAACAAAGAAATTACTTGCACTTCTTGTCGGATAACTATGTATATCACTGGCATATATAAGTCGCTCGCATATGTAAAACGGCAATTGTTTGTGTTTCATTTTGTAAATAAAAATCAATGTTTTATAAATAATTCTCTGCTCAACACTCATTAAATTTAGACTCATTAACATCTTATCAACTGGAGTGTATATACTACATTTTAAAATTTGTTGCATCGCTCTATTTTGTATTTTTTGTAACTGCTGTATTTCATTTTTATTTAAGTGGAAAAGTACCGTGGAGCAAAATTCTAAATGAGGAGCAATAAAAGCTTTATATAACAAACTTTTAGTATACACGCTTAATGATTTTCCTACTCTATACATAAAATTTACTTTTTGTGACATTTTTCGCATTACATAATTTGCATGACGTTTAAAATTTAAGTTACAATCGATTATGATACCTAAATATTTAATTTCATTAACTCTTTCAACTCTTATATTGTTTATTAATACGTCTTTACCTATTTTCAAGTTATTTAATTTATAATTGTTGCCGATAATCATAAACTTTGTTTTACTCGTATTTGCACACAAATTATTATTACATAACCATCTATAAACATTATCCAATTCTATATTCATAGTATCGATCATAGTACCTATGTTATCATCTCTTATATATAGCATTGTATCATCAGCAAACAAGCAAATTTCACAATCTTTTACAACTTTTACCATATCATTAATGTACAATATGAAAAGAAGTGGTCCTAAAATTGTTCCCTGCGGAACACCATGCTTAATTTCAAGGTCACTGGAAACGTAATCCTTGAATTTAACTTTTTGCTTCCTGTCACTTAAAATATGAACGAAGCCATTCCCACACCGTATCACTTATTCCATAATGTCTCAGTTTCTCCAACAACAAATTTCTATTAACAGTTTCAAATGCTCTTCTAAAATCTAAGAACACAGCTAGGACAATACTACCATCGTCAATCTTTTTCAACCATTTATCACATATACTTATAATTACTGATTCACAAGAATGTTGTTTACGGAATCCCGATTGTTTTTCGGTTATGATATTATTTTCATCACAATAGTTTATCAATTGCTCTTTCACAAACATTTCAATTATTTTTTCATAGGGAAGTACTGTATTTATGGGTCTAAAACTTTCACAACGATTTGAGTTCGTCACTTTTGGAACTGGGGTAACATATGTTATTTTCCATTTGCTGGGAAACACACCATATTCCAATGATGTATTTATCATGTCCAAAATACGATCACCCACAACCTCACATACATTTTTTAAAACCATTTAGAAATTCCATCTTTGTGTCCATTAGTATTTTTAAGAACAGTCACAATTGATCTCATGTCCTTCATTTCCATTTTCTTAAATTTTTTCATTTTAGAAAAACATTCATTAATTTCAGTTGTTATATTGAATTTAGGAAACATATTTATTATATCACTTATACTGTCTAAGAAATATGCATTAAACTTATTTGCAATCATTTCAGATGTATTTATTTCAGTATCATCAAATATTACACTATCATTTACAGATATTTTTTTATTTTCCAAGATATTTCTTATATTTTTCCACATTTCTTTACTATTATTTTTGTTAGCATCAATTACACTATGTAGATATTCTTCTTTTGTTCGCCTTATCATTGCATTAATTTATTTCTTTGTAGTTTAAATTCTTCCCGCACTCCGGTTACTTATGTTATCATTGCCTCTTGGTATTTGTAGTCTCGTCCTCTCATTGCTGAAATAATTGTAAAATAAAAAATAAAATATATATAAAATATATATAAAATAAAAAAAATGTAATCCTTTTCTGCTCCAAAAATTATGATTTTAGGATTTTTCATTTTCGTTTTCTCCACTATGAATTTATCTCCTAACTCTTCCTCTACTTTTCTTTGTATTTTAACGTTGGATTCCACATTTGCATAATTAATGATTATACTGTCACGCTCGCTCCGGGGTAGCGGCGATGCTATCAGAAAAATGAGGGGGTAGCTCAGTGGTAAAGGAACCGTTTTGCCGTTTAAAAATTGGATCGACTTACCGGCCTTCTTGGGGTCGCCTGAAGCTGGTATGAGGGTAAAGGGGTCCAGGAAAAGCCCACTCACTGAGTATCACGTTTATTTGGCACAACCAACCCAATCTCCGGGAGACCTACGTTCCTGAGTCGCCCTTGCCCAGCGAATAGTCCCCCGCACCGATCGAAGCCGCGATCGAGCGCTCATTCCGATATTGGCGACTCAGCAAAGTGTGCCCCACCGTACCGCAATATTTAACATGTATATACAGAGTGTTTAAATTAACAAAAGCACCCTTCGTGACAATACCACTTTTCTTAATGTTTCTTATATTTTTTACTCCAACTATCAATTTACTGGGATCAATTTTTTCTTTAACTTCTTTTACAGTTTGACTACTTTTTTGATCAATATCAACTGGCTTAACCATAATTACTTCTTTACTATTATTTTTTGTTATACTAGCGTACGATCTTTCATCAGTAATAGGTACTTTAGCTGTACTTAAAGCCTGTTTTAGTAATTTAATTTCCAATTTTAATTCTTGATTCTCTATGCTCAATTGTTCAGTTATATTGAGTATTGCTTTGTATTGATCATTTATCATTTGAAACATTTTTGTTATATTACTTATGCCTACGCTTTTTATCGATTCATTTATGCTTTCTATATTATCATCTACTTCACACGGTGGAACATTTGCTTCTAGCTCTTCTTCACCTACGTCTTCAGGAACACTGCATTTCCTGCTTGGCTCACACCTTACACATTTCCAATTCAACTGTTTCATATGAATTCCTCTTCTCTCATTTATTCCTCCGCATCGACTATGGCAATACAATTTACATCCATTACATTGCATAGGTTCTTGTTCATTAAATGTCTTTTTACAAAAACAGTAACGTATATTTGGATCCATAACTGCAGACCTAAACATTTTTCTTAGAAACCATGCAATATACACTTATTCATAGTTTCCACGTAGGACATTTATTCAGGGCTGTGGGTCACTTCTCCGAACACCTCCACTTCTAGCATGTTCCGGTGTGGTCGAGTTGTCTCCCAAAGCAAGCAGGTAATTTTTTTCAATGTACGAGTTGTCTCCCGACATAGGTCGAATTGTCTCCCGCGTGCTTGAGGTTGATTTTATGGCCTATTGCATATAATTATAATAATTCCAAATTAATAATACAAAGTAAGGTGTAAAAAATAATACGAATATTACATATAAACAATTTATTTAAAAAAATAAAAAATATAAACTAAGAAATAATACGAATGTCGCATATAAACAATATGTTAAAAAACAACATAAAATAAAACAAAATATGTACATATATAAGTAATTTATATAATATTGTAATATTTATCATTAAGTTTTAGAATTATTTTGTTTTTGATACCTTAAAGTAATGCGAAATTGCTTTAACAAAGTCAATATCTTTAAAGTCGACATTTTGTTGAAGTTCTTTAATTTTTTCATCCACATAACTTTTCCTTTTTAACACACGGCAGTCATAGATTTTTTTAACTTTGTCACAGCTCCTAATTTTTATGTAGTTGTCGATCTGAAACTGCAGTAGAACATTTAAAAATTGATTTATGTTTGGATGGGGTGTGTAAAAAGAAGAATTATATTTGGAATGAAATGATTCACACCCGTTCGTTGTCCTTAATAGAGAAGACGAATGTTCAGCCCATATATGAGGAGGGAATTTAGAATTCTCATCAATATAATTTTCCACTAAATAATCACAAAATTTTGTTATTTTTTTACAGTCTGGCTTAAATGCACAAAGATCCAATGTGAAGCAATCACCAACATTTTGTGGGTATAAGAAAGGTAAACCAAAAATGTAAGTTAGAAACTTTGTCTTTTCTGTTTCTTCTGCTTTTTTTTTATTATATTCGTTCGATAGGCCTAATTCTTGAATCTTCCGATACCAACATTGTGAGAGATGAAAGCGACATCCTTTAATAGTAGCTTCTGGAAATGCTTCTGCTATACTTTTATGAATACTTGCTTCGAAATCAGCAGTGATTATATTAGGAGATAAAGTGCAATTCAATTTTTGACATTCATCTTTAACAAAGTTTTTGTATAGGAAGAAACTAACTTATTTGGCAATAAACAAAATACAAGGGGAATATAATACCCGTTTTTCTGTCCATGTATGGTAAAAAGTTGTAAATAATATCTTGGACAGTAATTAAATATACCGTCTACATAGATATCTGACAGTTCAGACAAAAATCGCAAATTAGTTTCACAAGAGAAAATTACGATATTACTAACTTCATCATTTTTAATAATAAACATTTTTCCTTTATTAGTTTTAATATTTTCTAATTTTAACAGTTCTTGAAATTCTTCTCGAGTTTTTGGTAGCTTTAATAATTGTTTAGACCTTGCATGATGCAAAGAAGCAGAATCCTACGTAAAGAACGCAGGCCACTTCATCGAGCGTATAAAGGACTTCACCGTAGAACCAGGAGATCTGCTAGTAAGTTTCGACGTGGTCTCACTATTCACCAACATACCAATAGACGAAGCAGTGGATATCATTCATCTAAAACACCACATCCCAGACGACACCATGGACCTGGTGAAGCACTGCTTGAAGAACACCTACTTCATCTTCAAGAACCAACGTTATAAACAAGTAGAAGGATCACCCATGGGATCAGCATTATCTCCTGTAATCGCCAACTTATTCATGGAGGATTTCGAAGTACGGGCCATCGATACCGCAAGTCACAAACCACACCTGTGGCTCAGATATATGGACGACACCTTCATAATATGGAAGCATGGAGAAGAACAACTACGAAGATTTCTGCAACACCTGAATGAAATCCATCCGAAGATCAAGTTCACGATGGAAATCGAAGAAAACAACGAACTTCCATTCCTCGATGTACTTATAAAGAAAAAACCAGATGGAAGCCTTGGACATTCCGTATACCGAAAACCAACCCACACGGAACGGTACCTGAACGCACAATCACATCACCATCCAGCACAATTGCAATCAGTGGTAAGGACCCTCGTCACCCGGTCCCAAAGATTGGCTGACTCAGAAAACAAGGTAGAAGAAATGAAGAAAATCCGCTCATCTTTAATAAAAAATGGATATCAGGACAAACAAATCAGGAAAGCCGAACACCAACGCAAACCCAAGACACAGGAAGAAGAAAAAGATATAGTAGGAACAGCATGCCTACCATTTGTTAAAGGGACAACAGAGAAGATCAGCAGAATACTGAAGAAACACAATATCCGGACATCATTCAACACCGACAAGAAAATTGGAAACATCCTGCCAACAGTCAAAACTAAAATACAACTGGAAAGCCAAGGCGTGTACGGAATTCTCTGTCAAGATTGCGACAAGGTCTACATAGGCCAAACAAATAGAAAAATAAGCGTCAGGAGAGAAGAACATCGAAAGGCCGTCGAGAAGGACGAGAAAACATCATCATTGGCACAACACGTAAAAGCGACTTCACACAAAATAGATTTCGACAACACCAGAACAATTGCCAGCGTAGAACACAAGACCAAACGCATCATCCGAGAAGCGATAGAAATCGAGAAACATCAGATGATGGATCAGATTAGGAGAAAGCAGTCAACAGGCACGACCCAATCAACCAACAACAAGAAGTCAAGCGGAAAAACCACCAAGCGTAACGACGCGTGACCGCAACACGGTACTTAAACCACCACCAGCGCGACCAGAAGCCACTGTGACTCGAGTAACGACGAAGAGCAGAAGCAGGCAAGCAGCAACGAGGACCTGAAGATGGCAAGTGAGACCTTGCCGAAACGTTGTCAGAAGACAAATAGTTCTTTAGAGAACTCAACGCGGAGGACTACCCGGAAGAATACTACAGCATTCAACACCCGCGGAAGCCTACGGATTAACATATATATATATATATATATACACCCAAACACTAACTATTGCAATATCTATATGCAATATCAGTGAATGTTATTCAGAAACAAAACAGAAAGTGTACCGTGTCCGTGTAATTGAATTTGAATTCTAACGGATTTGTGTCAAGAGATAACGCGAAACTATAGAGGGTGAAAAGTGGGGTGACACTTGCTGGTATTGGTTGAAATTAATCATTCAACGCAATATTGGTCAACGTTTAAATTAAGGGTGTATGGGCAAGATGCGCGGGCGAGCTACATTGCAAGAAATAGGAAATTCTAAGAAACGTAGGTACAGAAGATGCATGCGGTATGTAAAGCCTAAATAGGTAATTAAGATAAATTTGCATTGCGGGTGTCAGCTTGGTCTGTCCTTGGGAGACAATTCGGCTATGACCTTTTTACAAGAGCAGGTAATAATTTATATTTGGGAGACAACTCGACCCTGCCCGCATGTTCAGCAACCAGTGTTTGTTAAGTTTATATTTTCGTTTAATGTGAATAATTATAAACTAATAACAAATGTCTTATTAAGCTGTATATTATAACGAAAAATATTTTAACATGTAGTACATCTTTCCACATTTCATTTAAACAATTTTTTATAAAGTTCTCACCACACAAAAATACTTTTATTTGACACCGATAATGTCAACGTGCATTCTCTGCACTCTGCACGAACTTCTATACTTCCTTACTTACTTACTTACTTCTAACTTGCTTTGTTTTTCTTATTATGTATTCGCGGCCGTGAATGTCTTTATTTTTCTGGTAACACACAACGTACCGTCCCCTTTAGTTTGTAAAAATGTGTGCTCCTGTTGACGAGAACCAGTTTCTGCAGGTTGTTCTTCATCCGTCTTGTCCATACCTAGTAACTTTAGGCATACACATTCTCGATATTCGACCATACTTAGAGGTTTTGTAGAGTTGTTCTTATTATATAATTAATGAGCATTTACAATGCTTGCACCTGTCAAGAGCTCCACTGCAATTTTCCTAAACCACTTAACACACCGTCTTAGTGACGTAGAGTACGCTGACAATTGATCCGATACATCAATGAAACTTTTTGCTTTATTATAATCGATCACGGCTTGCGGCTTTGATCTATTTTCAACTCTCGCTGGAATTTCAGTCGTCGTGTCATCATGTTTGGTTGTTATAATTTCACTCTTCTTCAGTTTCGCAGACACTACACCTTCCGGTAGCCTTCTTCTGTTCCTTCTTAGCCTGCCCACTAAATGGGTGTCACGATCCAACAGGATTTCAGCCAATTCAACGCTTATATACCAATTATCCGTAAACAGGGTAGTTCCCTTACCAACGCAGTCGCCCATTAGCTCCAATACAACCTTTGTGGCAACTGACGTGCCATTATCTTTTCTGATCCGCAATAAACCTTTACGTTATAGGTAAACCCTCCAGGAAGACACAATTTGAATAGTTTGCCATATTTGTGTCGCTTTCCCTTTACATACTGGCGAAATTTTAGTCGCCCACGGAAGGGTACCATTGTTTCATTAACACATAAGTTCTCTGTAAGAAAAGTTACCCTTCTGAATTTTTCACTAAATAGATCTACCAACTCCTGAATTTTATGAAGTCTGAAGCAGGGGGGGACATAATTCATAACATAAATGGTAATTTAGAAGCAAGTAATAATAAAAATGTACCACAAAGTTACAAAAGAAATTGATTTAATGGAATTTTCACCCTAAATTGGATATATCTTCTTGAACACTCTGTATAACATACTAACACCTTACATTTTTGGAAAGGGCAAGTAATGTAGAACACGATTATGATAAGATACATAGGTGTCCCATTTAAAAAAAAAATCGAGTTTTTCAATCATTTGTATCTTGATTCACTCTGTATAAATGGTGGCAAATGAGATAAATTTTTCTACTAGAAAATAACACTAACCTATTTATAAGTACATTCGCAGTCATGAAGTTTAATTGCAAATGACTTCTAACGCTATAGCGAGGACGTTAAAATTACGCTAATTCTTAGACAAAAGTGGTCATAACTTGTTAACCAGCCACTATAAAATATTAAAACTTTGTATTTTTAAAAAGGGCACACAGGACATTTCAAAAAGTGTATCATATACAGGGTGTTCCATTTAAAAAAATACAACTTTGGTCTGCAGTAACTTTACGGAACTCCCTGTATTATTGAAAATAATTTTCAATTGTGGGCATTTAACCTGGTAAACATATGCCGCAGATTAACTTTTAGTATCTTCTTAAATAACTTCATAAATGATCAAATAATTGATATGTTCAATGACAAGTGAGGCCCTCGACTCAATTAACGGAAAAAAAGTGCGCGGTCCTAGGGACCCTTTTAGAAAATTTGGCGTTGCAGTTGGTAGTGTTGAATTGCACACTCAATAGTATCAGTTGCTGGTACTAACTAGCAGTTTAATTTAATCTTAATAGCTATTTTCGCGGAGTCGATCCCGAACATGTTCGGAGCGTCGGCGCATGCGCACTTGCAAATGTACCGTTCGCGGTAGAGAAAGGATTCCCTCCTGACTAAAAATTCCATGTTCGTGGAAGACGTTTGTTAAATTCTGAACTTGTTCATAACGCATTCGACACATCCTAGGATGAAGGCAAGGATATTTAGTTGGAAACGGATCCTAACCTAAACATTTGTCATTTTTATTTGTATACAGCCCTTGAAAATTGCACAAGACTATAAAAAAGAAGGTAAGAACACTAACAAAGAAAAATCAATTAGAAATAATAATTTTTAGATGCTGCATTTGAGTTCAAGTGATGAAGATTTAGAAGAATTAGAGAACCTCTTCGAAGTACCAAAAAATGAGAATTTTTTTGAAGAAACTGTGCCACAACTTAACAACGAACAATTTATACAACATTTTAGAATCAGTCGAAACCTAGCAGTGCAACTATCAAATCAGTATGGCGTATCCCAGTACTATCATTATCAACAAGGAGACTCCGAAAAAATAAGTCCCTTGAAAACAATTGCAGCCTTTCTCTGGTTTGTAGGCAATCAGGGTGCTACTTTTAGAGATGTATCTGACCGTTTTGGTATCACTATCAGTTCTCTACATAAACTCGTAAAAAGAGTTACATATTTTTTTATCAAATTTGTCTGTGGAAGTTATAACCTGGCCAACGAATGAGGAAAAAATTGAAATTGAGAGATATTTCAGACAGAAGGACTTTCCTGGGATAATTGGAATCATTGACGGCACACACATAAAAATTGATACACCAAAGGAGGATCCAGACTCGTACCTAAACAGGAAACACTTTCATTCTATCCAGGTAAGAAATGAAACATAAAAAGACATTGTATTTTTAAACTGCTTTATTGATTATTTGCGATGTAAGCACGGTTTTTATTTTTATAACATGTGACTATATTTTTCTTTTAGGCACAAGTTGTATGTGACCACAAGAAAAGAATACGGGACATTTTTGTAGGATACCCGGGTTCTGTTCATGATAACAGAGTTTTCCGGGCGTCACCTTTGTTTGAAACACTGGAAGATAAATGTGCCAATTATTTCATTCTAGGAGACAGTGGCTACCCTTGCTTGAGACATTGTCTCACCCCATTCAAAGATAGAGGCAATTTGAGAAACTATAGTTATCTACTGTCAAAAAATAGATATATAATTGAGCATTGCTTTGGTCTAATCAAACAAAATTTAGATAGCTTTACCATCTAAAGCTAAGAAACATTGAATTTTGCATACATTTCATACGAGCTACTGCTTTAATGCACAATTTGGCAATAGAAGACAATGCAGATTTTGTTTTTCCAGAAGAAATACGTTTGGAAAACGAACCCATTCTCGTACAAGACGTTGAAGCAGAAAACCAGGATGACAGAAGAGGAATAATGAAAAGAAATGAAGTTGCGAATAGTTTGCCTTTTCGAATTTAGTAATTTAGTTAATACTAATAAAGTTGTATTCTTAAAGTTAAAAATATCTTGTCATTTTTAGAACTAAATAAATTAAACTTTAACGCAAACTATAAAAAGACAAAAACGAAATGGAATTTTATATTTAAACAAAAATGTTATTAAGTTATTGCACTTATGAGTTTGACATGAGTATTTTATGCAACACAACTCTTTAACTGCTTCAACAAAGTGTTTCTCTCTTATAAAATATTATTCTTTCGTTGCTTTTCAACTAACTTTTTTCTTCAATTTCTAAAAGTTTTTTATAGAAATCTTTCCTGTCCTGTCGTATTTCTTTTAGAACCTCTACTCTTAATCTTTTACGCTTATTGCTAGTTGTTCGGGGTCTCGTGTTTACAGATGGTGGTTCCTTTATCTCTACACTATTATTGGTTGTAGCGGTATTATCCACAATTTCGATAGCAGTCACTGTATTTTCTTCCATTGGAGCCACAGTGTCTCCAGACAGTAACAAAACTGGATGAATATTCCTTTTTTTCCCTAGAATTGTATCCATGATCTCAGCATATTCAAAGTCCTTCCTCCCTCGTCCAGTTTTGGTATTATTATCCACAAACTTTTTATATGTTCTTTCTAAATGTTTCCACCGATTTTCACAATTTGCAGCACTTATGTTTTGCTTTGTTTTATAGCGTAATTCTTTTGCTATTTCCTGGAACATCTTCTTCAGGTTTTTTATTCGTAAAGAACCAACTTGTTTCCTATAATCTTTATATAGGTCCAAGAAAAGAAGAGTGTTATTATGGCTCCACTTAAACAATTCTGCTTCATTTTGTTCTTGGGACTGGGAAGTAGAAGGAAAATTTAAAAACTCCAATATATCTAACAATATAAATAATACGTAATAATATAAAATATAAATAAATAAAAACTTACCGTGCTGATCACACATTCTTTTAATCCAATTTTCGTTAAGCAAATTTGAAATTAAGCAGTGACAGTCATTGACAGTTTATCTCTGTCGTAACCTAACTTCTCAACATTCAACACGCGCTCACCATAGGTGTTCACGACGCGTTCGCAGAGCTAAAAATTCAGGAACGATTCGGAAGACGCGCTTGCGCATTGGTAAAATCCATTCTTATTCAGTTTATGTTCCGAATGTGTTCGGAATCGACTCCGCGAAAATAGCTAATATTTTCTGAGGTTAAAGTAACAGTTAACCTAAATATTAATATAAATTACAAGTTTGTTAGTGAAAAATAATAGACATTTTTGCGGAAATCGACATAATGGCTTATTAAAGGTTTGAATATTTTCATCCATTTGATAAGATGTTTTTTTTTTGACTTCATTTCGACCATGCTGCAATAAGTTAGAATTTCTATAAAACGTAAGTATTGAAATGTCTAAAACTATCCATAATAAAACTAAATATTAATTACTGTTGTGTATTCACTCGTGATTTAAGTGAATAATTATTTCTTGTCGGATTAAACACACATTTAATAAAAATCACTTTAATAAGATATGACACTGTATGATGAGTTTGAAAATGAATGTATGTGGCTCTTTGATGAGCTTGAAATGAAATGTGTTGTCGCTCTTTGACGAGCTTCAGATGAAATGTAATGTAATAGATAAAATGTATTGGTTTTAAACACCCTTAAATGTGAGCAATCTTCACAGAAATCGTCTGACTCAAGTTTACCAAGCGTAAGCGACGAGTGCCCACGAATTAAATTCGTGTTTTCTGAAGTCGCGATAAAAAATAATTTTATTTCGACACAACAATGGAAGTGACATACACAGTAATGTCAAACTTAACTTACAATAGTTAGTTCTGACCTATTTACTTACTTACTTATTATAATGTTAGTTTAATGATAGTAATTACATAGTGATTAGAAAGTACAAAAGGTATTTTAATCATCATATAACTCCTCCATCCCTAGAGGAAGAATCATTCCGAAAGAGTAATGATTCTGGTTTTATTTCCTCCATTTTGATGTTTTCAGGTTTTCTTCTTTGGCTTCGGTAGTTGATGATTTTCTTTGTACCGTATAGAATGATCAGGACCATAATGATTAAGGATATCGTCCATGTAGTCCAATGGGCTGATTTATGTCTTGATCCATTCCATTTTATTTCTTCTAAACCATCGAAGTGTTTTCTTAACTTGTGTACTTCGTCTAATTGGACATTTTGTAACCTTAAAGTATTTTCAGACACATTTAGTTTAGAAATTTTGGATTTTATTCTAGGCAACATTAACGGTTGTTCATTTGTAACACTTTTTAGCACTCCGAATTTTACATCATTTATGGAGATGATACAGTTATCAGGTATTTTAATAAGCTGTACACCTCTAATTGACTTAAAGGAAAGTTCCGCTTTACAAACTTGTTTTAGGTTAATTTCCTTTTCAGTATTTATTAGAATGTTGTTATTTTCTAGTCTTTCAATAAAATAGTCTGATGACGTCTCGGGCTGTTATCTGATTGTTCAGCACCTTTACGACGTTTTTGCTATAGTAGACTGTATATGTAATGGATGAACTGTGTATGAATTGAGTTGAGTATGTACAACGAGTAAAATAGCCACAATGTTATGTGAACTTGTTTATTGAAAGTCTCGTCTACAACTAACTTACAAATTAGATTCTTAAAAGCTAAGGGTGTTACGAGGAGTTTAAATGTAATTGGGGTGCGCCGGAATCGTCACACTTCTTTGAAGAACGGCAGCTTGCGTGGTGTTCGGAATACTATGAAATCCAGTAACTCTGGGTATGAATCTACTGTCTCCCTTCGCATTAAAATTACACAGATGTTTTTCTAGGACGGTCGTTATTAGTTTTACTAAAGAACCGAGAAAGAAATAATGACTCGCTAGTTTCTGGAATATTTGTTAAATATTAAACATAGTCAATAATTTCAGTTTTCACGAATTTGCACTTAGGTTTTTGATTTCGCATGATAGGAATAACGCACTCGTTCTTGTGTAAACGGCTTTATTTATTAACTCAAAAAGTATCTAAATTAAACACTAATTATACAACGAAAAGATTTAATAAAAAGAACGCTAGTGGAAATATTAAAAAATACGTCTGCTCTCATTTACTACATAGATCGCACTAAAAAAATGTTAAGTGTTTTCCTAATCGACCAGAGGGATGCATCCTTATCGCTGTTGGGTCTGGCTGACTCCTTCTAGGCGACGAGTATTTACAGTCGGCCAATCCTGACAGCTTCACGTCCTCGGGAAGCCATTTCCTCTGGCGGCTGTAACCAAAGAAGAATAAGTGACACAAAAGGAATGTCAGGTGCGCAGCACGTTGCTTGCACCATCTAGATCTTCCTCAGACGTATTAGAGGAATCCGAACTGGCAACAGTCCGAAATTATTTCATCGTTTCAGAGGAACGTATCCCGTCCTATGCTTTCGGCGAACGTCTTCGCACCAGACATACCTACTGGTATCGTAACAGATGTTCACGTAAGAACACGTTATGTGCCTAGCACGTTGCTTGCACTATCTGAATCACCCTCAGACGTATCAGAGGTATCAGAACTTACTACCGTATGAAACGGTTTCATTTTGTCAGAGGGACATATCCCTTTATATGCTTTCTGCGAACGTTTCGCACCCGGCATATCTTCAACAACGTACCGATCGTTATCGAGAACCTTGGTTACAATAAATGGCCCGTGATATCGTGGCTCAAGTTTCCTGCTCTTACCATCTTGTGAGCACTTTGCTCTTTGGACCAACACATGCTGCCCAACCCTATAACATCGTGGTCTAGCGTGTCTAGCATTATATAGTCGTTTCTGCACGTTTTGCTGATCAACTATATGTTGCGCTACATTAGCGCGTACACTACTTAGATCCACGGACTCCTCATTGCTTACCTCGATACTGAGGAATGAATCGTTAATCCCTCGGGGCCGGTACCCAAGAAATACTTCGTAAGGTGTCTTACCAGTAGCAGAGCTGATAGTCGAGTTAATTCCCCATCTAACCTTACTTATAGCCTCGTCCCATCGCGTTTCGTCCTCCGTTGATGATGTTAACGCCGAAAGGATAGTGCGATTCATCCTTTCTACTTGACCATTTGCACGGGGAGTAGCAGTCGCACATAATACTCGCTTTATACCTAACTCAGAACAAAAATTAGTAAATATTTCACTCGTGAAAGCGCTTCCCCGATCACAGATCAATCGTCGTGGAACACCAAACGTGTCGATAATGTCAGTTAAAAACTGAATCACAGGTGCTGACTTTGTAGATGCAACTGCTTTCATAAAAGTAAATTTCGTAAAACCGTCTATAGCTACGATTAAATACGCATTCTTCTTGACACTTTTAACAAACGGCCCTAGATGATCCAAATGCAGGGTATCCGTAGGCACAGTTTTCTTTTCAATGCAGTTCAAGTCACCTGGTCGTTTTCCGGATGGTGTCTTATTATAAAGACACCCCAAACATGAAGCAATATAATTTCGGACGTAAGTTCTCATTGAAGGAAACCAGTAGCGGTGATTAAGCGCTTCCAATGTTTTATCGACAGCAAAATGTCCCGCTCCGTCGTGGTAAAACATTAGGAGCCTCCGGCGAGCCGTCTTCGGTACCACCCATCGGAGTCCTTTGTTTGTTTTACGATACAGTCGATTATTTTGTAAAACATATTCATCGTGTACATTTCGTTCTTGGTCGGTGGTTGCAATTCGGGCCAATACTTCGTATAGGTATTTGCAACGTTTGTCGTTAAGTTGTGCCGAAAGAACCCAATCACTTTCTTCGACGTTAACGAGCATGATTGGAATATCATCGAATCCTTCCGAGCTTTCTACAGGGTTTCTACTAAGTGCATCCACATGGCTCATCTTCGTTCCCGGACGATACTCGATTGTGAAATCATATTCTTGCGTTGTCAACCACCATCGAGCAATCCTAGGAACCAAATCCCTTTTCGTTAGTGTGCTTCTCAAAGCGTTGCAATCCGTTACGATTTTGAAAGATTTTCCTATCAAGTACACTCTAAATTTTTGAAGGGAGTTAACCACCGCTAAAGTTTCTAGTTCATACGAGTGATATTTTTGCTCGTCAGTGGTGGTTGCTCTACTGAAATACTGCACCGGTTTTAATTCTCCGTCACGTTGCTCTTGTAGAAGTATACCTCCTATGCCCCACTTACTCGCATCTGTATGCACCTCGGTTCGAGCGGATGGATCAAATAAAGCTAAAACCGGACGCGTGACCAGCTTTGCTTTAAGCTCATTAAAAGCTTCTGACTCTTCATTGTCCCATTTGAAACATGCATTGTTTCTAGTTAATTTGGTCAATGGTCTTGCAATCTTCGCAAAATTGTAAATAAATTTTCGAAAATAGCTGGTAAGTCCTAAAAATTGTCTAACTTCATGTACATTCCTGGGTGGAGGAAATTCATTAACGGCGTTGATTTTGTCCGTCCCCGGTTTAATACCATTACCGCTGATTTCATGTCCCAAGTAATGTATTTCACTCCGTAAAAAGTGACATTTATCAAATCTCAAGGTTAAATGAGAATCGCGAAATAGCTTTAATACCGTGGCTAAATGTGCTAATCCATCCTCAGCAGTCGATGACGGTATGAGGACATCATCGAGGTAAGCCATGGCAGTCGTAAATCGGAGTGATCCAAGTATTCTGTTCATGGTTCTTTGAAAAATTGCCGGTGCGTTAACTAATCCAAACGGCATTCGTAAGTATTCGTAATGACCGTCCGGGGTCACGAATGCAGTCTTAGCAATGGAGTCACTAGCGACCGATATCTGATGATAGCCGGACGCCAAATCCAAAGTTGTAAAATATCGACATCCCTTTAATCTATCCAGTAAATCGTCGATACGGGGAAGGGGATATTTGTCCTTTATAGTTTTACTATTTAATGCTCTATAGTCAACGCACATTCTGAGTTCACCGTTCTTTTTCTTTACCAGCAGAATTGGGCTGGCGTAGGGCGAAACCGATTCACGTATGATTTGGTTGTCGAGTAAATCTTTAACTATACTCTGAACCTTTCCGCGTTCAGAATACGATAAACGATATGGGCGATAAGTGATAGGTTTATCATCCTGCAAAGATATCGATATTTCACTGCTCGGGCAGTTGCCCAACTCATTTAGTTCATTTGCAAAGCAATCACGATATTCATTCAGTAAAGTTAGCAACTTCATCTTAACTTGATCGTCTAATTCATTACCTGATTGATTTTGTATGTCCGAAAATTGAAAACTACGAACAGACTTAGATTTAATTTGGAGGCAAGTCAGTACATCATTGGACTCAGCGACACACGTCATTCCTCTCGCAACAACTCTGTCTTTCTTGTATTCTATAGGGTGATTCGATAAATTCATAACTGGTATCACGCCTCCCGATTCGAGATTTACAACGCATCTTGGAAGTATGTGAAATTGGTCGGGCCAATTTCGATGTTGCAAATCAACAAATATATTTCCCGGTTCATCATTACTATAAAGTGATATGTGACCTATGTGCAGGGGAGGGATTACCACCCCTTCTTTTGCCAGTAAAGTTATTTTTCTGGAAGGCAGAGACTCGAGTTCAGGCAGCTGCACATCTTGTTTATTAAATAACCTCACTTGGCGATCCCGAACAACTAGAGTCACGTTATCATGATTTATAAACGGTTGTCCAACTATTATAGGTACTTGCTGTACATCATCAGAAACGACTAATGCATCGACTTGGGCGAAAGCTAAATCAACATGAAGATCAACGCGAACTTTCGAAGTAATAGTAACTGAGCCTCCAGCGAAACCGCATAAACGTATACGAACAGGTTCTCGTTTTAGATTCAACTGATTCACAATAGATTCGCGCATTGTCACTGCATTACTGCCACAGTCTACGTAACCCCTCAAAGGTATATCGCATATCACGCAATCGATAAAATAACAGTCATTGTTCGAGACATTTTCGCTTATATATAAAGAATTCCACTCACCCTCGATAGTCTTGGTGTTTCCAGCCGAGTTCCCGGACTTAGTGCAGTTGGACGCAGCATGACCTAGGAGATGGCACTTCTTGCATTCCAAACGGGGCTTGAAACACTTGGCTGCAATGTGACCTCTTTGATGGCAGTTGAAACATTTCACATGTCCATCCTCCCCTCGTCTGTCCTGCACTCTGCGAGCAATGACGCTTCTCAAATCAGTTCGAGACCCATGCCGAGATATTTTCCCATTATCAGAGGTACCCGAACGTGATGGCATAGAAGATAAATACTCTTCGAACAAAAGTTCTGGAGTTTCATATCGCCCAGCTCTAGCACCTTGTTGATCAACAGGATCATTTAGTCCATCGATCAGACAGGCCACTGCAAATTTTCCCGTAATTTGGCACGGTCGAAGCAGTTCCATTTTTTTAAAGTAATAAGTGGTCATTGTTTCCGAAGCACGCTTTTTACGATCGAGCATTTGTCGCAAGGCCGTGGGATAGTCAACGTGATTAGGAAACGTTTTCTTAATCAGCGCTTTCCATTCGTTCCAGGTATGATTGTAGTCCGTAAGACTGTGATACCAATTTTTGGCCATCCCTGTCAACCTCGATTGCATATGATACACCGTAGTGATGTCGCTCCAACCATTTATTTCTTTTATTTGATCGACTTTTTGTAGCCACTGATCTGCGGACAAATTTAAATTGTCGGGAGAAAATTCGGGAATGCAGTCACTTCGCACAGCAAATTGCAAAATTTCTTTTCTGGTATCGGGCTGCACATTTTGTCTGGACAATATTTCAATCATTCGTTCCAAATGATCTACTCTGTCGTTTACGGATACAGAATTTGTTGATGTTGATTGCGAAGGCGTCTGCGAACGTCTTTGCAATTCACGACCGCGTACAGGTGAAGAATCTTTTTCTGTGCGATGCCTTTTTTTCTCACGCGTTACTTTTTCCTTGCAGCGTCTGGAATGTTTCTTCGTGCGCCTTTTAGCCGAACCCGTTGAGCTTTCCGAATCGCTCGAAGCACGACGTTTATCTTTGCTTCGTTTTACCATCGCGTTTTTTTTTTCACTTAATCAAAATTGTAAGTTATTAACGGCACGTGTCATCCCACACCTGAACTGTAAACGGCTTTATTTATTAACTCAAAAAGTATCTAAATTAAACACTAATTATACAACGAAAAGATTTAATAAAAAGAACGCTAGTGGAAATATTAAAAAATACGTCTGCTCTCATTTACTACATAGATCGCACTAAAAAAATGTTAAGTGTTTTCCTAATCGACCAGAGGGATGCATCCTTATCGCTGTTGGGTCTAGCTGACTCCTTCTAGGCGACGAGTATTTACACTTGGGTTGATTAGTTGGCTTCATGATGCACAAATATTCTTCTCCTGCTAATTGACAAGGTCCATCTTCATATTGGTAGAAGGTTTTTCTAAGAGTCAGGTAAGGTTTCATAGGAATAATGGTAAGATTCTTTGTTGTAGGTATAGGATACAAGTGATATAGATCAAAGGATTTTGGCAAGAGGATGGGAAATTCAATTGCAAAGATTACTTGATTATTTTGTATATGACTCTTAGTGTTAATAACTGAATAATAGTTTTCTAATTTAGTTTGAAGTATTTCGTTTGATGAATGAAATTGTTTTAACTTATTTAACATGTTCTTAATTTCTTTTACTGTAATCAAATTATGGTGTGCTAACCCCAATTTAGAGAAAGTTATGGCATTTTCTAAATTATTTATGAAATCATTTACCGATTCTATGCTGATCTGTACTTGATCCAATACACTAAAATTCTCAATAAAATTATTGACTTCTTGTGAAGTGTTATTAAGTTGTTTTTGTAAATTATTTACGAATAAGGAAATGCTGTTTTGATTATTACTTAATAGAGTTATAGTTTTATTATAATTATTTATTAAATCGTGTGCTATCGAAAATTGTCCGTTTAAACCCTTTAAAATATTGTTTTGATTATTTTGCAAAGTATTTAGTGTATCAAAAATTTGATCGCCATCATAAGCATCTAAGTTACCCCATAATTGCTTATTTATGGAACCTATAAAATTTATTAAACCTCTTTTATTTCTATTATTTAGAAGAAATAAATTTTTGATTTTTTCTTCTAAAGTTTTTAATTGATTATCGATGTGTTCACCAATATTACTTAAGTTTTTATGGAATAAGACCTTTTGTGATTTTAGTTTGTTGTAATTAGAAATTATACTTTGCGTTTGATTCAAAATTACATTTAGATTTGCATTATAAAGAAATATATGAGAGCTAGTAATTAAATGGGCTGAATTTAATTTAAAAGGTAGAATTCATGGGTTATCATCTAAGGATATGGTTTGTATTTCATTACTCATTACTAGGGTTACCGGAATCAGGATCAGTGTTAGAATTCTGACCATCATTCTTCCCATTTTCCTGTAAAGGAACAGACTGTTTTAGTTTCCTTATTGGTCTCAACAATTTCTTATGAACAATACCGCTATTCAATTTTACTTTTTCATCTGGATTTTCTTGGATTGTCTTTTTGTTAAACCTAGGTTCTATTTTATTTCTATCCTTTTTAGGATTTTCCACAAGGACAATTTCATTTTCGGGATAATCAGGTGGTTCTATTAAATTTTGGTTTCTTTTATTAATGATTTGTTCTTTATAATTTTTATTATTTTCCTTTACTTTTTCATACAATAACCTAGTATTATTTTTATGACTAGTAATATATTGATTCAAAATTTGCTCTTCTGAAATAGGCATAGGATCATTTGTGTTAATATGTTCATGTATTATTTCAAAGGGAGTTAATTTTGTAACGCTGTGTATAGAGTTATTATAACCTACTATTGCACATAACATAAGACTGCTAATTTTATCTTTTTTATTCTTTAGTCTCAAACATCTAAGCATATCTATCAAGGTTGAATGTGGTCTTTCTACAGGACTATAACTATAACTATTTGAATTCCGAGGAGTTGTAAAGTGAATTTCTATGTTATGCAATTTAGTAAAATCTTTTATTACTGAATTGTTAAATTCTGGACCGTTATCTAAAGTTATTTTTGATGGTATTCCATGATGTGAAATGTATTTTAAAAGAGCATCGAAAATACTTGTAGAAAAATGTCCTGGTAATTCGTATGCTTGAGCATATCTTGAAAATGTATCTATTATAGTTAAAAATAACTGTTTTTCTATTTGAAATACGTCTATATGAATGTGTTCAAATGGTCTAGAACTAGATGGGGTTAATTTTAATTGAATTTTATTTGGATGTCTCTCATATTTACCTTGCAGACAGATTTCACAATTATTAATATACTTAGTTACATCATTTGTAATATTTGGCCAATAAAATTTCTTTCTTAATGCTGTTTCAGTTTCATTATAAGCATAGTCATTATCTTGAGTGTAATTTTCAATATCTTGCTCTTCTAGATTATTTATTTGATGTAGTTCCTCAACATAGATTTTTTGTGGACCAGTGTTTTTGAATATATTAGTATTCCTAAAAGGTGATTGATTTTTAAAATTCATAGACCGTGGTTTAGCTACAGATGTATAAACTCCTGACATAGGTGTCGGATTGTTTTTAGACTGATAGGTGGGTTGAAATACATTTTTATGTACTGCACCTTGATTCGGTTTAAAGAAGTTATTCCGATTTGAAAATTGAGGTGGAGGCATTTGGCATTTGAAAATTATGATTTCTTTGTGGAAATGGAAATGCCGGATTCTTTGTTGGGAAGGGATTTGGTTTTATAGCTGAGGAAAAACTTTTATGTTCTTGAACATGATTGAAAGGATTCATTTGTTTTTGAGCGTACATGAAATTTTCTTCTTCTATAACGAAGCTTATGGCTTGCTCTATACTATTAGGATTTCGAATTCTAATAGTGTATTGCAGTGTTTCCCAACCTTTTCATATTCGCGACACACTGCCGAGAATGAGCATATTTCTGCGACACACCAAAAATTAAGAGGAAGTATATAATTAGATTTTAGTTACAAAATTTTTTTTACAAAAATTTTATTATCAAATAAACATGTTTATTACATAGATTGGTACAATTTAAAACCAATTAAACTAAAAGAAAATAATTTTAACAAAATTTCTTAGAAAAAGTTACTTTTGTTAATCAAATTTAAGTTAATGTGATATTTGCGCTTGTTGTTTCTCGCACAGCATCATAATTCGTGGACGAATTGTAGAAAGGCATACTCTTAATTCGTCTTCTACGCAAAGTAGTCTCTCACGTTTTTTGTTTTTAATTTCCGTCAAAGATGAATATGCTAATTCGCATAAATGGGAAGTAGAAAAAGGTAATAAAATTTTTAGAGCCTTCATAGATAAATTTGGATATTCTTTTGAAATTTGCATCCAAAACTTTGTTGGATTCGTTTCATCAAATTTTATTTTTAAAGTTCTATCATTTTTAATTTCTGCATATTCTTCTTCCTCTTCTACTGATAAATTTTGATTAGAGGTAATGTTTAAGAAAGGATTTCTAATCCAGTCGTACTCACTAATATTTAGAGAAGGAAAATAATGCTGATTTTTTTCTTCTAAGTTAGTCAATATTTCAAATATTGTATTTAAAATCCTACTGTCACGTTTAAGTTTTGAAACTAGCGGAAACATATCTAAATTGTTATCTTTTATTCTTCTCTTCCACATACCCAATTTATCATTAAAAGAATTAATTTTATCAGTATATACTAACAGATTTTCTTGTTTGCCTTGTAAACTTAAATTTAGTGTATTTAAGTGATGAAATAAATCTGCCAGAAATGCTACCTTTGAACACCATTCTTCATTACTCAAATAATCACTGAATTTGTTTTGCTCAGTTGTAAAATATACAAGTAATTCTTCTCGTAATTCATAAAATCGTGCTAATACCTTGCCCTTTTATAGCCATCGCACTTCTGTGTGCAGTAATAACACTAAATGTTCTGCTTCCATTGCTTGTTTGGAAAAAATGCGAACTTTTTGAGGCTTGCTTTTTATAAAATTGACCATTTTTACAACCTGCTGAAGAACATTTGTCAACTCATCGCCGATACATTTTGAAATTAAATTTTCTCGATGTAAAAAGCAGTGGGTTGTAATAATACAAGGATTGCATTCTTTAGCTCTTGTCACAAATCCTTTAATTTTTCCAGTCATTGATTTCGCTCCATCAGTGCATATTCCAACGCAAGATTTCCAACCGAGATTAAAACTTTTCAAATATTTGTCAGTTGTCATGAATATATCTTCGCCGGTTGTTCTTTCAGGTAATTCTTTACAAAAGAAAAATTGACTAATCATATCTCCGTCAAAAATAATTCTAATAAAAGCAATTAATTGAGCTTTTCCACTTATATCTGTTGATTCATCGATTTGCAGGGCAAATATGTTATCACGTTTGAGGTGTTCTATTACTTGAGTTTCTACGTCTTCCGACATATCTTGAATTCGTCTGCTAATAGTGTTATTTGAAAGCGGGATTTTTAAAATTTCTTTTTCTGCATCATCTCCTATTAAAGTTTTGACCATTAAACGACAAGCTGGTAAAATTAAATTTTCAGCAAGAGTATGAGGTTTCTTTTTTTGTGCTATAAGCTCAGCAACTAAGAAACTACATTTCTGTGCTTTACTTGAAGTTTTCATGTAATTTGTAAATGACTCGGCTTGTTTGTGACACGATTTTAATAACGTTTTGAAATAATCAGGAGTCTTTGATTTTAAATTAGGATGTTTTGTATCCAAATGGCGTTGTAATTTATTAGGAACCATAGAAGCATTCGAAAGTTTATCGTTACAAACAACGCAAATTGGTATAGGACAGTATTTATCTCCTGTCCATGAAAATCCCAATGCTATGTATTTTTCGTCATACTTTCTGTAAGTAATTTTTGACTTCTTAGTGGAAGTTGCTTCGGTGTCGTCATCATTATTACTTTCTTTATGTTTACTTCCTGTTGCCTTCTGAATTAAAAATTTGTCCATTATTATACAGATAAAACTTTCATCATATAAAAAACTAAAAATTGAAAATCAATAATAATATAATACTTTTGATATAATTGTAAATACAAAATATAATGGGTGCTCTATATAAGAAATCTCTTTAAAAGTAACATTTTTTATAAGCTATCTCTGTATAATTAATTTTTAGTTTCGAATTTTAACTTATTTATGCTGCTATTTTAGTTAATGAGTTGCTTATAATGAGCGGTTACTCTTATTTGTCTTACCATAAATTTTAAATAATACAGGTACTTTAACAGTATTAGATGTATAAGGTGTTTCACTTCTTTGCCGTTGCGTGGAAAAACGAAGTAGTCTGTATGCGTGACAGGCGTGACTAGCCACTAACTTTCTCGCTCATCTCAGCAGTCATCTCAGTCATACATGCTATATGTTTCATAGATGTAACTCAGCCAAGCTCTGTCAGTAAACTGAAGGTCTGGAGTCATTACAAGCGTCTAGGTCCTGGTTTATTACTTTGTATGTACCGCATGCGCAATACGGGTCAAATTCTAACCTATATTTCTGCATTAGAACAGAGTTGGATTCTTGGATGCGTCTGGTTGCGCCCGATTGTTTAATCTCAATGCTTTTTTATCAAGTGTAAACGCGTGGGTGTGCATCTAGATGCACCCGAGCACGTTTGGAAGTCAATGTAAACGTAAACAGCGCGTTTGTTTGTTTATTTGTAGTTAATTTAACTTACCTACCCTAAATTAATGCAAGTTTAGGTTAGGTTTAATTAAAACGCACTGATTCTTTCGCCATTACAACGGCTTTCAACGAATCGAGGTTTGATCGTTTTATATTTACTACATCGCTAATATAATACCTTCTTAGAGATAAACAGAGTAATTCTACAACTATATATTTTTTTAAACGTTTCATTAACATTTTATAAAATTGTTAACTTTGCTCGCGACACACTTGAGGGAAGCTTGCGACACACCATTGTGTCGCGACACACCGGTTGGGAAACACTGGTGTATTGTAACATTCCTGTTAATCCTCTTATGAATGTTTTTAATGCTAGATTATCGTACTGTTTTAAACATAATAATTTTTCATTCATTGCCATTTGCGAAGAGTTTATTTTAGAAATGATTAAACTTCTAGCATCTTGAATTCGCGAACCGAATTGTTGAAGATTCTCATTTTTTTTGTGGTTTTAATATTAATAGATCTTGTACCAAACAATCTAAATTTCGTTGGTGTCCAAATGAGAGACGTAACGCTCCTTTTATTTCGGACCATTTCGTTATTTCTGTTCTTGAGCCTACTAATATTAGAGCTCTACCTTGGAGTTTACCTATAATGGCTTTTATTAGAAATTTGTTTATCGGGTCAGCCTCATTAGCGTTAGAATAAGTTTTTATAAGATATTCACAACTGTCAATGAAGATTTCCAGTGTATGGGAATCCCCAGAGAAATTTGGGATAGTGTCTATGTACAATTTGAGTAATTGGTAGTTAGTTGCCATTTCTTTTCCTAAATTATCGGTTACCACTAAACTTTCTACTGTATTTTGTAAGTTTTTGATCGCATTAAAGTTTTCAATCAATTCGTTAATTTCTGTTTCATACATCAATTAAACACTAATTTTTTATTCTAATCGTCAGTAATATCAGCAATTGACATACAGAAAGAATAAAAGGGAAAAAAAGGAAAAAGAATCTCTCACGCTATAACCTTCGAGGATGGTTCACTACGTCGTTGATTCCTTGGACGTTGCTGCGAAATGCGCTGTAGACCTGGTCGATGCCGCTGCCAGTTCTTGAGAGTTTTCTTCAGAATTTTCTTCGTCTTGATGCCAAATGGTTGAAACCAAGCCTTGTATTTCGGACACGATGCAAAAACACAAGGTGCACCAATCCTACTGACTGCGCCAATTAAATTCGTGTTTTCTGAAGTCGCGATAAAAAATAATTTCATTTCGACACAACAACGGAAGTGACATACACAGTAACGAGTCTAATGTCAAACTTAACTTACAATAGTTAGTTCTGACCTATTTTTACTAATTATAATGTTAGTTTAATGATAGTAATTACATAGTGATTAGAAAGTACAAAAGGTATTTTAATCATCATATAACTCACGTTCGATGAATTCAAAGAAGGTCCGGGGTGACAAAACATTTTGTTGAAAAAAGCTGTGTGAGTCACATTAATACTAGCTTAAATAATACTTAATATTAAACATTGCCGCCCGCCTTGAAAACATTAGGCTTCAATAGGAAGAGTACATAATTTTGAGATACATCGTTTATACACCCCCGTGGATGTTCTGAACCATATGCACCTGGATGCATTTCGATAACGCGACCAAGGCATCACTGTAGCGGCGGCTTGTTATTTTCTTTTACGATGGCCATGGAGTCGGGCCGAAGCTGCTGCTGGGCTGTAACTCTGATATGTACTCCTTGGACCACCGTTTCCAGAATGCATTTGTTGTGTTCGTTGGAATGTATTTAATCTTGATTCAGTTATGTGTCGCACATCGACATCCGGAATGGTAGTAAGCCGTTCTCCGATTAAAAAATGTGCAGGAGTGAGAGGATTTAGGTCACTCGGGTCATTAGTTATAGGTGATAAGGGACGTGAATTGTGAAGTTCGGATAATTAGGCGGAATGAAATTGTTGAAGTTATCAAATCATTATTGTTAAGATAACTTTAATTATGTATGTGTGTACTGGATGGCGCCACTGCTTGCCAATTTTATCTGAACGAATTACAAATAAAGTAGTTGGTACTGAATACTGGCAAAGGGAACGTGTTTTCTTTTTAACCAACAAATCCCAAGTCTTGCTACAGAAATACCACTGAATACCTTCATTAGATAAAGAACCTTCAATTTCTTTACGGTTTTTGTGTAAATGAGAATACATATCTTGTAACTCATTATGTGTTCCCATGAAATTAGTAGCATTATCGGAATAAATCGCTGCACTTTTACCACGCCTGCCAAAAAATCTACGCAACGCATCTAAAAAGGACGGTGTACTTAACCCTTGACTGGTATGGTCATATTGATTGGCGTAACTGGTATCGTCGGGTCAATTTAGACCCGTGACTGTTTAAGAAAAATAGGAGCACTAATCGCGTGTTTTTTTTGACATAGTTTCATTAATCCATTTTTGGCAATGCATACAAGAGATTCATACAGAAAGAAAAGAGGTTTATTCAAAAAATATTTTATTATACGCCATCTAATGGAAATACAGCTTTTTCGCATTACAAACTCATAACGAAATATTATTCTTGAAATTCAAACTCAAATATAACTGAATTTAAAAACTAACTCGATATTCACTTACAACTAGGAACAGGCTTGATTGAAAAAACAAAAAAATTACAATTTATTAATTCGTAAGAAAACGTGCAGTAACGTTTTTCGCACCTTCTGATTACTCCTGACATTTCTCACATAACAAAGTAGCTGCACTGTGAGCCTTACATACGTGATTATAACATTTATCGCAAATTGTAGGATGTTTATTATCTTTGTTGGATGGACAAATGTGACACCTACGGCGTTTTCCTCGGGGTTGTTTTGATTTACATTCTAGCTGAGGGACCTCTACCTGTGATGTGGAGGGCTGTCTTAGATTCACTGTGGATTCGTCGTATTTTAGAATTCTTTGCATAATTGAGTGAAGTTCTTTAGGAAGTCTTGCTTCCAATAATCGTCGTTTCATGTGTTGTTCAATTAATGATTGCCCTAACTCCAAGACAAAATTACGTCGCTTCAAAGAGCTTTGGGTTCCACTTTGAAATAAAATGTAAGAATTTACAGAAGCTGTATTCATTATAGCATACCATAGAGCACAAGGCCATCTTCTGGTTCTGCGACCTGTGTTATAATTTGCACACTTCTGGTCTAATGCATCAACGCCAGCCTTTGTCGAATTGTAATATAAAATGATGTCAGGTTTCTTCGATACTTGATCTACCCTGTTGTCATGGTGCATAGACGATAGTAGGAGAACATATTTATTTTGCTTAGGTACATACGACACTAAAGTCGTGTTGCTTGTAAAAACAAATTTAGAAGTACCCGGTTCAGTTTTTTTAGTAGGAACAATGTACTGAGGTATTTCCCGTTTATTTTTACGTACAGTACCGACAAAGGTTAGTTTGTTCTTGCGTAGTTCTTCAACTAATTCTACGGATGTGAACCAGTTGTCTGCTGTGATGTTTCTGTTGGTGTTTTTAACTGGATCGATTAATGATAGCACTGATTGAGTTGGTACTGATAGCTTGTGTGGATTAGGCTGTGGATTTTCTGTTTTACCAGTATAGACAAAGGCATTTAGAAGGTAATGAGTTTTTGCATCACAAAGACATAACACTTTTAGTCCGTATTTGTTTGGCTTACTCTTCATATATACACGAAAAGAACATCTACCCCTGAAGCCTACAAGCATCTCATCTATTGTGAGAGATTCCCCAGGAGTATAGCAATTCTTACAGTTCTGTATGAATGATTATAAAATATATCACGTATAGCATATAATTTATCCGGCAATCTCTCATCTCGAGTAGAAATGCTATCAAACCGCAATGCGACTAATAAAAAAAAGAATCGCTTTAGCGACATTGTACCTCGAAATATATCTCTACCAGTACCGTCTGTAGCAAATAAGCCTTCGGCGTCTTCATGGTTTGATTTAAAAATAGATGTCAAATACAATAGTCCAAAAAATGCTCTAATTTCAAATTCGTCTGTATAGTTGACAAAGGAAGCTGTTTTTCCATATGTATGAGACAAATCCGTGATTTTTTCATTTGTGCACTCTACAATTCTACTAATCATTCCAGGGGTTATTAGAAGGGACCAATAATCGATGGGTTTCTTTTCCTGTATTTTTTTTGCCGCAGATTTTAATCCGGGAAAATGCAAAATAATATTATGACTTCGAGTACGGCCCAGAGTTGGAGGTTGTTTCGACCACTTGTATCGGTTTTTTCCATAAACATAGCCTAATGATGGCGACAAAATCGAAGAATCATTTTCAGGCGAACTGTCTGGGCGATTTTCGTCTGTTGCACTAACCTGAATGTCCAAATTGTCAGGAAATACATGTTCAGCTATATTATTTTCGTTCTCCTCTAGGTCATATTCGTCATTCGAATCGTGATCACTGTCGATAGTAGGTGCATCACTAATGTCACCGTCGTCTTCATTGTCTATAAACAACTCGCGCACTTGATCTGCCGTATATCGCTTGCCATCAATAATTAGATAATCCATCATGAACTGATCTTAAAACTCACGTAACTGGTATCGTCGGGTCCAATTTGACCCGAACTTCACAAAATAACTACTTCCGGTGGTTGAACTAAACTGACGCTTGAGATGCGTGTTAGTAGGCTTACTGTGTGAGAAGTCACAACATCCCCACCCAATAGTCATAACAACCACCGATTGGGAACGAGAAAACGATGCGTCGGGTCCGATTTGACCCGACGATACCAGTTAAGGGTTAAATCGCCAGCTAATTCTAAATGCACAGCTTTGGTAGAAAAACAAATGAATAAGCAGAGGTAAGTTTTTATAAATTTTGCCCCTCGTGTTTTACGATCCTTTATTAAAAACGAACCGGCGAAATCTACCCCACAAATTAAAAAAGGTCTCGTTTGAGTTAAACGAGACGTTGGTAAATTTCCCATTAGTTGATTATTATGAATAGGATGCAATTTCTTACAGTTTTCCTTGCAAGATTTCTACCGGAGATAGCCCAAAAACGATCGCGCAGAGACGCTAATAATGTTTGCACGCCACAGTGAAGTAGCCGCTTGTGTTCTCGTATTGCAATTTTCCCGTATTGCAATTAAATTTGTTACTGCGTGATTGTTTGGTAGGATTATAGGATGGTTTTTGTCAAACGAATAATTTGAATTACTAAACCTGCCTCCTACGCCAATGATCTAAAAATGGATTTAACGAAAGCAGTCTACTGTTCGATTTAACTTGACGTGTTCGTTTAAGTTGATCATATTCGGTAGGAAAAGAAAAAGTTAATCTGATAATTGTTAAAGTAGCCTGATCTAATTTATATATTATATTATATATTCATATATTATATATATTTACCGAAAGTTCACCGGTGGTACGACTGGCTTTGTAAATAGTAAAATTTTGAATAAATCTCAGTACATACGCCATTACACGAGTTAACTTGGTTATTAAGGAGTAGAGTCCGATTCAAACCTGATGAGACTTGATATGCGCGAGGCGTGGTTTAAACTCCGTACTATTCGTCCTAAAAATATCAACACCAAAGCGATCGGATGGATTTCCCGCTTGTAACGGGACGTATTTTGAAAGTTGAATATCCCGCCATACAAGATAGTGGAAAGGTGCCGAGGAAGGAAAGGACGGGCTGAGACAAGGAAGAAAGATAGACAGTTGGTAGTACTGCAGCACATATACTTACGTGTCTGTGCCATTTATGTTTCTTATTATTAAAATATAATAAAAACCTGTGTAATCATTAAACTTTTCTTTTGAATACAAACACCACGGAAATAAAGTCTGTAATCTACCAGGGACAACAATAACGTGTAAAACTATTCCTCTTTTAATAATAATAACCTATAAATTATCTAGGAAACTCAATTTGGCGTTTTGTTTTCTTTAATTTGAAAAATTACGAGAGCATATGTACGATTTTCTGTATTATTAAATGTTTGCTTATTTCTCTTAAAAATAAGGCGACGTCAGACACGATTTTGTAGTAAAATGTATTTTATTATATTTAGAATATATTGTAGATATAGAATACTACACATTTGGCAAAGAATTTAAATTGTTACTTTTATTATTAATATTATGCCAAAAGCAAATCAAAAAGTAAACCTCAACACTAGATAAATAAATTAAAAATAAAATAAAAAGTTTCTTTTATAAAATTTTATTAATCGTTTTCATCCGAAGAATGATCAAATACAGAATCAGTATCGCTGTCACAATTTACATTGATAATTAATTCATCATGGAAATCGTCCATAATATTTTCTTTAATAATGTAATTTTCTTCAATTTTCTTAACATGGGTACAAATACTATACCATTCTCCTGCAGACACCTTCGTAAACTCCTCTGCAGCAATTCTGCTTACATCTTCTAATTTAAAAGTAACATTTCTCACTGCCACTCTATTTTTCACTAGAGCCCATACCTTTTCTATTGGATTGAGCTCCGGATGATATGGTGGCAATCTTACAACACTGTGGCCATGTCGTGCTAATATGGCATCAATTTCATATTCTCTGTAAGTTGGTTTATTTCTTTTAATTATGGCATATATATAATTCGGGTTTGGTAAAACTCTTGTCAAAAGGGAGACTCCTTGCATCAAGCCATGAAACCATTTCTTGTTTGCGGGTAGTCGAAACTGGATGTTTCACAGCCAACACATTGTGATAACTTGCATTATCGATCACTAAAACTGAATGCTCTGGTAAATTAGGTATTAATGCTGTCTCTAACCACTGTTTATAATTATTAAAATTCATTTCATCATGGTAATCACCACTTTTCTGGCCAGACTTGAAAATAAGTAGGGCATTATTGACAAACCCTTCCTCACTTCCTATAAATTGTAAAAAACATTAATATTAGATGCTGTGTATTTAATGAATTGTTTGGATACACCTGCATGTACAATAATTAATCGTTTTCCTTTCGAAACTGGACACTTCACTCCCTTTGCTGACCCATCATCCCATTCATAGTGTGTTGTATGGGAAGCATGGATGTATGTTTCATCTAGAATAAAAAGAAAAGCACATCTGCATATTTTGTAATGTTATTGGTATAATTACCTGTATATATAATAGGACGACCTTCTTGCCGGTACTTATGTATACCTCGGATGTATGTACTCCTCAACTCTCGTATGTCACTTTTTTCCATGAGAATTTTTCTATTATCTGTAGTTTTTTTCCACCTAAATAACAAAGGAAAATATAAATACATCAATATAAAAACTTAGTCACACTTACCGAAATCCCATCTTTAAAATTAATCTTCTGAATGATAACCTTTTTCCTATGAACCCTAATTCAGGAAAACTGATTACCTCTTGGTAAACACTATTTATAGTAGGTCTTTGTTTATTTGTCACAGAGAAATTATGAATTATGCGACGAATGGCTTCTTCCCCGCAGTTATCAACTGTGGATTTCAAACATGGTTTTGACATGCCAGGTTTTGGCGTTGTAAAACTTGTGCTTGCACGGCCCTCTGCAACAATTCTTGAAACGGACGCTCTGGAAATACCAGTCGCTTCACTGACAATTGTTAAAACGTCACCTATTAATGAAGAAAGAATAACAATTAGAAAAATTGCAACTTTTAATTACTATTTTATGACTACTTTAATGATATAATAAAGAAAATGCACTAATTACCTTTATTGTTTTGCTGCTTAAAGTAATTATACACATTCCATACGATCTCTCGTGCTTGCTCGTGTATAATTTTCCGTTTCTTAGGCGTTGCCGGGGTTTCTAAATGGTCAGGACCTTCAGACATTTTAACCTTAAAAATAAGTTAACAATTATTTTTGGTGACATGACAAAATGCTTTCAAATCCTTACCAATCACTAAAGTGCCAATGCTTAAGAGTCTCAAAAAAAACTGATTTTGTAAAAGAGTTGATAAAAGCGTATATAAACGATGGAATATTTATCGGAACACCGCACCGCACGAAGAAAGAGCTAAACGACAAATGAGAGAAATGTGACTAATGTTTTCACGCATGACCGTATACAGCGCTCCGTCTCTCTCATTTTATACTGCTTGCTCTCTCTAATACCAAAAATCGTGTTCTGCACAAGTATCATCAGGTTTGGAGCGGACTCTAACGACTTAAAATATTTATATCTGGTGTGACTGAACAATGTAATGAATTACTTCGCATTTCTGGAAACTAGGTATTTGATAAAGTAATTTGAGAAGGCCACACTGAATGAGAGTGATGAAGCCAAGACGGCCCTGACCACCATATACGTGAATTTGCTAATTCGCGTGAAGAAACCCCTCGAAAAATTATATCCGCCGGGTTCTCCTGTGATCGAACGTGTCTCCAATTTTGAATGGTTGTTAAATTTTGAATGATGGTGACACGATTTGCAACAAATGTTTTCCACCTATGTGGCGGAGATGCAATCCAACCTAGCACTATTGTAGAATCGCATCAATAATATAGTTCACATTTTGTTTGAATGCATGACTTGACTTTATTTGCCAACTCTGAAAGTAATACCGCGCCGCATAACTCTAGTCGAGGTAAAGTAATATTTTTTATTGGAGCTACCTTTGATTTGGAACAAAGTAAACTAACGTTTATTTTATTGCCGTTAGAAGACCGTACGTAAATACATGCTCCATATGCAGACTCAGAAGCGTCACAAAACCCATGAATTTCGATATTACCTGTTTCTTGACCTACCACATATCTTGGAATACTTAATATATTTAAGTCTGGTAGTTCGTGAATATAAAAGTTTTCCATTTTGTAAAAAGATTTAGAGGAATTGATTCGTCCCAGTCAAGATTTAATTTCCAGAGTCGTTGAATAAGAATTTTCGCGATGACTGTTACTGGTGCAATTAAACCTAACGGATCATAAATTTGTGCCATAACCGAAAGGATGAATCTTTTACTAGCTCTGAATTGTTGATACTGTTTTACATTGAATTGTAATACATCCTTGTTCGGAATCCACAGAACACCTAGCGTTTTTGAATCTTCACATAACTTGATTTTGTGTTCTTCATAGCTAATGTCAATATCTGCTATAGTTTGTAAAATATTGGAGCTGTTTGATGTCCATTTTCGTAATTGAAAACCTCTTTTTTTCAAAATGTATGTTATTTGCAAAAGTTCCTGCTCAGAGTTACCACCCGTTAACAAATCGTCCACATAGAAATCCTTTAAAATAATATTGCTTGCTTGTGAACTAATGCTAGCTGTTTCAGACAACGCATTGCCAAAAATGGAGCGGATGATGTACCGTAAGTTACTGTATTTAATGTGTAACTTTCAATTGCATCGTGTGGATTATTTCGCAATAAGATTTTTTCTAAATTTCGTTGAGATTCGTGTATCAAAATTAGACGATACATTTTTGTGACGTCTGCTGTTAACACATATCGATGCATTCGGAATCGTATGAGAACGGACGCGAGATCTTGTTGCAACGCTGGACCGCTTGCTTGTAAATCATTTAGAGAAATTCCCGAAGTTGATTTACAAGAACCATCAAATACGACTCGTACTTTAGTTGTAATGCTGTCCTGTTTCACTACAGCGTGATGTGGTAAATAAAACTCGGGTTCATCGGTTGTTGTAGTTGTTTGTGACATGTGACCTAGCTGCTTATACTCCTCCATAAATGTTCTATATTCTATTGCTAATTGAGATTGTTTATTTAGTTTTCTTTCTACCACATAAAACCTTTGTTGGGCTGTCTGTTTTGAATCGCCTAGTTTGGATAGTTTTTCAATAAATGGTATTTTGACCACAAATATGCCATCGCTAGTTCGAGTTGTCGTTCTAACAAACAAATCCTCGCAATATTCTTCCTCTTTGCTTAAAGCCTAGTTCTCATTACATCCGACGTCCGATATCCGACGGCTAAAACACGCTCCTATTGGCCAATTATTTGAAAATATTTTAGCGCTAAAATTTGTCCGATAGCTTTCAACTTTTGTCCGACGTCGGAAAAAGTTAAACTATTTTCAACTTTTTCCGATATCGGATGCGACTATAACCTCACAAATTAACAATTAAATTTACTTGTTTGTCAAAAATGGTGGGCGAGTTAAGTGAATATTATAACTGCTCTCGCAAAAAGTTATTAAATGTTAACTTAATGCTCTTGCTGTTGCTAATAAAAAATAAAAATAAAAAGAAACCACGAAAATACTGGATTCGTGAGATCTTTAAGAATAGACAGCAGCAAGGCTCATAATTTGATACAAGAAATGAGACTCTCAGATAAAGATAAACATCTTAATTACTTAAGGCTCCACTGGAGTCCTATCTGAGTGCATAGTAAAATAGTAATAAAAAATACATTCGTAGAATCCGTTTTACAGGCGTATTTTTACATTTGAAAAAATGCTCGCAATCTAGAAGTATTCGGCTTTGTAAACTACAGTGCGGTGACATTTTCTTTTTTTCAAAATTCAATTAGATTTCTTTATTTTAATTAATTTGTGTAAAATTAAAATTCCGTTTTTCTCGGTAACGAAACAAAATCATTCAATCATATTTATGTCAAAATGTAGGGAAGCTTAGTATCTAATGCGGAGACATTTTCTTTTTAAGTGAAAGTTAAAAATTTATTGTTATTTTGGTAATTAAAAGGTCCGGTGACACACGAGAAAACGACTAAGTTAGGCAACTTTGTGTACAGCATGTTGATGATTTACGACCGGTACCGCAGCAGGTAGTACAGGCTTGCTTCAGGCTTCCAATGTAAATAATTTAGTTCAAGACACGCTTTTTGTCAGGTTCTGTGGAAGCTATTACGTATTGAGGTTCGCTAATAACTGTTGATTTAATGTTTTCAATCGGATATCGATATAACATCGTTATTGTCGGTGTTAAAAGATCCCGCTTTTCCACACATCCCGCATTTATAGTAAAACTTACTTTTAAATCCAAATCGCTTTTCATTGATAATTTCCACATTATAAAAAGAACAACCAAAACCATCATGTTGAATCGATTTTAGTTCGCCGAAAATAGATGGACGATATCTACAATTCGGCGGCCACTTACATGATGTTGAGATTTAGCAAAAGAACAATCCATTTCGACAGACAAATTTGAAGAAGATGAATTGTATTGGAGATTATCTGTTGTATTGTTTGCACTACAATTTGAATCATGTGTTTTACAATTTACCGAGCTTTTTCTTTTTTCCACGTTTTTTTTGCTATTTGTTTTCTGCTTTTACGTTTGTGAGTAACAGTTAAATGAGTGTTTGTACGTTTCATTTTTAAATTTATCTACTAATACGTAAACAAGAAAAAAGTTAAAGATAGAAGCCAAAAAATACTCACTCAGATTTTTTAACAAAAGCACAACCACAGAAGACACAATGCTCAAGTAATAATAACACTATGGCAGTAGAAAATAAAATTAGATATAATGTCCCGAATTCAATACAAAGTACGAAAACGCAAAAAAATATGTCAAGATCAGAAATACTCAAAATATACTTGTACGTTTAAATTGAAAACCGGCGTTGGTGAGTTGGGCCACAACAGCAGGTGATCCATAAATCTTACGGGTGAGTTGGGCCACAATTTAACAAGGGTAGGGATTAAACGATTAAAGAAATAGACAAAGAAGAAATAAACAGTTTATTTATATTAACAAAATATTTACAATAATAATTAATGCAATATTAAAAGAGATATAATAACAGTTTCTTAAGGATAATATTTAATCGAAACTAATTTTACAAAATGAAATCTAGATATAATATTTTGTTTATATTCACAAATTTTTTCATTAATGTAATTTTGTTTACGTTCTATTTCTGGTCTGATTTTTTTCGTTAATGTTTGAGCAGTTCTAATTTTTATATAAATTTCAGTTTGTTGATTTAATAGGGTATTGATAAATTGAAAAATATTTGGATGTGGAGAATAGAAACTAGCATTAAATTTAGAATGGAAAGATTCGCATGCATTCGTGGTACGATATAACGTATTACAGTCACTTGCCCATACTGATGGAGGAAATAGTGCGTTATCCTTAATGTAATAATTATATACATAATCCCTAAATTCTACAATTCTTGGGTCTTGTGGCATTAAATAATACAATTCGTTGCAAAAAAAATTATTAATCTCGTTTGCATTTAGAAACTGAAGTCCAAAGTACATCTTTAAATAACTTCCTAAATTAGAATTCTTGTCTTTATATTCTGTTACTAGGCCTAAAGATTGAATTTTCTTGAACCAGTTTTGGCATAAATGAAATCTACAGCCAATAATATTCGCCTGTGGCCACATAATTTTACATGCATTGTGTGTAGCAATCTCAAAATCTATTACAATTTCTTTTGGGTCGAAAGTTAAATCTAATTGTACACATTTGTTTTTAATACTCGTAAAAAAATCTAAATAACACTCACTGGCTTTAGTAGGTAGCAAACCAAACACTAACGGTACATAATAGCCGTTTTTGAACCCATGTATTGTAAACATTTGATAAAAGAACTTACAAGAAAATTGAAATGTACCGTCCATGTACACTGTATTGACATTACACAGAAAATGTAAATTAGTGTAACAGGAGAAAATTATCAGCTTTTTCGATTCGTCCACAAACATAAGAAAATTCTCTTCTTTGTTAGTTATTAAATTTAAACTTTTCACAGCACTTATAACTTCTTCTTGACTTTTAGGGAGTGTTGGCTGGATTTTTCTTCTAGCCACATATAAATTTTTCCTTATATAATTGATGTCGTTCACAGTTAAAGTTTCAGCGCGGTTAGACTTTAATTCTAGGTGAATAATTTTCGACGGTTTTTCTGTTAAATCCTCTACAGCTTTTCTTTTTATAGAATTGCTGACAATTTGCCTTTCGATAAACGCATCAGCTTCGTGATTATGAATTGAATTAGCTTCAACTAATTTATTCTCATCCGAAATATGCGAATAAACTTTTGCACCACACTTCCGATTGCAGCATCTCCAACGAATCTTTCCACTTTTAGACACATTGGCCTTAGAAAATTTATAATTATTGACCACTAACAATTTATATCCCTTTTCACTTAACACTGATTTCGTTGTATCACCTTCCATTTTTTTTAATTCGATAAGAACACTACAGACGTCTGCTAGGATCTTACTGGTCTCACTGACAATAACAAACTAATTAGACAATTACTAGGATTTTATTTATCACCTTGTCATCACATCCCCGTCCCCCCTCCTTCAAAAGAAAACCTATAATACTAGATTACCATTTCGGCCCAACTCACCCATCTTGCTAATCCCTATATTTTGCTATTAGGAGATTATCTTTGTGTTTGTGGCCCAACTCGCATACGCCCAGTTCGCCGAAAATAGATGGACGATATCTACAATTCGGCGGCCACTTACATGATGTTGAGATTTAGCAAAAGAACAATCCATTTCGACAGACAAATCTGAAGAAGATGAATTGTATTGGAGATTATCTGTTGTATTGTTTGCACTACAATTTGAATCATGTGTTTTACAATTTACCGAGCTTTTTCTTTTTTCCACGTTTTTTTTAAATTTATCTACTAATACGTAAACAAGAAAAAAGTTAAAGATAGAAGCCAAAAAATACTCACTCAGATTTTTTAACAAAAGCACAACCACAGAAGACACAATGCTCAAGTAATAATAACACTATGGCACTAGAAAATAAAATTAGATATAATGTCCCGAATTCAATACAAAGTACGAAAACGCAAAAAAATATGTCAAGATCAGAAATACTCAAAATATACTTGTACGTTTAAATTGAAAACAAACTAACAAAACTAGAACTAAAACTCCTAAAATCTAAATAACCTAACAAAACGCCTAAAATTGAGACGTGTAGTCCAAAAAAACAACCTAGCAAAACTAGAACTACACTTAAACTTAAAAAGTAAATAAAGTAAAAAATACTCACTCAGAATTTTTTACAAAAGCACAACCATACAAGACACAATGCTCAAGTAGTAATAACACTATGGCACTAGAAAAATACCCTGCCACTGTTTGAATACAGTCACAAAAGTAAAGGAGTGCTATTTCTAGATTGCATATTTATATGGTTTTAAGTGCCTTCCCTCGTTTTTGAAGCTATCGAATCAATTATAATTAAGATATAGATTAGGAGGGGTTGTTTTGTCGATTATGGATTATGGGATTCTCAATTATGTTCTTGCTAATCTGAACCTACTTGTTTGTTGATTACTTGTTATTGTTACTTATTTTCTTGGTTTTATTTAGAAATCTTTCTGTGAAAAATAAGTATTAAGTTGTTTTGTGGATTATGAGGATTATCAATTACGTTCTTGCTAATCCGAATCTACTTACTTCGGTACAACGTCATCTAAACATGCAACTACACCACATATATATATACCAGAAACAATAGTTTTTACCGTTTTATTCTTTGTTAGAACTTGTAAAAAGTAGCAACAATTTTTACTTTGTTTTACATGAAGCAAAATTATTGTGAAAAAGAAGAAAAATATCCATAAGTTTTTTACATTCTAAATGCTCTCCTTCAGTTTATGAAACGGGTCTATGCATTGTAGACGACTATCTGTGATAAAGGATATGATGAACAAGACCACTCACAATCATGAACTATGAAAATATATTTTTTAACTACATACATTATAATTGTTCGAAATGCGCTCCTCTTGATGTTAGTATTTTTTTTTCATATTTGAGATTTGTTTTATCGAAACTTTTTTGTTTGCATACCTATCCTGCAATGTACTGGCACTTTTTTAAATTTAATATACGAATATTTGTATTGTATGTTCAGGGACAAAAAGAAACCTGTGCGTGTAAGTGAAACGCATACTATTTGGAAACATGCAGATAAAAAAGTAAATAAATCGGCTATGAAAAAGTAATTAATAATATTCAATAAACAATGCATCGATCTTGTAGTTCTTTTAAACTAAATCGAACACCTATGCCGAAATTCACAAAGAATTGCGTCATTTCTTAAAAAACGAAATTTTTAAGGATAATGCAATAAATATTCGATGTGTCCATCATTTTTTTTTGATTTCATTAATTATAATACTAAATAATTTTTGAGGAAGAAAAAATAAATACGTCATTAAAAAAAAACGGGTAAAAAGTAAAAATGTTATAAAAATATGCATTCGATAAAACCAAATTGTAACATTTTTTTTTTATTTTTTAAATCAATCACACATGTGCAATGCAGAACATGTACTGTTATGCGATTTCAATCTCTTTTTAATAAATTGATCTCTATATTGGAATAACAATTTCAAGGAGTAAGTATAAAATGACAATAGCAAAATTTCATTTTGGGTTAAAATAATTTGCATTTTATGATCCTAGGACGTCTACTCGGGACCCTAATCGGGTTTGATTGACAGCTGTCATGATTTTCGTAGACCTTTGTGTGCAGATATATACAGGCAACCAAGCATACATCCAACAAGAAATTTTATTTTACTCCAGGTGAGCCTTAAGAATGTCCAGTGAAAAATTTGATGCACTTTTAAGTATTGTGGGCTCTAAAATTAACCGACAGCGGGTCATATGCGAACCGATTTAAGCCGCAGAAAGACTAGCTTTAACAATTAGGCAAGTATCACAAATCTTAGCGCAATTAAGAATATACCTATCATTTATTGGTACATATTGATGGTATTTAGCTAGCGGGGACAGTATGGTTTCGATGTCTTGTGCATTTCGCATTGGAAAAAGTACTGTTTCGCAGATAATACAAGAAACATGCAGTGTCTTATGGGATTGTTTAAATGAAAATGTATTATTAGTACCAAATGAGACTTCGTGGAAAATCATAGCAGAAAATTTCAATAAAGAGTGGAATCTTCCCAACTGTTTTGGTGCAATAGATTACATATATTACAGGTTCTGACTTGGTACCTTTGTCATTATTTACTGACCTCGCACATTTATATGGTTTAGATTATGTAGACGTAGACGAGTCATAGAAAATGCATTCGGGATATTGGCAGCAAGGTGGCGAATCTTCAGGAAACCTATTATTTGCAGTTTATGTACAGTGCAAAATATCATTAAAGCCACAGTATGTCTGCACAACTGGTTAATGATTAGCAATGAACAAACTACTGAAACCAAGAACTGTGAAAAGCGTTATTGCTCTTCTACATTTGTTGATACAGAAGACAGTAATGGCGAAGTTGTGAATGGCGCACAGATGCTGATGTAACCAATAATTTATTACCTATTCATCGTGTTAGCAGTAATATGTATACAAAATGTGCACATGTTATGCGAGAACGACTTACAAGCTATTTTTTGTTTGAAGGTGAAATTAGTTTTCAGTGGGATAAATAAAAAATGCATTTACATTTCTAGAGCTTTTATTTACAAAAAGTCTTTTGCTTTTTCAAACGTTAGTTGTAGCAAATTAATTTCTAATTCTGTCCTTTCCCGTTGCGGCATCTTTTCCAATATTTGTGAAATTCTATTGCATATTTCATTATATTGTTTTGCAGCAGGTGGCACTGGGCAAGCTGGTACATTGATACGATTTATTGCATCTATTATTGCATTTTCGGTATTATATTTTCTCTTTGTACCTAAAATAATATACTGTTTGCAAAATCAAAAAACAATTATGATTATTTACCTTTGTGTGTTGGATTAGAAGCTGATGCAAAAGAATTATCAGCATCTGGTGAGGAACTGGATAATGATCCGTCTGTTAAATTACTTAATTTGACGTTGTTCTGAAACAGAATCAATCATGTACATTTGTAATACTTTCACTAATTCTACAATACAACTTACGGACGATGACAGAAAGTGTCTTTTTAAAAAGACATTATATCATAATATTGCCACATTTTCTTTTTCTTAGCCTTTCCACCACTTCCAGAGGGTGTGTATGATTCATAATCACCCTTTAAACGGACATATGTGTCACGTAAATTTCTCCATTTTTTTATAAGTAGATCAGCGGAAAATTGTTCTTGTTCTGTAATATGAATTATACATGCAGCATTTAGATATTTTTGTATTTAGTAAATGGAAAGATATTATAGTATAAAAACTCTATAAAAAATTTCTTCATGATTTTCTCAATTAGACCAATAATTTTTACACGGTCTGCACATATCTTTCATTTTATTTTATAATATCATCTCACTTTCTGTATGTGCCAATGTCGATACACCCAGTTCAGGTAATTTTTACTCCAGTCAGTGAAAAACAACTGCACAAACATTAACTCTGTAATTAAAGAATTGCATTTCTAATTTAGTTTTAACTAACTGGCTTACAAATTATACTGCTTGTATTTTTATGAGATACATATAAAAAACTTTAACTTACCGCCAAATTCTTTATAAATATCAAGCCAAAGCTGATCTCTGGCTGCTTTGCTTCGCTCTGTTATGGGAAGGCGTGAATCCCATAGGGGAGGTCTGGCTCGTACACACTCTATTAATAATTCTTCAACCGTGTACTCTACTTGCGCATTTGAATACTAAATTTCATAAGTTACTTTATTATTAATATATTATTACAGCAAACATACCATAATATTTTCAGGATTTTCTTCTGCCATTATGCAGTGGTTAAACACAGTTAAGCAAATAAACCCCCAGGTAGGGTGTTGGTAATTTCGCCACCAAATCACATCAATGCAATCATCGTACAGGTAAATTCGCCACCAACGATTAAAGGCATGGTAATCCTACCGGTAATTTCGCCACCGCACTTCTAAGAATTAATCTGTACGACGACAATCCAGGCAATTTGTTATAAATATATGTATTTTAATAGTGGTAGTAAAATAAAAATAGACATCGTAAAACAAATACATATATTGAAAAAAATGGTTATATTTTATATCTACACAAGATTACAATCCACATAATATATACACATTAAAAAACTTATTACATTGGACTAGAATGGAAAGATACACATTTTAAAAAATTCAATCTGCTTGTTTCGTTAGTATTGTATCGTTGTATCATGTTATCAATAAATTTTTGCCTTTCTCTAACTTGTTTACTATGTATTTTTGCTGGCAAATGTAGACTTTGTATTTTGACATAAGTATCTATTTGAAATTCTTTAATTTTTTCTAAAAATATAAACAAATTAGGATGTGCTTTGTACATAGAATCGTTAAAATTGCGGTGAAATGATTCACATGCATTTGTGGTACGTGTAATGCATGCAGAATTTTCAGCCCAAATTTTTGGTGGGAAAAGTGAATTTTCCGATATGTAGGTATCAACTAAATAATCTGCATATGTTTCTACTCTGCCATCTTTGGGCATAATTTCAAATAAATCCATTGCAAAACAGTCGCCAATTTCAGCAGGGTTCAGATAAGTTAATGCAAACGTTACACGTAGCCAATGACTAATTAAACTGGATTTATCGTTATATTCTTTGATTAAACCGCACTTTTGTATTTTTCGGTACCATGCTTGACTTAGATGAAATCGACAACCAATAATGCACACATTCGGCCAAGTTTCTTCAACTGCATTATGGATGGCTTTTTCAAAATCTATCACTACTTCCCGTATATTTAATGACACTTTACATTTATTTTCAATTAAATGAAATAGTTTTTTATAAGTTTCTGTTTGCTTGTTGGGTAATAAACAAAACAAAAGAGGTATATAATGTCCATTTTTGACACCGTGGATGGTGAAAAATTGACAAAAGTGTTGCGTACAATAATCAAAAGTACCATCAAGATAAATCCGTGTTACGGTGTGAAGAATACGAATATTTGTTTCACATGAAAAAACTACAATATTTTCACGATCGTTGTTTATGAATAAAAACGATTCCCCTTTGTCTGTTTTAACATTTAAATCACTTAAAATACGGTGCACTTCACTAATAGTTTTGGGGGTAGGTGGAAAAAATTTACGGCTAGCGTTATACATATTTTTTCTTAGGTATTCGACGTCCACGCTGGTTATTGTTGGCGGCAAATTCTCCTTTAGTAGGTTTCTTATAATTTTGGCAGGCTTTTCGACCAAATCTTCAATCGCTTTTCTTTTACATGAAGCACTGACAATTTGTCGGTTTAAAGCAACTAAATTTGCATCATGACTGTGTTCACCGCTTGATTTTGTTATCACAGTATTGGTAATATCTCCCAGTGTATGAACTGTACATTTGCACGTTCGATTGCAACACTTCCACAAACTTTCAGTAGTGGATTTAATTTTTTTGTGGAAACTAAACTTATAATTGTCAACCACTAACATGGATTTGCCACGAATACTTGTAATAATTTTAAAATCCATACTGGAATGTTCACTCAACTACTAATGATATAGTACTGACCAAATAATAATCAATGCAAGAAAAGTACCTGGTTGTTTACCCCTTAATCATTTGCACCCTCATTAGAATTTATCGAAAATATTGGTGGCGAAATTACCCGTAGGATTAAGATCAGAGAAATAGGTCCAGGGATTAAAATACTTACTGGTGGCGACATTACCTGTCCCCAACAGGTATCAAGTGGTCACCGGATAAGAGGTTTAAGATATTTGAGATTAACCTTTAAGTACACGCGCCTGTAATTATATCATAAGTAACCGCGTGGTGAATTTTTTGCACCACTTGCACCACTTGCCCAAATTCAAAGAAGTATTAAATATTTTTTTCAATATTTATTTCACATTTAATACAGTATTATGTATTGATTAAAAATTAAAAGTTTGAGGAAGCAATATAAAATAAGCTAGTGAACAACAATAAAAAGAAAAATTAACTTAAAACTGCTACATTTCTTCATCCTGATCTGTGTTGCACTCTGGACATGTGGTTACTATAACTGCATGCTCTTTGCACACTGATCTTTTACATTTACCACAGGTTATTGTTGTGACCCTGTTCTTTTTTCTCTTACAGCAGAAGCATCGTCGCCTTATTTTGGATGGTGGCTCTCCTTCTTCGTGCTGCACCCCTTGTACTTTATATTTTTGTAGAAAAAGTTGAATATGTGAAGGCAGGCTTTTCAGTTCAGCTCTTTCTGCCAGATATGGCTTCATCAAAGATATTGACAAATCTTTCAGAAAATATCTTCGACATTTATGACTTTCATCAATGTGTGTTGCATTATATAGAATCTGACTGTTTATTCCTGCTATATTCAATAACTGAAAAAATATAACCAAAGGCCATCTCCTTGTTCTCCGTGATACTGTGTAGCTACTGCACAATTTATCAACAGTATCGACTCCACCTTTGTAGCGATTGTAATCCATTATTATGTCAGGCTTTTTCGTGTCAGTGTTAATTGCAGAATCAAAGTGCATAGTAGAAAGCAAAATAACTGCTCTATTTTTTTTCGGAACGTAGGACACAATAGTAACATCTCTCTGAAATCCAAAAATAGATGAACCAGGTTCCCTTGTTTTATGTGGCATAAACTCTGAAGGCAGCTCCCTTTTATTTTTCTTCAGTGTTCCTACCATTGTTATTTTGTCCTTCAGAAGTGCCATCGCTAAAGGGTAGCTCGTATACCAATTATCACATGTCACATTTCTGTTTTTCCCCTTCCATGGTTGAAGCAAACGATGAGTAATATCAGCTGGTGTATTCAACATTTTATATTGCCCTTCCGGTTGTTGACCACAGTACACCTCAAAATTGGTAACATAGAATGTTTTCGAGTCACATACGACAAATACTTTTAGCCCATATTTTGCTGGTTTATTAGGGTTATACTGGATGAAGCTACACCTCCCCCTAAAAGGTATCAACATTTCTTCTATTGTTATTTGTTCTCCTACGCAGTAGTTATTTTTGCAGTTCTCTACGAAGCGATCAAGTATGAATCGAATTGCTGCAAGTTTGTCAGTCTTCTTCCTCTCTTGTCTGGTAGTCTTGTCATCAAACCTAATAGCGGCAAGTAAAAACAGAAAACGATTACAACTCATACATGCCCTGAATATTTCTGATCCAGTTCCATCAGTCGTCCATAGTTCACGAAAATGTGTATGATGCTGTTTCTTTACTCCTGCCAGCAACAATAGTCCAATAAATGCTAAAAATTCAGTTTTTGTGGTATCTTTAGCATCTCGAGGCCGGTCATAATTTATCCGCATTTTTGCGATTTGAATATTTGTGCACTGAATGATAGTTTCAATAATATCATCAGTAAAAAAAAAATTGAAAGCACTTTTCTCATCTGTAATGACCCGTATATGCAGCTTTGGACCAGGAAGTATTCGTACAATATTCTTCTGACTGCTTTTGCTAAATTTACTTATAATTGGGTTTTTACGCCACATTGTCGTTTTATTTTTACCCACATAATTTTCACCCACACTTTCACTTTCCTCGCTGAGATCTGAGTCACTTGCCTCTTGTTCTGACGCGGAATTGTAATTATCTACTTGTGCACCTACATCTTCATCTTCAGACGTATCTACTTCTCCTCCATACTCTTCTTCAGATTCTTCATCAATTATCGCTTGAGCAATACGACAAAGTTCATCTTCAGTGAGATGTTTTGCATTTCTAACTGGTATACGATCCCTGTAAAGCAGCATAATGTTATTAGAAAAAGGGACAGTAATTGCGCCACGGTGCGGCAAAAAATATTTTAGAAAAAATTACAGGGTCCTAATTAAATGCGGTGTATTTCGTACACCAGCGCGTGTACTTAAAGGTTAAGCATTAAATGGCATAAGGAATAAAAATTATAGTGCCAATGTACAAACGGTAAAATCACTATGAAGCATTTCCATTGATGTCTAACTAAATCTGCTATAATTGTTACTAAAATGCACTAGGATTTTCAACGAAATTCGGATATATGTGAACGAACACTTTCGTACGTCCGTTTGCGTTATCCGATTCGTACATCGGACGTCGGATATCGGATGTAATCAGAACTAGGCTTAACGGGAACACTTCTGCATCGTCTAATTTCCAAAATTTGCTTAGCTGTAGTTCAATATTGCTGAGACTGCAAAAAGTCTTGACTCCATATTTCTTGAATGATACAGGAACATTTCCTGTTATGATCCAGTCTAATTGTGTCTTCTGTAATATCGGTTTATGTTTACCTAACTTGATCTGACCTATGGATAATAACTGCCAAAAAATATCTACCCCTAATAGCATATCTATTTTATCGGATTTATAGAATTGTGAATCCGCTAAATGAAGATTTTTTGGTATTTGGAGTATAGATGGATCGAAAGTGATATTTGGAAAATTTTCTGTAATTTTGTTTAAGACTAGACCTGATACGTCTGCATTGAAATTGTTACGAAACGAAGATATGTGTACATTGGTTATGTGTTTAAGAGAAAGTGCAGTTTGATGAATGCCCGAAACACTCGGGTTTATGGGACGCTTCTTTGCATTAAGCAGATTACATATTTCCTCCGTAAAGAAATTAGATTGTGAACCAGGATCTAATAAAACTCTACAATTATAATCGATTCCCGATTCACCTCGAACTTTAACATAAGCAGTTGACAATAAAACTTGAGACACCTGAGATATTAAATGATGTGAAACTGAGGATGTTGAAGGCTGCTGCGAAATGGAAGATACCGCTTTTTCGATTTTATGTATCTCATCGTCATTGTGAATTAATGTGTTATGTCTCCGGTGACATTTTTTACATGAACCTAACTTACAATCCTTAATAGAGTGCCCTTTCCGTAAACAATTACTACATAAATTAATTTTTTTAAATTGTGCAATTCGGTCAGAGACAGACAATTTTATAAAATCACTGCAATTATAAATCGAGTGTTCATTCTTACATATTACACAGCTCGGTTTATTATTGATTAGATAGCTACTGGTGTTAAATTGTCGCGTAAATTGTTTCTGCTTAATGCTGGTTGATTTTGAATCTATTTCTAAAGCTTCTAAAAATTGACATCTGCTTCTTAGAAAGGTAACAAATTCTTCGAACGTAGGTAACTCTTGCGAGGGTTTAAATAATTCCCATATTCGTCTAGTGGTGTTATCTAATTTTTGACTAATTATATAAATCAGCAAAACATCCCAAGAATTGGCGGGTTGATTGAGTGCCGTTAATGACCTTAGTGCCTGTTTGCACCACTCTTGCTTAAATTTTAAGTTTGTTGCACCACTAAAGTAAGTTACACTTAATGAATAAATGTAACTTAATAATTAAGTAGAGGAAATTCTGGCACTTAAAAGGAACTTAACCTACAAAAAATACTTTGCATCTGCTTTGAGTAGACAAAATTGTTGTTTATATTTGTTATGTGTATAATTATAGTTATGGATAACTTCAACGATATGTTTGAGGATGATTTAGAAATCTTAGAAATTGTAGAGCATGGTTTTCCACGTCAAATTTATGAACGTACAAATTATATTAAAACTTTAGACGATTCATCCTTTTTTCGTAGATTTAGATTAACAAAAAATACTGCAATAAAAGTTTTAAGACTAGTGGAGCAGAGGCTAGAATTTCCGTATGATAGGTAGGTACACATATTTATTGTGAACTTCCAGTGAATATACTTACCTCAAGTATGTATTTATATTTAAGGAATAGAGCAGTATCACCCATTGATCAGTTATTAATCACGTTGAGATTTTATGCCACAGGAAACCATTTATTGGCGGTGGCAGATTTTACTGCCATACATGTGTCAACGGCAAGAAGAACTGTGAAACGAGTTTCAGAAGCTATTGCTGATTTATGTTCACAATTTATTAATATGCCCACTACAGAGGAAGAAATAATGAAAGAGCAACGACAATTTTATAACATCGCAAACTTTCCTAGAGTGCTGGGTGCAATAGATGGCACACATATCAGAATTAGTTCTCCTGGAGGAGAAGATGCCGAGGTTTTTCGTAATAGAAAAGGATACTTTTCTGTTAATGTCCAGGCAGTTTCTAATTCTGATATGAAATTTGCCAATATTGTTGCTCGGTGGCCGGGCTCTGTCCATGACGTTACCATGCTAAATAATAGCTTACTGCAACAAAAATTTGAAAATGGAGACTTTGCTAATTCCTTATTATTAGGGGACGGTGGCTACAATACTCGTGCATATCTACTAACAGCTCTTGTAAATGTCACTACTCGTGCCCAGCAGTTGTATAACGATTCACATATTAAGGCCCGGTTTCTGGAAGCGATTTATGGGCCGATTAGTTTAACTTATGATTAGAATGTGACACACTAAGCAGTATAACTTAACGTAGGTCACATTCTAATCCTTAGTTAAACTAATCGGCCCATAAATTGCTTCCAGAAACCGGGCCTAAAACACGCAATATAGTGGAAAGAGTATTTGGCGTTTGGAAACGTCGGTTTCCTGTGATGGCTTATGGGTGCCGTTTGAATATTGACACTGTTTTATCTGTTATTACGGCTACTGCTGTACTACATAACATTGCCAGGGACATGAAAGAAATAGAACCACCAGAAGTTGAAGAAATTGCAAAACATGAATTAGATAATTTAAGAACTAATGGACAAATACCTGCAATACCTATAAGAGAGGCTGGCGGGACTGGTATGGCAGTGGGTATACGTAAATTGCACGCCAAATCCCCAGGTCAATAAAATCCTACCGGTATTTTGCACACTGTCTTCTTCGTTACCTGTTTAAACCGACAGGTAAATTGCACTCTAAGCCTCTACGCACAGGTTAAATAAAAATAAGTATTTTTCTGTTATATTTCATTTATTACAACAATCACAATATAAAATTATAAATTTTATGAAGAATATCAATTATTACAAAATATGTCAAATATATAAAAAAAAGTATCAAATATATATATAATACATATGAAATAATCATGTAATCAATAATTAGGAGCACTATGGTGAGATATAATTTTTAAGAAGGCATGTCTTCGTACATCACCGCTTTTTAATTTTAATATCATACTGTTAATGAATTGTTGTCGACGCTTAACTTTATTGTTATGTATTTTTGCGGGTGTTTTCAAACTCTGTATTTTTATGTACGTATCAATTTGAAAGTTTTTGAGTTTTTCCAGAAAAATATATATTGTAGGGTGTGGTGAGTAAAAAGAATCGTTAAAACGCGCATGAAATGATTCACAAGCATTTGTAGTTCGTGTTAAATTTGCATTGTTTTCTGCCCATATATGTGGTGGAAAATAGGCGTCTTCAGCAATATAATTTTCTAATAAATAATCTGCGTACTTATGAACTGCATCGTTATTAGGAATTTCTGCAAATAAATCGAGCGCAAAAGCATCGCCAATGTCTTCAGGAGCTAAATATGTCAATGCGAATGTTGTTTTGAGCCAATTTTGAATTTCGTTCGGTTCTTTATCGTTATAATAGTTACTCAATCCCAACTGTTGTATTTTTCTGTACCATGCTTGGCTGAGATGAAATCTACAGCCAATAATTTGTACAATCGGCCAAATTTCATATATGGCAACATGAATACCTATTTCAAAGTCGGATACAACTTTCTTCGGTTCAAAAATCAATTGAAATTTGTCAAAACACTTTTTTTTGATCGAACGCAGTGCCATAATGTATGTAGATTTTTGCTTATCAGGCAGTAAACAAAAAATTAGCGGTATATAATGGCCGTTTTCGAAACCATGTATGGTGAACATTTGAGTAAAATACTTTGGACAGTATGTAAACGTGCCATCTACATAAACAGTTTCAAAATTACACAATATACGGATATTGGTGTCACAGGAAAATGCAACGAATTTGTGCTCGACATCGTTTATGAATAAAAAGTTTTCATTTCGATTCGTGCTGATAGTTAACTTATTTATTATGTCATGTAATTCTTCTAAGCAAGATGGTAGAGCAAATGGTAAATGTTTACGGCGAGCATTATACAAATTTTTTCTTACGTAATCTACATCTGTTGTTGTTACCGTAGTTGGTAAACTTTCCCGTAACTTCATTTGAATTATTTTCGATGGCTTCTCTGCTAAATCTTCAGTCGCAGCTCTTTTGCATGATGTTGTGATAATCTGTCTATTGAGTTTTTGGACATCGATATTATGATTATGTGTAAGATTACTTCTTACAATTAAATTGTTTTGCATTGTAAAAACATTTGCTTTACAAGTTCTTTGCACACATCTCCAGTACACTTCATCACTTTGCAGAACTTTACTTTTATAAAACTTAAAATTGTTCACTAGTAATAACTCTTTTCCTCGATTACTTTTCATAGTTTTACATTCCATGTTTTCTTATACAGTTTCTTGTGACACAGTTTTCGATACAGGCACCTTTCGATACTTACATAAACTGACCTGAATTTACGATTATTTGTACATTATAAAGGGTGCATGATGATGGGCGGGTAACAAGACCAATTAGATTCTAAGAACAATAAATAATTACGATAGGGATGTAAGAGTGCAATTTACCTCAGGCATTAGGGAACCTTACTTATGACCAAAGCTTAAGGGATTAAAGAGCGTGCAATTTACCTGTGCCCATGGCAGTAAGGTCCAGTTTTACAAATGCGGTTCAACTTTGAACCGAGGCTTAAACCCTTAGCAACGATTATTTCAACAATGGTTGTGAAGGATTTAAGCTTCGGCTCAAAGTTAAACCGTCTATGTAAAACTGGGCCTTAGAAATAGTTTTATCAACGATTACTTTAGTAATTTATAAATAAATATTGTCTCCAACTCAAAAGCACAAGCCAATCACGTTTCACTATAACATATTTATTGGGATGGAATTCTTTCTCTGCATGATGAACGAGACACTACCATAACAATAATTATTTTGACTTATTGTATTTATTTATTTAAATTAAATTACACTACAGTTTAGTAATCTCTAGTTTTAATTTCTTTAACTTTGCTTCTTTTATTTCTATGTCTAATTGTAAACTTTTATTTTGTAACTCAGCTTCACGTTCTTTATGCCTTTTTTCTTCTTTTAACATATTAAGGTGCAGCGTTGCATATTCAATTTTTAGTTTAGCCAGTTGTGAATATTCTTCGGATACAGTTGTTGCTGTTATAGCTGTTTCAACAGGTCGCCTTCTACTGCACCAACTAGAATTAGAGGCAATGTCCTTGTGTTGCAATTTTTTACTTTTTCGAATCTTCAGATGTGAAGCATTTAAATCACTCTGATCTTCAACATCTTCATCTTCTACTACCTATAAAAACAATGTAATTCATCGTTTGCACAACAAGTACTGTAATTAGTAAAAAAAAGTATTTTAATTTTAATTATAATTTTAAAGAACTATACAAAAACCATACCTCAAAAACTACGGTGTCTTCACTGTCTTCTAATATTGGTTGTGTTACCGTTAATATTGAAGATTCATGTTCTTTAAGTGTAAATAAGTCACATTTTTGAGTATCTTTCCCTATGTCTGTTGTGTCACAATCTCTATGATTTGACAAGCCCTTTACTGTTTTTGGATTCATCAGTGACAACGTTAATGCCTGATTTCCATCTTCAGTTAGTATTTCAAATTTTCCACCCCCTGTTTTTGACACTGAAAATTTTCTCTTGCTACATTTTTCCTGACTTCACGTTTCTTATTGTCATATGCCTTCTTTAACGAGTCTTTACTTCTGTAAAGCTGTTGTATACCAGCAGGAGAACATGCGTTAAACATTTCAGTAATTTTAGCCCATGCGGATTCTTTTTCTCTCCAGGTAACAGCGTCTGTTGTTTTATTTTCTATTATGTGTTTAAACTGAACGATTATATTCAGCAACACATTTACTTCAGTACTGCTATAATTTGCTGAACGGTTTCTCTTTTTTTCATCCATACTAAAAAATTACGAATAACTTTAGTAACTTGTAATTAATATTATTAATTAACCATCCGACAAATAAAATTTTTATTTGAATCATTTATGCACGTCCTCCTATATCAATAAAGCACATAAGCAGTAGTGCTGCTCTAAGGTACTGCTTTGCTTCTCGATCGAGGAGGTGGTGCACTTGTGTTGGTGATAAATCACAAACATTTATTTTACGTTTTATTACTAATCTTTACAAAAGCAATCTCACCATGGGCAATACGCATTATATATTTCGTACGACTCGCACTCTAATAATCTATAAATATTTTTCACTTACCTTTTATTAAATTACAAAATATTTACCAATCTCCCGTATAGGTTATAAAATAAATTCAACTTAAAATTCAGACATCTACTGTTCAGTTTTGCCAACTATACTCATGATTAGAGCACGGATTATAAGCACGACATTTATCTGAAAAAAAGTGCTTAAATAAGCAGAAAAAAAGCAAAAATAATCCATTAAAAAGCAGGAAAAAACAAAAATAAGCATAACTTCCAAAGGGCAAAAAGTACGAAATTTTATTACTTGTTTTATTATAATGAATATAAAGAGTTAACTTTATTACTATGTAATTACAAAATACATATTTACAGATACATAAAGTTAATTATCTAGGTATTTACATGTATTACTTAAAATAATTGTAATAATAATTAATAATTACATATTTTTCTAAGTTTTCTACTTCAAAACTTCTCCTTCTATCGCTTAAGATATTTTTAAATAAAGAAAAACTTCTTTCGACATCAACTGAAACTATTGGCGCATATTTGAAATTTGAAATTTCAATTAAACTTAATTTTATATTGCACTCCTCGATATTATGAGAGTTTGCATTTATGAAATTTGAAATAGTTTGAAGTGACTTAAAACCTACATTTTTGCTTAATACATTTCTAAATTTTTCTAAAATATTACGGCCCAGCTGATTCTTAACAGTCATTAATTCCTTTTCAAAATCCATAACTAATTTAACTGCGTCACCTAAAGTAATATCTGTTTTTTCTAACTTCTTCAGTATATTGGGAATATTCTTATAATTACTGTATATAAAACACAAATCTGCTAGAAGTTCCTTATTTTTTAGCAAATCTTTACATGTAACTATACTATTAGCTGAATTATCAAACTGTTCAATAATAGTTCTTATTTTTTTCGAAATTTTCTGCATAAAAGGATGCAGCTTCTAATCATGTTCCCCACTTTGTAATAACAGGTTCTGGTGGCAAACATAAATCTGGAAATATTTGGCGATACAACTGCACTCTCAGAGGTGCCTTTAAAAAAATCTTTTTACAGTTGTTAATTAATTTATTAACATCTTCAAATTGATCACGAATAAATTCTGCCACGCGATTAATCCCGTGTGCCAAGCATGTACAATGAATTGCATTGCTAAAAAATATTAAATTTTGACATGCTTTTAACATATAAGGCGCTCCATCCGTTAATATTAAAAGTAGTTTTTTGTAAGGGATAGTTTGAGGCAAGAAAAAATTAGCTAAACTTTCATTTATAAACTGCGTAATTGTAATATTATTGGTTTTTTCAAGCTGCTTGCTAGCGATTAAAACTGGCTTTGAGTGTGTATGAGATTTTAGCGGTCCAATTAATAAATTTGGAATATATCGACCACATACGTCGGTAATTTCATCAAAGCATATATAGAAGTAATTTTCTCCTACATAATTTTGTACATTTAAAAGTATTTGTTTATATTCGTCGTTCAAATAATTTTTGCGTAAAGTAGACTCTTCCGGTATATTTTCCTTACAATATTTTTTTAAGAAGTTTGTTAAGTTCACATTATTAAGTTTATATAAAAGTATATTTGACGCAAGTAACGCAGCGCACAGGTCACGGTTAAATTCTTTCTTGCGTTCTTGATTCGACTTCTCACTACAAAAACTATTCTTAATAGTTTGCTGTTTACTAGATGATTCTGATTTGGATCTGTTTTTCTGATGTAAAGCAGTTTTAACGTGTTGGTCAACTTCTTAGTTACTGTTATCTGAGAAATAAATAATGTAAATTAATGTACTTATATTAGGTACCAGCAATTTGGTTTGTATTCAATATTGCAAATTTTTCTAGAAACACTATTATTCAACAATACCATAAAATTTAGGAACCCACATAACTTGAAGGAAAGTATAAAATACATTCTCGGAGAAAAATATAAAAACCACTCTTGTTTAATAGTTAAAAAATAGATTTTTAAAAATAAGTGACTTACAATTTTAGAACACAGAGGGCAAAACACTTTTTCGTCTTCTACTTCAAAATCGTTTTCGAACGGCTTCACCCATATTTTTAAATGCATTTTAGTTTTTGGCATTGTATGTATTTGCAACACTTTGCAGCACGTTAATAACAGAATGAGCAGCTCATTCAAATTTGTTTGGAACGAGATACATAGTACGGGAGTAAAGGCACTAATTCAGCATTTCGTAGAAGTGCGGATACTATATTGTTGGTTATTACCCAAGGCATTTCTCCTACCCTCATAAACATGTCATAAAACTATGGTTCACAGCTTCTCCAGGCAAACATTTATTATTAAGAAAATTCTTAAAATAAGAACGGACTTTCTAAAATAAGCACGGAATTTCTAAAATAAGTACGAAATAAGCAAAAACGTAAAAAATCCAAAAAAAAAGCAAAAAAAAGCATAACGCTTATAATCCTAGCTCTACTCATGATGGATTGTCTGCGGAACTAAAATTTTGTCATGTTGTCAAATTTACGTTTCACTTCGCTAAGTCTGATACAAAAATATTTGGTGCAAACCATTTAAATTTTAAGCATCACTTAACGCTAAGGGATGCTTAACTAAGTGGTAATATTAAGTAAAAGTGGTGCAAACGGGCATAGATGTTTTAAAGTATTTTAGAGCAATTGACGCAATAAACTATGTGATTCTTTTGTAATTGAATGTAAATGAAATATTTGTTTGACATGATTATGAATTATTAAACGTTTATTTTGATAACGTTCGCGCAATAATTGCCAGGCAATTGGGTAACTTTCGGCTGAAACCTCTAATGATTGTATTACCGATGCCGCTTCACCTTTTAGACTTGAACGCAGGTAGTGAAATTTCTGTACCTCCGAAATAGAAACGTTTGTGTGGATTAATGAATGAAAAGTGTTATAAAACTCGACCCATTGATCGTAATTGCCCGAAAATGTAGGTAATTGAATAGTTGGCAATTTAGTATCCTTAAATTCGTGCAGTGGTTGAGTGACAGTTTGAGATAACAACGGTTGATTTGATGTCTCAAAATTTTCGATAATTGATCTTGCAATTGATAATGCTAAATAATAATCGTTTTCAAATTTAATTCGTTCAGCGTTATACGCTTCTGTATTATTTTGATCATCTAGTAATTCTAATTGATCTTGAACTATATTAAATTCATCTAGAACTGTTTCTATTTTCGCTAGTCTACTTTTTATTTCCGAACTAAGTATCGTATTTAAAGAAGTTTCTTTTTGATTAGTTATAAATGTCTCAAATGTAGTCAACTGTCCTTTAATATGTCCACGTTTTTGAATTAATTGTTTTGATTGCGACATTTTATTACAGATAATAAAACTATCATTAGAAATATGAGTATATAAAAAAAAGAAGCTTGCCTCAATACTTTATCAGGAGAAATATGGAAGGAAATGCACTTACTCGCTTGGCTGAAGTAGTGTTTCCTGGTGCTTGGATGTCGACATCGAAGGGGAACGTGATTACGCTTGCCGTTCTTGCCCTGGGACACGGAAGATGCACTGAATCACTGGATTTTGCTCGAAGGGCCAATGTTGTGTATTCACTCGTGATTTAAGTGAATAATTATTTCTTGTTGAATTAAACACACATTTAATAAAAATCATTTTAATAAGATATGCCACTGTATGATGAGTTTGAAAATAAATGTATGTGACTCCTTGATGAGCTTGAAATGAAATGTGTTGTCGCTCTTTGACGAGCTTCAGATGGAATGTAATGTAATAGATAAAATGTATTGGTTTTAAACATCCTTAAATGTGAGCAATCTTCACAGAAATCGTCTGACTCAAGTTGACCAAGCGTAAGCGAAGAGTGCTCACGTTCGATGAACTCAAACAAGGTCGGGGTGACAGAACATTTTGTTGAAAAAAGCTGTGTGAGTCACATTAATACTAGCTTAAATAATACTTAATATTAAACAATTACTTTAAGGCCTTTTGCAACTGGAAACTATTTGTCTAGCATTAGCGATTTTAATGGAATGCATATGTCGACTGCCTATAGAATTAGTAAAATGAGTTTCAAATGCAATTGCAGAGTTAGCAAGACAATTTATTACGTTACTAATAACAGACAAAGTCATAATAAATAAAATCGGAGACAATTCTTCGACATTGCAAGGTTTTCCAAGGGTTATAACAGTTATTGATGGCAGGTACACATATAATAGTTACATAAGAAGGTACAGCCGGCGTAACTAAAAATGTCATAGGGAAAATAGCTTATAAGGAACAGCCTATCTTTAAAATGTAAAATCTGCAGTATTTAAATTTTATGACATGCAAATATAATGACTATCGGAAAAGTATTTTCATGCCCCCCGGCAATCGCTTCACTCTTTCGACTTCTCTAATCCAGAGGTTTAATTTACTACTTACGTCAACTAAGTAAAGGTATTGATACCTTTCATTAGAAAAATAAATTAATTTTGGGCGCAGGTAAATTTTTCGTGCTTTGCAGTTGATATATACTTTGGGATTATTTATAACGGAGGTTAGTGTCCTTTACGATTCGACCATGAAAATAATTATTATTGAGGTTCATGGTAATCTACCCCTTGTAAAATTTACGCCCGCTCGATTCATTATTTCTTAAAGGAGATATACGGTAGTATTAATTTTTGTGTTTTTACTTTCCCTGTGACATTATCATTGTTAAATCTCGTTGGTTAGGCACAACAGTTGTGTAATGAAGCTCATATTATAACAAGAGGCATAGTGAAAAAATTATTTGTGGTTTGGAAGTTATGATTCCCCATTGTTGCCTATGGTTCTCGGTTAAAATTGAACAACCAAGCCAATGCAAGAGTTCCAAGCAGACATAGATAATGTACATATAAAATAGCGACATCTTACTATCGCTTTTTGACCTAACATTGCAGTAGGATAGACAAATTGAAGCGGGATTTGCTCCTAATAAGTCCCCCATGCAAGGCGGCCATGCTTGCTGTCAAAGCATATAAAAGTTTTTAGAAAAATTTTGTGCAAATCGTTTTTGATTGCAGTGAGAACCTCGAGCAGCCTCTGGACAGCTGTTTCAGCGATAGTAAGATGTCGCTATTTTATATGTTCATCATTCTTACATCGCATTTGCGAATAAATTGGGCAAGTCGTTTTTGGTCTGCAGTGGGAATGTCGAGCTACGTCTCTGCTGAAGAAGCCCCAAGCAGGGCTGAAACAGCTGTCCAGAGGCTGCTCGAGGTTCTCACTGCAATCAAAAACGATTTGCACAAAATTTTTCTAAAAACTTTTATATGCTTTGACAGCAAGCATGGCCGCCTTGCATGGGGGACTTATTAGGAGCAAATCCCGCTTCAATTTGTCTATCCTACTGCAATGTTAGGTCAAAAAGCGATAGTAAGATGTCGCTATTTTATATGTTCATCATTCTTACATCGCATTTGCGAATAAATTGGGCAAGTCGTTTTTGGTCTGCAGTGGGAATGTCGAGCTACGTCTCTGCTGAAGGAGCCCCAAGCAGGGCTGAAACAGCTGTCCAGAGGCTGCTCGAGGTTCTCACTGCAATCAAAAACGATTTGCACAAAATTTTTATAGATAATGTAGTTGAATATGGAAATATCCATCTTGCACCCGAGGCATGCAAAATCGCTTTTAATGATGTTATAAATTATTTCAGTGGAATGTAATTTATAGTATGAATTTATTAAGTACAAAGTTTTTTTAATCTCAAACCGGACAGAAAAATGAAGGGAAACACACTCAACGTTTCGTCAGGAGTGAAAAAAAGTGTTTTTTTCACTCCTGACGAAGCTATAAATCTATAGCGAAACGTTGAGTGTGTTTCCCTTAATTTTTCTGTCCGGTTTGAGATTAAAAAAACTTTGTACTTACTATTTTCATCGGACAAGAACAAACTTCAATTATGCATTTATTAAATAGGATCAATATAAACTTATCTTTTTTAATTGAGAAAACACCTGATACTGTAAGAAAAACAAACTAAGATACATTATTGATGAATCAGTACACAATTAAAACTTCTAAATTAACACAATACGATTTCATACTAAAAACTATGAATTGTTCTCATAACTAATACCTTAAAGCCTTAACTAAAATTGTAATTTAATAAGAGTTTGTTTTTTAATTTATAGTTCTGCCTTTAAAATTTCAATTTTTAGCATAAGCTCCTCTTTCTTCACGCCTCGAATCATGTTGTAATATTTCTTTTTTGTTTCATTTTCCATTTTCAGTTTTGCTAATGCATTGTATTCATCAGCAGGACTTGCCGCTATTAACGATGAGGCAATAAGCCTCGTCTTGTGGTCGAAGCAGTGTTTCATGTACATACATAGAAGCAGCAGAACATAAACATAAAAATACGAATGCTTGAATTTGCAGTTACAGTTTAAATTAAAATGGACAGTTGCTACCTACCTGTACAGATATCACAAGTGATCCACTTACGATGATCTTCCGCCACATAAGCAGTCAACATAGACTTAATCACGCGGTTCACGCGTTCGACAGGGTTTGCTTTTGGATGATAGTACGACGTGTACGCTGCGCGTACCTAATAGGCCGTCAAGAGTTTTTGATATTCCTTAGACTTAAATTGGACTCCATTATCTGAAATAATGGTGCGAGGTACACCAAAGACGAGAAAGATGTTTTCCTCGATATGCTGGACGATCTTAGGGGCTGTGGCCTTTCGAAGGGGGAAACATAGGGTGAACTTACTGAAGCAATCCGTTGCCACCAAAATGTACTGGTACCCTCGAGAAGATCTAGGCAGGGGACCAACAAGATCGATACTAATGACCTCCCGAGGACGTGTGATTTTCGAGTAACCTCCCATTAGGCCAGCAGGAGCTCTTTGCTCGGGTTTGGTATGAAGACACGTCTGACACCGGTGGATATACTTTACCACATCAGCATGCATTTTAGGCCAATAGTACATTTGAATGATCCGATTAAAGGTCTTATAGATTCCCAGATGACCACTAGTTGGGGAATCGTGTAATTCCTGAAGAATTTTCAACCGAGATTCCTTCGGAACAACGGGCTTCCATTGAGATTCTTCCTCAGACATACCATAGTAAGTGTTCCGAACAAACTTGTATATTACTTTTCCCTCCACTCTGAAATTTGGAAATTTTTCGGGAGTCGACTGAATTTTTCGCAGACGATTTAAGTACCAACTATCTTTGATATTTTCATACTCGATGGAATCGATCACAGGAACAGCACGTGAAAGCATGTCAGGGACAACGTGATCTTTCCCTTTTCGATGCACAACACTGAAGTCATACTGTTGGAGGCGCACGGCCCATCGACACAAACGACCAGAGAGATTCTGAAGTCGGTTCAACCATAACAGGAAATGATGATCGGTAATAACAGTGAAGTGTGAACCTTCAACAGAAGGCCTAAGTTTTTCAATTGCCCATAACATTGTGAACAGTTCTTTTTCCGTGGTGGAATAGTTGCGTTCGGTACGGGTTAAAGAACGACTCAAATAACAAATGACCTTCTCACCTTCCTCCTGTTGTTGAGTGAGTACAGCTCCGACACCATAGTCTGACGCATCGGTTTGAATGACAAATTCCTTAGAAAAATCAGGGCACGATAAGACTGGAGCAGAAACCAGATGCTCACGAATCTTTTCCCAAGCGTCATCGCAGGTCTCATCCCAACGATGCTTAGAATTTTTCTTTCTTCTTTCGACGGACTTCCTTGACAGTTGTTGGTTTTGGCATCTGTAAGATGGATTGAACTTTTTCAGGGTCAACATGGAGTCCGTGTCGATCTACCACGTAGCCTAGGTATTTCAGTTCGCTCAGGCAGAACTTACACTTGTCCTGATTCAGGGTTAGTCCCGCCTCCGTCAGGCGTTTATGGACTTCGGAAAGTACTTCGAGATGTTTGTCGAAGGTTTGTGTGACGATAATAATATCGTCAAGGTACACGAATACATGAGGTTCGAGATCAGCTCCGATCACACAATCTATGAACCTTTGCCATGTTGCAGGAGAATTATGCAACCCAAACGGCACTCGACGGAACTGATACAACCCGCGATTCGGAACGGTAAAACCAGTGTACTGACGAGAACTTTCAGCCACAGGGATTTGCCAATATGCAGACTTGATGTCTAGGGATGACAGATATTTAGCATCCTTTAGCTTAACCAAGGTTTTGGACACATGGAAGAGGATATGCGTCTTTCGTGGTTACCTGGATCAACTTCCGGTAGTTTACGCAGAAGCGGACTGAACCATCCTTTTTGGGAACCAGTAGGATCGGTGAAGACCAAGCACTCTTAGATTTTTCGACAATACCTCGTTCCAACATGTGGTCAAGTTCTTTGTTCACCATCGTTTGCCTTGCCGGGGAAATGGGGTAATAACGTTGTTTTATGGGTGGGCTATCAGTATGAATAACGTGTTCCACCAATTTAGTACAACCCAATTCACGACCTTTTGAATTGGCAAACAGCTGATCTGTCAAACTACCTAGTTGTTCTTGTTGAGAGTCAGTCAGATGACACCAGGAGGTGATGTGTTCAAGAGAAGCGACAGATTCATGACCAAACGACCATTCTCCAGAACGTAAATCAGGAACAATGCCCATCAGCTTCCAGAAGTCAGCTCCCAAAATTAGTGAATGAGGCAATTCAGGGACAACGAGTATGTCGATGATCTTAACTCGATCGCGAAGTTGGATAGGGGTAGCCACGTTACCAGGACTACTACAGGCTGTCCATTTGCAACAGTACACGAAGTCACGTGCCTTGTGAATGGCAGGTTTAGGGTTTGAAGAATTTCCCATCCTGTCTTCCCAACAATTGTGCGAGATGCACCGGAATCAAGGAGACCCAAGAAAGGGATTCCTAAGATGGACACAGATAAGTAGGGTCGCTCATCATTCTGAGCATGAGCAAGGACAAAGTTGAGTACGGTCTGAATTGTCAAGACTTCGATCGGTTTTGAAACTCGGAAACAACGCACTAGCCGATCATCTACCGCGTCGGTCGGGAGTTTTTTGAACACTTTGGACAAGTCTTGGTGGTGACATTAGGACGTCCACATTGATAACAATGTCTCCTGAAAGGTTCAGGGCATTCGCGAGATAAATGTCCTACCTTCTGGCAATTCCAGCACTTCAAAGACTTACTCGATTTGGGTGATTCTACTTTACATTCCGCAACCATGGGCGTACTAGTCTGGACATAAGCTAAACCAGGTTCTAGGGATGCATTCTTACAAGGGGGAGGAGTATAAGCCTCTATAGCGGATTTCCTCGCTTCCAGCTGTCTACCCAATTTTAATAGATGAGCTACTGATGTAACCTCCACTAGACCTAATTAGCGTTGGTAAAAGGAGGCGATATTGTTCAGCAAAATTTTTATTTGTACTGTCTCATTAACAGGGATGCTCAACCGGTTAAATAAATTCAACATGACTGAAATGTAAATACCACTTGACTCATCGGGGCCTTGTGTTCGTTTTTTAATCTCCTCGAAAAGTCGATCGTCATAATTGTGAGGTTGGAATTCGTCCCGAAGATTTTGGACGAGAGTGGACCAGTCACTACAGAATTTTTTATTCGCTCGAAACCAAACCAGGGCCTTGTCTCTAAGAAGGTCAGACGCTGAGGCAAAAAGAGTGGCTTCCGAAACGTTACGTGACACCTGTATTCACTCACGCGTTCCAGAAAAGCGCTAAGCGACAAGATCTTATTATTTCCATTATATGTCAAACCCCACTTAGAAACGGGTACCGATTTGATTTCGGGTAAAGTTACAGGGCATATCGTATTCCTGTGTGAGGGTGATTCAATGTTAAGCAGGGGTGTCATTGCTTTTGGCGAAGAATTCGCGCTAGGGGCAACATTATGATCAGGGCCAACACATGACACGGTTAAAGGGTCGTTTTGAAATTGGGCCGCAATGGCTGTCAAGTCAAGTAAAGGGGATACTGGGACCTTAACGATTTCCGTCTCCTTTGTCGTCCAGTTCAATGCCATTTGCTCAAAATCGAACGCGAGCTCGTCTAATATTCGTAAGATGTCTTTACGCTGCTGCGTCTCGTCATTATTCAATGGTTGAGAGCGTTGAGCTCGTCCGATGGCATGTGCCAATTTAGTAGAGATTTTATCGATAATGCAAAGAGCAGTCGAACCAGGGAGAGAATCTATTAAACAGCGGATTTCGCTAAATTTTTCACGTAGGGCGAATTCGTCTTCGTCACATCGTAAGTCGGAAAAGGGAGGCGTAAATCTTTTTCTAAACGAAGTTGTCGCCTTAAGTTCGCACGTTTTTGCGCAACCGTACCTTCGGTTTGTACACCCCTTAACGATAATTCATAATTTAACTCCTCAGAGTTAAGGCGGTCTGGTAACAATTTAAATTCCATCGTAAATACGCAATAAACAACAAAAAAAAATATCTTGGATGAGTATCTTATGTCAACAAATCAAAACGGAACAAACGCAATAAAATCCAACAAAGACCGGCCCCACGTGTCAGGCGCCAAACTTGCTACCTACCTGTACAGGTATCAGAAGTGATCGCCGTGACAGACGTTTCGGCGTCGCCGACCAGCTCCAGTGGGATAGGGTGGGTTAAAAACTAAATCTGGACTATCAAACAGTACCAACAAAACAAAATAAAGGCGCCACTTAATTTCTTTTTGGCTACGGGGAACCGCGGGGAAAAATTAAGAAAACCTCGATTCATTCAAAATACTATCAATACACAGTTTTATTAAACGCAATACACAAACATTAAATAAACATGAATTCAATGAAACAGAAAAATGTTAGAGTATCAACAGAAACAAATTCGCAAATGCGACTTGATTATCATTTAAATCTAGCAGCGACAGCGATAATTACATTACTCATACATAAATGCGCTTAAAATAGACGCAACGGTGATTCCAAACTTGACAGGAGCGGTACGCAAAAATGTCAAACGGCGAATGCAATTAAAGTCAACGCGCACCGCATAAATACACGCCTTTATCCGGCAGCAATGCTCGTAAATAAACAAAAATAACGAAAGGTAAGCAAACCTTGTCCCTACTCGTTTTGATCGTCGGTCGGCGTATTGGGCAGCTCCAAGGGGGTACGTTAAGGCCCATGGGACCGTGCAGATGCGGTGAACGGCCACAAATACCGTGGATTCTTAACGAATGCGGCGCAGAGGTAAGGATACCTCTACACTAAAGCCTGTAAGGAAGGATGATACGCGATAGAAAGTTTCGAAGCGAAACAGAACAAACAACGAATGGGCTCACCTGTTCGCAGAACTACTTGGAAGGGAACAGGCGTAGACAATACGAGTGTATTAATTTTTCTCTCGGCTCAACAGATTAATCCAGCAATACAGCTGTTGATGAATTCCCCAACTCAATTTTGGGCGAAAACACACAAAAAAACACACCAACGCGAGACATGTTGTTGCACCGAGAAGTGCGGGGTCAAATCTGTTCTGAAAATCGCTTCGCGCAGACGAACGAAAAAGAGATGGGGTTAGAAAAAAAGAAGAGATAGAATGCCTCCGCCAACCGCGACAGAATCTTACGTCAACGAGGACCAATGGGCTTAAATACCGGGGTTCAATTTCTGTATAGCTTTCGTGGGAAAGAAATCGCTGATTTCACAATATGTTGCAATAATGCGTAAAAATAAAATGCTAAATAAAGAATCTATGCGACTGAAAAATTAACTTTCAAAACCCAAATTTTCCTTATCCTAATTTTTACAGGGAAACAAATAGCACTGGGGAAATACTTTGAAAGCAAATCGGCGAAACGCAGAGAGTTCGCTGGGCGGTCTGCGAAAATATTTCACGGAAAGCAATATACAGGGTGATTCGGGGTCGGGCAGAAATTGAACGGTAACACAGTACTATTTTCAAAATTAATTAAGAGTTTCTTTCATTATTATAATATGTGTATTAGTATAATATGTGGAAATAGGAATTACAGTACGTTAAGATATAATGTAATTTCTTACATATAAATCTATTTACGTAACCTAGTGCTATTTTAGACATCCCATGTGTTTTTATTGCTGCAATATTTAATTTGTGCAAAATGTTTTAGTTGGAAGATTGTCAAAATGACCACATTATTCTTGTATATTCTTTTTATATTGACCCAGCATGACATACATGTATTTACAGTTTTTTTTTAATATCCTGTTAGGGAAAGGATTATTTAAACGCAATATTAGCCGTTAAATTTATTATTCACCAACACCAATAAGAACCACCACGCCGCTCCGCTCGCCAACGTCAGGATGCCCCCCCGGTCGGCAGTGCTGCCAACCCCTTCTCCCTCGCCGCGCCCAGTGTCGCCATCTGTCGCCCGCTGGCCAAATCTTCGCCTTACAATCCTTTTATTTTGACATTCTCTACGCCACCTGTGGACAAAGATCAGTGATCAGGCCAGTACACTTATCAACTGTTTTAATTTTACATACTACAGCTCGGCCAACCTGACACCTAGCTTGCCTTCAAGCTTACAAACAAATAATAGGAACAAAGAATTATCACAAAGATAATTTTGAACCCACTAGATAAACAAATTTATCAAATAAATGACATAAGGATACAGTTCAAAAGACAATATCTAATGACTAAAATTGTCAACAAATGACGCAACTAAATGAACTTATGTGTGAATGTATGTTTCAAATCAGACGAGAAACTTTTACAAATTCACATTGTCCACAAATTACAAGCAATTCATTTCAAATTAAAATAATTCACATATCTCAAATCATACGAGAGACTATAAATGAATTATCATAGTAAAGATTGCAAACATAATGACAAAGTTTGTTTACAAACTGAGACAAAATATTAAACATTAAAAAATAATCGTAGTCAATACTTAGGTGTCTGTCTGGTCTAGTATTCATTCATTCTTCCATTTTCTCATGTTCTCAGGTGAGCATAGGGTCAAATAGCCAGTGAATGAACAAATAAGGCAATTTTTGATTTTCTGACCGCTGTAAGACATCACATTATTATTGCGATAGTTATAAAATATAAAATAAGAAAGTTTTGACATTCAAAATTATAATGAACCAGATGAAATCATCTTAGCAATGTAACTTTTCTTACTTTTAACAATTTTTTCGTAAAGTGCTCAAAAACCCAGTGATTGAACAAGCCAACCCTTTAAATGAACAAAGAAAGACCAATGAATGAACACGGGATTTTATTTTAATTTAATTGGATGTTATAATTATCATTATAATTTGTGGGCTCCGATATCTTTTCCAGTACTTGTCTTCCTTTGTACCAAATTTGATCGGTGACTTTCGGCCACCTCCAAAGATTTCCTTTTATTTTTTCCATAACACTGATTTCATATTCCTGACTCTCCAAGTCAACATTTGTGATCAGTCCCGGATATTTTTTGTTTCGGTAAGATACAATTACATAGTTTCCAACGTCAAAACCTACAAATAATAATAAATAATATTTTCATAATGTTCTGAAATACATAGCCATACCCGTCTTTTCAACTTTATTGTTTTCCTCAATTGTATTTGCATCAGCTTCTTCACTTTCTACTTCGACTATTACGTTTTTTTCCAATCTCTGTGTTTTCTTTTTATGACTACTTGGTATTTCATCAACTTCAACTTCTACTCCCTCAAGTACTTGTGCAATACTTCCTGTTTCGTGTTTTGTCTGTGTTTTCAACGATCGTTTTTGTTTTCCCTTCTGAATTTCCTTATTTTTCTTCTCAGCTACTGCTTTTTTCGAAATTTTTTCTAGTTTTCGTTTCTGTATCTTCTCTTCTTTGACTACTTTCTTTTGTTCTTGCTCTTTATGATATTCCACCCACTTATTCGACGTAATTGCGAATGGCATTTGTATATGAGAGTTGCGTTTTCTCTTTTTCAATTCGTCTTCTTGTTTTGGCCAATGTAGGTGTTTCTCCCACAGTTTATTTACATCATTTTCACGTTTATCATTTACAATAATATTTGATATAATATTGATTCTCTTTTTATTGCATTCAGTTTCTAAAATTCTGTTCTCAACAATATCAAAAACCTTATCAACAATTATTTCTAGAAGTTCGGTGCACACAAGTTGTCTCTCAATGTCACAAGTCATGTCAGAGTTATCGTCAGCAGTAAACGGATTATTTTCTACTGTCAAAATTTCCGAAACAGGTTCATATACAATTCCGTCAATTTCCATAGGTAAATCATTTATGAAGGTGTCGGTGAAAAGTTCTGAATTTTCGGCATTAGTATCTAATACAGGAGCTAGGTTATTAGTTTCAATAAGTGTATTTTGTTCTCCTAAATTACTTTTACAGAATTTCCAAAATAAGTATATGTTGTTATTAACGTTTTCTAAGTCATTATTGATAAATTCATCTTTGCCAAAATAATATTCCATTACTTTTAGACACGATTTATAATCTTGAGTTGTTATTTCATTCATAGGTTCTTTTTGAAAAATTTCATTTCGTCTTGTGGATATACACTTGGAGAAGTCGACTGCGTCTGGATTTATTGGATAAAGCCCGCAAACTCTGAAACCGTTTATGATAGTATTTGGTTTGCAAGCTCTATCAAAAGCTTCTTTGAATAGAGGACTGAAATTATGTCGCGTAATTGATGTAGATGTACGCTGTTTGTGCATTCTACAAACTGTTTTCCATTCTGATTTTAGAGGCCGAAAAATGCTGACATCGCAAGGCTGCAATATGTGTGTTGCATTTGGGTACAAACAGTAAAGGATAATTTTTTTCTCCACACAGAATTCATATAGTTCTAGATTGTAATGTGATTTATGACCGTCTATAAAAAGGATGACTGGAAATGTAATACTCTTTTGGATGAGCCAAGGATAAAATAAATTTGCTACGTATTCAAAAAAAGTAGCGCTAGTCATCCACCCAGAATCTGATCTTCCAATACCCCATCCTTCTGGTACAGAAAGACATAATTCTTTGGGAATCCTTTTATACGGAAAGACGATCATTGGCGGGACTGCAGAGCCATTTGCTGCATAATTGCAAAGGACGGTGATGGACTCTTTTTCGCTTCCACCTGCAATTTCGTATAAATTTTTGAAGTTTTTTGACGGACCTAGGACCAAACTCGATTTCATGGAGGTTTTTACCCCTGTTTCATCAGCATTGAAAATACGAGAAGGATCAGTCATTATGTCTGACAAATTTTCGCTCTCCAAATAGTTGGTCAATTCCAGAAACCATTGACGAATTGCCACTTCAGTGACAGAAGCACGAGATTTTGAAATGATTTCTGTATTTCGCTTAGAAATCTCGGGGTACCTTTGCATAAATAGTTTTAACCATTTATCTCCCGGTCGGTCATCGTTGAATTTATTTGGCCTAGGCGCACTTTTAAACACTCCTTGAACGGCGTCTTTAACTTCGTCCGAGTGCATTGGAAATCCCAATTTAGCTTTTGCCAAGATCCAATTTGCCAATCTTTGTTCCTCTACATGCGTTAAGACGGGAGAAGGGCCCATCTTTCTCACATTTGGTACTTTCGCAGTTAATTTGTTATGCAAAGTAGATTTAGGGATCCCATATTTGGAAGACGCTTTGCTTAAAGTTATTATTCCAGCATTAATTTGGTTTAATGCTGTGGCCAATGTTTCTTCCGTGTAATTAAAGCGCGAGTATTTTTTATTCATCTGAAAAATAAGTATGCCTAGTTCACCAGTAAATGAACACCAATGAATAAACACTGTTCATTTACTGGCTTGCTCGCGTATATGATGAAATATTGTAATAGGAAATATTCGGTACTAATACAGTAAACATTTAAAGTTGAATTTACCTTATTTCTCGTTTCTGCGCCAAATCCAGTAAATGAACACGCTGTTCATTCATTAGATTTTACGAAAATTTTCGAACCAGTAATTGAACGCCTTTATATTTATTGAAACTATGTCGTTTGCATCACTTATTTAATTAAATATATTAAAGTCATGATTGTATTGATATATTATAAGAACAATTTGCAATTATTTTGAAAAATGTGAATATTACAAAACATATTCAGAGCACATGTCCTTACCTTAATACTATAATAAAATGACGTCGGAAGCAACTGGTGTCAACATGTCTGCACAAGACCGATTTCATTGGTAGACAAAACACATTTGTAGTCTTGACAGTAAATAAGTAATATCGAAGAAATATTCATGCGTCATTAGAACAAGAGAAAGATACGGCTTTACTTAAGCTTTCCTTGTTTTTCACAAAAATATACGTCTCTGTTCATTCACTGGGTTGTGTTCACTTACTGGTCGACTGACCCTATACCTTGATATGGTATTTGGGTAAGTTGATATCCTTCTGGATCTGCGATTATATACCTACCTGAATTAAGAACTTTCTTTATTTCATACGGACCTCTGAATTTAGGTAGTAATTTTTTATTAATACCTGCACTCACGTCAACATTTTTAATCATTACGCAATCGCCAACGGAATATTTCGTAGGTGTTTTGTGTCGTTTATCATAATACTTTTTATTGTAATCGCTACTTGATTGAATCTGATTACTAGCTGAATAGCGTAATTGATCCAAATCACGTTCTTCGTTAAGCTTATCTTTCAATAATTCGCGTAATTCATGTGATACATTCCCTAATTGTTCTACGCCAAATAGCAATTCTGAAGGTGTTTTGCCGGTGGACCGATTAACCGAATTATTCAATGCATATTCAACTTCACGTAAAGATTTATCCCAAGTTGAGGGACTTTTTGATAGTTTTGCCGTAATTGAAGTAATTGATCGATTTATTCGCTCAATTTGTCCATTTGCATGTGGAGTACCAGATGCTATTAACACATGGTGAACATTATTTTCTTTTAAAAACTCTTTAAATTTCGTTGACGTAAAAGCGCTACCTCGATCCGAAACTATTTTCTTTGGTCTACTGTAATTACTAAAATAATTCTGCAAATGTTTGATGACTTCATCAGAGTTAGTTGAAACCGTGGCATACAATTTAACGAATTTAGTGAATGCAACTATTATTTCAAATATGTACTTGTGTTGATGACCTGATTTTTCAAGTGGACCATAATGATCAATGTGTAAAGTCAAATATGGCTTATTGTCTTTGTCTGGACAATGTAATTGACCTACACGGTTAGCGGTTGACGCAAAAGTTGTGCATTTCAAACAGTTCATTATATGCTTCTGAATTTTATTACGAGCTTCTGGGAACCAATAAATGCCCGATAAATATTCGTGTGTTATACTAATGCCTTGATGACCCATTTGTTCATGACATGCTCTAATTACGTTTTCTTCCATTGATTTTGGTACATAAAATAGTAGCTTATCGTTAGATTTTCGATACACGAGTCCATTACTTAACTCATAATACTTTTCTTCGTTTTGCTGTAATCGCTTACGAATTTCAACAATTGTTTGGTCCAGATCTTGTAAAAGACACAAATTGCGTTCAAAAGTATTTTCGGTAATTATTAAAATTTTAAATTCACGACTTAAAGCGTCAGCGTGTTTCATTCGATCAGAAGATCTGTGCTCCAACATATAATTATAGTTACACAATATTAATGACCATCTTAATATACCTGGATTAATTTCTTTTCTCTCGAGTGTTTGTTTTAAACTATTACAATCAGTAACTATTTTGAACTTAATACCCTGTAAGTAAATGCGGAAACGATCTAAAGAATATATGATTGCTAATGCTTCTAGTTCAAAACTGTGGTATTTCGATTCACATGGTGTAGTGCGCTTACTAAAGTAACATATTGGATGGAATTTGTTATCCATACTTTGTTTTTGTAATAATACCGATCCGTAACCATGAGAACTTGCATCGTAATGCAATTCCGTCTCTGCTGTGGGCGAATAAATAGCTAACACTGGTTCAAGTATCAATAATGCTTTCAGATGTTCAAAACATTGACTAGCTTCTTCGCTCCATACAAATGTATCTTTATTTTTTAAAATGTCATACAGAGGTTTAGAAATCAAGGAAAATTGAAAATATGACACAGGACCCAGGAAACTGTGCAATTCCTTATAATTTGTTGGCAATGGATAATTTTTTATAGCTTTAAAATTTGAGTATTCATGAAATACTTCATAAGTATCGGATTTTTACGACGAGAATAGGTAACTACGCAACATTTTTTTATATTAAAATCTAAGATATTTTTTAAACTCCACTGATAGAGAGCATCGATATCCAACTGCAAAAGTTTTGAATCTTGTTCGCGTTTTATTTCTCTAAAAATTTTTACATCATCAGCGTATAAAAGAGAATACGAATTTTTAACAAAAGATGGGAGATCATTAATAAAGATTAGGAACAGTAAGGGACCCAAGTTACTTCCTTGGGGTACCCCAGAAGTAGGTGTAAATAACTTAGATCTACTACCATTGTAGGTTACGAATTGTGTCCTTTCTCTTAAATAATATGCAATCAAGGTTATCAAATTGATAGAAAGTCCAAATGCTGACAGCTTGCTAAGTAAAATATCATGGTACACTCTATCAAATGCCTTGGCAAAGTTAGTGTAAATAACATCCATTTGAGAGCCACTTTCGATTACACAGGACACTTGATGTGTGAAGACCGTTAAATTTGTTACAATTGATCTCTTTTTAAGGAATCCATGTTGGTGATCAGTGATTATTGATTTGACATAACTGTATATTTTAGTAAATAGAATATGCTCGTAAATTTTAGCTATAGTTGAAATAATAGATATGGGGCGATAATTAGCAAAAGATGTCGCATTACCAGCTTTTAGTATCGGAGTGACTTTTGGTTTTTTAAATTCGCTGGGAAACACATATAGGGATAATGACGAATTAAATATATAAATTAAAGGATATAATAAGGACTCTGAGCAAGCTTTGAAAATATATGGAGGAATATCATCGGGTCCTGCAGAGTTTTTAGGTTTCAGATATTTTATTGCATCAATGACATCTTGAATTGTTATTCTTTCGATAGAAAAGTTATTAGTTGTGTTACGCGAATAGAAGTTAAGTCATATGTGGATACATTGTTTAAATAAACACTGCTGAAATAATCCGCAAATCCCTGTGAAATTTCATCACTTTTTACGATTTGAATACTATTAATAAGAAAATTACCTGTAGGTGTTAATGAGCGCATCTTTGATTTTACATAGGTCCAAAATTCGTTAACATTATTGGTGTTTATTGCACATTGGACGTTTTCTAAATATTTTTGATACCCCATGTGAATTTTGTTCTTTAATATGGCTCTAAAATTTCTGTACTGGGTCATCATGTCTGCATTTAGGTGCTTCTTTTTACGAAAAAACTCTTTGGAAGGAAGACAGAAAATTATGTCACCATCAAACCAAGGAGGGTAATTATTATTATTATTATTGTTGATTCTTTGCGTAAATTTTGGTACGCTTTGGTCTAAAATGTTATATACTGCATTATAAAAAAAGAAAAACAGCTTCATCTGCAGAATGACTAAAACCAAGTATTGTCCACTCGTATCTGTTAAGTAGCTGATAAAACAAATCGAAATCTGCTCGTTTATAATTGTAGACATTAAGGGAAAAATTGTGAGTGACATTGCTTACAGTCAAAAGAGGGACTATTATCCTTACGTTTAAAGCCGGATGAAGAGCGTCCTCGTCAACTAAGAGTTCCACAGACCGCTATACGGATAAACATACAGAAGAGAAAACTAAATCCAAAGTTCTGCCATTAAAATTCGTTATATTATTATATGATTGTAAATTATTCAGATCAAGAAACTCTGAGATAGTCCTAGTTAGTGACCCACCATCTGCCAAATTATACAGCGGTCCATTAATCTGCGGAATGTTAAAATCTCCAAGAATAATTGCATTATGGTTAGGTAGACTGACCATAATATTCTCAAAAATATCAATGTAGTGCATATAAGCTTCCAAAGTTGAGTTTGGTGGAAAATACACCACGCTAAAAAGGTAGGGACTGCCTTTAATTAAAAGTTTTATAAATAACATTTCAATTTCCGAATCTACATTGATAAGAGTTGAGGTAAATTTATTGTTTACTGCAACAAGTACACCACCACCTCTGCGTGTGATGGATCTGTCGTTTTTATATACTACATAACGATTATCAAAAAATTCGGCATCCATGAAGTTGCTATTAAGCCATGTTTCAGTTAATACAATCATATTATAAGAATTATTCAAAACATTTTTACTGAAATTTAAACTTTTTGTGCGTAATCCCCTGACATTTTGGTAGTATATTTCGATACTCATACGTTATTGTTAATTTGATAGAAATAAAGAAAATTAGTAATAGTAGCAAAATTAATAGAATTCTGATGTTCGAAAATGTGCTGCTTGCCAGCCCCCCGACCGATGGACAAAATACGTGTAACACTAGTTGTAGTAATCAAAAATTGAATAACGATTAATAAGAAAATTAAAAAAAGAGAGCCCACAATCATGACTGATCTACTATGATAGATACTATGCCATAACAATCAAGTTCAAATCGTCAACACTCTTGATAATTTTTCTTGCCATGACGCCGCCGCCGGTGCCATTAAGCACATACTTCACATGAATTTTCCTTCGACCGACCAAGCATTGTGACGGCCCAATTTCTGCCAGCATTTTTTTAGTAAATCATGCTTTGTTCTCGTCAAATCTTCAGTAATGGTAATACCAGATTTCTTCAAACGTTTTCTATTTTTCAAAATGTCTTCTCTGTGGGCATATCTAACAAATTTGACTATAACTGACTGCTTACCCTGGATAGGATTACTAATATGATGAAACCGATCAATGGCTTCAGGATTCCATGGGATCTTTATCTTATTTTGTAAGATATTACGCAACTTCTCTAAGTTTTCTTCAGGCTCTTGGGAAATACCAAAAAAAAACGTATACAATTACGACGGGAATATTGTTCCTGTTCATCAAGTGCGGTTTTCAAAGTGTCAATTTCTGTTTCCAGTGGACGTAAGTTGTCTTCATATTTATTTACCTTTTCTGAACAACTTTTTCAGCGAGCCTTGATAAGTAAACATCGTCCAGCAAAATGTCGCTAATCATTGATTTTATTTCCGAGATTTGCTCTCTTGCGTATGTAGGCATTTTACCTTAACTATTTATAGCAGAAGTACGTTGTCAAGATGTTGCACAGTAAATTTGAAATTTGTATCACCACCGTTACACTTAAAAATGAGAATTTCGTGGGAGCGTCACACGCATGATCTACTCTTGGCGCATGTACACTTTAAATTGGCTGTATTTAGGCTAGTAAAAGTAGCTTGGCGTCAAGGTGTTCGCGAATGGCACGAAGCAAATCCCGGTGACGTCCTCAATAAAGTGTAATTTGCACCACTTCTTGAGAAAGTGATAAATACTGCAATAAAACCAGAAATGTTGATAAATGGATTTCGAACTTGTGGACTTTACCCTTTTGATCCCAAGGCATTAGATTTCCGTAAGTGCTTGGGAGGAGCTAACAACATAAGACACAATGATCCAGCAGATTCACTAAATAAACCCAGGGGTGCCTTAATGAATTATCAGACTTTTTCAAATATTGTTGGTAATGAAAAACTAACAAGATTTAAAAGCATTAATAAATTGTTGTCAAATAATATCGTTAATGACGATTTTCTAAATTTATTTAAAATATGGAAATATTTTCAATAGGACGTTACTGTATCAGAAAAAGTTGTATTAAAAGGTAATGAAGCTTCAGAAATTTATTTAAACAAAGATATGACATTTGATAAAATGGAAGTGTCTAATGCAAAGATCAACATTATAAGCAATGTTTTAATTCGCTCACCACAAAAGGAATTAGCAATGCAAGATATATCTACAATCTCCACATCCACTAACTTAAATTTCAGTTCTACTGAAACAATTTTGTCTAACTTTCAAAGAGATAATTCTTTTATATCACAAGAAAATACGTCTTCGATGCAAAACAGAAGTGTGGTTGTCGTTAACGAAAATTCTACACAAATCAACAGGGATCCTGAGAAAAAAATTATGAGCATTGAAAATTACCTTCAACAACCAATAACCCCTCAAAGAAAAGAAAAAAAGAACACTGAAAAACTTCCTTTTGCAATAACTTCTAAAACATATCAAGATATGTTTGAAAAAAGAGACAACTAAAAGAAGAAGACGAAGAAAGGAAAAAAGAACGTAAAAGAAAACGCGAAGAGACTAAAATCAATAATCAAAAAAAGCTCAAGCCAAAAGAAAATCAAGAAAAATGTTTTTAAATGCGAACAATACACCTTGACTGTGATCAGTGTCACAATAAATATCATAAGCCATGTATACCTAAAACCCATCGAAACCACATAACAGAATAAGAAGAAGATACATTTTTGTGTCATCTGTGTTATAAAGAAGAAAGTGACGACGAAGGATGTCATGGACAGTATTGATTCTGACAGTGACAAAGAGACTGATAGGCTTTATGAGATGTATAAAGAAGAAATAAAAAAGTAAGATAAGTAAGTTTAATTAGGATGATCTTTTATATGTGTATCTTTTATAGCTATTATTTTTACGTTTTTAATATCTTAGGGTAGAATTTTACAGGTTTCTTACACATTTAATGTCCAATTACTATGTAAACTGTCCAATAAATAAACTTTTTACACATTTTGTTTTTGTTTGAGAAATTAAAAAGTAGACTGAAAGAATAAGAGAAAACTGTGCACTTCCTTTTTAAGATTTCAATAAGCTTTCTTTATGATCGTCGAAATACGACATATTTTGAACATTATTAAAATTAGGAAGCACCCAGAAAAAGAAAATCCTCAACTGTCCAATTACTATGTGGTTTACCTTACTTGTTTTTAATTTCTTTTGTATACTTATTTATTTGCTGTGCAAATTAATCAAGATAATGTGCTACCAATCCATGCACCAGGACCTGAAAATATTGATAGTAATAAAGCTCTTTAGATGACTTTATGGTATCTAAGCTATTCTGAAACATTTAGACAGATTTAATGTTACACTTAGTTCTGCATACAGAATTATTAGCAATTAGTGAAAATTATTAGCAAATTAATGAAATATTTTGTATCTGTTCAAAATACATTAAATGGCCTTCCAGTAATAGAAAAGATTTAGTAAGGATTCGAAAAAATGAAAGACACTGAAGGTATTATTGGAGCTGTATATAAATATAAAAAAAAAACCTTCAGAAGATGCACATGTTTATTGCAATCGTAAGACAAATTACAACATACTTTTACAGGCTGTATGTGACCACGAGAAGAAATTTACAGATATTTTCTGTGGTAAAGCAGGCTCTATTCATGATTCTCGTCTATTAAAAAGATCTTCTTAGGATACTAAAAACGATTTGCAACAAAATTTTTTATACAATTTTTCGTTGGCATCTAAACACGAAAATTTTTAAGCTACTGTAAATAAGAAGTATCAATAAAATAAGTTTACCTTTTTGTTTTAATATAAAATTCCCGTTTTCATTCATTGCCCACTGCCCGTTTGGCAACTTTAAGAGACGATAAGACCTAACTTCAGAGTTTTAATCAAATTTAAATTCTTAACCTTAATTTTAACGACGCTTTCTGTTTACCAGGTATCATGCGGCTCATCTGAGGCAAAAATCTCAAAGCAGCACGTACGTGACCGATGCTGCTTGATCGGTGCGGGGAGAAGAAAAATACTCGCTTCAACTCATCACATATTTTAAATGGAACACACCACAGAAGTGAGCTTATCTAAGGTGTTTCTCTTGACAACTTATTTATTTACTTTTTACACTCCTCAGCTATAAATCTATAAGGAAATGTTGAATTTAGAAGTGGTTGATTGCAATTTTCACTCCTTTAATTTATGTTCTTATGTATGTCTACGCTAAAATACCAAAAAATGTAGAAGATTTAGTCAAAGATATACACTCTCACTTAGCACATAGCAGCAAACGAATGAATATTTTGCAAGAATTTAAAAAATTCTACGAATTAAAGCCTGAGAAAATTTTGCGACCATCAGGCACAAGGCGGCTATCGTTGCAACACGTTGTTGTTAGGGTGTTAGAGCAATACTAATCCTTGATATTATGTTTTATGGACACGGTGTTATAAACCCCTAGAAGTTTTTTACCATCTTTCATTACGCTGCAAAACTATGATCTAATTCTAATTTCTAAGTACGCTCACATCCAGCTTCCCGTACACTTTATTCGAACCAATTTCTTTGCACCTTATTTTCACCGCTGGCAAGCAAGTGATATAAACCGAACGAATGAAATGTTTCTAAAGAAGTATAGTGACTGTTTATCCGAGGAAATTACATTTCCTGAACTAGAACGCCGACATCAATCAGGTTCCAAACTGGCAGAAGATATAAAATCTGTGAAGAGTGTTCCGAATCTTCTAAGAGGAACAAAACTGAAGAGATACGGAAAAAATATTCAGCTGCAGAGTTATCATGTGATCATGCTGTGAGACTTCGGGTGGTAAGACGTAGGTCTTCAAATTTATTATCTGAAGGGACAGCGTATACATCAGAAAAGAAAAAAGCAAAGAAGACAGATATTCAACATGAACAACTCCAGCAGAAGGTCATTCTGTATTGATCGGTTTGATTTTGACTACCCATCAGTATAATGGATTAAGAAGCGTTGCACGACAGAAGAATTATGACTTGTATCTGTTAGAAATGTTTATATCAAAAATTATAATACTAGCGCTATCTACCGACATCCACTGTATACTGTATATTATGTGCGCGGCTGTACATGAGTATTACAAATAAAGTCAGTCTGTACTGAAAACTCGAAGTGTGTGTTTCGCTTCAATAGGTTATGGGCCCAGAGCCACGTGTTTGGAGGTAAAAGAAACCGAGTTGTACAGAGAATGGCGATGAACTATATTTCCAGTGTGCCTAAGCTACTAGGGAGAGAAAATTATGACGACTGGGCTTTCGCCGTCGAGAATTTTCTAGTGCTGGAAGGTTTGACCACGTGCATCGACGGCACAGAAGAGGACGCGGAAAAAATTGCCAAGGCTAGAGCAAAATTGGTGCTAACGCTCGATGCATCTTTGTTTGTCCATGTAAGAGAAACAAAAACAGCATACGAAATATGGAAAAAATTAAAGTTGCTCTATGATGATTGTGGATGTACACGAAAAATCGGTCTTCTGCGTGAACTGATATCCCTGAGACTCGACAATTGTAATCATACGTTAATTGAGTGATAGAGACAGCACAACGATTACGTCGCACAGGTTTTAACATAAGCGAAGAATGGATTGGTTCCTTGCTGTTAGCCGGATTACCAGAAAAATTTGCCCCCATGATTATGGCAATAGAACATTCTGGAGTGCAAATTCAAACGGATGCCATTAAGTCGAAATTACTAGACATGCGGGTAGAGGGCGACAGTGGCAGGAAAGCAGGTGCTGCATTCGCAAGCAAAGTTGGCGGCCCTAGCAGCAAACATAAAAGTGTCAAAAAAATTGTCAAATGCTACAATTGCAAGAAGCCAGGACATTTTATGAATAAGTGCCCGGAAAAGAAGCAGGTGAACGCGTTTAGTGCGGTGTTCCTTAGTGGACGGTTTGACGCTGGTGACTGGTAAGTCGATTCAGGCGCAAGTGGGCACCTGACATCACGCGAAAACTGGCTAAAAAATAAAGTAAATCAAACAAATCCACGAGAAATTACGGTAGCAAACAAAACAAAATTACCGATAAAGTGTTCAGGTGAAGTTAGTATTACAACAGTAGTTGACAATGAAAAGCATGATGTTGTTATTCATGATGTTTTATATGTGCCTGAAATTACTACAAACTTACTTTCAGTCAGTCAGCTGATTAAGAATGGCAACAGCGTCATTTTTGAATCTAACAGATGCAACATCTGTAACAAAAACAACGAGTTAGTGGCAGTTGCAGATTTAGTCGACAACGTTTACAGACTACGATTCGAGGAACCACAAAAGTGTTTGTTAGCAGCATCAGTAGTGACAGATGAAGTGTGGCATCGGAGATTTGGTCATTTAAACTACAGAGATCTGAAGTCAATGCAAATTGGAGCTGTGGATGGACTGACTTGCAAAGGTAAATCTAGTTATAATGAAGTATGCGTTGTATGCTGTGAGGGCAAACAGTCCCGATTACCATTCAAACATAAAGGTAACAGGGCAGCATCACCAGTAGAAGTAGTACATGCTGATTTATGTGGACCAATGGAAGAGAAATCCATAGGTGGGTCCAAATATTTCTTATTATTCGAAGATGATTATAGTCGAATGACATTTGTCTATTTTTTAAAAACTAAAGATGAAACATTGGAGCATTTCATAGAATTTAAGAACCTTGTAGAAAATCAGAGTAGTAGAAAAATAAAAATTCTTCGAACTGACAATGGTGGCGAATTTTGTAATGAACCGTTTGAAAAATTTCTAAAGAAGTATGGTATAATACATCAGAAAACAAACCCATACACGCCAGAACAGAATGGAATGCTGGAACGAATGAACAGAACCATAGTTGAGAAGGCAAGATGTTTATTATTGGATGCTAACCTAGAAAAGAAATTTTGGGCGGAGGCAGTGAATACGGCAGTGTATTTAAGAAATCGCAGTGTTGTTAGTGGATTAAAAAACAAAACCCCCTTTGAAATTTGGACAAATAAGAAGCCTGATGTCAGCAACATAAGGATATTTGGTAGCAATGTGATGGTACATGTACCAAAAGAAAAACGTAAAAAGTTTGACAAGAAATCTAAAAAGATGACATTAGTTGGCTTCGATGAAAATGTCAAAGGTTACAGGCTTTACGATTCTGTAAAACATGAAGTTGTAACCAGCAGAGATTTAGTCATCATTGAAAGCAAAAACAGACAAGTCAACATGGAGATATCAACTAATAACATTGAAGAAGATAAAGAGCCAGATTCAGTGGGGGATGATAAAAATGAAAGTGAAAATGAGTCGCTTGGTACGGATTCTCTCAATGATGTAAATGAATCTCATGACAGTGATTTTGTTCCGTCGACTGATGAAGAAATCCCACCAGAGGTGAAAAGATCGCAGCGAGAGAGAAAACCAAAAAAATTTGATGATTACGTCATGTGTGCCACTGAAGAAGCGGATTTAGAAAATATTCCTGCAACAGTGACAGAAGCTTTGTCAAGACCAGACAGAAAACGCTGGAGACAGGCAATGTTAGAAGAAATGGAATCATTTAGAGAAAACGAAGCATGGGATTTGGTGGACATTCCTGAAGGAGGAACAGTAGTGGAGTGCAAGTGGGTGTTCAAAATAGAACATGATAGTGATAATCAGGTGACATATAGAGCACGTCTAGTAGCAAAAGGTTTTTCTCAAAGAGCAGGTATCGACTTTGATGAAACTTTTGCGCCTGTAGTGAGACATTCAACCTTAAGACTGTTAATCGCACTCTCTGTAAAATTAGATCTTAGAATAACGCATTTAGACGTAAAAACTGCTTTTTTGAACGGTCACTTAGAAGAAAACGTTCTAATGTGCCAGCCTGAAGGTTTTGTAAAAACAGGTAATGAGGACAAAGTTTGTAAATTAAAAAGAGCAATTTATGGGTTAAAACAATCCTCTAGGGCATGGAATAAGAGGGTCGACATGTTTTTATCACATTTAGGCTATAAAAATCAGCTCTTGAGCCATGTTTTTATATAAAAAGAGATAAAGACTTGTTAACTGTGATTGCATTGTATGTAGACGATTTTTTTATTTTTTCAAATGATGTTAGTAATACTGATTCTCTGAAAGAACAACTGAGCTCTGAATTTAAAATTAAAGACTTGGGCGAGGCAAAACAATGTTTAGGTGTAAAAATTGAAAGAGATATTGTTGGGGGCTTTATAACTTTAAACCAGGAAGATTATATAGATCAATTATTAAAAAAATTTAATATGGTTAATTGCAAAAGTGTAAATACGCCCATAGAGAATTTCGCTGTAGACAATGATGAGACAATTGTTCAAGAATTACCTTTTCAAAAACTAATTGGCAGTTTAATGTATCTGTCAGTGTTGACCAGGCCAGACATATCATATAGTGTTAGTTTCTTGAGCCAATTCAACAATTGTTATGGCAAATATCATTGGCAATGTGCAAAAAGGGTCTTAAGATATTTACAAGGCACTAAAACATACTCGTTGAAATTCACCAAGAGCGATGATAATTTAGTAGGTTACGTTGATGCCGATTGGGCCTCAAATAAAAAGGATAGGAAATCATGTACAGGGTTTGTATACAAACTATCTGGCTCAGCTGTTTCATGGGAGAGCAGCAAACAAAAAACTGTAGCCCTATCCAGCACTGAGGCTGAGTATATGGCATTAAGTGAAGCATCAAAGGAAGCTGTATACCTAATATTTAATGTACGAGTTAACTGAAAAATTGGATTGCGTCACTGTTTTCACTGATAATCAGAGTGCTCAAAAACTATCTGCAAATCCAGTTTTTCACAAACGCTCAAAGCATATAGATGTTAGGCATCATTTCATACGAGAAGTTATTTCGCAAAACTGTGTAAGCGTGAAGTATCTTCCAACAAATGAAATGGTAGCAGACATTTTGACAAAAGGCTTGCCTAACGTCAAACACGAGAAGTTTGTACAAAGCTTAGGATTAGTTAGCTAATTTTTTTATTTTTTGATAAGTGGGGGTGTTAGAAATGTTTATATCAAAAATTATAATACTAGCGCTATCTACCGACATCCACTGTATACTGTATATTATGTGCGCGGCTGTACATGAGTATTACAAATAAAGTCAGTCTGTACTGAAAACTCGAAGTGTATGATTCGCTTCAATAGTATCCACCATGTAAGCAAGTGCGGGCAGCTAAAAAGAGGTTTTATCCGGAAAATGTTAGCATAACCGAAGTTAAATGCGAAGTTCAAATGCAAGCTCTGCTAAATAGACAGTATTGTGTATTATAGTGGATTATCCATGATATTAGTGACTAATTTAAATATATTTAAATCTTGAAGTGCCTTAAGTCACTAAAAAACTAAAAACGTTGTCGGCTTGAAGTAGTTTATTAATAAAAGTCGCTACAATGACATGTTTCGGTCAAAATACCATTTTCAAATCTACAACAAAGAACGAAATTAAAGCTTAAATTAGTAGACCATTAACAAAATAAAGACAAACCTTGGTAAAAGTCTATTAAACGTGTTGCGAAAAGGAGGACATATTGTTTGCGCTGAGTGACGCTCAGCGGGCGGATTCTGTAAGGTCGACACGAATCGGATCGAGTCGATGACGACAGCCGATGCTTAACTCGATATCGAGCGATTTGCGATTCTCTAATGCGGTCGAGTTGCTGATTTAGGGACCCTAGTTTAACCGGAATTTAACCTTAAATTATTTTTGAAAGTTGAATTCATTAAATCAATAGTTTATATTGTAAGTATCATAATTAGTTTCTACTTTTGTGCTGTTATGCATTTTCTTGTTAACTATAATTAATAATACAATTTTAGCAACAATGCTGCCCATTTTTGATATACATTTACGCCGCCAAGCAGAAAATGAGACCTCGAGGCAGTTAAGAATCCACAGGCGGAATTTAAGATTCAACAGTGAACCATTTGCATTACCAGATCGTAGATTTATTGAATTATTTCGATTGGACAAAAATGTTACTCATAATCTAATAACGATTCAGGCCACATTTAAATGCACCTATACGTACCAGTGGTATCTCAATAGAAACAAAGGTTTTCACTGCTCTGCGTTTTTATGCCACTGGGTGTTATCAGAGGAGTGTTGGTGAAGATTATCATTTAGGACTAAGTCAGTCAACCACGCATAGGTATGTGTTTTGTTTTTCACCATTCACATATGTAGCAGTAATTCCAATGATTTGTTTGATTAACTTAAGAATGTTTTTAAGGTGCATACATGAAGTCACAACCGTAATTGAAGAACAATTAGCTGAAATACACATAAATTTTCCTAACAACAGGGTTGCAATTAATCGAAACAAGCAAGAATTTATGGCAAAGTATAATTTTCCAGGTATAATTGGAGCAATTGACTGCACCCATGTTGCCATATTAAAGCCTGTAAACGAGGAACATAACTTTATAAATAGGAAAGGGTACCATTCATTGAATGTTCAGGTTATTTGCGACAGTAATTTAAAAATTTTAAATGTGAAAGCTAATTTTGGAGGTGCTACGCATGATTCGTTTATATGGCGGCAGTCGGTAATTAGAGACTATTTAAATAATTTATACAATGATGGACATAGGGGATTTTGGCTAATAGGCGATTCTGGTTACCCCTTAGAACCACGGCTTATGACACCTTTTCTAAATGCTGAAGACGGTGAAGACGGGACACCTGAAGCTACATTTAATCATCAACATTGTTCTGCAAGAAACTGTGTTGAAAGATGTATTGGTCTTTTAAAAGCCCGCTTCAGGTGTGTTTTAAAAGAAAGGATTGCACGTTATTCTCCACAATTTGTAGGCACATTATTTAATACTTGTGCCGTGTTACATAATATATGTGTAGAAAATGGTGTACCTCGAGTAGGTGACCCAATATATCAAGATATTGCTAATATAAATATTATAAATGCGGGTGAACATCAACAACATAACTTTTTAAATATAGGACAGCAAGTACGAAGAAACATTATTAATAGATATTTTGTACAGCATTAAAATATGTAAAGAAAATAACCTATTATTATTATTGATAAGTTTATTTTTAATATTTTAAAACAAATTAGAGAAAACCTGTATAGGAAAATTATTATTATAACCATTTTGACAAATGATTTTGATTTCATTAGTAAAGTCCAAAAAACTCATTGGTATAGAAAAAGCTCTATGAAAAAAGCAGAGAAAGCAGACAATTTGTGTTGGTAGGAATGATTAGAATTAAAATTAAAAATTGCATCAGTGTTAGTAGGTTTACGAAAAATTTTGAATTTGAGGGGTGAATTGAGTCTATGTATATTTACATCTAAGTAATTGATGCTATGATCTTTTCTATTTCAAGGGTGAATTTTGTTAGCGCAGCGTCACCCTCCAAAACAATCAAAATATCATCAACATAACGGGCAAAAAATTTAATATTTTTTACAAGGGGGTGGTTACAGAGGAAGAACTTAGACTCAAGAGTGTTCATAAATATATCAGCAAGGAGTGGACTCAAGTTACAACCCATGGCCAGACCGTTCGGTTGGGAATAAAAATTATTGTTAAATTGGAAAAGAATCTGTTTTAACGTAATTCGAAAATGCATAGTATATCATCAGACAAGTGGGATTCTAAAAGTAGTTTATTGACTCAATCTAAACAATCTTGAATAGGTATGGAAGTAAACAGGTTCACAACATCTGAAGATATCAAGACGCAATTTTGGTTGATATGACAATGGTTTAATTTATTGACTAAGTCAGCGGAGTTTCTGACAGTATAATATTTAAGAGTTAAAGAGAGCAGTTCTCTGATAATAGAGTCCAATGTTGAAGCCACTTTATAAGCAGGTGAATTACAAAAACTGACTACCTGACGAATGGGGACATTAACTTTATGTATCTTAGGTAACCCGTAAAGGCAGGGTGTAAGTGGGTTCATACTTAAAAGATGTTTGTTTTTGATAAGTATTGTGTATGTTGTAATGACAAGATGGATTCAAACACTACATTGTTTTATTCAACTACTTACATTGTTTTAATCATTATAATAGTAACTACCACTGAAAAGTATAGGATATGTCCTCTACCCCCGAACTTCTAATAGTTTCCGCCATGAAGATTCTAGGCTAGGCTTGGTGCAAATATCGGAAAACAGTTCTTTTGAACGGTTCTTTGCGCCGAACAGATGAACACCTTGTTCTTGATCTCAACGAGAACAGTTCTCTGTACAAAACTGTTCAATATGAAAAGCATGAAAGCAGCTCACGAACGCAAAACCGAACTACCGAACCGAAGAGCTTTCGGACGTATTCGTTCAGATCAGAACATGGATGTGTTGGGGTGATCGGTGATGTGAACTGTTTGTAGTACCGATCATACCAACAAGAGATCGCTAGGTCCGGGTTTTGTAGTTTGTAGGTAGCATTCTTTTTGTGTTTATGATTTATAATACGAACAGGCTCCCTCTAGAAACAAATATTAACGTATATTTCAAATTTTTATTATCAAAATACTATGAGAATACAATGGCTAAGCGGACAATACCTAAACATAAACAATAAGAATAAAGAAAATTACAAATTTGAATTTACATTTAAAAAAGTTAAACAACTTACATTTTTGGTACTTAGCCTTGTTTGTCTTTCATTCAGTAGCATACCAGTTTTTGAAAAAATTCTTTCACTCGGCACACTGGTTGCTACTGAACAAATTTTTTCTCTGACTATTTTAAATAATAATGGATAATTGCGAGCATTATTTCTCCACCAAATTAAAAGATTGTCTCCGCGTGGTAAAAAAAAACTTCCTCGACATATCTATCGACTTCAATTATAGCCATCGTTTGATGTGTTCCTGTTGGTACAACACTTTTGTCGAAAGAGGACCATATTGACGGTATGCTTCTACCACCAAAAGTACTATTTTCTGGTATGTACCACCGATGCATTATAGTGAATATCGACATCCATACGAGATTTTTTCGGTCTTCTTTTCTAATAATTTCAGACAATTCGGGAATCAGCATTTTCTTTGTTTATGCAGCATTATTTTGATTTCGGAAGCCTAAATGCTTAAATCTAGGATCAAGAAAAGTGCATACACTGAGTGTGCCACTGGACTCTATATTTCCGAATCTTAGCGATATCTGTGCTGCCAACTCTTTTACTACGCTTTTAGTAACGTTAGAAAAATTACTCGTGTTACTAAAAGTGTAGCAAACATCAAAAAGACCTCGTACTAATGGTATGACTAGCGAAGCAGTGGTGTATTTTTCACCGCTTATCAGGCTCGTTACTGAGGCAAAAGGATTCAGAACTTCAACAAATTCAGCACAAATGTTCCACTCTTCCACTGTTAATGTAGGTAAATTCTTATCCACTAAGGCTATTGTTGAACGGAGAGCATCGTTAAGTTCAATAAAGCGTTCCAGCATAAAGAAAGTGGAATTCCATCTTGTAGAAGCATCTTGAACCACTTTTTTTATTGCAAGAATTTTCTGAATTTGTCAATCAATGATCAAATCATTAGAATTAAAACACTTAATTTATGCAACAATTGTCTAAGAGAAGGTCATTCCAGTAAAGATTGCAAATCAGGTTCTTGTAAAAAAATGTCATCAACGTCATAATTCTCTTCTTCACATTGAGAATAACACCAGTACCTCGGGAGCATCCTCTGAAGTACCTTCTGCATCGGCACTGTCACTTCATGCCACATCAAGCAGTGTAATGCAAATTTTATTATCTACAGCACTGGTCAACGTGTACGATAATCAGGGTAACGATTATAACTGTCGAGTCCTTTTAGATTCCGGTTCTGAATCACATTTTATAACCCATGATATGGATATGGACGAGAAAATTCCGATAAATTCTTTCATATCAGGAAGTCAACAAGCACCTGTATCAATTAAGTATAAGGCATCAGTCAATATTTCATCCAATTCCAACTCGTTTAAAGCAAATGTATCTTGCCTAGTATTAAATTACTGAGTCCTTACCGGCTTTTATCATTCGATCCAAAGATTCTCAACATTCCTAAAAACATTAATTTAGCTGAACCAGAATTCTACAAATGTGCGAAATGTGCGAAAATCGATATGCTACTTGGCGTAGAGATTTTTTGGCAACTATTATCTGTGGGACAAATCAAACTGGGGAAGCAGAATCCAATTCTTCAAAAAACTCAATTGGACTAGATTGTCTCAGGAAGTATCCCATTTCTTCCGAGATTAAATTTTTCTAATACATTGTGCAGTTTCACTCACCTTGAGGAACAAATCAAAAAATTTTGGGACATTGAGAATTTTAATACATCTCCAGTTAGTAAAGAAGATCAATTTTGTGAGAATTTCTTCAGAACTACAACTCAAGGAAACAGCGATGGTAGATTTATTGTTAAATTAGCATTAACCAAGAATCCTTGTGAACTTGGTGAATCCAAGCAGACGGCTATCAGGCGATTAACTAGCATGGAACGGAAGTGAGAAAACAATCTAGAATTAAATATTGAATATAAAAAATTCATGAAACAATATGAAGAGCTAGGGCACATGTCAAAAATCCTTTCCCTAGATTCGTTCGATGATATTCATTTTTATTTACCTCATCATACGGTAGTCAAAGACATGAGCATCACAACCAAGGTCAGAGTTGTTTTTAATGAATCCTGAAAATCATCTTCAGAGATTTCTCTCAATGACATTCAAGCAGTAGGTCCAGCATTGCAGCAAGATCTGGTATCCATTATAATCCGTTTCCGCATGCATCAATATGTTATCTCATCTGACATTACCAAAATGTACCCTCAAATTCTTGTTCACGATTCACATCGCAATTTGCAAAGAATTGTATGATGCAAGAGTACCAACGAACCTGTTCAAAGTTTCACATTAAACACGGTCACATATGCAATGATTCAAGAACTGACTGAAGTTAGTCAATGGCATCATGTACGTTCTAATTAAAATCCAGCGGATTTAGTTTCTCGTGAAGTAATGCCCGCTGCTTTAGAACATTTAGATATTTGGTGGTCGGGAGCTTCTTGGCTTCAACAAACAGAATTATCGTGGGCCATCTCAAGAAAATCTTTACAGCGAAACTGCTGATCTAACAGAAATTCGCACAATCCCTATGACTCGCTCAATAATCAATGTGTTAGATATTCTAGAACGATATTCATCACTTAATAAATTAAAGCGTGTAATTGCTTACGTACTCTGATTTATTAATAACTGCAAATCTATGAAATCAAAGCGCAAATGTAATAATTTGTCAGTGGAAGAATTAAATATCGCGCTAAACACAATTATAAAACTTTCACAATTGCATTGTTTTACTAAAGATTATGTAAATGCAAAAAAAATAATTGTGTCGGAAACAGATGTAAACTACCATCCTTACATCCGTTCTTGGATGAAGAAGGTATAATTCGGGTAGGTGGAAGATTAAAGGTTTCTTCATATCCCTACCAGAAAAAAACATCCAGCAATATTGCCGGCAAGTCACGTAGTCACAAATTTAATTGCTGGAAATGAGCACATACGATTATTTCACTATGGGCCTCAAGCACTTTTAGCCTCCTTAAGAGATCATTATTGGCATTATCACCCGAAGTTGCGTCATTTGCTTTAAGACGAACCCAGTACCTGACATCCAAGTTATGGGTAACTTACCTAGCGCTAGACTAATTCCAAGTAGGCCTTTTCTAAAATGCGGAACTGACTATGCGGGTCCATTTTTCATAAAAAATCGCAAAGGTCGAGGAGCAAAATTAATTAAATCTTATATATGTATTTTTTATTTGCTTTGTAACCAAAGCAGTTCACCTAGAGTTGAAGTGACCCCGAACTGAAAATGATTTTGAAGTGGTCTTCTTTTTTACTGACACGGTAATTTTGGTTTGTCTTGTTTTGTTATGTTGAATAGTCTCTTTATAATAAATGTTAGAGTTAATTGGTTCTTAGTTGTCTTGGTTAAAGCACGTTTAATTACCAAAACTTTAATCACCACTTCCTAGACTTCCAAGGAGACCGGAAATTTGATTTTCTTAGAAAATCTTGATGATTACCAAAACATTAATCATCCCTTTGTAGATTTCTAGAAATTAATAGTATATTATTGTACAAGTTTCACAAGAAGGTCTCTTGTGATACGTGTATAATATACTGTGGCGGCAATTTCAAAGGAACGAGAGAGCGACTCACCTTCCCGGAATAACAGGAACTTGGCCGACACCGGATATTTCTTGGAGCCCACCGGGTGACAAAGAGGTTCGATGAGATTCCGGGGGTAGGAGTCAGTCAGTTCCCGTTACCGTCACGAATCGTTTCAAGTCTTTAGCCACGAGGCACTTGTATATAAATATTTGTAAATATTATTATAATAAAGATTAGCCAAATTGGTGACCCCGACGTGATCGAAAATGGCTCATAATAATAGCACATTCGATCAATTAGTCACCTGTGATATCGCGCGCGTAAGTGTGAAAATTCCGCCGTTTTGGGCCGCTAAACCGGAATTGTGGTTTGTGCAACTAGAAGCGCAGTTCGAACAAGCCAGAATAACTTCAGATGCCACGAAATATTGTTATGTAATCGGAGCCTTAGAACCTTCGCAGTTAGAAGAGATAGAAGACTTTCTCGTTAATCCGCTAGATGAAGACAAATACGCTAACATAAAAAAAGCACTAATCAAGCGTCTTTCCGTGTCAAGAGAACAACGCATACAACAACTCCTAGATCTTGAAGAAATTGGAGACCGAAAACCGTCACAATTCTTGCGTCATTTGAGAAGATTAGCTGGTAATACCGTGACAGATGATTTTCTCAATGCATTGTGGCTCCGACGCCTACCCGAAAATATGCGTGCTACCTTGGCCGCACAACCGGATGCTATACTGACCGAATTGACAGAGTCGGCGGATAAGATCCACGAAACGTTATCCGCTACAAATCAGTGTTCAGAAATCTCGAAACGAGAGGAAAATTTGCAATCCACGTTGCAAGAGATAATTCGCCGTTTGGACCACCTAGAATCGCATGGCCCACGAAGACGTTCGGCGGAACGACGAGAACCTCGGAACAACTACCGTTCGCCATCATACCGCCGAAGGCAAACTAGAGGGTCCGGTGCACGGACGGAAGTTAACAACGGTGAGTGTTGGTATCACCAGAGATTCGGCGACGCCGCGACACGATGCCGTTCCCCGTGTGACCGAGCTGCGGGAAACGCTTAGGCCGTAAGTTGAGTGCGGTGAGCAACAACGGCCCAACACTTCGCCGCCTTTTTGTTACCGATAAGAACTCAAAAATTTCGTTCCTAATAGACACGGGTGCAGACATTTGCGTATTTCCCCGTTCAAAAACGAGCAAAATTAGAAATAAAAGTGACTATAAACTGTACGCGGCAAAGAAGACAATCATTAATACATACGGAACTATAGTGCTAAATTTAAATCTAGGATTAAGACGTGAATTTTTGTGGCGTTTCGTAGTCGCAGATGTGGATAAACCGATAATTGGTGTGGACTTCCTATCACATTTCGGTCTGCTAGTAGACGTTCGCAACAACAAAGTGTTAGACAATACAACCTGCCTGGCAACGCGCGGTAAGGCGGTGAAGGCGAAAATAAACTCGATTAAAACGGTTAAAGGGAAATCAGAGTACGACAAACTCTTACGCGACTTCCCCGAGCTTACGCGGCCACCAGGTATTGGTAGTGCGGTAAGACATAACGTAGTGCATCACATCAACACTACACCAGGTCCTCCATTGTTCTGCAGACCAAGAAGGCTCGCACCAGACCGGTTACGAATAGCGAAGGACGAATTTAAGATGATGTTGCGAGAGGGCATCGTGAGACCATCTATAAGCTCGTGGGCCTCAGCGCTACACCTGGTGCCCAAGAAAAATAACGAGATGCGACCATGTGGAGATTACCGCGCTCTGAATAGCAGGACGATTCCAGACAGATACCCGATTCCACACATCGAAGATTTCGCTCACATGCTAGCCGGTAAAGAAATTTTTACCACCATCGATCTAGTGCGAGCCTACAATCAAATACCGTTCGCAGCGGAAGACGTGGAGAAGACCGCTATTGCAACACCCTTCGGCCTGTACGAGTTCCCACGCATGCCGTTTGGGTTAAGAAATGCAGCGCAAACCTTTCAACGATTCATTGACGAAGCACTGAGAGATTTAGAATTTTGCTATGCATATTTAGATGACATATTAGTGGCATCGAGTAACGCTGACGAACATAAACAGCATATACACCAGCTGTTTCGGCGTTTAAAGCAATACGGCATAGTAATTAATTCCGATAAGTGTGTGTTCGGACAAAGTGAAGTGCGTTTTCTAGGATACCTGGTGGACAGAAACGGGACGAAGCCGCTACCCGACCGCGTGGACGCAATTTTACAGTTTCCGCAACCTAAGACCGTGAAATAACTCCGTCGCTTCTTAGGAATGATTAACTTTTACCGCCGTTTCATTCCGGGTGCCGCGAGTCTGCAGCACCCACTCAATGCGTTATTGTGCGGGCAGAAAAAAGGGAACGCACTGGTGAATTGTACACGAGAAGCTAACGAAGCATTCATCGCCGTAAAGAACGGACTTGCTAACGCGACGCTGCTGGCACATCCGATACACGGCGCACAACTATCGATAATGGTCGACGCATCTGATTACGCGATGGGAGGAATTTTACAACAACGGAACGGAAACACGTGGCAACCGCTGGCATATTTTACGAAGGCTTTAAACGAAGCCCAAAAGAAATATAGTGCGTATGATCGCGAGCTGCTGGGTGTATATTCCGCTATCAAACGATTTCGTCACGCAATCGAAGGGAGATCGGTTACAATATACACTGATCATAAACCGCTAACTTTCGCTTTTCAACAGAAAACGGACAAATGTAACCCCCGGCAATTCAGATACCTGGATTTTATCGGTCAGTTTACAACCGACATTCGTCATGTTAAGGGACATGACAACGACGCGGCGGATGCTCTTTCTCGCATCGAAGGAAAATCAAGCGCTGTTGACAGTGCAACCTTAGCAGCAGCTCAAGAAAGACAAGTTTTCGATAGCCTCCATTGTTTGTCGCACCCGGGTGTACGAGCATCGCAGAAGATGGTGACTCAACGATATGTTTGGCCGAAAATCAACGTGGACTGTCGTAGATGGGCGCGCGCGTGTATACAGTGTCAACGCGCCAAAATTTCACGCCACGTCGCAGCACCGATCGGCACATTCGCGAACGACATGGGCCGCTTCGAGCACGTCCACATTGATATCGTAGGACCACTCCCAGCGTCAAGAGGCTACCGCTACTGTCTAAAATGCGTGGACCGTTTCACCCGGTGGCCTGAAGTAATCCCGCTGGCAGATATCGAGGCTACAACGGTGGCGCGAGCTTTGGTAGAAAATTGGATAGCCAGATTCGGTGTACCTCTCCGAGTGACGACAGACCAAGGTCGTCAGTTTGAATCACGGTTATTCAATGAAATAACCCAATTAACAGGCGCGACTCATATCCGAACAACAGCGTATCACCCCGAAGCCAACGGTATGGTGGAAAGGTTTCATCGCCAGCTCAAGTCGGCTATCAAATGCCACGAAACGGAGAAATGGGTCGACGTGCTTCCGATCGTTCTTTTAGGCATAAGAGCAGCCTACAAGGAAGATTTGCAGACGTCTGTGAGCGAATTGGTGTACGGATCAACATTACGCCTCCCCGGCGAGTTCTTCGTTTCGCAGTCTACGTCCTTAACTACGACCGACTATGTGCGACAGTTACGAGACCGCATTCGCACGTTGAGGCCAACACCAGGGACACGCCACGATAAGAATAAAATCTTCGTTTTCAAAGATCTACGTACAGCGTCGCATGTTTTTATCAGACACGATGCGGTGCGGCAACCATTACAACCGGCGTATGATGGACCGTACCTAGTACTCGAACGACACGAGAGGTACTTCAAAATTAAAATTAAAGAGAAAGAAACGCGGGTCTCTATCGAACGGCTGAAGCCAGCGTACATCGAACCTGGCAACCAAAGCCTCAACATGAATAGCCCAGAAACAAGTAGACCGTGCCGGACGAACGACGCCGAGGACGTTCAAGACGAAGAGCACACGAATGGACATACAACTCGATCCGGCCGCCGTGTCAGATTTGCAAATTATTATCAAGCTGGATTTTAAAATCGGACGTTTTCACTGGCAAGGGGGTAATGTGGCGGCAATTTCCAAGGAACGAGAGAGCGACTCATCTTCCCGGAATAACAGGAACTTGGCCGACACCGGATATTTCTTGGAGCCCACCGGGTGACAAAGAGGTTCGATGAGATTCCGGGGGTAGGAGTCAGTCAGTTCCCGTTACCGTCACGAATCGTTTCAAGTCTTTAGCCACGAGGCACTTGTATATAAATATTTGTAAATATTATTATAATAAAGATTAGCCAAAATACTATTTTTTGTACTTTGCGTCATTTACTGAACAAAAATTTGAAAAATATTTTTAAAAATTTGATCTGTTTAATAAATACGTACAGGCGAAATTTTAATTGTAATGCCTAACAACACTGGCAACCTTTTGTTTTAAACAAAAATGAATTTGACAAATTTTTCTTGTCCAGCTTTTGTTTTAAGTATTCTGTTTATGTTTCTGTTAAATATCACGCTGCACGACAAGTCGGATTGGTTTCAATAAAATTGGTCAGATCCAAAAATTTATAGCTTCTTTCGTAAAACTCCCTAATCCCGAACAATTTATATTAAATAAAATAAAAGTTTGTTAGGTTAAAATCTCATTTGATATTTCATGATTGAACGATATGCCACTCTCAGGACTAAAATTTCACCAAAAACCATAACGTACTATTGCGCCCTTAAAATTTCGCACGAGTTTTTGTCAAGTAACCTGTTTTTATCGAAATTTTATTTTTGTCAACCAGGCTTTCTCTTTAAATTTGACACTAATGACAACATTGAAAAGTTATTGAGTTCTCAGATTGTTGGTTATATTTTAACTGCAGCGGAAAAGTAATAGCGTTTTCCACTGGTCGCACTTTCTTGTACTCAGTGCGCACTGAGTGTATCTCCATCTCGGTTCAGCTTTATGTAATAAAACGAGATAGAGATACACTCAGTGCATACTGGTGCAGCCAGCGAAAAATGCTAAACGATAACTATTAGAACTGAAGTAATAGAATTTAACAGAAACGTAAAATAAACATAAGCAATATCTTTTTCTATTTCAGAAAGCATGAGATTTGGCATTTTAAACATTTCAGTTTTATGATTTGGAAGCTGCCATTCAAAATGATTGAATATTTTTGACAAGTTACTAAAAACCGTATTTACAACGAAAAACTGAATCGTGCGAAATTTTAAGGCCGCAATAGTACATCTTTGTGAAATTGTTTTTGGTGTCAAAGCTTGTTGTTAACGCAAATTAGAAAAAGTAATTAATGTTACAATCGTAGAGAAATGTAAATTTTCCGTATTACGTTTATGCTTATACTTTACATTACATTAAATTAAAAATAAAAAATTTACAGAAAGATAATTTTGGAAAATTTTAAACGTTCGTATAATATAGCATTAGAAGAAAGTGTGTAAAGTTTGTTTTGATTTAATAACAATTTTTAGGCAACGCAAGGATGTTTATTGAATAGACACTTCTGACGAAGCCAAGGCTTTGTTATTTTTAAAGTTATTACTTATTAATAATTGTAAAATTCTCTTATTTAACGTTTATTATTATTATTATCAGTGATTTGAGCACTGACACGTTTCTCAGTGCATTACGCAGATTTCTCTCTAGACGAGGAGAATGTATAGATATTTACTCTGATAATGCGACTAATTTCATCGGAGCAAACCATGAATTACAGAAAATTTATCAGTTTCTGGCAGATAAATCGAGTGCAATAATGATGTTCGGTTCGCTCTCACAATTTTGTTGGTTTCTACGTAACGTAGAAACACGTACAATACATAGAATGCATTTGCCCTGCATTCCTCAACCCTAATATATGATTAGATGTTTTTTCACTCGTCACTTTCGCGGAAGGTATCTTTACCTAAGTTCCACGATTACATTAACAAGCGACCGTCAACATAATCACGGTCCTTCCTCTCCGATAGACATCCGAACTTTCTCGAAATTCCCGAATGCCACACAAGCAACCACTTCACCCTAATTTTTTATTTTATTAATTTTCTATGAACCACTTCGTATTATTTCCACTTATTTCCTATTCCTTCCCCTCTTTGGCACCGTATATATTCTGTAACGCCTTTCAACTTAATACCTTTTTCATACAATAGTTCGTAGACGTTACACAACATACGAATTGTACATCATTCAGACACTGTGTCTTTGTTCGTAATTTTTATAATCAAACAAATTTATTATATTCGTGTTTTTAAAATAGTATTAATTATATTAATTAAATTGTGCTAAGTGACTTGTGTTCTATTATTCCAACATTATCCTGGTAACGGAATCGAAGAAAAATCACATAAATCCAGCAAAATACAGTCCACACCCACCGTTACGCAACATTGGTCCTTCGAGCCGGATATTCGAAGAATACATAGCAGCGATTCATCGAGTCTGAACATCATCATTTGGAACATCAAGTCGAGAAACACGGCATCATACTTCAGGAATCAAGTTAAGGAGCCATCGCAGCTGTAGCAGGACAACAAACGTCAGGTGAGTCCCCAGTTTTGCAATTCCTTTAAACACATATTCCTACATCTTTGCAACTTCATCATTTAAACTACAAAATGACAAGTAACGAAACAGCAATACAATCACAAATAAGTGCTCTCAAGAAACAACGAAGACTACTGAAAACTCAGCTAACGAAGTTTGAAAATTCTATTAAATCACAAGCTCCTAATATAAGTAATATAAATGTGCGCCTCCCGAGAATAAAATCTGCATTAGATGAATTCTTGAAAATTCAATTCGATTTAGAAATACTTGAGAATGTAGATTTTCAGGACGACGAATGCGATGAATTCGAAGATCATTATTACAGAATTATAACTCGTGTCAACGAAATTCTTGCTAGTAACACCGATAATACTACAAATCTATCTACAAATAACTTCGAAAACACAGCGAATCACAACCTAAATAATCATGTTCGTCTACCGAAAATTGATTTACCAATTTTCTGTGGTGATTATCAAGATTGGTACTCCTTTCACGATACCTTTCATTCGCTGATTCACAGAAATCCAGATTTATCGAATATTCAAAAGTTTCATTATTTAAAGGCATCACTTAAGGGAGAAGCTGCTGAAGTTTTACACTCGCTAGAAATTTCTTCAATTAATTACGCCGAAGCATGGTCTCTATTAACTGAAAGATACGATCATAAACGGTTAATAATTCAAACACATATAAAAGCGATTGACAATCTACCGTGCGCCTTGAAGGAAAACGCAGGTATCTTACGCAAAATTTTGGATGGTAGTCTTAAACATGTTAGAGCTTTAAAAGCTCTCGAGCGCCCAGTAGAATATTGGGATGATTTATTAGTTCATTTAATTACCAAAAAGCTTGATCCGATAACAAATAAGGAGTGGGAACAGAAATTAACACGATCTGATATTCCTACATATAAAGATATCACAGATTTCCTCATGCAAAGATGCCACACTTTAGAAGCCGTATTAAAAACTAATTCAGCTTTACCTGGGGAAATTGTAAAACGAAAGAATACATCATCACATGTTACAACGGGACCAGCAGCATGTCCAATTTGCAACAAAAACAATCACTTAATTTATCAATGTAAGGAATTTCTAGATCTACCAATCAAACAACGATTACAAAGGGCTAAATCAAAAAACCTTTGTGTCAATTGTTTACGAGGCAATCATCAGGTAGACAAATGCAATTCTAGCGCATGCAGGACTTGTAACAAAAGGCACAACACGCTGTTACATTTTGAAGAGGAATCAAAACCTTCAACATCGTCAAATACGTTTGTTACGCACTCATCAGCAACTAATCAAATTTCTCAAACATTCTTATCAACTGCGATAATTAATGTATTCGATAAAAATCATAAAATTCAAAGATGCCGGGCTCTTCTAGATTCCGGATCTCAGTCTAATTTCATTACTAAAGCTCTTGCGGAAGAATTAGGCTTAAAGCAAAACAATATTCATCTGCCAGTAATAGGCATAAACAACTCATTTGCTAAAGTAAACAAAATGCTTTGCATAAAATTATCATCGCGATATAACGCATTTCAAACCAATTTAGACTGTCTGGTAATTGAAAACATTTGTCAAAATTTGCCACAGTTCTCTATTCACAAATCATCTATTGCCATTCCAGACAATATAAAGTTAGCAGATCCCGAATTCCATATTTCAAGCAAAATAGATATGTTAATCGGGTCAGATTTATTCTGGAAATTACTATGCATTGGGCAAATCAAAACATCGCCAAAACAACCGTATCTACAGAAAACACTTCTTGGATGGATCGTCGCTGGCAGATATTCAGTCAACAATCTAGCTTCGCAGAAAACGTTGTGCAATGTATCAATTCAAGTACTTCAGACCCAACTAACAAAATTTTGGGAACTGGAAGAATGTCTGCAAACAAAGCCTTTAACTGCCCAGGAACGGCTATGTGAACAAATATTCGCTAACACGTACTCCAGAAATCAACAAGGTCGTTTCATAGTACACTTACCATTAAAAACGGGTACAGGTCAGTTAGGTAATTCAAGAAATGTTGCGTTGAAACGACTGTACACTTTGGAAAACAAACTTAATAGACAACCTCAATTAAGAGAAGAGTATAACAAATTTATGTCTGAATACATTACTCTAGGACACATGAAATTGGTTCCTGTGACCTCAGCGTCAGCAAATGAAAAAGGTTTTTATCTACCGCATCATGCCGTTTTCAAGGAGACTAGCACTACAACCAAACTAAGAGTGGTGTTTGATGGTTCCGCAAAAACGTCGAACGGTATCTCCCTCAACGATTTAATGTTAGTAGGTCCTACTCTTCAAGATGATCTGTTAACAATAATCACCAGATTTCGAAATTATCAATATGTTGTTACTGCTGACATTTCGAAAATGTATCGCCAGATTCTCGTACATGAATCCCAAACTCCATTACAAAGGATACTTTGGAGATTTAGTACCAATCAGCCAATACAAACATATGAGCTACAAACTGTCACGTATGGCACGGCCTCAGCCTCATATTTAGCCATCAAGTCGCTACAGCAATTGGCACACGATGAAGGTACGCACTATCAAATAGGAGCCTCTATAGCTCTGAGAGATTTTTACGTGGACGATTTACTGGGGCAAACACAGTTCACGAAGTGAAAACTATCGTTGATGAAGTTTGTAATTTGCTTTCTAAAGGAGGATTCGAGTTGAGGAAATGGTCTACAAATCATCCATCCTTACTGAAAGATATTCCAGAAACATCAAAGGAATCTGTGATAGTAAATCTCAACAAGGAACCCATCACCCATGCCCTAGGTCTACAGTGGAATTCTCAGACGGATACATTGCAATATGCAATTTCGTCGGCAACCAGCACAGGCAAAATAACTAAAAGAAGTATTTTGTCGAAAACTGCCCAAATCTTTGATCCTCTAGGACTTGTTGGTCCAGTCATAATCAGAGCAAAAATAATAATGCAAGAACTCTGGTTATTGAACATTGACTGGGATGAATCAGTACCGACACAAGTACATTCTGCTTGGGAGGAACACGAACGAGAATTTGTTCTTTTAAACGAATTACGCATACCACGGCAAGCAACAATTCCAAATTATTCATCGCCAATCGAAATCTGTGGATTTTGCGACGCCAGCGAACGCGCTTATGGCGCTTGCATCTATCTACGCACAATTAATAATCAGGGCTACATAGAGTCAAGATTATTATGTGCTAAATCCAGAGTCGCTCCTACGAAAAACATATCATTGCCCCGTTTGGAGCTTTGTGGAGCACTTTTACTAGCACGACTAGTTGATAAAATGTCCCGTGCACTGAGCACTTACGAGAAGAAATTTTATCTTTGGTCCGACTCAACTATAGTGTTGTCATGGATCAGATCTTCAGCTAGAAATTGGAAGACATTCGTTGCTAATAGAGTTGGAGAAATTCAAACACTAACAACATCAAACAATTGGAACCATGTCAATACTTCAGAAAATCCCGCAGATATTATATCAAGAGGTGCGCTTCCATCATTACTAATAAACAACAAATTATGGTGGAATGGTCCAGAATGGCTAAATCAGTCAAAAGAATTTTGGCCGGAACAGATTTCTTACCTACAAGATATAGAAGAAATTGAAGAATATCGCCCACCTACGATTGCATTAATTTCTACTAATCATCTGGTAGCAAATTTGATTGACAGATACTCAAATTTCCAGAAACTTTTACGAGTGTCAGCTTATTGCTATCGTTTTGGATGGAACTTACTTTGCAGAATAAGAGGCAATAAGGATGGTGTTTTAGTCGGTCCAATAAAATCATCAGAAATATCCTTTATCACCAAGATATTCATCAAAGAAGTTCAAGAATCTACCTTCAGCAAGGAATTATCAAATCTCAAACGCAATGCTGAAATCCCGTGTAATAGTAGTTTAAGATGTTTAAATCCATTTCTAGACGAAGATGACATTATTCGTGTAGGAGGTCGGCTACACAATTCTCAACTAACATACGATAAGAAGCATCCTATTGTTTTGCCATCGAATCATAATTTTTCTAAATTATTGGTCAGTTACGAGCATCGTAAACAATTACACGCTGGGCCACTTGCAACTCTCGCAGCTATACGTGCAAAATATTGGCCACTTTCTGCTAGGAGTTTAGTGCGAAATGTCATTCATAAATGTATACCATGTTATAAGGCACGTCCACGACAAGTACATCAGTTAATGGGTAATTTACCTCTTAATAGAGTTACTCCTGCACGAGCCTTTATTAATTCTGGAGTCGACTACTGCGGACCTTTTCAAGTGCGAGAAGGAACACTCCGACGAGCACAAACTACTAAAGCTTATGCTGCAATTTTCATATGTTTCGCAACCAAAGCAGTTCATATTGAACTCGTTAGCAATCTTTCAACAGAAGCTTTCATTAATGCACTTAAGAGATTCATGTCCCGTCGCGGGAAGGTTTCTAACTTATATTCTGACAATGGCACAAACTTTGTAGGAGCTAATCGTGAACTTAAGGTCCTGAATGAACTCTTTAAGGCAGAAAGCCAGCATAAAATAATTGACGCGCTGGCCGAAGACAATATAAATTGGAGCTTCATACCTCCAAGATCTCCGCATTTCGGAGGTTTATGGGAGGCAGCTGTAAAATCAGCTAAACATCACATTAAGCGTGTCCTTGGCAACACAGTACTCAATTTTGAGGAATTATACACGTTGCTTACGCAAATTGAAGCGATACTAAATTCTAGACCAATTACTCCTCTGTCCAATGATGCCTCAGATTTGTCCTTTCTATGTCCTGGTCATTTCCTAATTGGGGACTCTCTCACATCCACAGTAGAACCTGATTTAAGCCATGTAAAATTAAACCGCTTGTCACGTTGGCAGCATGTTGAATATATGAAGCAGCATTTCTGGAAGAGGTGGTCGAAAGAATATCTAAGCCAAATTCAAGAACGAACCAAATGGAGTCAAGGTAGTGTCCAGCTCATCCGAGAAGACGATGTTCCGCCATTCAAGTGGATCACAGGACGCATAGAAATGCTTCACCCAGGTCCAGATGGTGTAGCACGAGTAGCAACCCTACGAACGTCCAAGGATACCATAAAGAGGGCCGCCCATAGGTTATGCATTCTTCCAATCGAGGTCACGAGCCAGGAATAAAGTTCATTGAAAATCCTTTCAAGAGGGGCGCCATGTTCGGTTCGCTCTCACAATTTTGTTGGTTTCTACGTAACGTAGAAACACGTACAATACATAGAATGCATTTGCCCTGCATTCCTCAACCCTAATATATGATTAGATGTTTTTTCACTCGTCACTTTCGCGGAAGGTATCTTCACCTAAGTTCCACGATTACATTAACAAGCGACCGTCAACATAATCACGGTCCTTCCTCTCCGATAGACATCCGAACTTTCTCGAAATTCCCGAATGCCACACAAGCAACCACTTCACCCTAATTTTTTATTTTATTAATTTTCTATGAACCACTTCGTATTATTTCCACTTATTTCCTATTCCTTCCCCTCTTTGGCACCGTATATATTCTGTAACGCCTTTCAACTTAATACCTTTTTCATACAATAGTTCGTAGACGTTACACAACATACGAATTGTACATCATTCAGACACTGTGTCTTTGTTCGTAATTTTTATAATCAAACAAATTTATTATATTCGTGTTTTTAAAATAGTATTAATTATATTAATTAAATTGTGCTAAGTGAAGTGTGTTCTATTATTCCAACATTATCCTGGTAACGGAATCGAAGAAAAATCACATAAATCCAGCAAAATACAGTCCACACCCACCGTTACGCAACAAATGATTCATTAAGCGCCGAAGGCATTTCGTGGCATTTCATTCCACCGAAATCGCCTAATTTTGGCGGCCTGTGGGAAGCAAGAGTTAAAAGTTCCAAATTTCACTTGAAGAGGGTTTAATGTTAAATTAATAATTGAAGAATTTAACACTTGTAGTGCAAATAGAAGCCTGTCTTAACTCACGTCCTTTATCCCCGCTGTTAAGTGACCCTAATGACCTAATCTTCTCACTCCTCTGCGCACTTCTTGATCGGCGAAAAATTAACCGCAAGTCCGGATGTACAACTGCGACAAATTCCAGAGTCTCGACTAAATATTTTTCAAAAGATTCATCAGCTACAGCAACATTTTTGGGAACGATGGTCTAAGGAGTATGTCTCTGAATTACAATAGCGACATAAATGGAAAACCACCGCGTCGCAACAACTCCAACCCGGGACCATGGTTATCCTGAAGGAAAATAATAAACCACCCCTTCATTGGAGTTTAGGTCGGGTAGTGGAAGTGCATCCCGGTAAAGACGGTTCAGTGCGAGTTGCGTCCGTAAAAACTGCTACCGGAATTTACAAACGTGCAGTGTCTAAAGTTTGTACAGGGTGGCCCAACGATGCGTATTTCTTCTGTGAGGCTTATGGGAAAAAAATTAGGAAAAAAATCTATAAAGAATTTTATACTAGACAATTCGCGACATATTGTAAAATTATTTTGAACTACACAGAGCGATCAGAAAAATGTTGGTTCGTGGAACTTATTTTTTTTTTAATGGAACACCCTGTATATTTTTAGATATTTGGATGCGCCACAGTGAACTGATTACAGCGGTATAAAGGTATATTGATTTTATTGAATAACTTTCATAAAATTTTTTTTTTTCTTGAAGAATTTTGCAAAAATTCAGTCAGTTTGAATATGAATTTCTGATTACTGAAGTAACACAGACGAACGAAAATCTAACACGATATTTTTAGGACTTTGGCCTTTATGAAAATGTGAACAAAATTAAGATACTTTTTGCTTTATACCGAGCGATCGATACTTACGAAACATTTGGTTTCTCATTTTTTTTTAATGGAACGGCCTATTTTTTATTTCAGAAATGGATAGCACTTAAATGTAGCTCTCTGCTGATATAAGGTTATATACCTTTATTTTTAATAATTTCGTCACTAGAAATTTTATTTTTATAAGTATTTCACTGGTCGGCGTTTTAAACTATACACCCAGTATTGGTACTTTTCTACCTAAATTAAATCATTCGAAGTCATTTTTCGATCATTTGATTCTACTTTCAAAGATCTCTAATTTGAATACCTCCGCGATAGAATTTATTTTACCAAAAATAATTTAAAAACAGGCCATTGAAATACTTGTAAAAAGAAATTCTTTTGTGACGAGATTATTAAAAATAAAGATATATAACCTTATATCGGCAGAAAGCTACATTTAAGTGCTATCCATTTCTGAAATAAAAAGTAAACCGTTCCATAAAAAAAAATAAGATACCGAATGTTTCATAAGTATCGATCGCTCGGTATAATGCAAAAGGATATCTTAATTTTGTTCACATTTTCATAAAGGCCACAGTCCCAAAAATATCGTGTCAGATTTTTGTTCGTCTGTGTTATCTCATTAATCAGAAATTCATATTCAAACTGACTGAATTTTTGAAGAATTCTTCAAGAACAAAATTTATTTTACTAAAGTAGTTCAATGAAATCAATATATCTTTATACCGTTGTAATCTGTTCATTGCGGCGCATCCAAATATCTAAAAATATACAGGCTTTTCCATTAAAAAAAAAATTACTCTGTATACTTCAAAATAATTTTACAATATGCCGCGTATTGTCTAGTATAAAATTCTTTATCGATTTTTTTCCAAATTTTTTTCCTATAGGCCTCACAGAAGAAATACGCATCGTTGGGCCAGCCTGTACATTACTCATAGACTAATAATATAATAATTAAGAGCCGCGTTAAAAATAATTCATTTGAAAGGGACCTTTCAAGGCGGGCGGCATGTACAGACTTCAGTTAATAAGATGTTAGATGTAAGATATTTAATGTAATATTCATTTTTACTTCATGCAAACAAATATTAAAATCCGAACTTCTTCGAACTTCTGGGTCGCACGAAGCACTTACGAAAGCAAGTCTTTGCAGTTCGGCGTAACCGATAATGTTCGAGGAAGCCGGGATAGAACGCCGTCATCACCGTACCCACTATAAAGGTTCGGTTTAAAAGGGCAATTCTAATATTTTTAAAATACATTCGGTCATCATATTCATTCGAGTCAACAACAGTTCTCGAAACGGCGACACGCCGCAATTTTCCTTATTGTGCAACAGCACACATTTCTTTATTATTCTTCACTTATTTAGTGTTTTAGTGTGTGTGGTAAATCTTCTCAGTATGATGCAAGTCTTCGAAATGCCGCCCTTTATGTTTTTGTTAATAACCTTCGATTGCATTTTAAAGAAAAAACTGCACAAAATTTACGAATATTATTTTTATTTAGGAAAATAAACAAATAGAATAGTTACAATTACCTACTACAATTTTACCCTTCTAACTTTAATTTTAGCAAATTCGTCAATTAGGAATGTGTAGTCTAGAGTGGCAGCCAGTGTAGATTCAATAGAAATTAATGACAGATTTCTAAGTTTTGTTTGGCTTATTGAACTTCTTAAGTAATGTTTTATTAATTTTAATTTCGAGAAACTTCTTTCTCCACTAGCTACAGAGACAGGAAGTGTTAATAAAATTCTCAGATCTACAGCAGTATTCGGATACAAAGTAATTAAGTTATTTTGGGACAAATAATTTAAAACATCGAAAGGGTAGCATGCGAGACACATCACGTAATTCTTCTTGAAGATCACTTGCATTTATGTCTGATTCATTTTCGACCGAAAGTATTGACTGGAGACCGTTACAATAATTTTCTAACGTTTTATCATCTGTACCTTTGAGTTTGAAAATGTCATATAAAAACTGAAAATTTTTGCTATGTGTTTCTAGAATTGTGAATCGTTCATTCAGAGAATTAAGAGTAATGTCAAGCATGTAATAGAAAAAGTTTATTTTAAATTTATTTTCCTCTGTTAAGGGTTCATCAATAGCTTCATAGTCAAACTGACGGTTTTTTCTTCTGGCTCTAACTTCAGTTTCGGCAGGAAATTCTGTAGTGCATTCAAGATTCTGTGCAATCTCATTAGCAGCAATTTTCATTTGTTCATAACCAGATTGTCTGTAACTTTTCACCTTTTGTATGGTGTCTGATAACATTCTTACGCAATCTTGACAAATTTATAGTTACATATTGCAATAGTTTCGAGACTGAATTTATTTCAAATAAAATATCGTACCAAAGAATTACATCGCATAGAAACTTGTAATTTTTAATATATCTTGCTAACCCTTTTGCTTTAACTTTAATTTCTGCATCTATGTTGACGTTTTCTATCACATGAAATAATGCGTCATAGATTTCGCAAAGTTGAAATCGTAAAGGTCTTAACGCGTCTACTCTACTTGACCACCTAGTAGCACTCAATGGTTTTAGAGTTAATTGTGAAACATATTTTTTTAACACTTCCCAACGCTTTGTAGAACCAGAAAAAAAAGTGTAAAGTTCTTGTACAACAGAAAAAAAAGTTATTGTTTCTGTAGAAGATGCTGCATCATTCACAACTAGGTTTAAAGAATGGCATGCGCAGGGCACATAAAACGCCCTTGGATATTTTTCAAGTATTCTATTTTGTACACCCTTTCTTATTCCTTTCATATTAGCTCCGTTGTCGTAGCCTTGCCCTCTAAGCCACTTTAAGTCAAAACCTAACTTACCCAAATGTGTTAGAATAAGTTCTGTCAAACCCTTTCCGGTTGAGTCACTAGCTTCAAAAAAGCCAATAAAGAATTCTTCAATTTCATATTTATTTTGAGTGGAATTAAAAGCGACAACTCTTATTGTTAATGATAGCTGTTCAATATGACTTACGTCTGGGGTACAATCTGCGATTATCGAAAGATATTTAGCAATTTTTGTTACATCGACAATTTTGTTTAAAATTGTATTTCCCATCAAATTTATCAATTCATCTTGTATATTCTTGCTTAGATAAGTCACAGACCATTTATCAGACTCGCGTTGAACTCTCCTGATATGTTCTTCCGTAATTGGATCAAATTCGGAAAGCAATTCTACCAATTTTAGGAAGTTTCCGTTATTAGCCTGAAACAAATGTTCAGTTGTTCCACGAAAAGCTAAACATTGTGAGGCCAATAGTTTAATTATTGAAATAATTTTTTTTAGAACTCCTCTCCAATGCTGAATTTCCATATCCATAATTCGTTGATATTCAGCGTCAATAGTTTTTTCCTGCTTTAATCGAATGTCCAATTCTTTCCATGTTCTAAAAGCATTTCTATGATTTACAGACTTTTCGTGCATTGTGAGAGCTCTTATAAGATTTCCCCAGTCAGAATAGCCTTTTTTGGGCCAGTCGCTAATACTAGACGAATTATTATCAAATAATATACAACAAAAGCAAAAAACGGCATCATTTGTAACAGAGTAAATCAACCAACTTCTCTCAACGACTTCACCATTGCTCAACACGTTTAAATAATGCGAGGGCGAAAATCTGCGCCTTCCTTTATTAATAGGAAACTCGAATTCTTTAATTTGATGTGGACCCCTCTCAACCAATATTTGACGAGTTTCGGATGACATTCAGAAAGGATTCCATAATGCAGGATCAGAAGGAATCAGCTGCTACCCGGCTGTTGATGAATTTCTGATGGTGTTATTTCTTGGTTTCTTTCCACAACTTCTGGAATTGATTGGAGCGGCACTGAGTTTTTATTTTCCAAATCCAGAGTGGTTACTGTTGATGTGGATGCGGACGGTTCCTCTAAACAGGACTGTTGTACCAAGAATTCCTTCATAACATAGCTTAACTGTTTTTCTTGTTCTTCTTTCTTTAAACGCTTCTTTTTGTATTGACTTCCAGACATTTTTTTCCTTTTATGTTCCATACTCTAATAAAAATATTAAATAATCATACATTGCCAAACATTTTAAACGTGTGATGCACTCAGTCCATGCAAATCCTACCTTTTTAATTCGAAGCCGCAGAGCCACAACACAATCACTTTCAATGATAATAAGTAACTTGCTACTTCTGGAGACAAACTAACATTAAAGTCAAATATTGTGAATAATTTTAAGAACTATCAACACGTAACACGTGCAAATGTCTTTTGTGATAATTGCCGCCTCAGCTTTTATGAACGGCCGCGCGGTATACTACAAACAAAAATAATGGCTTAGCGCATTTTTCGACCAGCGCTCGCCAACAATGCACTTTTCCAGAATCCGATATCAAAGGGTACCGAAAGTTTAGGCAGAGGAACGTATTAAATCATAAATCGTATACATCAATATCAGAATAACATATAGAAAAGCGATGCTTAAAGATTTTTAATTACTGAAAATTTAAAATTCTATTTTGATATCCCTGCTTATGTCGCCCCCTTATGATGCCGCCTGATGCGGCCGCCTCTCTGTATCATAGCACGGCACGGCCCTGATCCCAAGTTATCCTTGGTCACCTCTACACCTACTTCTTTGGCCGCTTCCTGCCTCAGATCTTTCCATCTTTCACAGGTAAAGACCGGGGTGTCCTGGCCTCTGCAGTACCAGCAGTCGTCATTCTTCTGCTTTTTAATCGTCTTGAGGTAGGTGCCGAAGGCGCCGTGACCTGTCAAAGCTTGAGTGGTGAAGTGGTCTACCTCCTCCGTCCTCTGGTCCCACCACTTTCTCACGTCTCTGATGAACACCCTCGTCCATCCTTGGTAGAGGCTCCATTTCTGCTGCCATTTCTTCGACGTGTCCAGCCTGGCTTCCTTCTTTGCTTCTTTGTCAAGTCAATGGGTTTCTACTCTTTCTTGTACCTTTAGTTTTATTGGGGGCAATCTTGCAATGACTAATATAGCTTCAGTGGGGACAGTTCTATATGCCGAGGTCACGCGTATCGCCATTTTACGGTTTACCCTTTCCAACATGGCCTCGTAATGCCTATATTTCAGGGCTTGGTGCCACGTCGGGGCCGCATACAGTATAATTGACGTTACTACCGTGACGAGGACTCTTCTTTTCTCCGGTCTCGGGCCACCTACTCCCGGCATAAGTCTCGCTAGTGCCATAAAAGCTTTGTTTGCTTTTTCGCAGACTTTGGTCACATGCGCTGTTATCCTTGTTCCCCTGTCTATGTTTACCCCTAGGTACTTTATGTCTTTCTTGCTGCGGATTTCTTGCCTCCCTACTTCCAGCGTGAAAGTTTTCAGACTTCTCTTCCCTGTCAGGATTACCATGTCTGTCTTCTTGATCGCTAGGGACAACTCCCTTCTGTCCAGGAAGTTTTGGACCCTTTCAATCGCCAGGCGTGCTTTCTCTTCCAGCAAGCTAATAGTTTTTGCAGCTAACGGTGCTACGTCGTCGGCGTACGCTATCAGAGTTGTCCCGCTTTCTTTAGACGTCCTCAGAATGTCATCGTACATGATGTTTCACAGTGTTGGTCCTAGTACTGATCCCTGTGGGACCCCGCAAGTCAGACTCTTCCTGGCTCCATTGGGCAGGATTAGTATTCTATCTGCTAAGTATGACTGTACTATCCTCACCAGGTAGGTGGTGATGTTACATTTTTCCAGGGCTTCCACCAATTTGTCCCATGGTACGGAATTGAAGGCATTTTGGACGTCTAGCGTGATCAAGACGCAGTATTCCCTATGCTGGGAGGCTTTCTTCTGTATTTCGCTGGTAATGTCTATTACTTTACCGATGGCGTTTAGAATCGATTTACCTTCCCTAAATCCGAATTGGTTTTGATGTAAGATGTTCTTTTCTTCGCATTCTCTCGCTAACCTCCTTTATATGATAGTTTCTAGCATTTTCGCGGTAACATCCAGCAGGCATATTGGCCTGTAGGACCTGCTGTCTCCAGCTTCCTTGCTCTGTTTCTCGATCAAAACCAAGTTCGCCTTTTTCCATATCTGCGGGAAGTACCCCTTCATTATGCAGCTGTTCATCACATGTCTGAACACTTCAACATTTGCCGGCACGATGGCTTTGATTAGGTCTGGCGGTATGCTGTCCGGACCCGGCGATTTCTTTCTCTTTATTCTTTCCGCGGCCTTAGTTACCTCTTCGTTCGTTACTGCTTCTATTTCTGCCATTCTCTACTAGCTCTGCAGGCTAGTACCCGAGCTAAAAACGTAGCTCACCCGCAGCCCAATCAACATGTGGGCTGTTAACCACTGCCACTACGAGTCCAACCAATCGACCGAACGGGAGCAGACCAGCAAGCCGGTCCACCCGCGGGGCTCAACCGGTCCCCATAGTACCAGCCTACGTCAGTGGTGGGATGTTTCGGACCGAAACACTTCAGATGGGGCAGTTGCAAGCCCCGGCTCTAATCAGCCAACTCGAGTAGGTGGGGTCGTCATTCCAACCAGGTCACGTACGAACACCCAAGCCGAGGTCTGGGGCCCGCCCGATCCCAGTCTTCCGCCAGCAGCAGACCTCCCTGCCTTCATATACAGACTCCCGAACGCACGCGGCTTGCGGCTGGACGGCTTCGGATACAAATTAACCATTCGCCCGTCAGTTCATTCGACGCATGTTCTCGTCACCCTCACACTCGCAATCTTCTCCTTTCAAACACACATCGCGCAAATTCAGACACTTTTTCAAATCTCGCTCTTTCTAAACACACTTCACTTACATCCATATTTCCATCCTCATTCATTCGCACACCCCATCCATTCAAATCACGTATATCATCATACAATCTGCACTCACCTAACACATGCTTCCTATCCTCTCTCTCACCATACGCACAAAGTTCAGTCTTACTCAAACCCCGTTCATACAAGAAAGAATTCAAACTTCCATGCCGTCAGGAGAAAGCAAACATGCAACCCAGGGGCAAACCGCACATTCCTCCTCGCAAATGTAACATCACGTGACCCTCCCTTTCACACTCTCATTCCATCTTTCTTGCCACCTTTCACTCAATCTTTCACGCGGGCACCCTTTTACAACATGTCCCCAAACTTCCTCGTTCACACCCCTCACACACACCATTCTCTCGGAGAAGTAACTCTCCCACAGATGCACTGCCATACATCCCACCGCACGGAGCCTCTCCAACACGCTCATCCATGAGAGGTTGTCGAAGGCGCCCTTGAAATCCACAAATACACCCAGGAGATACTTGTTGTCACATTCATTCACAATCCTTCACCTCTCTCCACGCATCCTCAGTCGGCCTGCCCCTCCGGAAACTAAACTGCCTGTCAGATATACCGTCACCCAACATCTTCTCTAACCAATTCACCATCATTCGCTCCAGGACCTTCCCTAATACCGGTAATAAGCTTATCGGCCGGTAAGACCACGGGTTAGTCCTCACTTTCTCAGGCGACTTCAGTAAGATCACCATCCTGGCTCGTTTCCAAGCAACCGGAAACACACTCTCAACCAGACAACCATTGAACATAGCCCACATGTACTCGCCAATCGCTCTCCAAACACACTTAACCATCTCTGGTAGAATCCCATTCAGACCAGGCGATTTTCCAGATTTAACCCTCCTTACAGCATCATCCAGTTCATTCACGTCAAACTCTTCAATCGCTTCCTCATTTACAACCATAGTGCGTGTAATCACATCGTGCTCCATACCATCTCCAAAAAACTCACTCATCAACACCCTTGCACTTTCTCTTTCTCTTCTTCCGTCCACGGCAAATCTTATAAACTTCACCCCACGGGTTCTGATTTGCCCTCGTTCTCACAAAAATCCATCCAATTTTCATCCTTCGTACATTTAATCATCCGAGGGACGGACGTACATTTAATCATCCGTCCCTCCCTTGCAGCTGTTTCTCAACATCCGAACTCTCCTGCGTACCGCATGGAGATCTCGACCACCACCGTACCGCCCTCACAATCTTCCTTGCAGTCATTCTTCCCAAAATAACATCGTTCACTCTCCTGATCCACACCGTCATTCACTCTACCATACCATTGCTACCTTAATTTTTAAATTCATCAAAAGTACATTCATCCATCGCTATCTGCCTTAATTTCCTTTCGTACATCGCTCAGTCAATATTCCTCGTGTTCCATCTACTCTCCAAACACTCCTCTTGCAACTCTCTACCCACGCTCGAGATGATTATTATTATCATGTTGTGGTCAAATAATCCCCAGTCATCATGCACTCTCCATTCGGTCTCAAAACTATCCCACGCGGCATTCACCACACTGACATCTATATCGCTCTCACCTCTCGCATCACTAAACGTGTAACAATCACAGGCTTCATTCAGCACTGACATTCTACGAGCCATCAGGAGGTTCTCAAACACCCTTCCACGCTCAACTCTCTCACCCTTACTGAACCACAAGGGGGAAACTGCACTCGCATCCATGCCTATCAAGAGGGGCTTTCCTCTCGCCATCTCTATTACCCGCTCCATGTACACCACGAAAGGCTCCAGCTCTTTTCCATACTGGCAGTACAGGGACACCACATACATCACACCAAACACCTCGAATTTCAACCAAACACATACACCACATTCATAAGCTAGATCACTCACGCACATGGCCTCGATACACTCGTTCCTAACAACCACAGTGGCCTTAACTTCCTCGGTCTGTCCAACAAAAACACGCATACACCCAGGCAAACCACACACACGTCCTCCCACTACATAAGGCTCCTGCAGCAAAGATACGCTAACCTTAAACTCATCCATCAACACATCCAAATCATGCATACACGCACTTGCTCGTCCACAATTAAACTGTATGATTCTTAGGTCCATTATTCAAATTGCACTCTTCTCCTCCACGAATCGACCACTCGCACGTATTCCTTGCACTCCACACTCATTACGCGATGCCCCGACTCATAGCCTTTGAGGTGACATTTCCTACATTTAACATCATTCACGCATTCTTTCACCAAGTGATCATTCGCACCGCACCTCTTACACACCCTTTTTACCTTGCACTCTTTGAACAAATGCCCAAAACCATAACACCCCTTGCACCTACAACATCATCCAACTCTCTCACTCTAAATGAGTTCATTCCCACATAGACACGCCCTTCATTCAACATCTTGGTCGCCGCACTTGCTGGTACTTCCACCACAACGTTACCGATATCGTTGCCCTTCCTGCTCATCCGCCTCACCAGCCTTGTCCTCGCCTTGAACGTTGCCTCTCCCATTAGCTCGCTAACGTTCCTACCGTACATGTCCCTTACTAATTCACTCTCCTACATCGTGTTCGGCACATCATAAATTAGGATCCTGGGTTCCATTTTCCTGGCGTCCTCAACACTCAAACCAATCTCACCAAACCTCGAACACTCTTTAATCTTAGCAGCCTCATTCTCACTTACTGTTTCAATTGCTATTCCATTCTCTCTCATCTTTCGCACTCTTCTCACGCTTACTTTCAAATTGTGCCCTACCTCTTTCAACACTTTCTCCTTCACTTGCTCGCTGCTCAACTTTCCATCTTGACTCCTCACCACCACCACATGGCTCTTGGGTGCGCCCACCTTTACAGTTGTTGACATCACACGGGTTGTCTCAGGTTCACCAATGATTCCTTTCTTTGCAGCCGAACTGTACATCATTTGCTCATCTCTTCACACATCTCTTCCTCTCAGCTTTCTCCAATTCCTCCATTCGCCCTGTCAGTCTCTCCTCACGCAACAACAACCTAACCAAACATTCCTCGTATTCCGACGCCTTATTCAGTATGAACTCACTCGCAATCTTACTAATCTTATTCGAGTCAGAACACGCAAATTTCCTCAAGTTGTCACCAATTCCTCTCACTGTCGATAACTCACCCAAACCACAATCATCCGTTTCTATTCTGCTCCTCTTAACACCACTACTTTCACCGCTCTCATTATTCACCCTTGATAGACTATCATCCCTTACACCTCGCCCATCCACTTCAGCCGCCCTCGTCGCTCCCCTCCCGGGGAGGGAGATCGTGTCGAGCTGCTTCTCCTGCCAAATGCCAGCCTTTTCTCGTCGTCGATATTCTGCCGGATTTCACCCCTCCTTCCTGTCTTGTTTGCATCACGGCACCAGGGTGGTAGCCCCGCACCCCGACACTAGCACAGCACGCACTTCACACGGGATCAGGGGTAAACTTCCTGATCCCCAAGAATAGGGTGCCATAAGTTCTGAGGGAACTTCACGATGGAACTTCGGGAGGGCATTTGGGAATTAAGAAGACTATGGAGAAGGAATGCGAAAGATTTTACTGGGTGAACTGCAAGGAAGGCGTGAAGGATTCGTGCCGGAAGTGTGCAGTCTGCGCAGCCAGTAACGGTCCCCACAGACGGGGTAAGGCTCCCATGAGACAGTACAACGTTGGAAGTCCTTTTGAGAGAATTGCCATCGATGTAGCCGGCCCATTCCCAGAAACGAATGGTGGAAACAAGTATATTGTCGTGGTAATGGACTTCTTTAGCAAGTGAGTTGAAGCTTACGCCCTACCTAACCAAGAGGCAGTCACTATTGCGGAAATCCTTGTCAGGGAATGGATCAGTCGGTATGGTGCACCTATGGAACTGCATTCAGACCAAGGAAGGAACTTTGAATCGGCCTTGTTCAAGAACGTGTGTACTCTGCTCGACGTACGAAAAACTAGAACAACTGCACTCCACCCACAGTCGGACGGAATGGTGGAAAGGTTCAACAGAACCATCAACCGAATCTGTCCAAGGTCGTTTTCGATCATCAGAGGGACTGGGACACGTACATTCCCCTGTTTCTAATGGCATACCGCTCATCCGTTCATGAGACAACAGGGGAGACTTCCGCGAAAGTGGTATTCGGGCGAGAGCCGAGACTGCCCTGCGACCTGAAAGTTTGGTATGAAGCCTGGCGAAGTCTCTGCCGATGAAGATTACGTGAGCAAATTACGCAGGAAAATGGACGACATCCACAACCAAGTGCGTCACAATATACAGACGGCCAGCGATCGTATGAAGGAGCACTATGACATCAACGCTCAACACGGGGGATACCAACCTGGAGCACTGGTCTGGCTTTATAGCCCGCAAAGACGTCGAGGCCTATCCCCAACACTGCAGAATTCTTGGGAAGGTCCTTACAAAGTGATAAAACGGATCAACGACGTCGTTTACCGCATCAAGAAGGTCCCCCATGGTAAACCCAAAGTAATCCACTTCAACCGTATAGCCCCTTACCATGGAGAAGCAGATGAAGGGACAAAGGGCGCAAGTTTCCGAAGTGAAGTTTGAAACCTTCGTGTCTCATCACGCCGAAGGAAATAAGGCACGGTTTGGAGTGATCACGGAGAAGCAACAAGATCTCTTTAAAGTGCCACTGGAGTACAGTCTGGCCCACTGCATAGCAGAAGACCTGAAAATGTCCAAAGGAATCGCTCAGGTGTTTAGGAAGAAATTAGGCTAAATCGAGGAGCTCCGAAAACAGCATCCCATGGTAGGCAAGAGTCTGCAGATCATCGATTCGACGGCAGATCGGAGGCGCCACGTGCATTATTTAGTCACTAAGAAGACATCAAGCGGTAAATCTGATTATCAAAGTATGTGGAGAGCCCTATATAGCCTGAGGAGACTGCTAATAGAGAACCACCAAATGAAGTTAGCCATCCCCAGATTGGGCTGTGGATTGGACGGACTAGACTGGAGTGTAATTCGAAGCATGCCTGGAAGTCATCTTCCACAGAACGGGAATTGAAGTCCTAGTCTGCAGCCACCACCCATAGACAACAGTCAGCAACAGCAAAACCGTGGATTGCTACTTCTTCCAGACGGGAAGTTGCAAGAATGGGCCAGCATATAGATTGCGACATCCTCCTTCAAGACTATCACCAGGAACATTTCGAGACGAAACGTTTTTAAGAAGGGGGCAGTGTGGCGCGCCACTTAGCTCACTACGTCACACTGAAGGCGTCAAGAAGTCGGTCGCCTGGCTGTCGGTACCCAACGAACTCGACTTTTCCAGCATGGAACAAACGAGAAGGCAGCGTAGAATATAAAATCGGCCGGGGTGGACTCAGGAGTCAGTCGAGTTCTAATTAGCGATCGTCGAAGTTAGATTTAGCATGTAAATAAATTGTTACAAATAAATTATATTGTAATCATTATTAAATTAATTTAAACCCTAGAAACGTAACAGTATATTTTTAAAACTAACATATTTTCTCAGTGGCCTTCTCTGCCTGGCTGGTCGCTCATTATGAATCGGATCTGGTATTTCACGAAGCTGAGTTGCAGGAGTTACAATATACTCCTGAACTTATAATTTGCATTTTTGTAGTGCAATATTTTATTTTAAGTAAATATATGCCATTTCTATTCCAGTCTCTTCATTTATGGAATCTACTGTAGGTAGTAGCAGTTAAACTGCAATTGGTTTGTTCAACTGTCGCTTGTTGCTCATCTGTTGCTGGTTGTTCAGCTCTTGCTGGTTCTTCTACTATATTACCTGTGCCTACCTCTTCCACATCACATCACCCACAATGACAATATAGCTCAATAACTGTATTAAGCGTAGTTCAAGTTCATTTAAGTCTTTCACTGTTTTTGGGCCACCACCTGTAGCTGCAGCTGCAGCTGCACATCGGACTTCACTTGCTCTTCTTTTGGTATTTGTTTTTAGTTCACTAAGCGCCTAAATACATGAAAATTATTTGCACTTCTGAGATTTACTGATTAATTGGTCATAAATGTGTTTCCGAAACACATACCTCTTTCCACTGCTGTATGGTTTTCTTTGGTCCATCGTCAACTGAATTTAAAATTCTTGCAGATTCTTCCCATTTGCGTTTTATTGTTGTTAACTGTGTTGGATTAATTTTGTTACCACCATTCAATCATTTTATATTTATGAGATTTTGTCATTCATTTACCCCGCATTTTTTTAAGTATTACTTTACTCTATGATCGTAACGTTAAGTTAAATAGTTTTTCACTAATCGTAACTGTAGTATATACCAATAACATGCGAATAGAAAATGTGAGGTTATACCTATCAAATACCGCCGGTGCTGTTACAATAGCAGTGTTTGTTACTCATAATTCGTACATCTTCATTCAGTCACTATTAATTAAAATATACATACATATATATATATATATATTTAAAATATACATACATATATATATATATAAAGCAAAATCTTCTATCTTCATCGCGCTAACACTAAATTTAAATTACGGATCCCACATATTACGAGTTGCTATATACGTATTAAATTTAGCAAACTTCACTTTATATGTTAACAGGCCCGTTAAGTACTTGCTTTTTAACGTCCTGCTAGTTTCTGACTATAGTGAATGAATGTTTTCGGTCTTCCCTTTAAAAAAAAGTAATATTATTTCTTACGAATTCATAGGTGTAAATGTGTAGAGCAAAATTAGAGTTTGCTCTAATTATGCTATAGCCAATAAATTTTACATTATAATTTTCCATCTTTTGCATTTTGAACGCTTGAAAGTGTCTGCGCGTACACGCACTCATAGGTAAGTGTATGTTTCATTATCATTACATTTTATTAGGTAATAGCTGTTTTGGTTTTGGTTCACACGGTCGACCAGGGCATGTGTGGGGCAATAAAAATCATTCAATCTACTTACCGTTTAACAACCTTAAAGCAACCTTAGTATGTTTCCGAAACAAATAAGGCTACTTACCTTAGAGAATTACTGTAATGTGGTATAATACTCCGCGGTAATTACGTCAACGGTAATACCGTACCGTTAACTTTGGGAAATTTGATGGCACGAAGTCAGCAAACTACTCGCTGTCGAAGAAGAAAGTTTTTACTTTAATAAAAAAAACATAGATTTAGATATAGTAAGAAATTTCTTTTAACTGCCTTGCTAATAAAAGGGCATTAAATCCAGGTTTAATCGCATTTATACTATACCAGTAATAGTTACGCTTAGTATAAAGTAGGTGTAAATTACCTTACTAATACCGTTGGTGTAAAGCTAAAATTGTTATGCAGATATTATGCTAAGATGAAGTATTGGCAACGTCGCAATCTGGCGTATTCTTTAGTAACATTAGGTGAATTTTCGCCAGTTACTTGTTATAACCGGTAATTGTAATCTACTACTATTGTCATTTTGGCCATGTCAGAGTAATGCTCCTTGACGTCATTGATTGCGTCAGTGCAGTTACTCGGTAACTAAAATCTGTTACTCTGTTCGCGAGGAGGGTAATGAAATTAAGGTAATCGAGGAAAGTAAGGTTAGTTTTATTTGTTTATCTGAAACTTGTAGTGATTGGGTGTGATATTGTACATCTGTATGGAAAAATGGAACACATAATCCAAATTTATGATGCTGATGACGACAAGACCGTGTTTTTACCTGTAACTGCTGAGCAGTTAATAAAAATAGAAGCAGGTGGTAGGTAATTACACACTTATATAAGAAAAAACATTTAAATATGCATATTATTCAACTTTTAGATATATTATTGGCATCTCAACTTCTTGCCAATTGGAAAAATACCGGCTTGCTGGATCAATCAGCATCTCCGTTTATTCAGGGTGTAACGAACAAAACACAACTTGGATGTTCCTCCCAGGACAAGCCCAAACAAGAAGAAATTGATAATAATGCTATTTTACATTGTATACAAATTATTACAAAAAATGAAGTTTCAATTTCTGTCAGTTCCTTGTTATAATTTTAATTATACAGCCTGTAATCAAATAAGTTTCACATATTAAAACTGTAAGTTCTTTATCACTTAAGAAAGTGATTTCTGCAAATATGAATTTTATTGGTGAAAAATTAAAGAAATTAACACCCCCCAGAGCCCGGAAACTTTTTGTTTGAAAACCTCTGACTGGCCGTGTATCAGTTTCTACAGGCGCATCATAAAACGTCGTAAAACAATAAAGCGTCACCGAACTGAAGGGCACTGGGTTAAAATCATCGCTTATGTAATTCCATAACGGAATAGAATTATAAATATCCATCGCGTTGCTTATTAAATTAATCAATTTTCTCAATTTTCACGTAATTGTTAATAGTTTTCTGCTCACAAAACTGTAAAAATAAATAAAAATTAGAAATTCCATTTTCTGAAATTATTTTACTAATTCATACGTATTCATCGTGTCCTTTATTTGCTGGTCATCAATAAACTGCGTTGTTATTTCTTTATTGCGCAAAATGTTTAAGAATGTCTTCTTTCTGCATTTCGGAAAATCATTATTGAATGCAGTCATCGCTTTTATTATTTTGTGGAACCAAAACAATAAAGCGTCATCGCACTCGAACTACGAAGAAACGTATTCGTTAGTGGAAATAATTAACAAAGCGACAATCAATCAGAGCGACTGATATTTTTTTTTAAATTACTTTAATACGCGAAATTAGCACTGTAAATCATGTGTACTATTGGTTTACAAAGACCAGGATGTCAATATCTAATTATTGTCGATTATCTAATGAAACAGATTTAATTCTGATCAATGCAAGCAGATTTAAATTGTTCTCCTTTAATTATAATGCACGACCGAGAGGTTGTCAATTTGAACTGTCGTCTTTAATGGGTCGGTGATTCTATTTTATTGTGTTCCCATAAAGCTTTTAAAATGCGATCAAGCAATTGACCTTGAATTTTGCTGGAATTTTGTTTTATAACGTTGTTTTTGTGCACGGCCGACCAAAAGTTCTCAAACAAAAGCGTCAATACTCCTCCACTAGGCCATTTTTTTTTGAGCTAGACTTTTGGTAGTTGCAGCATTAATTCTCTTACATGATGAGGAACTTACGGTATTAATATGTGAAACTAATTTGATTACACCCTGTATAACGTTGTAATAATATGGACAACAAATAGACCAACAGAAAATGATATAGAGGCAACAGAACTCTTTATCAAATTGAAAACACAATGAAAAGAGAAATTCGATGACAAACAGACAAAGAAAGACATTTTATGGCTGAAAATAGCAAAGGAAATGCGGCAGTATAATTACAATTTAGGGCTAGCACCAATTACAAAATTGAAACAAAAATTTATAAACCTGCAAAAGATGTACTTAAACCACAATAAACATGTAAAAAAAAACAGGCGAGGAGGCTAAACAGCCTCCCAAATTTTACAATGAAATGCATGATCTTTTAGGATATAAGGACAAATTTAGTCCAAACGGTCTTATTGATTCACTGCATACACCAGAAACCAAGAATACATTGTTCGTAACATCACTAAAAACTCCGGAAGCCAAGAATACATCAACCGGAACATCACTCCAAATCCGGGAAACAAAAAATACATCAATCGCAACAGGGCGCGAAGACGCTACGGCACGAGTCCGTTACGACGCGAGTCCACTACGGCGCGAGTTTGTTTAGAAACTCATTGTTGTCAATCATCCCCTGATTACGCAGGTACACTCGTTCGCAATAAAATCACGAACACATTCAAAATCAAGTGGCAGAGTTTTTCTTCGTAAACGGGTATTTTGAGAATTTTGTTTGTTATTGTTGACTGATCGTCAATAATCCCCAGGTACATTCCAGAAACTCATTATCGTTAAACTGTTTGTTATTGTCGACGGATCGTCAAACATCCCCTGATTATGTAGGTACATTCCAAAATGGCAATATCGTTAAGCTGTTTGTTATGGTCGACTTATCATCAATCGTCCCTGTAGGTACATTCCGCAATCTCATTATTGTTAAACTGTGAAACCTTCTGTGATTGGTTGAATGGTAATTTGTAATGCACAGAGTTTATTATAAAAAGAATATACTTCAATAGATAGCTCATTTCTGCACACATTCGCACTCACGGTTGTTGTGTTTTGAGTTCTTTTTTGTGATCAGTTATTTTGAGTGATTGTGAAAAATGGAAATGTTTTCTCGAAAAGAAAAAAGGAAATTTCATAACTACGGATACTGTTACGTTTTCGATAGGCTTAGTGCCTGTGGAACAAAAGAATTTTGGCGATGCGAAAAAAAGAACAGTGGTTGCAAACGAAGGTATGATTATTAAAGAAATTCACAATCATTCCCATGACAGCAATGCAGCAAAAGTGGAGGCCGATATTGCCCGTGGGAAAATGAAAATTCGTGCTGGTGAAACTATGGAGCAAACATGCCAAATTATTAACAGTTGTCTCAATGAGGCGAATTTATCTCAGGCTGCCCAAGCAGCTTTACCTAATCAACTCGCTTTAAAGAAGATGGTGCGCAGGAAGAGGAATCAAATCAATGCTGCACCTCCAGCTCCGTTACGGGTTGAAGATTTAATTATTCCCGAAGAATTGAAAACATTTGTAACAAATGGCACAACAAACAACTTTCTGTTAGCAGATAGCGGACCAGAAGCGGAGAGAATTTTAATATTTGGCAGAGAAAGAAACATTCATGAGATCTTCGTACCATCAAAGCATTGGTACGTCGATGGAACCTTTTCTACGGCACCACAATTTTTCCACCAAATATATGTGCTAATGGCAGAAAGGTTTGGCGCAGTTCATCCTGTGGCCTACGCACTACTACGAAATAAACAAGCTGTCACCTACACAAGGATGATTAATTTCCTTAAAAATATGGGACCTTTAAACCCAGAAAAGATTTCGTGCGATTTTGAGTTGGCCGCCATTAATGCTTTTAAGGATGCATTTCCAAATGCCGAAATTCTGGGGTGCTTGTTCCATCTAACGAAAAACTTAAGAAAACATTTGGCTGAACTTCATTTATTAGGTCGATACAATAACGATGCAGATTTTGCGCTGCAAGCGCGTATGATAACATCCTTGGCATTTGTACCCTTAGGAGACTTGGATACCGCAATTGATGACTTATCACATATATTACCTGCAGAATTGGAGCCATTACTGCAATGGTTCGAAGATTATTATGTAGGACGTCCGAATCGTCGTGGCAATGGGAGAAGACCCGCAATTTTTAAACCAGAGATGTGGTCGGTTTACAATCGTGTTCTGTATAACATAGACAGAACAAATAATCATGCCGAAGCGGCACACAGACGCTTACAGACAGAACTCAGCATGAATCACCAAACAATTTGGAAGCTCATTGATAGCTTGAAAATGATTCAGCGAGGGAGGGACATGTTTTTTGAGTAATTAGTTGCTGGTAATGAACCTCCAGCAAAAAAGAACAAGTACCTGCTGGCTGACTCAAGAATCAAGAAACTTATAGAAGACTATAATAACAAGAATTGTGTAGAATTTCTACGTGGAATTTCTCACAATTATGAAGTGAACCCATAATTATTTTGCATTGTTATGTATGTATAATATATTCCTGATTCTATCGTATTATGTTAATTAAATAAAGATTATCATGGGAACACATTATTCTGTTTTCATTTTCATTTGAACAATTTCGGCGCCCTAGTGTCTTCGCGCCCTACTGTTTTCGCGACTTAGCGTCGCGCGTCCAACCGGCTGCGCCCTATCGGCCGCGGCCTACTGGTCGCGCCCTATTGTCCGTAACCGTATGTTACATATATTAGAAGAGCAACAAAAAGAACGACAACAAGTAGAAATAGAAAAACATTTACTCAAACAAAGTGAAGATCGAGACCGCCTACTACTTGATAGAATGATACCCAAAATCGAATAGACTCACTGTTACGTCCTCATATGGATAAAGTAGAATATTTTTTCTTATTTGTATTTCGTAAATGTATTATATGTTCCAGCCAAAACTTTCACCCCTAATATCTTTATTATTTATTGATGAATTTTACTAAAATTAGCCAGGTACCTTTAATAGAAACTTAATATTCCTTCAACATCAAATATCGTTAAGATCAATAATAATATTTTCAATAATGATATTTGATGATGTTGAATGAATTATTAATTTTTATTAAAAGTACCTGACAAATTTTAGCAAAAATTCATCAATAAATAACAAATATATTAGGGGTGAAAGTTTTGGTTTAAAAGGAATATTTTTTTCTTTTTGGTAAATATGTAAGTAGAATATTTTTTCATTTTTGTTCTTATAGTTAATGAGGTACCAACAATAGTTTTTTTTGCCTTTTGTAATAAAAAGGGTTCATCTATAAAGAAGCCAATATATTTGTTTCATATTTTCACTTAAGCAAGTTCTTTTGTTTAAGTAAATTTCTATTTTATATTTAGGTAATGAATAAAAAATAAATAAACAGTAGCGTACTTTTATTTTATACAGCTGATCTCTACCAAACTATATACTTCAAACAAAATCTACTTTTAAAATAATTAGAACTGCAATTTTAATGATTCAAATAAATGTAATGATAAATATAATCAGTTTTACTTTAGTTCCAAACGGTAATGGCAATAACTAATCACACACTGGTTATATTAATTATTCAAGATTTCAGCAGTATGGTCTCTTTTCATTTGTGCAAGTCTGTTGCCTGTTATCTTCATCATAGTAATCTTCGTCATAAGGATGATTTATTTCAATTTCCTCATTCCATGCAACAATTTCAATGGCTTTTGCAATTGAATAAGTGTTGACAAACTGTAGTTTCCTCCACCGACTCTTCACAATACCAAATGTATTCTCAATGCATAAACGATTACTACTTAACTTTCTGTTATGTACTCGTTCTCGTAGTGGCATATGTTGTCGTCTGCGGTAAGGTTTCATCAACCAGGTTTTCAAAGGGAAAAAGGGAAAGCTTCATCGCCCAGGAGATGATATTCTTCTCGAGGAAAGTAAAGATGTTTATTTCCTTCCTCTATGGCTAAAAATAGCTCAGAGTTTGCAAATACCTACAAAATCGTTTATAAATACATTTACAATTAAATTAAATGTTTTCTTACTGTAGCATCGTGGGCTGCCCCAGGAAAACCAACAAATATGTAGGTAAAGATCTTTTCAGCAGTGCATATGGCCATCAAATTTAGTGAATGTTGCATATATCGATCCACGTAACTATCATGTTGCAAATCCGGAACTTTAATCTTTATAATTGAAGTTTGTTCTTGTCCGATGAAAATAGTAATTAGAAATCTTTATGTGACACCCGTCAATGGCTTCCACAACACCTGTAAAATAAAATATCTCAATATGCTTAATTTAACATTTTTAAGTACATACCAGGATAATCATTGAAACCCTCAATAATGTAATTATATTCTTCTTCATTTTTTGGCCAGAAAATGTACTTGTGTTTTATTGACAAAAGGATAAATAACAAATTGTTGCATATATTCATCACAGTGGAATCTGATACACTAAATCTGGTGCTGATGCTCCTCGAGCAATCTTCATGAGCCATATAATATACAAATATCAAAACAGATTTGTAGCTATCAACCGGAACATTTCCACCTGTATATTTTGCTTCCATAAAATGAAATCTATCATTTTCCAGCATTGTTCTTAGTAGTAAATGAGTAGTTTCTCGTGTCATCCTAAAGAAACGGTAAAAATGTAGGTCCGAGTAGTCATCAAGCCACATGTGTTGCTTGTGGTCTTCTCTTAAACAAAATATAGCAAATTCGTCATAACTATTTTCATACAAAAACATATCATTTTCAAAAAATATTTCCCAAATTGATGGTATTATTTTTCTTAATAGAGCCATTTTTTTAAAAGTCCCTCGACAAATATAAAATACAAATGATTGCACCAGATTGCACTTTACTTCTGTCACCCACCTATAACCTCTGTGTGTCACTTGTTTGACTTTTTACCGGCCATGGCAATTACCATTTGCATTTTTGCCATCACGGCAAAAGTTATAACTTTCGAATGGTGGGGGTTAACCAGTTGGGTTAATACGAGTTACAGAGGTATGATGGCGAAAATTCACCTATTATTCATGTAACTAGAAACACGACCGTACTGAACGGCGGCATAACCAAAAACCTGGCATAACCGGCATAAACATAACCTAAGCGTCACGTGGATAACACATTGTTTAAAGTAGAGCAATTTATTGTGAAAATGAGTAAAAACGTGAGAGAAGTGTTAATTGGGAAACAGAAGAAAAGGTGAGTGATTGACCAATTCTATTACATTTGTAATTTATGCAGATAATAATTAGTATTTTTATATTGTTAGCATTTACTGAAGGAGATAATAAAAGACTATATAGATGTGGTGGAAAATAAAAATACCTCTACAAATACAGACAAACTCAAACAGAAGGCATGGAAAGACATAACAAATAAGTCAGTTTCAACTTGTTTTAAAAAGCACACAAAGTTACAGATTAAATTCCATGAACACACGCAGCAGAGATGTAAGTCAACTTCACAACCAGTGGAAATGTATGAAGTTGAATAGTAAAAAGAGAATGTTCTCTTATAAAAAAGAAGTGTAGAAAACAGGAGGTGGACAGCGGTCACTTTCTTCACCAACGAAGGCAACAGAAATTATGGAGATGGTCCCATTAGAATTTGATGTCGACTACAATAAATGTAATTCTGACTATTCATTCTCAGTGAGCATTTAACAGTAATAATAGGTTCATGTTAGGTGGACAGTGAAGTTGCAATTCCAAGTAACAATTCAAAAACACATGAAGAAATATTAGTAGTAGTGGCCAAGGTAAAAACTTAATAATAACAGAGAGCACTAGGGGAGACTGTTGTATATTGGGACAGGTTCTATACTGGGACGATTCAAATTTTCCGCCAACAGTAACACGTAGAATTCTCGCTGAACTAGAGCGTCATCTATACCCATTGCCCACCAGTGACAACCAAATTACCCCGCCGCCAACTTCTTTGTTTATCTGAAACCGGCGCGTACATGATTTGAAAGTGCTGAAGTTTCTTTTTGGTTGGACAAAGTCGACCGGTTATTATCGGTACTGAATAAAATTCAATTGTTAATTTTGGTATATATGTTAAAATGCGTACACCATTGTATATTGGGACAAAATTGTGTGGTTCATAGTGGGACACAATATTAGGTGGTGCTTAATGGTACACCATACATGGGCCCGTCATAAATAAGGATTTTAGTCATAACATTTATTATATTAGATTGGGTTATTGTTGTTGATTAAGTTATAAATGCTAGATCTTGTTTAGTTTTATTTATTTGTCCACCAAAATCTGAAAAAAAATCAGTATGACCTGTTACTCTTTTGATTACAGAAAATGAATAACAAAAAAAGACTCCGAAAGAATAACAAGTCTTACAATGAAAGTCAACAAACTCACATGCAAAATGCAGAAAAAATGGAAACAGCAGTATTAGCAGTTATCAATAATCAAATTAAACTCAGAGAAGCCGCTAGTCAATATGACGTTAGTAAATCTGCTCTGCAGAGATATGCTGCGAAATATAGAACTGTTGATGAAGAACAAAAAGTTAAGTTTACTTTTGAAAGACACCATGGGTTTTCTCCAATCTTTTCACACGATGAAGAACAGTTGCTCGCCGAGTATTTAATTACTGCCTCAAATATGTGTTACGGTTTGTCAGCTAAAGAAACACGATCATTCGCGTATAGATTTGCAGTGGCGAACGAAAAAGTAATTCCAGAATCATGGAATAAAAATAAGTGCGCAGGAGAAGAATGGTTGAAACTTTTTAGAGTTAGACATAATATAAGTTTACGAACACCTGAGGCAACGAGTTTGAGCCGCGCAACAAGTTTCAACAAACACAATGTTGGCATATTTTTTGGTAATCTGCGTAGCATAATTGAAAAATATTGTTTTAACGCAAACCAGATATTTAACTGCGATGAAACTGCAGTTACAACTGTTCATCGGCCACCTAAAATAATAGCTCCTTGTGGTCAAAAACAAGTGGGTAAGGTAACGAGCGCCGAAAGAGGAGTTCTAGTAACAATGTGTGCCACTATCTGTGCCAACGGTACATATGTGCCGCCCTTTTTAATTTTTCCTCGCAAAAACTTTAAACCACACATGCTTAATGGTGCACAACCCGGCACAAAAGGAGCAGCACATATCAGTGGTTGGATGACCGGAACTACCTCTTTAGAATATTTAAAACACGTCAGCGATATCTTACATTGTAGTGAAGGTAACAAAATTTTATTAATTTTGGATAATCATGAAAGCCATACCGATCTGAAAGTGCTACAGTATTGTAAGATAAACGGTATTGTGTTGGTTACGTTACCCGCTCATTGTAGTTAAAAGCTTCAACCGCTTGATGTTGCTTGTTTCGGACCATTTAAAAATTATTACATTAGAGCTATGGACGAATGGATGATAAAACTAAACTATTGCAGTTCAACCTTTATTATTGTGTACACATTTGTCTAAAACGACATGTAATTTTTCATTTTATACAGAAAAAAAACAAACGACTTTAAATGAAGAGTTCTCTACCATTACATTTATTTTAGAGTACTAATGAAGAACTTACACAAAACACGAAATAGATATTTGTTGAAAGTCATGATGCAGAGGTATTATCTTGTTTGTAATTAATCTTGATATAATAAAAAGTTTAGAAACCCATTTCAAAACAAACAAAAAACAATAAGAAAAAGGAGTAGTTTGATTTTAAAAAAGCCTCATTTTCTGCAATGGAAGAAAAACGTTTACTAGAAACCGAAAGGCAAGAAGAGGAACATAATCTTAAGATTAAAATTATGAAGGAGCAACATGCTCAAATTATGACACATTTAAATTCTAAAAGAATTTTTAAAACATGCAAAAAATGAAAACAAAGATACAAATTAATGTTATTATATTGTGGTATTTCAGAGTTTAATAAAAAAAAATATTTATAAAATCTTAAAAATTTTCTTCTATAAACGTAGCTCTTGCAGCTGCTCCTCTCTAGTTGTCTGCAATACGTATATTTTCAGCTAATTGTTCATGCTGTTCGGCATCTATGTCTTCGTCATTTCCGAGGTATTTCTATTTTTTAAAAAAAGCTCAGACTTACAGAACCTTTATGATATTGCCATCTTTGTGCAATAAAAACCACGATGCCAATTTTTGGTCTGTAGTAGGCTATACTCATAAGCTTTCAGATCATGCCTAATTTTACACAAAATTGTTTACGGGCTAGTTGAAAAGTAACTTCTATTCGAACGGATTTCAGTCATTGTTCAATTGTGAGAGTTCAATCGCGAATTTGAACGCGATGCGTAACGGCAGTTTGGGCCGCGCTGGTAGACGTCGCACTTAACGTTGATCTCAAACCGTTACAAAGGAAACGTGTCTTTAATTGAAATAACAATTAACAACAGGTCACTTAACTAACTTTATTGAACAATATTTACAAAATACTCTACAGGAGCGCACGCACGGTTGATTGAAATTGGTTGTAAAGTCGGACCGAAGCGCCGGTGCGTCGGTGCTGGATGAAAGCCCTTTAGCGAGTGTCCTTTTTTGAATTTACAGTTTGGCTAGGCAAGAACCCTATCATCTCGAAACGCACTTTCTACAAAATAATTTATTGCTACCAATAAATACTGAGACGACCAACCCTTGAAAGTGCCCTGATACTTAATAGTTTTAAACTAATTGCTAATAAAACTCTTAATGAACTGACTCACAAAAATATTTATGATTTAAACTATAAAGTATGAAAAATTTAAATAACAAATACAAATTGTGAGGCGTTTTTTAAATGGAGGCATTCCATTTATAGTATATTTTTATACCATGTAACTCAGGACTAAATGTTCTTTCGTCCTGTATTAGCATTTCCTATACTTATCTCTTATAGTTCATTGGTTATCGATGATTTCACCTATTTTTTTTCCATTTTTCGGTATTATTTGTTAATAGAGGGATATGATAACCAGAGAAATTGTAATTTTTAAAATCATCCGTCTAGTAGCAATTAAAAAAAAACAATTTAATCGCTACGAAGAACCAAAAAATGAATATTCAAACACAGACATATTAAATATATTTGATGATAAAAAAAATCGACCATTCAATAAGTTATGTATTTTCTTCATCAGTATTCACACTTACAGTGGTCTGCGAAATAAATAAATATGGCTGTGCAGAATTATTATTGTGTTCACGATAGAGTCAGTACAAAAGCGACCAATTTTGACAAGAAACCTAATTATAATTGGTGCAAGTCCGTTTTGGAGAAAATTATTTGAGTACGGTGTGTTATGAAACTGTAATAGATATAAGTGGGTGTATTGCAACAGTTCTACGGGATATCGATAATGAAAAGACGAAAACTAATACAAAATTACTAAAAAAATATGGTAAGTAAACATATTTATCTAAAAAAAAAATATATGGGTGCCTACTTAGGTATATGCGGAGTATGATCACGACTGATCAATTAAGGCTACAGCCTGGTTATAGAATTGATTCCTTAGGTATATGTATACTATACCGTGATTTTATTTTAATATGAAACATCGCTGTTCATGGTACAATAGAAACTAATTCCAAGTTCTAAAGATTTCGTTGTATGTTGCATGATCGTCGTCATACGGTCGTCATCAAATTTGTCCATTTTGTCTTGGAACATCTGTCAGGTGATGACAACGAAAATTTTTGAAAACTTGTTTGTTTTTGTTGGGACCTTTTAACATTTTAGATTTTACATTTGTTCTAAGTTAGGAGTGTTCAGAAAATTACAAATGTGTATCGTTATTATTTATTCAAATACTCCTATGTATTAATTTATATTTAAGAATGCACATTATTTCATGTGAATTTTCTTTGGTATTTCGTTAGGATTACAGGTAAAGTCTTAATTGAAATTGTAACTTTACCTTTCCGTGTATGCATTAATGCTAAGGTTCTACGTAAAATCTATTCTTTTTTATCCGAACACTATGATTGATCTAATTCTAAAAACCACTTAAAATCTAGAACTTAAGCGTCACATTTTCTTCGTATTAAAAATACACGTGCGATAGACTACACCTGTTCCTTAGACGCTCGAAGATATGGAGGATCACCTTTTTTTACCTATTCACGGAAGAAGCATTAAGAGCATTTGTCCACTCTATTAATGCAAAGATAACACTGAGAACTTTAAATTTTATCACAACCAAAACCTCCCCTGTTCTCATTTTATTAATTCCGTGAATCACTTATGATACCAAATTGGAGCTAAATTTTCCCTTTGCACGATAGAGTTCGGTTGCCTGCACAAAATCTGCCGCAACTGAAGGTTACCACCAAAGGTGCGATGTTTGCGCGCAAGAAGTACATTTTAGGTACGGAGGACTGTAAGTACACCATGTTAATAATGTATGTAAATAAAGACTTTCAAAGAAATTACTATAATTATTTAATTCTATCAGTTTGAAATTTTTAATTATATTTAGTGGCCTATGCAATAATTTTTATACAAGCCAAGTTGCAACGAGACCATAAATGGTGGTAACCTTCAGTTGCGGCAGCTTTTGCGCAGGCAACCAAACACTATCATGCAAAGGAAAAATTTAGCTCCAATTTGGTATAGAATTTTGTTTTCATACGCGATGAACGTAGAAGATCGACGAAAGAGGTCCCTTTTACACCTGGCTGCAAGTGATTTGCGGCAGGCTGAGAGGCGGCAATCAAGTTTTTTCGAGTTCTTCAGATCGTTCTTTCATGGCACCTTATTCACTGCCCTAACAAATGAACGAATTTATTGGAAAAAAAACTGTTGAAACTTCGCCAATAAAAAGTACTTGCGGCAAGATTTTGCAAGGCAATCCGGTCGCGTTGTATTCTTCTATATGTAATCTTTCATTAAAATCCTGTTTCGTTAAAATAACAGATGAACGTAGAAAAGTTGCAGTGGGATCTCATACTATAACTTACACAGGACACAACACTACATAAATATATATTAGCCAACGAGGGACGAAGAACACCACTACATTAGATAAATAAATTGGTTCCCCAACGTGGGGCGAAGAACATTACATACATAAATTGGCGCCCAATGTGGGGCGAAGAACATTAAAAAATCTCTGCACTTCGTTGCATTAAAAACTGAAATGGACGGCATTCATTCATGTAGTACTATTCAGCTCCAATCACGATAAAACTAACAAAATTACTAAATAATAAGAACAGACAGACAGAAATTTGTATCTGACATAAACTGATTTAAATCGTTGCGTTACAATGTTTATTTTTCTGTTCTTAAAAATAGAAACTGGGAAAATACTGTAACAAGCCGTAATGTAAAGACTCCAGTAAACAATAAATTAAAAGTGACTCATAACTCACAGTGGACAGCTAGAAGAAGACCTGGGACCGTATTCTCGAATCGAGCGATAAGAGTCGTATGCGAAAATGACGTCAAAATGATGCAATTCTCGAACGATTTCTACAGTTTTGTATAAGAGTCTACGTCATTTTGACGTCATTTTCGCATGCGACTCTTGTCGCTCGACTTGAGAATAGGGCCCCTGTTGTATCTCCAATACCCCCCACCGACATGTTCTAAATATGAAAAGAAACAGGAAATAGCCAACATACAGCTTGCCGTTGTAAAAGAGTCGGTTTTTAAGAAAAAAGAATACGAATTAAAATTAAAAAGTCTGGAGTTAGAATGTTAAACTCAAAGAAATACGAACAGATAAAACAGCGACAGTTAAACAGTTAAACAATTTTTAATGTTTCTTATAAATATGTAGGTGTAATAAAAATAGGAGTATTAAAAACAATGCTTTTATATGTGTGAACTTAATTTAGCCTATCAAAATAGTCGTTCACAAATGCATCACGTAAGTTAATTCCTACAATTTCAGGAGGATTATTTTCGTTATTCAAAATTGGAGAAATATTTCTTTCTTCAAATTAATGATCTAATACATGTTGATTTTGGTTTTCTCCAAGTGGTGGTTCTTCTTCTCCCATTCTATTTGCTAAATTATACAATACAGCAGGTGTCACAATTACTATTAATATATTTCTTTTTTCAATCTTCATTCTAAAGACAAACAGGAAATCTGTTTCCAAACACCTGTATACCTTTCTACAACTTTGATTGTTCATATGTCGGACTCATTAAATCTCTGTTATGTTACGCCATTAGGATGTAAAAGAGGTGTAAGTAAATAAGGTCGAATTATCGCCTATTGGATACATAAGATATTATAAAAAAGTAAATATATTTCACAAATTACCTACTAATAAACTATTGTCATATTGCCATATTCTGGAAATTTTCATTTCAATATAGAATTATTAAATATAGTTGCATCGTGTGCAGAATCAGGCCATCCAGACACCATTATTCTTAACCCTTAATAGGTATACTAGTTTTTTGAAACGTAACTGGTACACTGGGGACTATTAAGACCCCAGACATTTTCCATAAAATATCTAGATAACAAATATTTCTTGTAATTCTTTTATAATTTTGATCATAATTGAGAAATTCTGCAGAAAAACGCATCGTATAACTGAAATGTATTTATTCAAAAAGAAAGAAATAAAATATTATACATTCTTTGACATATTTCAGTTCAGAAAAGTAAAAATAAAAAGTAAGCTATAATTTTAGCTGGAATTGCTCGAGATATTTTCTTTACTCATCACTTGATCCCCTAAAACAAAATAAAACATTTTAGTAAACTTTAAGAAAACTGACAATCATGTTGCTTTACTTACAAAGATTGGTCGACATTGCACAAACTGCACTGGATTTGCTGGAATGAGTGTTGTTTGCACACGGATTTAGAGCATTTTGCACATCTGGTTGAATACTTTTGATCTTTAGAACGTGGACAGTAGAAACATCTTTGTCCCTTTAGCTGAGGTCTCGCTGTGTTTTCTTGCAATGTGGGTGGAACTTTTAGAATTTCAGCATTGGAGGATCTCAGATTTTTTGGAATCTTGTTGTTTTGAATTCTTTCCACTAAATGATCGTTGAGAAGTGCTTTTCCCAGAGATGTGCCGTGTTCTCTTTTAGTTATTTTGATTTCAAAATTCGCTGCTCTGAACAGTACGTATGAGTTCACTCTTGCAATATTCAAGATAGCGTAAAATATAGCCAGTGGCCATCTTCGAGTTCTGCGGATACATGCATAACTTGCACATTTCTGATCGAAGCTATCTACACCGGTTTTCGTTGCGTTGTAGAACTGAATTATCTCTGGTTTTTGTGATTCAGGGTCTATCTCGTTAGAATGATGCATAGATGATAGTAAAATTACAGCCTTATATTTTTTTGGGACATAAGAAACCATTGTACGGTCTGCCGTGAATCCAAAAATCGAAGTATTTACTTCCTGTTGTTTTTGGGGGAGAAATTGAGGTGGTACTTCTCTCTTATTTTTTCTAACTGTTCCTACATACGTAAGGCGTCTAGATTTCAGTTCATCTACCAGTTCTATTGATGTGAACTAATTGTCTCCTGTTACGTTTCTGTTAGTCTTTTCAATTGGTTTCACTAAATCTAAAACATCAAGTAGGGACACTTAGCTTTTTATAGTTGTTTCTTTGCCTTTCATTATTCTTTCCAGTATATACAAAAGCATTCATGAGATAGTGGCTTTTAGAATCACACAAGCACATAATTTTGATCCCATATTTTGCAGGTTTATTTTTCATGTACATTCTGAAGCTACACCTACCTTTAAATGCAACTAACATCTCATCAACTGTAGCGTATTCCGAACATGTGTAATCATCCGGACAATTTTGTACGAATATGTTAAAAATTTGTGATATTGCTGCTAATTTATCACCCTCAGCAATTTTGTCCTTTCTACTTGCAGCGTCATCGAATCTTATTGAGCTCAAAATAAATAAAAATCGCTTTTGAGACATCGTTGCCCGGAAAATTGGTCTACCAGTACCGTCTGTCGAGAATAAAGAAGCTGTATTTTCTCGCCCAGATTTGAAAATTCCGGTAGAGTAGTCCCAAAAATGCTTTCAACTCGTTCATGCCCAAATGGTCTGGAAAAGAGACATGGTTTCCATGGTAATTAAATGATAATTCGGTTATCTTAGCGTTGGTATGTTCCAATATAATTTTAGAAAAATTTTGTGCAAATCGTTTTTGATTGCAGTGAGAACCTCGAGCAGCCTCTGGACAGCTGTTTCAGCCCTGCTTGGGGCTTCTTCAGCAGAAACGTAGCTCGACATTCCCACTGCAGACCAAAAACGACTTGCCCAATTTATTCGCAAATGCGATGTAAGAATGATGAACATATAAAGTACCGACATCTTACTATCGCTTTTTGACCTAACATTGCAGTAGGATAGACACATTGAAGCGGGATTTGCTCCTAATGAGTCCCCCATGCAAGGCGGCCATGCTTGCTGTCAAAGCATAATGAAAGATTTTAGAAAAATTTTGTGCAAATCGTTTTTGATTGCAGTGAGAACCTCGAGCAGCCTCTGGACAGCTGTTTCAGCCCTGCTTGGGGCTTCTTCAGTCTATCCTACTGCAATGTTAGGTCAAAAAGCGATAGTAAGATGTCGCTATTTTATATGTTCCAATATAATGTTCAGAATGTTCTCCGTAAAAAGTAGTTGCCAAGCATCGTAAGGGGTAAAAGATTTTCTGACCCGAGCAGGCCCTTTTAGTCCTGGTGAGTGTGACACCAAATTGTGTGCTGGCGTTCGTACGTCTTTTTTGGGTGTTTTTTTTTGCCCATTTATACCGATTTATGCCATAATAATAGTTGCCTGGTGCTCTCTCTTCATCAGAATCGGTAGGTTCTGTATTTTCTTCCCCGTTTTCTGAAAATGCTATTTCCGACCCAGAATCATGTAGACTATGTTCACTTTAATTTTCCGAAATGTCCTCGTCAGATTCAACAAAGTCACCTACACACTCCGCTGGTTCATCTATATCGCTTAGGTTCAAAGCAATTTCTTCCAGCTCTTTGTCTGTTAAATATTTACGAGCCATCACAAGTAAACAAAAAAAATCTAAAAAAGACGGAACTGGTATACTGGGGACACGGGTGACCCCAGACGTAAATATATCGAAACCGAGAATTGCTGCACACACGGCCTTTCAGCTGCAACTAAATTAAAGCAAGTCATGCGGCTATTGAGGCGCTCGTAGCGGTGTCGCCGAAAACTGCATAATTACAGCAAATATTCTAAGTCTGGGGTCACGAGAGACCCCAGTATACCAGTTAAGGGTTAAGCGAGAATTCGAAACAATCTGCGCTTTTATTGAGAAATAGTTTTTCTGATTACGAAATACTTCACTTTACTTTACTTTTTTAATATGCATATACATCTGCATGTATAATTAGTCGAAAATTATTATTATAGCCCAAGGAAATCTGGAAATTTCAAAAAAGTTTCTTTGCACTGCATTTATTTCTAGTAGTTCATTGGAAGGAAATTTAATACCTTGTAGTGCTAATTCAGCAAATTGCATCTGATACTCTTTTAATTATTCTGCTTGCTGTTGAGACGAGAACACCTCCAAAATGCCCAATTCTAAGCAAATGATTACCAGTTGCATAAAATCTTAACGTAATTAATATTTGATTTATTAGAGAAACCGTGTTGTTTCTGTGAAAATAATTATATACACACACCGCACAAAAATTACCGCAATCGATTGTCAATTAAAAATAACTGAATAGTAAGTGCTTGGAGATCATGGAGCTCATATTGAAAACAAAAATTAAAACAAACTTTGTTTACTAATTTATTTTGTCAACTTCTTTCAAACGCTGAATTTTGCATTTGCAGATTTTGTGAGTCAACGGTTGAATCCAAAAAGCTAAATCGAGGTTGTGATTGCCCCAACGTGTGTCCTACCATCTATCCTATGAAGAAGTCATTAATAAGAGTCGGACATTCCTAGGATATCTGGTAGAAACCAGTATAAAGATAAATAAAGCAGCCGCGTAGATTTCAACGTCGCCGCTGAACGGTTTTTATGCCCGAGGCACTCTCACCCTCGCGCTCATTGCATCAGATGCAACCGTTTCATGTAAATTACGTGTGTAATATAATTTCCTTTATAGTTTTTTTCAAATTAATAATTACAAAAACATTTTAATTATTTAATGTAACTTTTAAAAAGACAGGCATTTAATTCATATCAATTATAGCGCCGTCACTGCAAAAAGAAGAAGGCGAATTTTTTTCGAAATGAATGGTTATGTAAACAAGTTTTGATATCCAGTCGACCAGAACTGCAGTGGTTACGGCGTGCCGCATAGACTTCTCGGACTTCGATTGGTTTATTGTTTTGTTTTTACAGGGCAGACACATTAAAGATTAGAACTTTTTCCGACTACGATCGCTTCAGCATATTAGTAGTTCCTCATATATTTAATGACACCTTCCGCCTAAAATGCGCCTAGGCCTGGTCATTAATGTCATGACGCTGTTAGATGAAGGCTGCAGCATGCGTTATGTGTTATGTTAAGTAGAGTGGCAGAAAGGTACCGGGAAACAGGTAACTACAAAAGAAGACCAGGGCAAGGTCGCAACACAATTACCACTTTAAAAGACAACCGTTTCTCATGTTTAACAGTGCTTAGAACTCGCCATTGCACAAAAGCTCATTTCGGTAGCTTTTTGCTGCCAGAAACGTACAGATTTCTGTACAAACAGTACGTAAAAGGCTGAGAGAAGCTTGCATTCCTGCTTGTACTATGTTGCTCACCAGGGCACATGGAGTTGCCTGGCTAGCGTTTACTCGCGAACATGCTAACTGGATGTTAGAGGATTGGGGCCGGGTTTTGTTTTCGGATAAGTCCAGGTTTTGTCTGTACGCCTATACGAAGACGTATGCCGGTATATAGTCGACTCGGAATAAGATACTTACGATGCAATTTTCGGCCAAGGGTTTCTTTTAATGGAGACTCAGTTATTGTCTGGGCCGAAATTTCTTTCGAAAAGCGCACAGAATTGGTAGAGTTGCATGGTGGGCGTTTAACCTTTCGGAACACGCATTTAACTTTGGCGCGCGAGGACACGCTGCGGACTTATAGTCCGCACTGTATTTTTTTACTTCAAAATGTAACGGCCAATAAAAACATACAAATTTTGAAAAAAAAAAGTATATTTAGGAATATTTTTAACATTAAGAAAACAAATTTCTGTACTTTTACCGTCTATAAAATATTAACGAGAACCAATACTTTCTTCATAACATTCGGCACAAATGTGCAAAGAATGTTCACCACACATAAATTTTTCGCATTTTTTACATGAAATTCTTGTGGGTCTATTTTTTTGCGATCGCAATACGCACAACGTCCCCTTGTAGTAGCAACATTTTCCCGCGTTGGTACCGGTAATTCTTGTCCAAGGAGTTCCCTTATTCTGTCTTTCATTGTTTTCGGTATGTTTTGTATTTGTACTCTCGTTCTAAGATGGCTTTCAATAAGGTGAAATGATAACTCACGAAGATATTGCCTTCTGGGTACATGTACTTCAGTGTTATTTGTAAAATACAAGACCATAGAATTAATTCCAGCGACGTTCAGTATTGAATAAAAGATAACCATGGGCCATCTCCTCGTATTTCGAGCACAGTTATAAGTCGCGCATAATTTATCGACGGTATCAACGCCACCTTTTGTGGCGTTATAGTTTAATATCATTTCCGGTTTTCCAGTGTTTTGATCTATATTGTCGTCATGATGTAAACTCGACACCAACAATACATTTCTTGACCGTTTCGGTATGTAAGATACCAGAGTAATATTTTTTTGAAATGCAAACATACTAGTACCAATGGGTCTACTTACAGGATCAGAAAATTCTTTGGGCAATTCGCGCTTATTTTTACGTATAGTACCCACGTAGGTGAGTCCATATTCATGAAGAAGATGATTGACCAAATCAATTCCAGAGAACCAGTTATCACAAGTAATATTTCTGTGTGTTCCTTTTATGTATTTACACATTCTTTGAACGACAGCAGATGCGGAATTATCTATAGCATAAGGTCCATCGGGCTGCTTTCCAAGATACACTTCTAAATTCAAGGTATAAAATGATTTCAAGTCTGCAATAGCGAAAATTTTTATACCATACTTATTCGGTTTTTTCGGCATGTATTGTCGAAAATTACAGCGCCCTCTAAATGCTTCCAACTTTTCATCGATTGTTACATTTTCAGATGGTGTGTACGCTGTTGCACATTTATGAACAAATGCTTCAAACAAGTCTCTAATAGGGGCAAGTTTATCGTATTTTTTCCTCTCTAACCGGGTATCCAAATCATCAAATCGTAAATTTTGAAGAAGAAACAGGAATCTGTTTTTTTCCCATTGCCAAACGGAATAGCTCTACTCCACTTCCTTGAGTATTCCATAATTCATCAACATTCAAGCGACTTGATTTTAATGTGCCAGCTAAGTAAAGCAGTCCAATAAGGGCTTGAACTTCAGAAATATCTGTAAGCTTAGCATCTCTGTCTCTACTGTACTTACTTTGTACACTTGCAATATGTTTATTAGTGTATTCCAAAATAATGTGCAGCATATCCATGTCAATGAAATATTGCCAAATTTCAAGTATAGATTTAAAATTTTTTGTTGCGTCTTTCGGTCCGGGAATATCTTTTATAATATTTACCAATCTTGTTCTGACTTGCTTTCTAGGACCATGCTTATCCCATTTCGATGTGCCGTCTTTTCCAAGAAAATACGGGCTAGGAAAATCTTCAACAACTTCTTCGTCAGAAATGTCCTGCTCCGTATCGCTGTTGTGGTCACTGGTCTCTAATCTCTCCACTTCATCTTCATCTGACTGATCATCATACTGCACAGTAGTTTGCTGAGATTCATCTTCTTTTAGACACTCTTCCATCAATTGCCTTAATCTTTCTTGCTCTTGTTCGTATGAATACATCTTTCACAATGAAAATATAGCGTACTAAGAGTGTAAACTAACAAACTTTGTCACTTAACCTTAAAGAAACTATTCAAGTTACATTATAACTTTAAAGCATCAACACACGTTGCGGACTCAATGTCCGCAATTTGTTCTATAACGTAAATAAATACACCTTTCGAAAAACTACTTTATATTGTTTCTCAGTACATCTAGTTAAACAGCTATACGAGAGGAGAGAGTTGTAACAAAAACACCCCTTCCGTACATTTAATAAATAAGAAATTGCGGAGCAACAGTCCGCGCGCGTGTGCTGGAAGGTTAACAGTAATTCGAAATATTATTGACATTTTAGAACCCCTTGTTGTGCCTTATGGCTCTTTTGTCGGGGACAATTTCGTGCTAATGCATAACAACGCTCGGCCACACACAGCAAGAATTGTCCAAGCCTATTTAAATGAAGTTGAATTGCAAGTGTTACAATAGCCGGCAAGAAGCCCAGACCTCAACCCAATTGAGCACTCGTGGAATTTCCTTCAGCGACGCATACGGCAGTGGCAAAGAGCTTTGTTAAGCTGGGCACACACGATACGGTTTACCGGAAGGCAGGCCTTTCGACTTGCAATCCGGAAGGCAAATTGCATCGTTAGTGGACATATCGGCCGGAAGGCGAGCCCTGAAAAACTGTCTACACTTGAAATTTTGCTTGCCGGCTTTGTTTCTTGTGTACAAGTCGGAACATGTATGTGCGAGTTGTGGGTACAGGCGGAGAGTTACGCTGATGGCAGGGTGATTTTCAGTAGCATGTTATATTTTGCCGTGGGTTGTTCAGTTATTTACCTATAATTTAATAAAAGATGACTGATATGAGAATGTGGTCCCATGAATTCTTAACAGAATTTATAGAGTTATACAGGTCCCTACCTTGTTTGTATGATATAAAAAGTAAACTATATTTCAACAAACCCGTGAAATTAGCTGCATATGATAAGATGATAGAGAAACTGAAGACAGTAGACCCAGGAGCAACAACGGTTGTTAAAAAAATTAACAATTTGCGAAGTACCTACCGTAAAGAACTAAAAAAAATGAAGGAAAGCAAAAGAAGTAGTTCAAGCGAAGAAGTTTATGAACCATTTCTTTCTTTTAGATTTCTTATACGACCATGAGATACCAAGAAAGGGTAAATCTAATATGCTCGATGTAGACAGTGAAGCGGATGAGGTAAGTTTTTTTTTTAATTTAGGATTTCAGTTTAATTAATAAGTAAGCAGCAATGAAGGTATAATTAACGTTCATTTATTTAACAAAACTTAATAAAAAAGTGTTAGTTATTCTTAAAATATTCAAGAAAAGATTCACGCACTAGTTTCGCATCTTCCTGAGAACTTCTACTTCCATGACCTTTCTGGAATGATGTTAATATATCCTGTTCTTCAGGAGTATCTTTTGCATCCGCAGGTATTTCTACATAATGTTTAGGATTTTTGTTTCGTCAAAAAATATGCAGTGCACATGTAGCCATTACTACAAGTTCTATATTTTCTACGGATATTCCAATGTCAGTATGATATATACGAAATCGATTTGCTAATGTTCCGAATACATTTTCAACTATCTATCTAGCTCTGCTTAAACGTTTGTTGAAGTTTGAACGTTCACTGTTCAATTCTTTCTCACTGTAAGGTTTTAAAAAATCTTTTCTAAGAGCAAACGCTTCATCTCCTATGAAGACATACGGTAGATTATTACGTTGATTTACTGGTGGTAGTTTCAGTGTTTCTCTCACCAATGCCTTGTAGAAAGGTGTATTGTTAATAACACCACCATCAGATATCCGTCCATTGGTGCCCACGTGAAACATTATAAATTCATAATTGCTATTTGCAATGCCCATCAAAACAATACTATGAAATTGTTTATAGTTGTAGTAGTAGGCTCCGCTGCCTGGTGGAGGAGTTATCCTTATGTGCTTACCGTCAACTGCACCAAGGCAATTTGGAAACTGCCATCGATTTTCAAAATCTAATCCAATTTTTTCCCACTCCGGTTGCGAATTAGGAAACTGTAATAAAAATGATTATATGATATAAGTAATTCTTTACTTAATACTTGAATTGGCTTTCGGTTGGAACCGCGTCGCACGGATATCTTTTGCCGACATTCCGTCTTTCATTGCAAAAGAACTTCGTGAGGGCTGCTGCTGGTGTTATTGCAGCAAAACTATCAGCACCAGCACTACTACCACCACCAGCAGTCCTGAGGAAGTTTTTTTGCTATAAAGAAGGCAATGTCGGTAGTAGAAGAAATCCGAGTGACACGGCCTTCAAATTAAACTAATTATTTAATAAGAAGGAATTGATTATTTAGGAAGAAATATAAGGCACGCCACCAATAGCAAATGAATTGGACGAATCACTGACTGCAGACGTTATGTCACAAGAGGAAAGTGCGCCAATTGAAGATATTGTAGAAAATATTGCAAGTCCAAGCGCCTCGTCTGTTTCTACTACCAGTCCCAAACGTAAATCAAAGAATATTTCTAAAAATCAAGAAACTGCAGCGTCAGACCAACAAGAGGCGGTACTACAGTTAGTCGCAGAGAAATTACAAAGCCATAATAATAATAAATTCTCAAATTACGCAGCCTATGTGGGTCAAGAACTAGATGCGTTACCGCCTATGATGGCAACATATTGTCAAAAAATAATAAATGATGCTCTATTTGAGGCCAAGTGTGGACAGTTAACAGCACAGTCAAGAATTGTAACAAGTCCTCCAATAAATATTACGAACCCTCAACAAAATTTTAATGTATTGTCAAGAAATGTATTTGATTACGACCAAACATCTACTTGGCAACCGCCTTTAACGGCTTCTTATTATACTAATTTTACACCCTAATTAAAGTGACGTAAAATATTATAGAAAAATTTTTGTGCAAATCGTTTTTGATTGCAGTGAGAACATCGAGCAGCCTCTGGACAGCTGTTTCAGCCCTGCTTGGGGCTTCTTCAGCAGAAACGTAGCTCGACATTCCCACTGCAGACCAAAAACGACTTGCCCAATTTATTCGCAAATGCGATGTAAGAATGATGAACATATAAAATAGCGACATCTTACTATCGCTTTTTGACCTAACAATCAAAAACGATTTGCACAAAATTTTTCTAAAATCTTTCATTATGCTTTGACAGCAAGCATGGCCGCCTTGCATGGGGGACTCATTAGGAGCAAATCCCGCTTCAATTTGTCTATCCTACTGCAATGTTAGGTCAAAAAGCGATAGTAAGATGTCGCTACTTTATATGTTCATCATTCTTACATCGCATTTGCGAATAAATTGGGCAAGTCGTTTTTGGTCTGCAGTGGGAATGTCGAGCTACGTTTCTGCTGAAGAAGCCCCAAGCAGGGCTGAAACAGCTGTCCAGAGGCTGCTCGATGTTCTTACTGCAATCAAAAACGATTTGCACAAAATTTTTCTAAAATCTTTCATTATGCTTTGACAGCAAGCATGGCCGCCTTGCATGGGGGACTCATTAGGAGCAAATCCCGCTTCAATTTGTCTATCCTACTGCAATGTTAGGTCAAAAAGCGATAGTAAGATGTCGCTATTTTATATGTAAAATATTATATTACTGTCTTATAAAAATAAAAATAATTTACTTACTTTGCAATACATTTTTTCAAGAACATCAATTATCGCTTTGCATGTTTCGGGAATTATTCTTCCCAGAGCTTGAGCGGAAATACGGGTTGAAAATTTTAAATCCTCGTAGTTTTTCCCAGTTGCTAAATATCTTAGAGTACTACTAAGTCGCTCATGAGGAGTGATTGCTGATCTCATTATAGTATCTTCTTTTTCAATTAATGGAGAAACAAATCCTAGCAACTCCGTATATGATTCTTCGTCCATGCGCAAATAATTTCTATAATCATCAGGTTCCAAACGTAATTCGTTTATTAGGTCGACATGAGAATGTTCTTGTCGATTTCTTAACCACTGGTTAACCCACTTTGAATGTTTGCGCTTCATCTTCTCTTTCGTTGTTTTTTTTTTTTGGCAGCAATGCAACTGCCAATCCTATTAACATCAGATCGCTTTCCGAAATCATATTATTTTATAAGGCAAATATGACCTCTTTTCTTCGCTACGTGAACACTAGACTGACAGAAATCCTGCAAGAAAACGTAAGGTGCATGCCTGCGTCGGGGATTCAAGTTTAGCCTTCCGGATTGCAAAGTGGAAGGTCTGCCTTCCGGTAAACCGTATCGTGTATGCCCAGCTTTAACATTGCAGGATCTGGAGCATGCCCTTACTGAAGAATGGGAAAATTTGCAACAAAATTACATCCAAGAGCTCATTGAAAGCATGCCAAGGAGAATGGAAGCAGTTATTGCTGCTAGAGGTGGAAACTCCCGCTATTAACCGAGATATGCCTATAGTACTATATGTAGGACGACAATTCAAAGTTCTCTCCTTGAATTATATGACGAGTGCTGCCTCTGTTATATATTATTTTATCTTCAAACAAGTCTATTGTTTCTTGACAAGTCACCATTTTAGCGAGAATTGTCGTTAACAATTAAAAATTTGTTTTTGGTTTGTGTTGAAATGGAATTTTGCGATATAAGATTTACAGGGTAAGTATTTCTTTGCATAGTGTTTAGTTATTTTGTAAACAACTAATTATTCGGTATAATGAATGTTGTAACTTTACATAGGTGGCGTTAATTTTTAGGTTACTTTCAAGAATTTTTTGTTACGACTGATTTTTTGAAGACGTCCTACATGTAGGACGTCAGTAACAAGACCTATGTTACAATATTTTTTAAACCTTACACCCTGAAATAACAAATTTATTGCTGTTTTGGGGGTTTAACCCTAAATGAAGCATTGCCTATGATAGAGGATGAAGATTTTCCTCATGCGGGGGCAGATATTGTTATGCTTCCTCCAGAGAATGTATGTGCTGACTTTACTGATGAGGATTCTTGAGACGAAGGAAATTTTCATTCTAATAATTTACCGGCTAGTCAGCTAAGAGCAACTGCTGAAGTAATCGTTAGTGGTAAATATTAGTAAGGAAATCATCTTGATCCACACTTCGATGAGGAAGATGAGATTCCACTCGCTCAATTATCAAGATATAGTAATAAAAGGAGAAAAATTCAAACAACATGCGAATGGATAAATAAACATCTGACTGAGCGATCCGATGAAGAATTTCCTGGTGATATCTACAATGTGTCAATAGAAAAGTTGACACCATTGGAACTGTTTGAAATATTCTTAGACGAAAATATTATTGACGTGATGGTTGAAGAAACAAATCGATATGCTTCTCAAAAGAACAAACCTAGTAACATATCCAAAAGTGAAATGAAATTCTTCTTGGGAGTTCTTATACTTAGTGGGTATATGCAACTCCCAAGATGCCGTATGTTTTGGGAAAGAGAGAAAGACGCGCACAACGAACTTGCCTCCACAGCAATATCACGAGATCGATTCGAATTATGAGTCACTTTCACCTCACAGACAATAATACTCTTGATCGCAACGATAAATTTGCAAAAATAAGACCCTTATTTGTTCATTTGAATCAAGTGTGTTTAAAATTTGCACCACTTCAGAAATCACATTGTGTTGACGAAGCTATGATACCCTACTATGGGCGCCATGGATGTAAGCAATACATCCATGGAAAGCCTATCCGATATGGTTTCAAATTCTGGATGGGATGTACACGTTTAGGGTACGTCAACTGGTTCGAACCATATCAAGGAGCAACTACCCATCTAGGGACAAAATATAAAGATTTAGGAGTAGGGGCAGGCGTTCTTACGTATGCAGATTGTTTGAAATCTAGATGGCCAGATGTGCAGTTTCATTTATATTTTGATAATTTTTTCACTTCCATTCCGCTTCTAAATAAATTAACTGAAAAGAAACTGAAAGGCACTGGAACAATTAGAACAAATCGAGTGTCAAACAATCCTTTCTCGCCCAAACGCATGAAGAAAGAAGCTCGTGGATATTATGAATATAAACTGTGTGAGTCCCCGACAATAATGGCAATACAGTGGAATGACAATAGCATAGTCACCATGTGCTCAAATGCTGCGGGTGTACAACCTATTCGTCACGTCAAAAGATTTTCTCAACGCGAAAAAAGAAATGTGTATATTGATCAACCACATAGGTTTAGTTTATACAATGCGAATATGGGAGGCGTTGATCGTTGCGATGAAAATGTAAGTCTATACAGAACGTCGATTAGGGGCAAAAAATGGTATTTTCCTTTGATTTCACAATGTATTGATCTTGCTGTCCATAACGCGTGGCAGCTGCATAAGCTACACAAAGGTGAAATGGACCATCTGGCATTTAAAAGACAGATAGCCTTGGGTTTACTCCAGCAAAATAAAAAAAACTACCGGAGGTTTTGCGAGAGGACGACCTGGTCAAGCTGAAAATTTTTCAATTCGATATTATCGAATTGATCACTATGTAATACCCCAGGATAAACAAACTAAATGTCGTCACTGCCACATGAAGACCACCACCAGATGCAAAAAATGCGATGTTGGCCTTCATGTTAAATGTTTTGTAGCATACCACACCTTATAATAACTGTCGTTAAATTTGAAAATAAAGCCTTTCATTTCGTAAAATATAGCAGTGATTGTTCCTAACGTCCTATATTTAGGCCTAGCCCTAAAGGGCATGCAGGTATTTGCTGTGAATTTCTAACAATATTTTTGACTTTCTTTATCACAAAAGTGATAATTGCAGCAAAAAAAATATTTTTATTTCCCTGAAAATTTTTCAGGCATATCTGTGTTAAATCCTTCCGAAGTTTTAAAATTTCCAGTTATTGTATTTTTTGAATTTGTTATTTATTTTGTTTTTATCTGTTGTTATATTTGCTATTCAGTCTGTTTTCATCATTTTGTAGCTTAATTTGTTTTTTCGCATTGGTTTAAGTTTATTCAAATTATATTTTTTTAAAATACACTAGTGTTGAGATAATTTTTGTGCGGTTTGTATTTAATGTTTAATATGATAAGTAAAGACATTATTCTTAAGGGTATTATTATTATTACATGCACATCCTCAAAGTAGTTATACAAATTAACGATAAGGTAATTTTTGATAACGAAGCAAACCCTTTAGACGTACCAGAATATAATAATGAAGTTGCAAATCCAATTACAAAAGTGGAAAATGTAGAACTGGAAATCAGAAAACGGCAATGCAAAAACAAATTACATTGTAAATATTTTATAAACTGTGAAAACTGTATGTTCGGACCTTTTGTTTTATTTTAAGCTCTAAATTAGTTTACTTATTTTCTAACATGAACGCAAAGATTGAAAATAGTTTTAATTCTGCTATCTGCAGTTATGTTTTGTACTTGACAGTACCGTTAGATCTCAACTCCCTTATGAGTCTCCAAAGGAATTTATGGCTGAACCAACCAAAAGATGTGGGGCAACAGTAAAAAATTGTAACCATAGGACCAAGGTATCAAGTAGGCAATCGCCCGTGATACTGTTAAGTTGAGTTTATTTTATCATTCAATTTGTCAGTCTGCATTTTAAATAATATTCAAAATTAAACGTGGTTTTATGTAATAAACTCTCTATAATACAAGTATACAATTTTGCATAAATTACTTATTACTAATTATTTATTTTCTAAATATTGTTTCATAAGCGCTAATTTTTGTTCCAATATTTCATTTTTCTTCTGTTCTAATTTTAATTTTCTTTCCCTTAACTGGTTTTTCTTTTGTATTTCTAGCTTGATTTTTCGAGGAGTAGTTGCTGTACTTTTATAAGTTTCCTTCTTCTTTCTTTTATGTAGGAGGTAATTATGACTGGGAATTTGTTTCAACAGCACTTGCCAGATTCAAATCACTTTCCATTATGGTACTAAATAAAATGTAAATTATCGATGTGCATATCAAAGTACATGGTTTTAATGATTACCCTGCTATTTGATTCTGTCGCCTCTGGATTAAGGTTGGATGGTACTTCCTGTGGTATAGAAATTACAGTCCCATGACTGCAGCTCAGTACTTCCGGATAGAAGCGCGGTTCCTTGTGAAATATTCCTCTGGAAATTCAGTCTTTTTCTTTCCTCTTCCAGTTAAACTATTGTTTTTTATACAAGTTTTATAAGCTTTTCGAAGCAATGTTAACAATTCTTTACTTGCAAGATGCTAAATTTATATCCAAACTTATGCATCTTCTCTCCAATTGCAGCAAACATCTTTTCTTTAGAAAGTATTCGCTTTTTGAGAATAGTTGGAAGTATTGTGGATTTAAGTCAATCAGAAGTAGGGATGTGCAAAATAATCGAATATACCGGCTGTCTTACGAAAAATGCACCACGCTGTAGCTCTGTTATTAACACTCCGATTTTAGTAATTCAAAAACTACGTAAGACTAGTTTATAAATACTACAAAACAGTAACATTTCAATATTTTTTTAATTTGTAATTTTTCCCAAGCGATAGTCAACTATTTTTTTTAAATAGCACTACATTTTTTTTTTATTCAGTTCGATAGAGAATCTTTTTCTGAATTCAACAATGTACTCAACTTGATTTTTTAGTATCCTACAGCGAAATAATTTCGTTGTTAAAATAAAAATGAAGTGTGCGTTGAAATCCTATAAAAGCGCACTTCCAGCTATCCGTGTTCGCCTGACCTCGACTTTTGGTTATGGAGCTATGTTCCTACTCAAATTGCCTTAAGTTAAAATGTTCTTCATTTATGATTTTTTTAATATGATTTATTTTTTTCAAATGAAACACGTATTTTTTGTCTTTCAGTTTGACTAAGAATATAGGTATTTTCATGAATTCTACGATCTATTTTAACCTGACTTTTAAAAATATTATAGCAAAATAATTACATATTATAGCAAAATAATTACTTTTTTTAATAAAAATGAAACAAGTTATGGAATCCTATGACAGCGCACAAAACACTAAATGTCATTGAACACTTAAGTATTTAACTTGCCACATCGTTTTTTCTTATTGTTACTTTATTTATTGTTATTTTATTTATTGTTATTTGTTGTCTTTTGTTATTATTGTATTATACTGTTATTTTATTATGGATAACAATCAGCTAACTGATATGCTGCAAGTGTATTTTGAATGCCATAAAAATTCTGGTCAAGCAGAGCATCTGTACGCAATTCGTTTTCCTATTAGAGAAGTTCCTGACCGTCAGAAGTTTAGAAGACTTGAATAAAATTTAAGAAATCACGGCGCTTTTAAGAAACCTAAGAAGCAACAACGCCAGTTTCGTGAAAATGTCGAATTAGATGTCTTGCTTAGTGTTCAAGAAAATCCAAGAACTTCAACAAGAGAAATCGCACACAACAACCATTTATCAAAGGATACTGTCCATAAGATCTTACAAAAAATAAATTTACGCCTTATATCCCACAGAAAGTACAAGCGTTGTATGAAAATGACCCAAATCGCCGCCAATAATTTTGTATTTTTTATTTAAATATGTTACGCCAAAATGGACTGTTTTACAGAAATATTATTTGGTCGGATGAAAGCACTTTTAGTAATAATGGCATTTTCAACAGAAATAATCAACGTTACTGGAGTCAACATAACCCAAGAATTACAGTTGAAACTAATCGACAACATAGATTCTCTCTAAATGTATGGTGTGATATTTTGTAATTTAAACTAAACTCAGTACACCAATACTTACGGCTAGTCAGTTGATTTTCTTTTGACGGAAGCCAAGGTCGTGGGTAAAGTATGAAAAAGGTAATATAATGGGCGCCACCAATTTTTCTTTTGTATGGATCTTGCGGCCAAATAAAAAAATTGGAAATACTTGGCTTGAAGACGGACCGGAATCGGTTCAAAGTTTTAAAGTAAAGAAAAAGGTAAAAGAACATGTAAAAGAAAAATTTAATGACGTTCAGAAAATTAAGTAATCTGATACGGTTAATAAAAAAATTGTTCAAAAATTAAATGAAATAGCTTAAATATTGACAGTTTTCTTTGAATAGTACTGTGGTAAAGCTTTACTCAGTTTACAGTAATATGTACAGCTCAAATCAATAGTAAATAAAAAAAAAATAATAATTAAGCAATTACAAAAATATAAAAGAAAATTTAAATAATAAACAAAAGGGTTGCGTAATCACGTCGGGTATGCAGGGTGTAGTTATTGCCTTGGTTTTATTCCAGTTCCCGTCTCATCGACAAGAAGAATGGAGTAAACAGGTAAGAATAGCAAAAACGCTCACCAAATAAATCAGCCTTGCTTTTTGTTTCAGCCTGGACGGAGGTGAGTCCTTGACTTGTACTTTACAACCGAAATTAAGAAGCTTTTCTTTTATGCCCAGAAAAGTCAATGGTTCCTGAATGTTCCTCGGCTAGCTTAGACAAGATGGAGTCTCCACGCCGTCCAAAAAAAAAATTATTAGGGAATGTGCGTCTGCTTTGAAACTCTGTACAAAGGAAACTCTTGTTGAAATAAAATTTCGAAAAAAAGAAAAGAAATGTCTTACCCTAAAAATAGTAGGAGTTTCACACCGAAATTAACTTAGGAAAGGTAAATTTTGTTAATCGAAAATGTGTACCGCACACACACAAGGCGGTCGATACGAGAAAAAGAAGCTGGAAAACCTGCTTTAACTCGGCCGAAAACGCTGACCCCACTCTGCGGATCAAATCCTGAAAGTTTTTATCAAATTGAATTATCAAAACAAAGACGATGTAGGAATTGTCCTCTAAGTGTTAGGCGCTGAAGCGGCCAAGAAATAATAAAATGAAAAGTAGTAAAAATTAACCGTTACAATTTCAGGTGATAGATTGATTGGGCTCTTTTTCATCAATGGCACCCTAGATCAGAATAAATATCACCAGCTGCTAACAATTTGGACAACTTTTTGGATGAATTACCTCTCGCAGAATTAAATAGACTGTATTTTCAACAGGATGGCGCTATTCCACATAATGCCAGGCAAAATGTTAACTAATTGAATGAAAAATTTGGCCAAAAATGGATCGGGACATACGGCCCAGTTAGGTGGCCTGTGCTTTCTCCTGATATGACACCGCTAGATTTTTGGTTATGGAGTTATATTCAAGACCGCGTCTACTTAACACCGCCAGAAAACGAGCAAGTTTTAAGGGAGAGAATTCTTCGCACTTGTCACGAGATACCCCCCAATTTAATATTAAATGCAGTGCATGGGGTAACTAGGAGGTGTCAGCTATGTATTCAGCAAAATGGAGGACATTTTGAACAATATTTATAATTAACTAATTATTTGTATTTTGTTATACTGTTTTAGTATGTAATAAAATTTTGCATTGCTTTATGTTCCAACGAACACTTCATTTTTATTTAAGAAGCGAAACTATTTCTCTGTAGTACTACAGAAAATCAAGTTGAATACATCGTTGAATTCAGAAAAAAAATATAGTAAAAAAAAAATTGAGAAAGCAGCAATTAATTGGATTTTAGGGCGTAGAGACTAATTTCAAATCATTCATGATAAATGAAGAACATTTTAACTTAGGCCGATTTAAGTAGGAACATAGCTCCTTAAGTAAAAGTCGAGGTTAGGCGAACACAGATAGGTGCAACGTGCGCTTTTATAGGATTTCAACGCACACTTCATTTTTATTTTAACAACGAAATTATTTCGCTATAGGATATTAAAAAATCAAGTTGAATAGATTGTTGAATTCAGAAAAAGATTCTCTATCGAACTGAATAAAAAAAAATATGTAGTGCTATTAAAAAAAAAATAGTTGACTATCGCTTGGGAAAAATTACAAATTAAAAAAATATTGAAATGTTACTGTTTTGTAGTATTTATAAACTAGTCTTACGTAGTTTTTGAATTACTAAAATCGGAGTGTTAATAAGAGAGTTATAGCGTGGTGCGTTTTTCGTAAGACAGACGGTAGAAAATATTGATATACAAATTTATTATCGAATGTCGATAAGAAAAGTAAAAATTATCGATACATCGATATATCGATAATTATCATTACATGGATACAAGTCGATATATCTCCCCTTGTGTATAATATAATTTTTATTTAGTATTATGAAGAATATTAACGTCAAAATTTCGTAATTCTACTTGATTCCCGTGGAAGAAGTTAAACTTTCTGGGCCATATTCCACAAAAACATGGACTAATAAATACAAGCGAATTTACGTAAAATCGCTTGTATTTATTAGTCCGTACTTTTTATGGAATAGGACGGTGCACATACTTTCTACTTTGTTGCAAACGCGACAAATTACAAATAAGTAATGTTGAAAATTTTGATTTAAAAACATTCTGACAGCCATGAAAAATTCCGATACGACCTTAAAAAGTTTTGTTGCAGAAACAGTAGGCCATAATTCGGAAAGTGCTCAGCACGAGACGGATAAGAAGGTAATAAGACGACGCATTCGATACGTTGATGGCACATCCAATACATCGCCAAGTCTTTTTGAGTAGTTATATTTAATTCATGTTAGATAGTTTGATACTGTGCCACATATTGGAGCAACAGTCTACACAGAAATGAAATTTCATAATTACACAGGTCTGCAAAAAATTTTTTTTTTTAATTGTTTGAAATTTGACAACTGACTTTTATGTACTCTTCAGCACTGATTTCAAAAATGCAATCCGTTTTTTTCTATCACGTAAGATTTTCTTACAAAAAAGTATTTTTGGGTATAATAACAAAATTTAAGCAATTTTCCACATTTTTCCAAAGTTACATTTCCAATACACTTCTATTTCTCTTTAAGCTTATAAGTCATTATAATAACGCTTTCGCTTGCTGTCGAAGGTTCTTTTGTTGCTGTTCCGGCTATGGACTCGTTGAGGATCATCTCTTTTTAACATCCAGCAGTAGTCCGCTATCATGTTGACGTTCCATCTTCCTTGGTATCTTCTTTCCATTTCCTTGATATCTTGGTGGAATCTTTCACCCTGCTCTTCACTTACATCACCAAGGTTTGCAGGGAAATAGTTAAGATGTGAGTGGAGAAAATGAACTTTAATGCTCATATTACAGCCAAGTTTTTTAAAGTTGTCGGGCATGTCTGTGACGATTGTCTTGTAGTTTGGATCTTTTTTGTTTCCTAGGAAACCGGTAACAACTAATTTAAAAGATGTTCATGCTGCTTTTTCTTTTGTTTCCAATTTGTCCTCAAAGTAGGGATCTCTCATTAGTTTTCTAATGTCTGGTCCGACAAAGATTCCTTCCTTCAGCTTTCCCTCAGATAAACTAGGAAACTGTCGACAAAGATATCTGAAACACTCTCCTTCTTTTGGCAATGCCTTGACAAACTGTTTCATCAGACCCAACTTAATGTGAAGTGGTGGAAGTAAGACCTTTTTGGGATCCACAAGGCTTTCCCTCTTAACATTTTTAACCCCTACCTGTAAGGTTTTTCTCAAAGGCCAATCTAATTAATGTTGTTATGTAGTGTTGCTTCCTATTTCTGCTGTCCTATTCACAGAGAAAGCAAGGGAACTTTGTATAGCCACTTTGTTGACCGAGCAGCATTGAAACCACTTTTAAATCACCACATAGTGTCCATTGTGGTCTGAATAGCACAGTTTGTTGAAAACCAGTTCAAGGTTTTCGTAGCTTTCTTTTAAGTGAACCGAGTGTCCAACATGGCATAGAAGCAAACTTATTACCATTGTGTAAAAGTACTGCTTTAAGGCTTCTTTGTGACGAGTCAATAAAAAGTCTCCACTCATCAGGAGCATATTCTATTTTGAAACTAGCCATAAGTCCAGGAACATCACTGCAAAACACCAGGTCACCTTCTTGAGAGAAGAAAGATGCAAACTCCTTTTCCCTCGATCAATACCAAGAAAAGGATGTACCCGGAGCCAACAGATGTTTATCTTTGAATCTAGATCCTAAAACCTCTGGCGAGTCTTTAGGAAAGCCTAGGTCTCTAACTAAATCGTTCAGCTCAGATTGTGAGAATGGAATGGGATCGGTTGTGCCAGGTTCGTACCAATCACTGTCGTCTTCACTATCACCATGCTGAGCCAATGGCTCGTGTTCGTCTAAAATATCATCCAAAGAATTTGGAGGAGAGGGTATCGGTACTTCAGGGCCATGAGGAACAGGGCGAATGGCTGATTGAATGTTAGGGTAAGAAATATCGTTTTTGTTTCTCAAATGGAAACCTTGTACGTTGCAAGAACAAAAATAGCAGTCATCACTATGGTTTTTGGGCTCCCTCCAAACCATTGGTATTCCAAAACGAAAAGACTGTTTTACCTTGAAACCATTGTCTCAGTTCTTCAACACACACTGAACAAACTTTGTGTGGGGCCCAAGGCTTATCTTGATCGCCTAACTTTATACCAAAATAGGCAAAATATACCTTTTCAACAAAATAGGAAATGTTTCTTTGTTGCTTTTTAACGGTATAATTACCACAAATGTAGCAGAAGCAATCTGGTGAGTTTATACATCCTCTGGTAGCCATTGTCAATAAAAAAACTTCACAACACAAGTAAGCAGGCACTACTTTAAGGCACTATTAACAACAACATGTGAACAGCACACAGTGAAGAGGTACTGTGAACTGAAGCAGTGAACAATAGCTCACTGCTTGGTGATGGAGGGGGAAGGGGCAGCGCGACAGACAGTCGCTGACATGACAGATGCTCAGTGAGTCAGTAAGTGGATGGTGGAGGGGGAAGGGCAAGGACAAGCACTGTTGTGAAAATACTGCTGGTTTCTCCTAATTACTCTTTATTTTACAAAATTTTTGTGCAAATCGTTTTTGATTGCAGTGAGAACCTCGAGCAGCCTCTGGACAGCTGTTTCAGCCCTGCTTGGGGCTTCTTCAGCAGAAACGTAGCTCGACATTCCCACTGCAGACCAAAAACGACTTGCCCAATTTATTCGCAAATGCGATGTAAGAATGATGAACATATAAAATAGCGACATCTTACTATCGCTTTTTGACCTAACATTGCAGTAGGATAGACAAATTGAAGCGGGATTTGCTCCTAATGAGTCCCCCATGCAAGGCGGCCATGCTTGCTGTCAAAGCATAATGAAAGATTTTAGAAAATTTTTGTGCAAATCGTTTTTGATTGCAGTGAGAACCTCGAGCAGCCTCTGGACAGCTGTTTCAGCCCTGCTTGGGGCTTCTTCAGCAGAAACGTAGCTCGACATTCCCACTTGCTTTGACAGCAAGCATGGCCGCCTTGCATGGGGGACTCATTAGGAGCAAATCCCGCTTCAATTTGTCTATCCTACTGCAATGTTAGGTCAAAAAGCGATAGTAAGATGTCGCTATTTTATATGTTCATCATTCTTACATCGCATTTGCGAATAAATTGGGCAAGTCGTTTTTGGTCTGCAGTGGGAATGTCGAGCTACGTTTCTGCTGAAGAAGCCCCAAGCAGGGCTGAAACAGCTGTCCAGAGGCTGCTCGAGGTTCTCACTGCAATCAAAAACGATTTGCACAAAAATTTTCTAAAATCTTTCATTATGCTTTGACAGCAAGCATGGCCGCCTTGCATGGGGGACTCATTAGGAGCAAATCCCGCTTCAATTTGTCTATCCTACTGCAATGTTAGGTCAAAAAGCGATAGTAAGATGTCGCTATTTTATATGTTCATCATTCTTACATCGCATTTGCGAATAAATTGGGCAAGTCGTTTTTGGTCTGCAGTGGGAATGTCGAGCTACGTTTCTGCTGAAGAAGCCCCAAGCAGGGCTGAAACAGCTGTCCAGAGGCTGCTCGAGGTTCTCACTGCAATCAAAAACGATTTGCACAAAAATTTTCTAAAATCTTTCATTATGCTTTGACAGCAAGCATGGCCGCCTTGCATGGGGGACTCATTAGGAGCAAATCCCGCTTCAATTTGTCTATCCTACTGCAATGTTAGGTCAAAAAGCGATAGTAAGATGTCGCTATTTTATATGTTCTTTATTTTACGTATAACTCCTAGTATAAAAATGGCTATGCAACTGAAAATGCCTTAGAGTTTTTTGTAATACTTTTTAAAAGTACTTTAGGCTAAATAACAGTTTATGGAGATCCTAAAAACCAAAATTCAAACTCACTAGAGTACTGAAATGTGTATAAAAATATCGAAAAAAAGCTAAAACTATACAAGCAGTTTATGAAATAACTGTACGTGATGGAATTTTTTCACTATTTTTTCGGAAATCGGCGTTGAAAACACCATAAAAATCACTTATTAAATTTGAAACAATTTTTATGTTGCAGACCTGAGTTATTATTAGACCAAAAATTAACAAAAAAATATACGTAGTGTCATTTCCACAAGAATTCAAAATTGAAAATAGAAAGTTATGGTAGGATAGGTACTGTGGACTATTCATTGGGCCGTCGCTTATAATTTTGAATTTTAAAATATTGTATAATACACACTCCTATTATCTTATTATAAATATTATTTTCAAAATTCTCTATTACTTTCGGGGTGAAACGGTATAATCACGAAACATCCCGGGACGAAACGGCGAGAGCTAAATAGTGGAGGCTAAACGATGATGGCGAAACATCACATAACCAATGTTTTCGACATTCGCCCTAAGTTTCATCCGCTTGGCGACTGCGATTGCATCTCAGAGAGGAAGCAAGAGGAGGAACACCATAGGGAAGTTTCAGAGATGACGGAGGAAACCCTAAGATGTATAATACGTGCTGAGTGCGACAAGCCATTGAAACAAAGCCAAGAGTATATTGCGAGAACTTGAAGAGGAAAACCGTGTGTCGTCTCAACAAAGTACTGGATGGGTTACAACAAGCAGGTCAACTCTGGCATGAGTGGCTGAGTCAAGAGCAGCCGAAGTTAGGGTTAAGTCCAACGAAGGCTGTTCCATGTGTATACTCCAAAGAATCAGGAAGAGGCTTGATCCTAGTCGTGACATATGTTGATGACATTTTGATTGTTTGAGGGAAGGTATATCGAAAGCGTTCTACATTAAGTACTTCAGAGATGTAGAATATTGCATCGGAATGGAATTTGTCAAGTATAAAGAAGGGTACTTTATACATCAGCGAAGATGTATCGTCGATTTAAAATGGGCGATTGTAAACCGGTTTCAACCCCAATGCATGTAGGTACAAAGCTCTCCAGGTATAGCAATCGGGGTACGGTAGCTTTACCTTCTCGAGAATTGATTGGATCCCTAATGCGGTCAGTTCGTTAGGTCAGTTCAATGACTGCCACCGACAACTAAAAGGATTTTTCGTTATCTCCAAGGAACAAAGAAGGATGTGATTCAATACCACTTAGGGGAAGGCTCCTTGTATGGGATGGTGGATGTCGACTGGAGAAATCGAATGGCGATCACCTGGGAGTCACGAAAACAAAGGACCGTAGTTCTCTCTTCCACAGAGGTAGAATATATGCTTAGAGCTGGGATTCAACTCTCTGGTTGAAAACGTAGAATTACATTGTGATAAAGTGGTAGCACAGAAACTTGCCTCCAACCCAGTGTTTCACTCGCGGACGAAATACATCAACATCCGTCACCACTTCGTTCGGGAAGTGCTAGAGTACAAGAACATCCATCTCAAGCATCTTGGAACGGAGAACATACGTACTGATTCACACACAGCCCAAATGTCGGAAGATAATTGGGATGAGTTCAACGCACAACGAGAAGGAGTGTTAGATTTGACAATCGACATTAGTGACCATTACACGTCGAATTCTAACATACAGGTTGGCCCCTGCTCATTACAGAAACTGGCGCGACTAACGTAGGGTTAAAGAAGAAGGGTTGATAAAAATGTTTCGACCTTGAGAAAAAATAAAATAATAAAATTCTGTCAATGATTTTTTTTTGAAGCTGGTAATGTTTCTGAATATGGCGATGGCTGTGAGGAAGGAGAGGATTGGATGGTTAGTGGTGGTTGTATGGAAGCAGAGGAATGGAAAGTTGGTGATGGTTGTGGAAAAGAGTGGGATGGAAAGTTTGTGATGATTGTGAATGGTTTTAACGAGTGTTCCATAAAAAAAAAACGGTCAAGTAGGCTGTAGCAGGATTTTGTTGTCGGGAACGCATGTCGTGATTAATATCATTTGAATTTCAACTTTGACAAGTTGACGGTTAACCTAACCAACAAAACTCGAAAGCCGCTCCTGCAATTTTTTTTCTAATATTTATGCTTAATCTAAATATTCGGTAATTAACGTTTATTTTTGAAATGTCTTCTTTGAGTTAAAGTGAGGTTAGAATCGCAAGTGACGCTTCACGCTAGTCGTATGAAGAACCCTACGCTAGACGTTCAGAATAAATTCATAGCTATCTAGACCGTTTTTTTAATTTAACACTTGTTAGATTTGCGCATGTCTGGTCACGGTTGTTTAGGAGATGACTGGTAGGCTTTGTGTGTTGCTGAACGATGGAAATGACGGAATTGATTAAAATGTTTTCTCTTGAAATCCCCTCAGTTTTTTTGCACAATAATTCCGTGCACAAAGAACATTCATCTCGCTCTGTCTTTTGCTTAATATAATTATAGGTTTCATGCATTTTTTTCCGGTTTCGTTTATTTCTTAACGTTTGGGAAGATTTTTTGGTGTTTTAAATGGTTTCTTTTCATCAATTCTTCCAACATTGTCATTTTCCTTATCATCTTCAGAATCCTGCAAATATTTAAAGAATAACTATTTTGTCTATTTTAGTTGCCTCGGACATCATATCTGACTGGTTGAATATCGAAAAAAAATTCAGCAAATTGAATTTTCCTCATTGCCTTGGATCACTGGACAGCAGACATGTTTTAATATAAAGCCCTATTCACAGTGGTTCAGAGTTTATAAATTATCACAGTACTTCCAGCTTAGTACTTCCTTACCGCCAAGGAAGAATAATGGCGTGTACAGAAATACGCAATTGTCGCAAAAGATTTGACGTAATGAACTAGATTTCCTACCAAAAGATTTCTTACCACTAAAAGAAATAACACCACCACTCTGTAGCAGATAACGCATTTGCTCTATGCGAAAATGTGATTAAACCATATGCCGGAACTCACAATAAACGATCTAAAGAGCGCGTGTTTATTTATCGTATTTCAAGAGCTCGAAGAATTGTTGAAAACGTTTTTGGTATTACGTTTGCTGTTTTTAGAATACTAAGAAAATCCATGCTATTAGAACAAGGCAAGGCAACCAACATTGTAATGACCTGTACTTTATTACACAACTTCTTAAGACGATATAAAAGGTCTAAATAACTGTACACTCCGATAGGTTCCTTAGGGCCGGTTTTACAATTAGGGTGGGCTCAACGCTGAACCTCACTTGAGGTTAAAACTTTTAAATACATGGGTTGAACCAAGCTTAAAATGAAGTTCAACTAAACGCTTGTTCTACGCAGGCTTAAAGCCGGCTCAACAGAATAAGTACAGCTTGACGCCTTTTGTCACATGTCAATCAACCTACTCCTTTTGTTTACTTATTCTTTCAGATTAATCTTATTTTTTTATACTATTATTTTTGATATTACTGTTAAACATTTTATTGGTACAAAATGGAAGAATTATGCCCATTTGCACCGACCTAGTTTAAGATATTGGTTTAACTAAACTTGGTTTAAATTTAAATCAGGCTTAAACTTTCGAGCTTTGCACCAACTGTTTTTAAACCTTCCTTACTTAACCCTCAATTGGCGTTGTGGGGTCCTACGGACCCCAACGATATTTTAAGTTCTCATATTTAAACTAAATTAATTGTTATGTACTTGAGGCGCCCTCTACCTTCAAGTTTCATCACTATGTATTATGTGGTAAAGCAATAACCAAGTTGAGTTAGTGCCATAGGTTCTATTTTGCTGTGAAATTTGCTTGGGGTCTAGTTGTCACCACGACACCAGTAGCGTAATTTTTTTCTAATGGCGGGTTGTTCAAAAAGAGTGAGATATGGCGATCCTGATTTTGAGGAAACTGTTAAAAAATGGCTCCAAGAAGTTGAGAGTGAATGTAGTGATTGTGAAGACCATGCAGCTGATGATTTTATTCCTGAAAGTGAACATGAAACGGATTCAGAGATCGAAGAAGAAAATATGGAGCAAGAGAGAGGACGAGATGAAGAGAGCAGTGTAGAGGACAGCGAAAATGATTCAGACGGGGACCAAGGTAATAGTGGAACAAAATCATTTTTTGGAAAAAATAGGTACAAATGGTCTGCCACAGCCCCTACTTCTAATGTTAGAACAAGAAAACATAACCTTCTGAAAATTTTACCGGGTCTAAAAGGTCCAGCAAGAATAGTTGGTGATAAACTTGAACCTTTAGAAATATGGAGTTTATTGTTCTCGGAGGATATGGAACATGAAGTTATAATACGAACAAACGAAAAAATTTTATCTATGAAAGAGCAATACAAAGAAAAAGACCGAACCGAATTTAGAGAACTGTCCATCGAAGAATTTAGAGCATTTCTAGCTATACTGTATTATACTGCTATATTCAAATCTAATCATGAGGATTTAGAAACCATTTTTGCTACAGATGGGTCAGGACGAGAAATTTTCAAAAGCATCATGTCAAAAAAGAGAGTTTTGGTTTTATTGACATGCATAAGATTTGACAATGCAAATGACAGACAAGAACGTAAAGAAACGGATCGCAGTGCACCAATATCTTGGCTCTTCACTAAATTTATTCAGAATTGTAAACAAAATTATTGCATTGGAGAACTTACCTGCATCGATGAAATGCTATTGGGATTTAGAGGCAGGTGTAGGTTTAGAATGTATATGCCCAATAAACCCAATAAATATGGTCTAAAAATAATGATATTATGTGATGCAAAAACTCATTATTTTTATAATGGCTACATATACACTGGTATGAATTCTGATGGACATTTACTTTCTGATGTAGAAAAAAAGTTTGCGAAACCAACGCAGTCGGTTTTGCAACTTTGTCAACCTATTGTAAACACCCAGCGCAATATAACAGCCGATAATTGGTTTACATCTATTGAACTACTTGAAGAACTGAAGAAAAGAGGTCTGACATATGTGGGAACTATGAGAAAAAATAAAAAAGAGATACCACAGCAATTTCTTCCAAACAGACAGCGAGAGGAAAATAGCAGCCGCTATGGATTTACCAGTGAAAGTACTATGCTATCTTATGTCCCTAAACGTGGAAAAGCCGTTATTTTAGTATCTTCCATGCAGCACGGAAAATTTCAAGGTGCCGAGTCCGGGAAGCCAGAAATGATTGCTTTTTACAATCAAACCAAAGGGGGTGTAGATCAACTTGACCAGAAGTGTGCCGTATATTCCACTAACAGACGTACTAGACGCTGGCCTTTGGCGGTATTTTATGGCATCCTAAATATTGCTGGGGTAAATGCGCATATCTTGTACGGGTGTTACAAAAATAATAAAACTTTGGATAGGCAATGGTTTCTTAAAACATTAGCTAAAAGTCTAGCTGAACCATATATGAACATTAGACTCATTAACTGGCGACTTCCTCGAGAACTTCGTATGACTATTGGTAGAATTTTACACAAGGCAGTTCCTGTACCTGAAGCTAAAAAACCAGAAGGCACAAAAAGAAAGCGTTGTGCATTCTGTGATCGAAAAAAAGATAAAAAGGTAGGTCTAATATCTGCAAGCAGTGTGCGTAAATTATTATCACATTTCATTGCTTGCAGTTTTTTTGAATAATTTTTTTTGTCATTATTTTTGCGTTTATATAATTTAGGAAGTCTGCTCATTCATATAAAACTACAGGAAAAAAGTTTTTTCTTGTGATTTTTAAATTACGTATAAAACTAAAAAAGAAACAGTTTCCTTTTCCTTTCAGTTTTGTGTAATTTTTTTAACAATTAAAAAAACTTGTATTTCAACTTTCTTGTTTGTATTACATTTACAATATTCCTAGAAATAACTCACTATTAAATTTAACTTCCACTTGTGATTTTAGTTAATTTAAGAATTGAAAAATAAGGTGGGGTCTAATTGGCACCACGACACTATGAACGTGATAAAATTCCACCACGGCAATTGAGGGTTAAGCTGTCAAATTCTGTTTGAAACCACTGGTTATCTAGGGAGTTTCTCTAGTATTAGATCGTCTGTATTATTATAGCGTTTATTAATAGTTAGGTTAACCTTTTCGCGCTTCTTATAACGGTTTGCGAAGCAGTGTTTTCGAATTTTACGTTGTACTTGCACGGTGTTTTTTGTGATTTGGTTGTAACATATCAACTTCTTCAAGTAAGTACAGTTATCTATACATAATTTATTTATTTATTTATTTATAATGATAATTAAAATATATTTTTAATTTACAGATTAATTATGGCACAAAGTAATAAAAGGCATAGGTCATCAAATTTTACGCCCGAGGAGAAAATATTATGTTTAAGTTTAGTGAACAAGTATAAACAAATAATAGAATGTAAAAAGACTGATGGCGTTACATCACGTGAGAAAGAAGAAGCATGGAATTTGATTGAAAAGAAATTCAATTCCCAAAGTCCATCAATTATTCAGCGAACTAAAGACTCTTTGAAAAAGTTTTACGATAATAAAAAACAAACTAGGAAAACTGCAGCCGAGGAAAAAGTTGAATTGTATAAAACTGGTGGTGGACCATTTGTTAACGATCCCACATATGAGATGACTCTGTCAATTTTAAATAAGAAAACAGTAGATGGATTGTCCAATAAATTTGATGGAGATAATTCAGAAACTATATATCTAGAAGTAGATAATGTAAGTTCAATATATTTGAAGGAATGTTATTTATGAATAAAGAAACATTTTTATGTTTAGAATGAAGAAGATGAAAACATCGACTTGTCTTTCCAAAATTTTTAATCAAGACGAAAACAATGTAAGTAATAATTGTATTTAAAGTAATGAATGTATGTACAGTCGACATTTTCAAATATATTCTTGGTAGGAAGTGTAAATGTAATTATTATGTTGTAATACCAGGCAGTTATTTCATAAACTGTTCAAATAAACAAATTGCTGTAGTAATCTGAGACAAGCAATTTGTCCTTCAAGGCCTGACTTTAATTTATTTAAATATATGATACAATTTAATTACAAGTGCATACAATTTTTAGGATTTAGAAAATGAAGATAATTTTGATTGGGGAAATATTAAAGCAAGCCAGCTCCAAACACTAGTTTCAAACAAACTGAAAAATGAGCGAAATAAAAGTGACTCAGATATACAAAGACAAACAAACAAAAGTTGGTCTTCCAGACGTCGTCCTACTATGAGTAGCAGTAGTAGTTTTTCCCTATGAAGAAGTGACTGATTTAAAGAAAGAATTGGCCACTATTCAGTTGGCAATTTTGAAAGGCGAGTTGCAAAACCAAAAAGAAAAAATGAAAAGAGAAGCTGAAGAATATGAAGTCGTTAAGAAAAAGCACAAAGAAGAAGAAGAGGCTAGACATCAAACGAAAGTATGGGTGGAAGAAGAGCAGCAATTAAAAAAGCAAATATTGTTTTTGGATATTGAATTAAAGAAAACTCAATTGGCAGTATTGCGTGGTGATCACAGAATTTGAAATGTTTAGTTATGTAAAGTGTTCATATTTTGAATGTATGTTTTGCTACCTACCTGTACAGGTATCACAAGTGATCGCCGTGACAGACGTTTCGGCATCGCCGGCCAGCCCCAGTGGGATATGGTGATTTAAAAACTAAATCTGGACTATCAAACAGTACCTACAAAACAAAATAAAGGCGCCACTTAATTTCTTTTTGGCTATGGGTAACCGCGGGGAAAAATTAAGAAAACCACTACTCATCCAAAATACTATCAATATACAGTTTTATTAAACGCAATTCACAAACATAAAATAAACATGAATTCAATGAAACACAGAAAAAAAATGTTAAACCAGTATTAACAGAAACAAATTCGCAAATGCGACGTAATTATCAGTTAAATCTAGCAGCAACAACGCTAACTGCATTACTCATACATAAATGCGCTTAAAATAGACGCAACGGTGATTCTAGAGTTGACAGGAGCGGTACGCAAAAATGTCAAACGGCGAATCCAATTAAAGTCAACGCGCACCGCGTAAATACACGCCTTTATCCGGCAGCAATGCTCGTAAAATAAAACAAAAATAACGAAAGGCAAGCAAACCTTGTCCCTACTCGTTCCGAGCGTCGGTCGGCGTGTTGGGCAGCTCCAAGGGGGTACGTTAAGGCTCACGGGACCGTGCAGATGCGGTGAACGGCCACAAATACCGTGAATTCTTAACGAATGCGGCGCAGAGATAAGGGTACCCCTGAACTAAAGCCTGTAAGGAAGGAAGATACGCGATAGAAGGTTTCGAAGCGAAACAGAACAAACAACGAATGGGCTCACCTGTTCGCAGAACTACTTGGAAGGGAACAGGCGTAGACAATATGAGTGTATTAATTTTTCTCTCGGCACAACAGATTAATCCAGCAATAACGCTGTTGATGAATTCCCCAACATCAATTTTCGGCGAAAACACACACAAAAAACACCAACGCGAGACGTGTTGTAGCACCGAGAAGTACGGGGTCAATTCTGTTCTGAAAAATCGCTTCGCGCAGACGAACGAAAAAGAGATGGGGTTAGAAAAAAGAAGAGATAGAATGCCTCCGCCAACCGCGACAGAATCTTACGTCAACGAGGACCAATGAGCTTAAATACCGGGGTTCAATTCTGTATAGCTTTCGTGGGAAAGAAATCGCTGATTTCACAATATGTTGCAATAATGCGTAAAAATAAAATGCTAAATAAAGAATCTATGCGACCGAAAAATTAACTTTCAAAACCCAAATTTTCCTTATCCTAATTTTGACAGGAAAACAAATAGCACTGGGGAAATACTATGAAAGCAAATCGGCGGAACGCAAAGAGTTCGCCGGGCGGTCTGCGAAAATATTTCACGGGGAGCAATATACAGGGTGATTCGGGGTCGGACAGAAATTGAACGGTAACAGTTTATTATGTAATATGAATATTTCTTACTTTAAAATAAATAAATTGCAGTTTCCATTCTTAAGTGGCCATTCTTAATTTATAAACAAATACATTTGAAAAAAAAAGAATCATAACTATAGTAGATAGTTTCAAGTTTACTGATGGTGGGGACATAAAAGATAAAAGAACAAATTACCAAAGTATTTATTAATTTGTAAAATAATGGTTTATAAATTGTCTAAATATTTATTAAAGATGTTACGTAATATTTGCAGTCAACGCAAATTTGCAAAATAATGGTTTATAAATTGTCTTCGTAAATTTGGTCCTGCTTTTTGATTGACCATTTTGTATTATTTCATCTAATGCATGATTATTAATTTCAGCTAGTAGAGGAGGAGGATTTACATCACCTACCGTTTTAGCAATGTTGTGTAAAACTGCAGTTGCCACGATTACAGTTAATGTAGTTTTTACTTTTATTCGGCTCCCATATGCTAGGACAGGGAACCTACCCTTTAGTACACCAAAACATCTTTCGATGGTGTTTCTTGTTCTAATGTGGGATTCATTATAAAGTTGCTCTGATGGTGTTGCTGGATTTAATAGTGGTGTAAATAAATAGCTCCTGTTTGGATATCCACTATCTCCTAGAATTAATGCATCACTCTAAATTTGATGTCATTATCATCAGACGACAGTACACAATAATATGAAATATATATTACTGGAGTTTACCTAGCAGTACACAGTTTCTACGGACTCGATCTTCAAATTCTGCTTTAATTCTACTATTATTAAAAACTGTAGAATCATGTGAAGACCCAGGCCATCTTGCCACAACATTTAAAATTTCTAATTCAGCACTACAAATCATTTGGACGTTGATAGAGAAATATGATTTTCTGTTACGAAATACTTCCGCATCTGCACCACCTATAATAATTTTCAATAGTTATGTTATTTCTGTCATCACAGTGAATAAGTGCTTAAGTCAAAATTTATTCAAATTTGGTCTACGAGAAGCAGAGAGGTATTTACTCTATAGTAGCTAAGTCAGGCACCAACTTGAAAGGTAGTTATTGTGATTTGTGCTTACTGATTTTTTTGCAAAAACTCTATACCACTTCTCATAGGCTTAACCAACTATTCGCCGGAAAGACAGATTTAAGTCATGGTGATATACCTGGGGATTGAATTTTAACATGTGTGCAGTCTGTTGCACCTACCACTCTTGGAAATGAAACTATGTCAAAGAAACTTCTTTGAATATCTAAGAGTGCATCATCATTTCTGGGAAATATAATAAAATTATTATTCAGTCCTGCAATTGCTTCACTAACTCGTACTATAATTCTTGAAACAGTACTGACATGCATGCCAGCAAAATCAGCCACTGATTGTAAGTGTCCTCCTCCAGAGTAAAAACGTAGACAAGCTAAGAGTTGGTTCATAGGAGACACAAAATTATTACTGAAACATTAGTGAATAATAAATAGGTATGACTACAATTTGAGGTACCCTTACAAAATTAATAACAATTTATTTAATTAATAATTTAAAACTAATGAACTTACGTATCATATTCTAGCTGAGCTTCAATGAATCCAAGCAAATATATATAAAAATACAATCCCTAGAATGACTAAATCTTTTCCGGAACTCTACATCGTCAAAACTGTGAAACAGATCATTTCGAACATACACCTCTCTTGGGAGTCCAAAATGAATAAATTCTAATATATCTAAATCATCATCATCCATCATATACTCAATATCGTCCAACATTTTTTACAAAATATAATAAAATAAACACAAATTTAAACTCTAACCTAACAATTTGAACACTTTGTTGGTAGGTGCAGTCTGTCACTTTGCATTTAACCCTTTAGCACCGGGAGCTGCAAAAATGCGCAAATCTTTGACTGTCATATTTGCGGGAGCCGCAATATTTCCACTAGCATAAAAATTACTTTAAGAGATCGGAAAGCGCACGAATGCGTTCTGACATTCCATAACAACTAGCGACGCCTGTATATTCAGTTAAATTATAACTTATAACCTATCAGTTGTCAATTATACAACTAAAGTGTGACGAAAGTTTTCGGTATTGACTACTTGCAACGAAAGAGTCGCTACCTGGTGGCGTAAAATTGAACTGTAGAGTCTAGGACAAGTTTCTGTTGTTTGAATGTGGGTTATATGGTGATTCTTGTAAAGAATTCTCTTTTGTGAGGTTCTTTTAAAATTTCTCGAGAGCTTATCATCTTAAAGTGTCTTTATAATACTAATAATTAATTTGTGTTTCGTATATAATTAGTAAAATGAGCAGAAATTTGCGTACGTCCAACAAATATTGTTCAGTACCTCAGTGTAAAAATTACTGCACAAAAGAAATTAAAATGCATACTTTTCCAAAAGACCGTATGTTAAAAAAGAAACGGCAAAGTATTAATTTGTATGTTCAATGCATTTCGAAGAAGATGCATACTATCCCGGTAACTATGTTCTCATTGCAAATAGTATTCAAATAATAAATCTCATTTATTAGGTTCATCATCAAAACAAAAGCGCTTTTTAAAAAAAATGCCTTACCTACAGTTAATATTCCAAAGGGCAGCATAAAAGATAAAAAAAGATTGAACGCAGGAAATTAATAAGAAAACGTAAAACTCTAACAATTGTTCAGGAAGAAGGTAAGTAAAAATATGTACCTTACGCTTGAAAGGAACAGTAAAATAAATATAAATAATATCATGAAAAGATCTGTTTTACTAAGAAAATCTTAGATAGCTTAAAATTATTTTAAAGGTTGTAAAATATGTAATCATTTTAATTAACTGAAAATGCTCACTGTTTAGCAATTATATGTAAATTATTGTTATTAAAAAAAACCTAGTTATTTATTTTTCAGTCCCTTTCAAAGGGTATCATAATATTAGTTTAATCTTTAATAAAACGAATTCTTTTATAGTGACTGCAGAATATTTTAACAAGGATACTGAAAATGTATCTGAAGAAAATAATTTGGAAGCGAATTTAACGCTTTTAGCTGAATTAGCTAGTGAAGCTCCTCCAATTAAAAATGTTGGGGTATCGATTCAATGTAATTTAGAAGACACATTAATTTTTAATATAATTAATTCTAATTCAAATTTAAAGGCCTTTACTGGCGTAAATATAGATGTTTTCAACGCAATGGTTTGTGCAGTAGAAAACATAATGGAAAATCAGAATATTATTATCGAAGACACAGCAACAAAAATTCTAATAGTATTAACAAAATTGAAACTAAACATGTCTTACAAGGTTTTGTCAATATTTTTTCAAAAAAATGAATGCACTATAAAAAGGTATTTTGTACAAATGCTTTTTCTGTTGAGAAAAGCAATGGAAGATTGTATTTATTGGCCTACATTTTTGGAAAATCAAGAGAATTTACCAAGGTGTTTTAAAAAGTTTTCGAAAACAAGGGTAATTCTTGATTGTACAGAAATTCCAGTACAATCACCAAGGTGTTTGAAATGTAGATGCAGGACATATTCACATTACAAATCTCAACACACGATAAAATTTCTACTGGGAATTGCTCCCTGTGGGATCATATCAGTAGTAAGCTCTGCCTATGGTGGTCGTACATCAGACAAATCAATTTTTCATAAAGAAAATATATTGTCAAAGTTGGAGCCTTATGTAGATCATGTAATGGTGGATAAAGGATTTTTAATAGAGAAAGAATGTGCAGAAGTCGGCATTCAAATGATACGACCGCGTTTTCTAAAGAAACAACAACAACTTACTAAATTGCAGGTATGTATGTATCTAATCTCTCTACTACTACTAATTATTATATATGTTATATTTTGACATTATTATATTTGTTATATTTTGACCTGTCCTATGTCCATATCGATTTAAAGGACTAATAAAGATTATGATTATGTACAATTTTATTTGTTTATTGTGTATTTTTGGAGTACACATTACAGATGTTTTAATTTTTTTAGGCAAAAATGACTGCAGAAATAGCTAGAGCTAGAGTCCACGTAGAAAGAGCCATTCAGCGAATTAAATTGTACAAAATATTTACACAGAAACTAGAATGGAATATGCTGCCTTATGTTGAAGACGCAATGGTTGTTGTCTGTAGTATTGTAAATCTTTCACGTCCTATATTAAACGATGATAAATTTAATTAATAAATTATATTTTTTTACTTTATTGTTTTATTATTCTTAAATAACTACATACAAAAAACTTACAAATATCATTATTTCAACTTTTTTTATAAAATATGGAAGTATGTTACAAAAATATATTTTCTTCAATGTTTTAAAAAATGTTTCACAAAAATCGCTATCATACGGTATTTCTAAAATAACGCATGATTGATCATGTGAAGCATAAATTACAAAGTCACATTTATGTAAATTTAATAAAACTAGGCCAAATTGAATCTGGCCATAATATGGATGCTTTTTCTTTAACACATATGTGTTGCTATCTTGGTCCAATTCTACATACTCCAATTTGCCTAATATATCACCAATGGTATGATGTTTTCCCAAGATGGGACATTTAACTTCAATTAATGTTGTGTAACATGTTGTTATGCCATCTGCACTATAAGCAAAATAAGGAAGGAATGGATTTATGAGAAGTCCGCATTTGAAGAAGCTGCTTCTATATTTTGCATAGCATTGCATAGCTTGGGGTTCCTGCAACAATTATTAAACTTTTATTTTTGTCAGTTAATAACATATATGCAATTTTTACCTGCAATTTACTATATTCTGTAAATAAATTACCCTGGAATGTATTCTGGAGAGAACGTATTTTGGCTTCCCAATTGGGTATCTTATTAAACGAATATGTATATATATTATAGGAAGTAGTTCCTGTAATACATAACTTTCTTTCTTCCAACCATTTATTGTTATTTTGATTTATCGTTTCCAGAAAAATACTTATACAGTCTTCTTTATTTTTCACAACATTTTTTTGTATAAAATTCATTTTTCATCATACTTTCAAATTCATCATGTAATTGTGCAACTAAACTGTGAGGACTGTGCAGTAGGTTATTGAATATATTATTTGCAACATTCGTTTGTAAATGGTTTAAGTTGCCAGCAATGACACTTGCACCTAAAACTTAGAAACAATATATCAAATATTAGTAACAATAAGAATATTTTACTAGTCAAAGAAAAGGTTTGGAGAATGACCAAAGAACTTTTTAATTTTTGAAGTTTGTGATATTCATAGCAAATTAGTAATATCAACTGTTGAATAAATTCATTTGAATGAAAACATTGATTACACATAACCGTGCACAAGTGATTAAAATTTTAAACCAATGATTATTGTCAGAAAGTTCAGACATTATCAAAGGGTTTTCGAACTTTCTGACACAACACGTTCTTAAGTGATGTGATTTTGGTTTAAAATTTTACTTCTGCACAATTATTCACGATCAGTCCCTAATACTGTAAAGAGGATGGGCGAATTCATTTATTCATTGATTTTCTTGATTTACTTTCAGAGTTCATTCATTATTTGGTAGCTGATTCGTTCATTGCAATTTCGATTATTTTATTCTAATATTTTTCAAAGTATGAAATAATTCGAATAGTCTGCAACTGTTGAATTTTTTGTTAGTTTTTATTCAATAGTTCCCATCATTAAAATTACTTACGTCATGTAAGCAATTACAGCAATTACAAAAATGTAATTTCAATTATCTATCTGCGACAGAAAATATATTTATGAACTTACTGCTCATTTCTTCTGGCACTTGTGAATAAAATTTTTTGTTCTTCCAGATTTTACTTTACTTAATGCAGAAGATTGTGAACCTTAAAATAAATTAAATATTAAATAGCTACAAGTGGGTATTGATTAAAAAATACATTTTAGAAACAGCTGCAAATTTTTCTTCTTTGTGTCATCTGATACTAAGAAAGTTTCAGACCCTTTTTTAACATGGCAATAGTCCTTTACTGGTATACAGTCTGCGTATCTATTTTTTACTGTTTTTCCCCAAGCTTGCCGAGTATCTGTAGAACTGAAATATTCCAGTTCTTTCCTAAAATAAGTGCAAGTAATACATGTTAAAGTAATAATGCCCTCAAATTCAATCGAATTATATAAGTATATATATTTTTTAACTTTATGCTTACCTATTGGCATATATTAAACAAGCAACTATATGTTTATACATTCCTCCTTGTCCAGCTTTACAACTGCATTTACATTTCCAATCTTTAGGATCTGTATTCAATTCGATTACTATCTTGTGTGGAGGCTGTTTTATTTTTTATGTTTGTATAACATATCCAACTATAACTTTGTTTAAATTGTTTATATTGTTTTCAAGTCCACACTTTATAATGTGTTCAGCTAAAAATATAGCTTCACCCTCCACAAGTGGTCTTTTTCTGTCACCTACATATGTAAAAATATCACTATATGATAGTAACATTTTACTTACAAATTTCACTTTGGTTTAACGAATACCGCCTTGTTTTTGTTACATTTTCATTTCACTTATTTCCACAATACAATTGATTGAATATTTTTTACACGTTGTTAAATGTGATGAAAAACAAGAAAAATATGACGAAAACATTGAACAACAAAAAACACGTGTTTCTCAGTATCCTCTACTCGTCTTTTATACGCGCGCCATCTATTGAGTGTGCTATTCCTGAATTGGATTAAAAGTGTGATTGGTTTTTGTGTGTGCAAATTTTCGTGAGAAGATGAGTTGGAATCGAAGAAAATATTTAACACATGAAGAACGTGCCAAAATTTTAGCAGAATCAGATGACGACGGCTTAGATTTTGATTCGGAAAGCGGTTCAGAAAGTGATTACTATGACGTCCAAAATGTTGCTGAGGGAACGGAGGCAATTTTTCAAGAAGAATTGAACGACAGTGATGGTGAAAACGGTTCAGATTTTAATGAATATTCGGTACCTCCTAATTCTGAAAATTCCGATAAAGGCGGTAAGTGTTTGAAATAATAGGTCTGTTCCTTTTCCCAAAATTTCAAGTTCTGAACTGTGTAAATCATGCGCAGTAATGAAATTATATCTCAATTCGTGCACTGTGCTTGCTCAGTATGGATTTGAACGGTTTAGAACTTGAAATTCTGGTAAAAGGAATGAAACTAATATTTATTTACGCATGTAAATACAAGTTATTATAAGGAATAATGTAATATTTTCATGCGATTATTACATTTTTATTTTATTGTCAGATGAACCAAGAAAGAAAAAAGCTAAAATAACAAATTGTGGCCAAATATCTTGGCAGAATTCTAGTAATTATGTGCCAAAAAAACATAACTTCGATGTAGCAAATTCAGGATGTGCAAATAAAAAACCATAATTTGAGCATATTAGAATGTTTCGAGCTATATTTTTCTGAATATATTGTGACAAAAATTACAGCCAAAACCAATCTATACCACCGTCAAGAGCAATCTAAAAAACAATTCACGAGTAAATCACATGCTAAAATGTGGACTGACTTGACCAATAACGAACTGTACTGTTTTATAGGTATTTCATTATTGATGTCACAAGTGAAAAAATTAAAATTAGTAGATTACTGGTCAAAAGATGCTTTGTTGTCAACACCAATCTTTGGACAAGTTTTTTCACGAGACAGATATTTGCAGATTCTACGCAACTTATATTTTGAAGATAATAATAAGGAAGATGAAGTTGAAAAAGATAAACTAAGGAAAATTCGAATTGTTCTGACTTACCTTCAAAATACATACAGAAGTGAATTCTATCCATTTGAAAATCTCTGCATTGATGAAAGCCTTATGTTATTCAAAGGCAGACTCTCATTCAAGCAATTCATACCATCAAAGAGACAGGTTTGGAGTAAAATTTTTTGTTCTATGTGATTGTGAAACGGGATACATATTAAATTTCATTATATATTCTGGAACTGACATAAAAGAACAAGTAAGTGATGTAGGTGTATCAGGAAATATTGTGCTCACCCTCTTGCAAAATTATTTGAATGCTTTATACCGATAACTGGTATACCAGCCCAAATTTATACAATCTTTTATGGTGTAAAAAGACAAACGCCTGTGGAACGGTGAAAATGAATAGAAAAAATATGCCATCATTGAAAAGAAAACTAAAACATGGTGAAGTAGAAAGTTACAGCGCACACAATCTGCTTGCATTCAAGTGGCAAGACAAACGCGAAGTTAGTTTGTTGAGTATTTTTCATACACCTGAGATCGTTATTACAGAAAAAAAAATCCTCTAACACATGAGTATATTTCGAAACCAAAGGTGGTACTGGATTATAAAAATAACATGGGTGCTGTAGATCGTACTGACATGTTACAAAGCTCAATTGAATCTGTGCGTAAAAGTGTTAAGTGGTATAAAAAAGTATTTTTCCACCTAATTGGCATGTCACTAATCAATGCTCATGCCGTGTATAAAATGAAAACGGGCTGTAACGTATCCATAGCAGATTTCCAGCTTTCATTGGTTACAGAAATCCTTGATAAATATCGCGTCGAACAACCACGTCATTCAACTAAAAGAACACCTCTCGAGGATTCTCTCCTAAGACTGACTGGAAGACATTTTATATCTCATTTGCAAACAAATAAGCAAAATAAGCAAATGCGCAAAAGGTGTGTTTTTTGTACAAAAAAGAAACTTAGGAAAGAAACAACATACAGATGTCAACTTTGTAAGGTGCCTTTATGTGTAATACCTTGCTTTGAACAATACCATACTAAAAAAATATATTGGGTTTGATAAAAAAGTTTTCCTTTTCAGTTACTTGGTTTATTTTTGTTTAGTTACATGTATACATACTACTTTTAAATAAAAGTTATCTTATTTTCGTGTTGATTTAAATTTGTTTATAGGCGCGATTATTAGAAGAGACGGGAAACGCATGAAAACGCGAAGACCTTGAACGGGAGACGCACGTAAGCGCAGGCGCAAAAAAACCCCTTTGTGGTGCTAGCTGTCTTTAAAAATGCCCGATGCGAAAGGGTTAAGCCGCCGATCTCAGAGCGGTTAAATATTTGCAGATTTAAACCAACCTTAATGAACTTGGCAGACCTGTGCAACGTAATATTATGTTTAAGGGTGGTTTAACTTTTAAGCCTGGTCGGTGCAAAACGGGAATTAGTGGGTGTTCTACCAGATGATGAAGAATTTTTAGAAATACTGAACGTTGTGGAACATCCTCGGACACCAAAATTATACCGACTCCGCGAAAATCATTTTACAAAGTGGAATGACAGAGAATTTGTCGAAAGGTTTATTGATCTTTTTTTCAGAAATAATGCTGTGTCACCACAAGATATGCTTGTAACATTACGTTTCTACGCTACCGGATCTTTTTTGCAAGCAGTAGGTGATTTTGTAGGAATTAGTAAAGCCACTGCATGTCACATAGTTCACAAAGTTAGGGCCGGTTGTACAATTGAAGTTTAGCCAATGTTTAGTAAAGACTTAACCTCGGGTAGTGCTGAGTGTGCGTTTAGTGAGAATTGTCTTTTGTACAGAACAGCTTTAAAATTTAAGCTCAAAAATATATGTCGTTAAGCCACCGACGAAGTAGGTTTAACGAAAGTTTAAGAAAATAAGTGTATTTCATGGTGTATTTGCCAGTGTCACAACCTATACGATTTTTAATTATTTATTTAACATATTGTGGCGCGCCACCCGGCTTAGCTCAAGGCGTCAAGAAGTCGGTTCGTTATGCGTCATTGGCTGCCACGCCACCGGGGTCTACATCGAACAGACTAGACTTTTCCCGACGGCAGCCTGTTGGTGCTGCGAGGAGCAGATGGACAGCCCAGAACATACTGTCTTCTGGTGTCCGAGATGGGAGGAGTTCCGTCTCGACGCGCACCTGCAGCTAGGAGTAGCAGTAACAAAAGAAAACGTGGCGGAGGAAATATGTAAGGGAGAGGCCGAGTGGAATATTATAGCCAGCATGCTTAGAGGCATAATGAAGGGTAAATGCGAAGAGGAGCAGAGAAGAGGCAGGAACGGGTGAGAGAGGGCGAAGAGGACGAGAAGACATATGGAATAGAAGAGGATGGGACGAAGATGGGATAAGAAGAGGAGGTCGAAGAAGAAAGGAGGAAGAGGATGGTTATAAGACCTAAATGAGAGTAGGCAACCCCGCACGCAGAGGACGTAATGCCGAGAGGCGGTCCCCTCTGCGCAGAGAAGGGGAAATAAGAGGAGGGGTTTTAGCCGGTAGAAGTCCGGCACTACCCGGACAAGATGTCCGGGTGTCCATGAGGGATTTCCCCTCCTCTGAAAAAAAAAAAAAAAAAAAGACTTTTCCCGGCGATGGAACAAACTCGAATCTTCCAGCGTGGAGAATTCGAGACGGCCGCAAAGGATATAAAATCGGCCAAAGTTGACTCACCAGGCAGTCGAATTCGAACAGCGATCGTCGAAGTTAGATTTTTAGTGTGTAAATAAATTGTTACAAATAAATTAGTTTGTAAGCGTTATTAAATTACGATTAAGTTTTTACCGAGTGTTTTATTCGTTTAAATAAATAAATTAAAACCCATAGAAACGTAACAGTGGTGTCAGGTGTGCGGGTTTGTGCAAATAAATAAACAATTTAAAGTAAATTAAATTTAATCAGATTATTAAATAAGTACATTATCGGAAAAAAACAATGGCTACGAGAAAAGTGTTGTTGAAAGACTTAAAAGTGGCCGAATTAAAAACCGAATTGGAAGAACGAGAGTTAGAAACCTGTGGTTTGAAAGGTGCACTTCAACAGCGTCTCAGATGCGATTTGTTGACAGCTGGTGAAGATCCAGAGACGTTCCTTTTCGAAATTTCGTGTGGTCCCGTCGATTTTAATAAAATCTTGAAGGATGAATTTCGAGAACAATCCAGAAATTTCAAGGACGAACTTCGAGAACAATCCAGAAATTTGGACGAGAAGCTTCTAGAACAATCTGGAAATTTCAAGAAAGAACTAGGGTAGTGCTGAATGTGCGTTTAGTGAGAATTGTCTTTTGTACAGAACAGCTTTAAAATTTAAGCTCAAAAATATATGTCGTTTAGTTAAGCCACCGACGAAGTAGGTTTAACGAAAGTTTAAGAAAATAAGTGTATTTCATGGTGTATTTGCCAGTGTCATAACCTATACGATTTTTAATTATTTAATTAGAATTACTCCAAATATTTCAACATCCTAGAAGTCCTCAAATATATAGAGAACGACCAAATCATTTTGAAAAATGGAGAGACAACGAATTCATTCAACGTTTTAGGTTGTCTAAAGATTAACTTCGTTTTGGGGTAGATCATATTGCAGCAAAAATATCATCTAAAACAGACAGGTATAATGTTTATCTGTACATGTATGAAGCAAAAGTTTTAACATAAGATATAATTTTAACAGATAAGATAGCGACATCTTACGATCGCTTCTTGACCTAACATTGCATAGATATAATTTTAGGAACCATGCATTATCATCAATAGAAATGGTTCTGTTAACTTTACGTTTTTACGGGATCATTTCTTCTAGTTTGTGGTGATTTTAGTGGTGTGGAGTCGAGTCGAGTCGAGTAGTGTTGAAAGTTTCAAGAGCTATCGCAGGACTTTTAAAAACTTTTATCAAGATGCCGGGAACCGAAAATGAAGTAAGAAATACTTCACAAAAAATTTTATAACATTGCGAGGTTCCCAAGATGTATTGGTGCACCCACATAAAAAATCCAATCACCAGGTGGTAATTAGGCTGCAATTTATAGAAATCGAAAGACATTCTTCTCATTCAATGTGCAAGTAATTTGTAATGCAGATCTAATTATTCAAGATATTGTTTGTCGTTGGCCAGGGTCAGCCCAGGACTCTACAATTTTTAATCATTCTTCAGTTAGAAGAGCATTTGAGCATCAACAGTATAATAATAATTTACTAGTTGGTCCCATAAAGCCGTATCTTATAACACCATTGGCAAATCGAGTAACTCCAACAGAACAACTGTTTAATGAATCTATTATCAGAACAAGAAACGCCATTGAAAGGTGTTTTGGTGTATGGAAAAGGCGCTTCCCGGTATTAGCACTTGGGCTACGTGTAAAAAGTGAACGTGTTGAACCTATAGTAGCACCTACGGTAGTACTTCACAATATAGCACGTACTTTCCATGACCCCGAACCACAAATTAATGAAGAGGAAGAAGCAGCAATACATCTTGTAAATAATATTGATATTGCTCCCTTAAGACAAGGAGCATTTAATAATAATAATAATACTGTTAGGCATGCATTAATTAATGTTTACTTTCATAGGCTGTTGTAACATTTACTTTTTTGTTTTATTTCCTTACGTAATTTAATTATTGTATTGTCATATTATTTTGAAATATTTATAGTGCTATAACTTACAATATTCTCTTTAGCGGTCAATTTTATAAATTGTCAGATACATAAGGTATCAGTAATAATCAAATTATTTTAAGGAAGGTCTTTTTACTGCACCATATTTCAATTTAATAAGTACTACAAACACCATACAGAACCTATGCACTGTATCAGTAATGTGTACAGGGTTTAAAAAATAGGCAGAAATATCACGAATTCATGTTATCTATTTTTTTTAATATTCATATTGTGGTGATAAATACTTGGTCAAAACAAACTAGACGTTTGGGAAAGCAGTTTCAGCAACACAAGGTTCATTTGGTTCGGACAATGGAAGAAAATAACAATATCGGGAAGTTCCAGAGTTACGAGGGCTATATTATTCCATACACCTACAAAAATACCACAATTACAATCTTTCTTACCTTACACAAAACACTCCGTAAATTCCCATACCAATGTCACAGTCCAGAGATCCAGATCCACATCCCGGATGCTACAGTAGAAGGGTTAAGGCAGTTTGAAGTCAGAGCAGATTGGGTATGTTTCTCCAGGTGGTTAAGCAGACGTGCAAGGAAGCCGCAGCATCCCTTAACAGCACATTGGCCGGTGTTAGCAGGATACAAGGGCAGGAGCAAGCGAAGGCTGATGTATTTAGCAGATGGGTCTCGAGTGCATGTAAAGGTGTCCGAATTCAACGAACAGTGTGTAGATTATGAAACATTGTGCCAGGAACATCTTCAGGGGTCATTAGTGTAGAAGCAACAAGACAATTCGCGTGAGTTAATTTAATTTTTTGGACTGAAAAAAAAAGGATTTTGTTTATTTTTATTTCAACAAACAAGAAGTAAAAGATTTGAGGCTCCAGTTCAGCTACCTCCGGAAGATTGGAAATGAATCAGACCCCGGAAGAAGCCCTAAGGTAGGTGAATGCATGAAGTTGCGTGCAATTCACACATTTTAAATAAATAACACAACACAGAGTTCTCGTGTCAGGAACAAGTTTTGGTCGGCCAGTTCGCTATAACTGGTTCGATAAAGCGACATTCCTGAGACGGGGATTCGATTACACACATTTCGTTCATATCGTGGAAGGGCTAACAGTCCAGCGATTCGCTACAATCGTATGGATAAGGTCTGATCCACGATAAGGCGTTTTGTGAAACAAGAGCACACTTAATCGGACTTATGGTATCGTGGGAAAGCTACAGTCCAGCAATTCGCTATAATCGTGAGGATCCGGTTTTACCTGCGATACAGGGTGTCTCGAAATCTTTTTGTATTCGGTTGCCAAGGGGTAGACGACAGGGTTGATTTTCGAACGACCCAAGATCAGCCCGAGACCTACAACAACCATAATCCCCATAAACAATTTGTCAGATATATCGCGGATATTATTAATAGAAAGCAGATGATTATGGATAAATGTCTGTATTTTGTCACGTTAATTGTACATCGTCCATTACGCACACCGCGCGCATCTCAACTACCTACTACTACCCTACAACGTGTAACTACTCTTATTTAGTCCTTCCGCCCTACACTAGGTGGAGGTGTGATTCACTTCGATCAGCTTCTAACACTCCCTCTATCGATGTGAATCCTTTACTAATTTCTACCTTAAATTTAACATTTCGATTGCTCTCTCTCATGTTTATTTTTCGGTAAAGCTTTAGTACAAACATCAGCGAGCATCGATTCCGTTCTTAGATAACTAACTTTAATTTCATTTCTTTCAATCAGTTCTCGTGTAAAATGATACTGAATGTATATGTGTTTACTTCGCTTGTGATACACTGCGTTCTTTGCGAGTTCTATTGCACTCTGATTGTCACAAAACACAAGCACCGGATTTCCCACAAGGTTGTAAAACTGCATATGGTTTAATAGTCCTTTCAAATAGATTACCTCTTTAGAAACTTCTGAGAGTGCGACATATTCTCCCTCCATCGTCGATAAAGACACTGTCGGTTGTTTTCTTGACTTCCAGCTTATTGCGCCTCCGGCTACAATGAGAATATTTCCGGAACAAGATCATCGGTCATCGATGTCACCTCCCCGATCGGAATCTGTGTACGCGGTCAGCTTTTCTTTACTTTTGGTATACTTAATATTAAAACTTGCCGTCTTTTTAAGATACCTTACTACTCGTTTTGCCAAATTCCAATGTTCTTCTCCGGGATTTGAACAAAATCTGCTCAATGCGTTCGCTGCAAAAACGATGTATATCATCTACGTATATTACCATTATGACTCGTTTTTCATTTTTACCATATACGTATACACACGGATAGGCTTCGTTTCGTTTTCCACCTTGATGAGTTACAAATTCGTCTAATCGTTTATACCATTCACGTCCCGACTGCTTGAGTCCATAGAGTGGTTTATGCAGTTTGCATACACTTTCATGATTATCTGATGAGAACAGTTCCGGTTGTTCCGTATAAACCTCATCAGACAGATTTCCTTGTACGTAGGCTGCTACAACATCCATTTGATGTACGTGCATGTCTTCTTCAGCCGCTACTGCGAAGAGTGTTCGTATGAGTTCATATCTTGCAACTGGAGCGAATATTTCTTCATAGTCAATTCCTGCTTTTTGTACATGACCTCGAGCTACTAATCGCGCTTTGTATTTTTCGATGTCTCCCTTTTCGTTTCGTTTTCTTTTGAAAACCCATTTGTTCGTTAAAATCTTTTTATTTTCCGGTCGAGGAACCAAGGACCATGTTCCGTTTCTTTCTAAGGTTGCTAGTTCCGTTTTCATTGCATCTAGTCACAAATTCGCTTCTTCTTGTTCTAGAGCCTCTGTAACTGTCGTTGGGTCCTCTCGTGGCTTCGTTTGTTCTGCTTGCGTATTGTTTCTTTTAGTAAACATTTTTCTTGGGCGTCCAACATTTACCGTTCGAACTAGCTTTGGTCTACCACGACCACGTTGGTTTTCGTTTTTGTTCTCTTCCCAATTGCCATCCAAAGAGTCGTTACTTTCGTTTCTCTCCATTTCTTCTTCGGTGTTTTCATTTTTCCTCGCATTTTCTACGCTATCACTTTCGATAATAGATTCGTTTCGCACAGCATCTTCGTTGTCCAAGTCCAAGTAAATCTCATCCATTGTTTCTTCGTTATAGTCGACACTTTCATGGAACCTCACATCTCTTGCTTTGATGACTTTCCCGGTACCAGGTTTCCACAGTCGATAAGCTTTAGATTCCTGAGAATAACCCACAAGAAGATATTCTGAGCCTTTTGCATCGAATTTCTTTCGACGGTTGCTTTTGTCCATCTCGATTACTTTACTTCCTATTATTCGTAAAAATCCAACGTACGGTTTTTCGCCGGTCCATGCCTCGTAAGGTGTTTTATCTTGGATGGATTTGGACGGGCATCTGTTTCGCAAAAATGTGGCTATGTTGATTGCTTCTGCCCAGAGCGATTTTGGTAGTTTCGCCTGGAGCATTAGACAACGTGCAATTTCTACTAATGTACGATTTGCGCGTTCCGGCACACCGTTTTGTTGAGGGGTATATTCCACAGTGAGTTGCCTCGTGATGCCTTCGTTTTCTAGAAATTTCGTAAATTCCTTTGAAGTATATTCTTTTCCGTTGTCAGTTCTCAGTCGCTTTAGAACACATCCTGTCTCTTTTTCTACGTGCTTCTTGTAATTTTTGAAAACTGTCAAAACGTCTGATCGCTGTTTGAGCATGACCGTTTCAATGTATCGCGATGAATCATCGATAAACGTTACGAAGTATTTTGCACCCCCCAAGCGATTGAACTTCCATTGGTCCACAAATGTCCGAATGAACTAGTCCAAGTTTTTCTTGTTGTCGATTTTTTGAACTTGTGTACGGGAGCTGCTGAATTTTTCCTTTCGAGCACACTACACATTCTTTGTTCCTATTCTTCGAATTTAATTTCAGACCTTTTACCATACCATTTGTTTCCAATTTTTGCATATCCGCGACATTTAGATGTCCGTAGCGTTTATGCCATCTCTCCAAATTTCCGGGATCTTCGCGTATTTGGAATGCTCGATCTTCGATTGTGTTCACTATATACAGGTCATCACGTTTCTCAGCTACCATCGCCGTTGATCCATCGTTTCGTTTTACAAATGCACGATTCTTGTCGAAAATCACTTTATAACCATTGTTTGTTATTTGCGGTACCGATATTAAATTGTTTTTCAACTCGGGCACGAAAATTGCGTTTGTTAATTTAATTCGATTTGATTGTTTTTCGTTTAGTCTCACGTTTACACTAATTTTTCCGACACCATGAAATTTTATCCACGTATCCGACGCGGTAAGCACTTTCGATTGCACGTTTGTATTTAAAATGTCAAATTTTTGTCTGTTTCTGCACATGTGTCGCGTAGCTGCACTATCTAAACACCAAATGTTAGAATTTTTTACTTCAACATTGCACGCGGCTGCGGTCATTGCATCATCGGTTCTTTTTGTCTCTCGTCTTTTTCTCTGATAACAGTCCGCACCTTTATGTCCAATTTTTCCGCACTCGTAACACTTTCCGTTAAATTTCGATCTTTTCGGCTTATCGGCTTTTGTTTTCTCTTCCCGAACGTTTACCTGCCTCGTCTTTGTGTACAGCGCGTCACTTTTGCTTTCGTTCCCGAATCGGCGGTCTCTTTCGGATTGTCGGGCTTCCTCTTCCAGCAGTTTCGCTTTCAAATCGGTGATACTCGGAATTTTATCGCGTGACTCGATTGCTACCGTGAAATTCTCGAATTCGTCCGGTAACGATCCAAGTAACATTATTGACAACAGATCTTCGGGGATTTCGATTCCAGCTTCTTTTAGCTGCTCAGATTTGTTACAAAAATCATTAATATATGATGTCATCGGTGTGTTTGTTTCCTTTTTTATGCGATATAATTGTTTGTACAGCGTTGCTTTACGAACAGGGCCTTTTGATTCGTAAATTTTCTCGAACTCGATCCAAGCTGCACGGGATGTTTCGGCATGTTTGACGTGGTTTATTTAACTGACCTCGGGAAATGCTGAGTGTGATCATCGCTAATGCTTTCTGATCCTTTTTTGTCCACTCCGCCGTGTTTGCTTCGGTTTTTATCTCAGTCCCATTCGTGTACTGCCACAGTTCGTTACATATGAGAATGCTCTTCATTTGTAGTTTCCATGATTCATAATTTTCCTCAGTGAGTTTATCGATGGTGTATGCGTTGTACGTCGTCGACATTTTTCACCACACGAAACACGTGCTTTCACTTTTTAATCAAATATTGATTACCGCGCACTAGATTCGCACTCTGGGCCCATAACCTGTCAGATATATCGCGGATATTATTAATAGAAAGCAGATGATTGTGGATAAATGTCTGTATTTTGTCACGTTAGTTGTACATCGTCCATTACGCACACCGCGCGCATCTCAACTACCTACTACTACCCTACAACGTGTAACTACTCTTATTTAGTCCTTCCGCCCTACACTAGGTGGAGATGTGATTCACTTCGATCTACAGTGACTTTATAGAGAACAGTGTGGCCATTCAGGGTCTCACTTTTGATTGGCTGCCAAGAATACGTCACCAAATCCGCCATTAGTTTGCTAATCTTCTATGTTTACGTATTGCGTATACGAATGTTTGTGTGTATTTTTTCGCTTTAAAGTATTATTTGTGTCGTGTTTTACATTTAAAAGAGACTGTTTAAAACCATAGCTAGTTTCGAGTTAATTCGGTAAGTAAAATTACTTATTTACACACATAATGTGTTAGGAAGTACATGTGTGAATCAACAGGTGCATTGTCCTGCAATTTACACGTTATATACTGTGAATTATCACGAATTATATTTAAGGAATTACAAAAACAAAATACACGATTGCAGAAAAAACTAATCTAGTAAGTACATTTTATGTTTATCTTATAGATATGCCGGGCTGTGCAGTAATCAACTGTACTAATTCGAGTGCTAAGGGATTTTTGATGAAGCATTTTCCTACTGATCCAAGCAGAAAAAAGGAATGGGTGATTCGTATGAAACGTGCTAATTTTGTACCTACAAAACATTCATGCATCTGCGAAGTTAGTAAATATTTATATGTATATAAATTTTATTTTCTAGAATAACAGTAATAAATATGTTGTAATATTGTTTTACAGGTACATTTTGAGCCCTATATGTGGGAAAAAACGAGAGTGGATGGAACACGTAGACTGAAATGGGACGCTGTACCTACAGTATTTTCTTTTTCAAAATCTAAACCAGCAAGAAAACTACCTGCAACACGTGTTGTACAATATCCTGTGATTGTGGAGGAAGCAGAAGTAGAAATTGGTATTCCATCAACTTCAGCAACTAAATACAGTGTTAACGGCATTGAACCAGGCAGCATTCAAGATCGAAATGAAAATTTGGAGGCTTTAAAAGAAAAAGTTGAAAAATATGATGAGCAGTACAAAATAGCTTTACAAAAAGTAGACAAATATAAATCTTTAGTACGTAAATACAGAACAACTGTGAACCAACAAAATACTCAACCGGAAAGTCAAATACTTCATAGAGTTTTTAATAATGATCAAATCGAAGCTCTGAAAAGACAATCAACTAGATATATGAAGTGGACAAATGAAACGGTCAGAAAGGCATTGAGGTTGAAATTCAGTTGCGGCAGTAGTGGTTATGAAGAGCTGTTGAAACAAAACATTCCTCTACCCTTTTTGAGAACTTTGAGACGGCGACTTGAAAATTTAAATTTTGATAGCGGAATTCTTTACGAAGTTTTTGAATTTTTAAAACTTAAAATTCAAACCTTCACAAAGGACGAAGAAAAAGAATGCGTTTTGGTTAGGGATGAAATGGCTATAACACCATCTTTGGCATATGATACAGCCCTCAACAAATATTTTGGTAAAGTAACATTACCAGATCATGAAGGAGATGCTACACATGTACTTACATTTATGCTTGGTGGAATAAGTAGTAGGTGAAGTATTTGGTCCACTTGTTGTGGAAATAATAAAACAGGCAGAGGATATTGGCTTGAAAATTGTCAGCTTAACATCAGACATGGGTTCCTCAAATCAAGCACTATGGAGGCTGTGGAGTATTTCGGCAGGTCGGCATTCTGATATAAAGAACTTTGTGCTACATCCAGCTGACAATTCCAGATATTTATATGTTCTAGCAGATGGTCCCCATTTATTTAAAAATATTAAGAATATGTTCATGACCAATAAAGTAATTACAGTAAGTGAAGATATCCAAAATAAATTTGGATTATCAACAAACAAGATATATGCTGAACACATAACTGACCTTATTAAATATCAGGAAACTATGAGTTTTAAATTGGCACCTAAACTAAGTGAAGAAGATTTGCTTCCCAGCCATTTTGATAAAATGAAAGTGAAAAAATCCACAAATGTTATCAGCCATGATGTAAGTAGCGGACTGAAATTTTTAGCTGATCAGTTGCAAGAGCCAGCGTACCTCACTACTGCTTGGTTTATTGATGTAATTGAGAAGTGGTTCACTTTAATCACTTCCAGACACCCTACACTTGCTTTAAGTAAATTAAAAATTGACGTTTATCTTGAGTCAATAAAATTTCTTGAAGATTTTATTATTATTATTCAGGATATGAAAGTCGGTTACAAAAAAATATGGAAACCTTCTCAAACTGGAGCAATAATTACAACCAAATCTATACTGGATTTACAAAAGGTTTTTCTGGAAGAAAAAGGTTTTATATTTTTATTGACCTCCAGGTTTACACAAGATTGCCTGGAAAATCTTTTCAGTGTTTTACGCTCGAAACAAGTGGTCACTACAGCTTTACAAGTTAAAACAAATTTAAAACTCATAACTGTATCCCAATACCTTCGAGATGTATCGAAAGGCAGTTACCAAGAGGATGAGCGACAGTTTTTGTCGGGTTTTTTGGATGTTTTGCCTAAAGACAAGAATTCGAAAATTATAGCAGCTGTACCAGAAAACCCTCCTGAACCATTAATGAATTTAAATTTAGGTGAACTAAATTCGTTTTATAATGTTTGTGGCTATTTAGTGAGTAGCATCATGAAAACATGCAAAACTTGCGAAAAATGTATTTCCTGCGTTGGATCAAAAACTCCTACTAATTTTGAATTTTCAAAGCTAACTCAGATTCGACGATATAAAGAAAACTGTTTATTTTTTTGTAATGAAATTACATTTTTACACTTTCTTGAGTTAGAAACCGTATTTAGAAAATTTTATAATACTGTTACAGATATGAATAATGTTAAGCAATTTTTTTTATCTAAAATGTTGCTGTTAGATATTTTTGAACATATTTTAAAATGTCATAATTTAAAGACCCATATAATAAAGAGATTTATAATCTTTAGACTAAAAATAGCTGGAAAACGGAAATCAAAATTATGTAACAAATACGGAAGTAAAAGTTTACGTTCGTGTTAATATGTATTCTGTGTGTCTTTTATTCTGAATAAATATGTTTAACTTTTTTTTGTTCAATTGTACCCAATAATATCAAATAATCCAGAAAAAGTAACATTTATACATTCGATAATTTCTTTATAAATAAGTAAATAAGTAATGCCTCTATCTACATAAACTAAAAAGGTAGGAACTATTGTTTTATATTTGAATTAACATTCTTTTTAACTTTATTATACGAAAAAATAACCCTAAGATTTTTAAAGGAACAGATTTCTGAGTTTATATTCCATATGCGCTTTTACATCTTTGCAAACTAATGGCGGACAGGTCCCTATGGCCACACTGTTCTCTATAAAGTCACTGTACTTCGATCAGCTTCTAACACAATTCTACACACACACATACACAAATTGAAACCAAAGTGGAGCCACATTAAAAAAAAAGATCACACTACAATATGTTATCATTAAGAAGCTGAAATTTAAAAGAAATTGGTATTGCTTCATTCTTTAGACTTTTCAATTTTTCTTGGTGTAACTCTTCCATATGCCTTATTTTTAAATTATATTGTTCAATAAATCATTGCTTTTTTACTTCTTTTACATTTTTTTTTCAGCCGCCCACGCACTCAGTTTATTGTATTGTATAGGGATCACGATGAATAGAATTCTATTTTTGTGACGTCACGAAAAAAAGACGCTTGCTTTGAAAAATCCAATCACGATGAATAGTATTCTACTATCATTTAGGAAGATCGTAGAAGATCGGTTGGATACTATGCATTCAATAAACATCGTTAAATTAGTTCATTTGTTCAGCGCTTTACAATCGTTTCAATTTAGTTATCTGTCATTTGTTTTCGTCATCATTACATTAAATATCAAAATTTTGTGAAAAATGTTGCCTGCTAATATGATAGTCATGTACGAAATACACGAGGAGGAAGAGAGAAACGCTAGACTTCGTTTTAATATTGAAAGGCATTTAATGCGAAGTGAAAGTGACCCTTTTACTTTAGAGGACATCCTTTTTCAAAATTTGTACCGCCTATCAAAAGACATGGTTAATTATTTAATACAACAGTTAGCTGTGCATATGACCACTTCATTGTACTGCAGGGCAATTGAACCCCAATTGCGAATTTTTGCTGCATTATACTTCTTTGCAACGGGGTCATATCAAAGGGTAGTGGGACAGAGTTACCAGTTGTCTATGGCCCAAAATACTGTTTGTAAAGCAGTTCAAGAAGTAACTGCTTTAATTGTGCAGCATTTAGGGAACGAGTGGATTGTTTTTTCCACAAAATATTATGGCAAAGGCTCAAATAAAAAACAGTTTTATGGAAAGTACTCGATTTCCTGGGGTAGTTGGAGCAATTGATTGTACGCATGTTGCAATTTTAAAACCAGTAGTTGAAGAGCATAATTACTTCAATCGTAAAGGCTACCATTCAAAAAATGTACAAATTGTAAGGAATAATAATAGCATTCTGTATCTGTATTAATCAATATTAACCAATTGTTTTTAGATATGTGATTACAATCTACGAATTTTAAATATTAATGCAAGATATGGTGGAGCTACCCATGATTCCTATATTTGGCGGCAATCTATAATACGTGAGGAAATGGAGCAAAGATACAACGAAGGAGATACTGTATCATGGCTAATTGGGGATTCTGCTTATCCTCAGCAACCTTGGTTGATGACTCCAGTTTTAAATGCTGCTGTTGGATCTCCAGAGGAGAGATACAATGAACGGCATGCTTCGGCAAGAAATTGTGTAGAACGCTGTAATGGAGTTCTTAAATCAAGATTCAGGTACACATACAGATATATTGGTAGTACTATTAAAACTGAATTTTTGTGTCTTATTAGATGTATAATGGGAGAGAGGACATTAAGGTACAATCCTGTAAAGGCTGCAGAAATTATAATGGCATGTGCAATTTTGCACAATATTTGTGTTGCAGGTCGCTTAGACATGCCAAATTTTGATTATGATAATGACATAAATTATATTGCCCAAAATGTAGAAATGGTAGAAAATCAACAAGGAGCTGAATCAAGGAGGGCATTAATTGCTCGGTATTTTCAATAAAATATTTTATATATATTTTCAAAATATGTATTTTAATAAAAAATATTGTTATTAAACTCATTATTTAATGCTAATAGAATTATTTTTTTTATTACTACACAGATATGAACACATCATACTTTTTTTTCTAGAAGATCAACTATTTTAAGCAACGATGCTGAAATGCTGGACATATTGTTGTCAATACTCTGCAACACAGTTAGCACTTCACCATTCATGTCCGTGAATAAGTCGTTCAAATTTTTTTTACTGGCTGTGTTAATTTTCTTGTTTTTTGGGTAAGTTACAGAGGATTTGTTTTCCGTCAGCTGCTCTTTTAATGGAACCATCTTACTTACACCTTTTTTAAAGGAGGCTCGCTATCATTACATGGCCTTCTTAATTCGACTAATACCTTCTTGGGTGTATGTGTGTTTAGATCCTACAACATAAATACGTTATACCTATTTTTTATGTAAATAATATTAATTTTGACTCACTGTAGAATTGCAGAGTGCAGAATTTCCAGCAGAAATATTTTTTGTACTACTCCAAACTTGTTTTGAACTGCTTGGAATGCAGGGCTAAAATAAAAAAAATACTTTTTATCTAGGTATACATATGTATTATAAACTATTAATTACTCACGTTAGGAATGCAGTTTTTAGATGTTTCAAGAATATTTACATTTAACATTTTTCTATTGGATGCCTACAATATTATTTATTAAATAAAATAAGGTAAGTACTATTGATTTAAACTCACATTAAGATCACTTATGGCAGAACCCTTTTGTGAAAAGCTTAGACCAGCTTTCAAAGCCTGTAGTGGTGGAATGTCTGCAGAGTCCTAAAACAAAGGATTATATGTTAATAAAGACAATATAATTTATGACATTAACTCACATTTGTAACATTTTTTTTAATACCTAACTCAGGTACACCTTCATTGCCTTCAACGGCTGTTCTGCCCATTAATTTGAGTAAGCGCTCCTCATTATTAGTAAGTGTAATATGTGTCCCCTCGCCACCACCTGTTTTTTTTTTTTGGTCAACTCTTAAAGCTCCAGCTTTCGCTTTTGTTTTAGATTTCCAGTCCGTTAAAGTCTGAAATATAAGAAATAATCATTACTAAAAACAAAATTACAAATTCCAATAAAAAATGTAGACTTCCATTCCATTTCCTTTTTTTCACCATACCTCAGTGAGTTAAGCATACAAGTTAACTGTTGCCACAATTTCTGATGTTGATTTTTTCCATTTGGTCCCACAAATTTGTTTGTAATGATTTCTGGATACAATTCACAGAAATCAAGTAGAAGTGCCCAGTGATCTTGCTGTACTCTTATTCTTTAAATTTCACTATGTTACAAAATAATAAGGCAAAATACTACTTAATAGTATAAAGTTAATTTATAGTAATTAAAATAATACTTAAAAGTGTTTGTAACTATCAGTTATTAATATTTAAGCATGGCGTTTAAAACTTACCGATGTTTGCACGTAACAATGTTAATCATAAATGAACTTATTTTATCCTTTTCCTGTCTTTCAGGGATGCTTTTAGGTAAACAGAAAATTATGCAGAATTCAAACATCTGCGGACCACATTTTATATTACCTCTTTGGCGCGTTTTATACTATCTGTTTCTTACACAAACAAAACAAGAGAAAGAACGATCAAAGCGACAACCAAGAAGCTCTCTCCCAGAAGCGATTCTACGGGGGTGTGAAGAACTAAGGGGAACCGTGAATTCTATCCTTCGTGATCCCAAACTATCGCACGGAGGCGAGAGTTTGCCGTTGCTAGGCAACGTGACGTCACCAAAATAGTATTCTATGGCTACGTTCCACTTGGCGACCGCAATGCTCGCGCCCGCGATCGCGGTCGATACCGTTCCACAAGTCTTACGTTCGAGTAATCGAAAGTCCAAGGGTGCGTTTCGTTTGCGCGCTCATTCGCTTCAAGCGCTTACGCTTTTAAGCGCTGTTTTCTGTTGTTTCCTTTGGCATTTAGTCGCATCACGCGATATGAGCAAAAGTGTTTCTTTTGGCCGTTGTGTGCGTAATGAATTGCGTTTGTTAGGTTACGAATCAAAATCAATGATAATAATGGAGAGAGATGAAATAATCGGCTTATTGTGCTTTAAAGTATTAGCGTTATTAGAATTTGTTTTTGACGATGAAGAGGAAAATATCGATGACTTTGAACATATAAAAACATATTTTCAAAAATGCATCATGAAGCCAAAATTGCGTCTACAAAATTACGTAGAAAAAATAATACCATCATATAATGATGAAGAATTCCAATCACATTTCAGGTATTAGTTTATTTTCATAAGTGAAGTGAACTCTCGTCTGATGAAAATTGTAAATAAATGGTTTATAAACTTTAACGGAAATATTTAAAGTTAGAAGTAGCACTCAATGTTTCACTATCAACTGATAGCTTTGTCAGGAGTGAAACGTTGAATGCTACTTCGAATTTTAAATACTGTCCTTTTAAGTTTAACAACTATTCATCTTTAATTATTTTCATGTAAAAATATTTACAAAAATATCTTGGTCCTTGGTATAAGCAATGTATTATTTTTTATTGTTTTTTAGAATGAAGAGAGCAACATTTTTGTATATTTTGCATCTGATAAAACCTTCACTATTAAGGCAAATTCCTGGACATAAAACTATATCTGCTGAAAAACAATTCATGATTGCTCTTTGGAAAATGGCGACTCCAGATTCCTACCGGTGTGTTATCTATTTCTAATTGAAATTTTTTCTGTTTTTATCTTCTTTTTCACTAAATGCTGTATATAGGTCCATTTGTGAAAAGTTTAATGTCGGAAGAAGTACTGCATTAAGAGCAGTAAAACGAGTAACAAAAGCACTTGTAAAATTGTCTGCTATATTTATTACATGGCCACATAAAGACAAAGCTGAACAAATTATGCTTGGATTCGCAGCAATTAGTGGATTCCCAAAAGTAATAGGTGCAATTGACGGCACTCACATAAACATAAAAGCACCACATACAAACCCTGAATCATATGTCAATAGGAAGGGACATCATAGCATACAATTACAGGTAACTTTTGTCTGTATTTCATTCATGATTTGTCAATAAGGGATTTTATTAACAGGCTGTGTGTGACCATGAGCGGAAATTTATTCATTGTTTCACTGGGCACGTGGGCTCAGTACATGACCAGAGAATATTTCGCTTATCAGAAGTGAATAGTTACTTAGACAATGCAGAAAAATTTCCTAATGGTAGCCATATAATTGGGGATGCAGCTTACAGTGTCCATGAGCATTTAATGGTACCATTTCGGGACAATGGTCATTTATCAAATAGACAAAAGAATTATAATTTTTGTCATTCTTCTGCACGAATGGTTATTGAACGTGCATTTGCATTACTTAAAGGAAGGTTTAGAAGTTTGCTGTCTGTTCTCGATATGGAACGTGTTGATTTAATACCTGAATTCGTCATGGCTTGCTGTGTACTGCATAATATTTGTTTACTACGTAATGATGAATTGCAAAATATAGATTTACATGTAGATTTGGTAAACCATGAGAACCAAGTAATACATCCCCAAAGAGGACACAATGCCGGAGCTAATAAAAGAGATAAAATTTGTAATAGTTTAATTATACGTAATATTTAAGTATGTACACGTATATGTACACTTTTTACAAAAATAAAGGCACATTTCTCAGTCTTAAAGAACTTTTGTAACATCACTATAATAAATAAATAACAAAATTATTTCTCTTTAGAACATGAAATAGATTTAATTAAGATATAATAAACTTAACAGTTTTTTCAATAATATACTAAAAGGAGTATTCTATTCAAAAACAAAAAATGTTTTCTAATTATTTTTTTTCAATAATCTTTATCATTTCATTAAAAGTATTTAATAACTGCTGCTTAAATTCTATATTTTCCTTATGACGTCTTTCCATGGCTGCTTCGGATTTACGTCTTTCTTCACTTAAATTCTCCAATGCTTTTTCAAGAGTTGACATTTGTCGGGCTTTCTCTAATTAAGAGATTGCATTATATCCTACATTATTCTAATTATAGTGGGTATTTCGTAACGCACAGAGCAGATTGAAAGGGCAGTTTTAGGGAGATCAAAATAAAGTTTTCTTTTTCTTAATAAACTTTTGACCAAAACCCAATAATAAAGTTACAGTAGCTTAACTTTCTTAACTTCTTCACCTATATCTTCATAATTAATAAAACTTATTTCACAAACTACAACTTTATTGTTAAATGAACTCTAAATTTATCAAAAAAAAAAGAAGTGAAATAGCCTTAACATTTACGTGACTAAAACGTAAGATATTATTGCAGGTATTAATTAATTTAACTTTAATCTCGTGTAACATTTTAGTTTTTTATTTTTTACCAAAAGTTTATTAAGAAAAAAGCTTTAATGTGTGCTCCTTTTAATCTCCTCTGTACGTTATGAGACACCTAGTATAGATATTATCAAATAACTAAACTTACTTTGCACTGGTTTGTCATCTTGTCTGTAAATGAGTTGGTAGAAGCACCAGTTGATGATAATGTTTTTACTGGTGCCATAAAAGGTTTGGAATGCAGTAAATTGTCCATATGCTAAAAAAAACATGCAATTATCCAGCGAGGAACCCAGTGAACCAACCATTATATGCATAAACAAAAATAAATTACGCACACCTTTCACAACCTTTAGACCTACGATATGACAAAAACACCAAGCTTTCATCCTCATAATACAAACTTTAAAATTAAACTTTATTTTTTTACTTACAGAAGTCCTTTTAAATTTAAAGTTACTTTAAAAAAAGAATACGTTTGTTTTCCTATTTATAGAGTGAATTTATTTAAATTAAAATCTATTATTATTTCTCTAGTCCTATTATTAGTGCATTTAAATCAGGGATGCAAAATTTAACTGGAGCAGTTCCAACACTATATACCAAGAATAGAGCGTGTTTTGGAGTGTGGAGCAGCTGAATCTCAATATTCAATATGAGGATGAGATTGAACTGCTCTCCACTCCAAACTGCTGGCCTTACTTTCTAATAGGTTTTGGTGGAACTGGAACGACTGCAATTCCATTTTGTATCCCTAATGTATGTAATGTATGGGAAAAATACATTTTCATAGTCAATTTACTCAAAATCGTGAACGTTTACTTTTCCTTTTTGCTTAAGAACATGTCTTTTACTAGAACTTCAAGTTCTGAACTATCTAAATGCAGTATTGAAATTATACCTAGATTCGTGCATTATGCTTGCTCAGTACAAATTTGAACGATTCAGAATTTGAAATTCTGGTAAAAGGAATGAACCTATTATGGCAAAAAGTAAAATGTTTTAGGGTATTTAATCTAAAACCTTTTTTTGGTGCTACTGAAAAAAGGTTTTTATATCTGTCTCTCTGATTGAATACCTTGAAACACTTTACTTTTTGCTGTAATTCCAACCAGTCACAATACTCCTTATATATTCCTGTTTTTAATAATTTACCTCAAAATATGGCCAAGTGCGTGCACCATTCCCACTCTTGTTATTGTTATCTTTAATTGCTTTGTACGTTCTTTTTAAGCCTGATAGTTTAGACTGGCATTGTGGCCCAGTGACATTGTGACCATGTTTCACCATTTGAGAAGCTATTAAGGACCATATTTTTTTCTGTGACTGCTTTCCAGTACTAAAATCATGTTGCTTGCAAGTGTATTCTTCAATTAGTAAAAGAATAGCTGCATGAGGCCATTTGAAAATACCTGTAATATGTTTAATGCAAAAATACATGCTACAATAAGTAGGTTTAACAAATTTGTATTTACCTCCAACTTCTTCATTTCTATTATTTGTGGTACTCATATCCTCTTAATTGGTATTATCGTCACTACTTCTGTTATTCGTCGCACAAATATCCTCTCCTTGATCAATATTATCATCAATACTTGTAATATTTGTTGTACTCACATTCACATCTTTAGCAGCACTACTTCCATTATTATCTATCATGAAAAATAAATAAATATTTTTGTTGTTAGTAGGACTATATACAGCAAAATCAACATAAAGTAAACTACACTTTTTTAGTTTTTGCACCTTTAACGAAATCAAAAACTGCTTTGAACTATAAACTATTAATTTAATACTTTAATCATATATTTCATTTTTGTCAAAGTAATTAAAATTATTTGCCGACTTAAGAGTTAGTACAGTCATTACACAAGTTAAAATTCAAAACAAACTGAAAATTACCGTCTAATAAACATTCTAGGGACAGATAATTCTTTTGCGCTTCTAATAATTTTTCAGTTGCAAACACAAGATCTGGAAAAAAGAGCAATTATTGGCACAAGAGGACAACATTTAACATGAAAGGTTTTAGAATAGGAGTAATTTTTAAAACATTTACCTGTTTCTAAACGTATCATTTCTTCTGCAGTCACATATACACTGTAGAGCCTATTAGTTTCGGCATCTTGTAGAAGTACTTTTTCTTTTGAATTCATTTTCTATTTATAGAATATAACAAATCAACCTAAACACAGCTGTACCGGTTTCTGTTTTGTGTACTTAAATGTTGCGTTACCCTATGATCAGCTGATTTCTTCGTATGTTACGCTTGTTGCGTTCCGTTTGGAACGTGGCGTTTTTAAGCGCTTACGCTTTTGCTGCCCTACCTCGATGGAATAAGCGATTGTGAGCGAAATCAATGACGTCACAATGACGTTGCCGTTGAGTTTGATAGCGCTTCGTGAGCATTTGCAAAGCCAAAAGAAACAGGTTAAGCAACGCTTACAAGCGCTCAAAGCGTATAAGCGCGCAAATGAAACGCACCCCAAGTGGAACAGATTGTGGGGAACCGATGACAAGAGCGAGTTTGAGGTTATGTTGCAGTTATGTTGATAGTGATGTGATTATGATGTAAACAGATTTTTGCCGGAGCTAGGTGCAAAGATGGGAACTAATGCTTTAATAGCATTACTTATACGCAGACGAAGTGTGTTTGAAAGCTCCTCATCAAGTTCTGATGATGAAGAATCTGAAATAGCTCCGAAAGAGCGAAGAAAACTAAAGCTTCGTCCTCGTATAGAAATTTACAACAATGTGGTGGACCGTTATACGGATTATGATTTCAAAAGTCATTTTCAGTTAGTATCCGCTTTCATTTTGAGTTTAAAATAATCCAAATTATTATCTCTGATTAATGTTTTTTGTTTTGTAATTGCACATGTCAGAATTAAAAAGTTAATTGTAGCAATCACCCAATTTCATGTTTACAGAATGTCGAAAGCGACATTTGAATTCCTACATCGAATTATACATCTGGATTTGAACAGAAAAGTAACTGGATGCCCGATGATCCCACCTCATCAGCAACTAATGATAGCCGTTTGGAAAATGGCCACTATGGATTCGTATAGGTAATATTTATGTAATTTTTGAAAGATTTATTAAGTTGAAATATTTAAGTTTATATGTCGTTATTTCTTATTGCCATAGATTAGTATGTGACAGATTCAATGTGGGAAGAGCAACTGCTGTTAGAGCTGTGCGAAGAGTTACCCATGCCCTGTTTGTAAGGGCTTCAAGGTTTATTCAATGGCCTAGTAGTGATCGTGCTATTAAGGTAATGTGAGGATTTGAAATAGCTAGTGCGTTTCCAAGAGTTATTGGAGCCATTGATGGGACTCACATTCGTATTGATGCTCCAAAAAAAAAACCCTGCGGACTACGTTAATCGCAAAGGATTTCATTCCATTCAATTACAGGTAGGCAATGTTCTAAAAAACTTTTCTAAATAAAGCACCGTCTTATCTTATGAAAATCGTTATAAAATATATAATTTTTGTATAGACACTTGGGAAAATGTTTTGCGGTGTGTTTGAAAACTTCTTTAGAAAAATTATAATTTTCCCGAAGACTTTTCCGAGTGTCCATATAAAAATAATTGTATATTTTAAAAGTACACTTTTGCTTATACATTCCAATTTGTAGTTGGTGTGTGATCACAGGACTTTAATAACACATTGTTATGTTGGACATCCGGGCAGTGTTCATGATCAGAGGGTTTTTCGCCTGTCAGAGGTGGCAAACTATTTAAATGAAAATGACAAATTTCCTGCGGACAGTCATATTTTGGGTGATTCAGCGTATGAGTTACATCAACATTTGCTTACCCCCTATCGTGACAACGGTCATCTAACGGAGAGACAAAAAAATTATAATTATCGCCAGTCAGCAGCCAGGGTAACTGTAGAAAGGTGCATTGGATTATTAAAAGGACGCATGAGAAGCTTACTACATTGTTTGCCAATGTCTAGAATGGATTTGATGCCAGAATAGTAGTAGGAATAGGCCGATTCTGGAACCTCCTCCGACCTTGACCAATAAAGTTCAAGGTCAAGGTCGGAGGAGGTTCCAGAATCGGCCTATTCCTGACGTGACCTCACCATGACCTTAAACTTCAAGGCCATGACCTTGAGGTGACCTCGATCAAGGTCAAGATTAGAGGAGGTTCCAGAATCGACCTGTTCCTAACGTAACCGAGAGGAAACTTTGAAATGACCTTGAGGGTTCAAGGTTAAGATCGGAGGAGGTTCTAAAATTTGCTTTGTGCCGATGTAACTACAAGGTTAAGGATCAAGTCAGAGGAGGTTGCAAAATTTTCAATGTCATTGACGTGACCTCATCATTACCTCTAAAAGCGAGGTCAGAGGAGGGTTCCAAAAATTATCTATCCTTGACGTGACCTTAACTTGACGGAGGATCCAAAAACGGTTTATCTTGAATATGACCGTAAGGTTGGAGGAGGTAGGGACCCCCACCTAAAATCTTGTTATATAAGGTTCTTCATTTGGGAATAGATTCAGTTGTTACAGAACTGTGAGTTGTGTTGTTAAGTTAATCACCTACCTACATACATAAAAGTAAGTTTAAGTCATCTTATTGTAATAATTTATAATTTGTATATTTTTATTGTATTTAACAGTGACATCTAAACAAGTGGATTTTTTCCTGAAGCAAAAGAGAAGGCACGTGAACGATCCTTTTGATGACGTACAGAAGAAAAGACTTCTGACTGAAAACGTTGACAAACCAAAAGAAGAAAAGCCGGATGAGCACGGTTTGAATATGCCCTCAGTTCGAAACGAGTTTCAATTTGAAATACTCTCCCAGCCTTACTTCACAGATGAAGATTTTCGTCAATGTGATACTAATGAGACAGCACCTTCCGAGATTTCAGAAGCAAGAGAGGTGACTGACGTAGATCAGTTGCCACTTTTAGCTCAAAGTGTATATTTTCTAAATAAGAGCCGTACGAAGTGGATTTGTGTCGGACTGTGTACCGAAACATTTTTTGATCCGATAATACGTATTATGGGTTCCAAAAGGCAGAGCATATCGTTTTTAGAAGAGGAATGGAAAGAATTTTGTTCTTATAACTACACTTTGAAGTCGTATTTTACTGAGAAGAAAACTATTTATCCGGTAATGAAAATCAGCTCAGTAAAGGCGTCTTTCGAACGCATCGAAGGAACGAAAATACTGAAATTAGAAAGAGGAGTGGAGACATTATATATATCTTATAAAGGTCTATTGGAACTCTGGAAATTGTGTGATATTGTATTATATCGTTTAGAAGTTTTGAAACAATTGAACTATAAATCATTCTACAGCAACATGATTCCATGCTTGAGTGTTATGGAAAGTGATATGAAGACAAATGTTAAATCATTTCTCAATAATGAAATATCTGAGAAAGGAGCAATTACAAATGAATTAATGATGTTTGGAATTAGTAAATTAATTTTTGATATAAGTATGCATAAAGCTGTTAATATGTAAATGTTATGTGATTTAATATGTATATATTTCTAGATATGACACTGTCAGTTATAAATAAAATTTTCTAAGAACACTGTTTGACCCTTTATTTAATAAACTAACGATACTTAACCAAAAAATTAAGAGAAATTTTTACGCTATATAAAGATAAGCAGTGAGTATTGAAGTAGTACACATGTAACATCGTTGACTGTTAGAAAGAAAAGCCATAAATGCGACGTCGTGTCAAAACAGATTACACTACGAGAAGCACCTTAAAACGAAAAGGTCGTGGTTTACTTAATACGTTAATTAATAAACTACCAGTAGAGTTACACTTACCAGGTTACAATTACTGCGGTCCGGGCACAAAATTAGACGTTCGACTTAAAAGAGGAGACAGAGGTGTGAATGCGTTGGATGAGGCTTGCAAGCAACACGATATCGCATATACTGTAAGTAGCGATTTAGAAAAACGTCACGAAGCAGATAAAAAATTGTATCAAGCGGCAGTGAAAAGAGTGAAGAGTACAGAAGCGGGATTTGGTGAAAAAGCATCTGCGTTATCTGTAGCCGCCTTAATGAAAGCTAAGACAAAGCTTGGAATGGGAAACGGAGTGAAGAGAAAGCGTAGTAAAAGGAAGAAGCGTGGTGGTAAATTATCATTTCGACAAGCTGTAAGGAAAGCACAACATGCAATTTCACGTAATGGTAACAAGAGTCTGTTAGAAAATGTGAAATTGGCGCAGGCTGTTTTAAAGAAGGACCACAAGAAAATAAGACCTCCACGTCAAAGAGTGATACCAATTCCTAAGAGAGGAGGGTTTTTACCTTTAATTCCATTATTTGCGGCTTTGGGCGCAATAGGATCGCTCGGCGGCGGTGCAGCTGCAATTGCTAAGGCGGTAAACGATGCAAAAGCTGCGAAAGAGCAACTGAAAGAGGCAGAGCGACATAATCGCGCTATGGAAACAAAAGCAGTGGGAAGCGGATTCTATATAAAACCTTACAAAACAGGGTGTGGGTTATATTTACGATCCAATCCAAAAAACTGAAATATTTGCCTCGGCGACCGTTGACTAACATTGACATACTGAAATATGCTAAAATATGGAAATTACCTTTCTTTCGAGGTGTGTTTATGAGAGATACTTTACCTAAAAAGATATGGAAGCATGAAAGTGGAGTAGTGAATTTAGATAGCGATTCTGGTGAAGGAACGCATTGGGTGGCATATTATAAGAGAGGAGGAATCGTAAAATATTTTGACAGCTATGGAGATCTACGACCTCCAGTTGAAGTAGAGAAATATCTTTTGTCGAACGGATTGGGAGTTATTAACTATAATTATGAAAGGTATCAGAAACAAAATACACAAAATTGTGGACACTTATGTCTACAGTTTTTAAAGTCCTTTACAAGTTAAGTAAGAATGTAGTACTTGAAAGATGGTCAACATGGAATCTTCACCCGTTGCGTGTACATTCACTCTTACGGGAACTGAATCAGTTTTATTTTGTGAATTGAATCCACCACTATACCTCGATGAAGAGGCAACATATGAAATGTGCTTGTTAAATTTTGAAACGTTTAATGCAATACCTAACATAGATGAAAGTAATAATTTGATACATTATGAAGAAACAGGAAAAACGACGGTTTGGAAAACTATCGTTATACCTACAGGTACATATGAACTAGACGATATCAACCAATATCTGAAAGATTATTTTCAAAATAACAATATCCCTGATTATATAAACATTAAAGGAAATAATAATACTTTAAAGGCAACCATACACAGTTCGGTTAAGCTCGATTTTAGTAAACCAAATTCATTGGGAAAATTGTTGGGTTTTAAACCGCGAACGTTGAAAGTAAACGATAATAACATTGGTGATTTTCCGGTGGAAATAAATAAAGTAAATGCTATAAGAATAGAATGTAATCTAACCGGTGGATCTTATAACAACGGAGAACCCGGTCATGTTTTGTATCATTTCTTTCCAAATGTACCTCCAGGGTTTAAAATAATAGAATCCCCTCTTCAAGCTATTTATCTTCCAGTGACCGTGAATGTGATTACGAGAATAGTCATTCGACTATTAGATCAAGAGAATCGATTAGTAAATTTTAGAAACGAAGTAATTACTCTAAGACTTCATTTGAGAAGATTCACATAATGATTATTTACGATAGCAATTATTCGAAACGGAAAGAGTGTAGCAGAATTAGACGTAATGTATTATTTAAACCACGGAAACAGATACTGAACTGTTGTCGACAAAAAAAACTGAAATTGACACAGAGAAATCGAATATATTTAGAGAGTTTAGGTTATAAGGTGCTAACATAGGGGGAATTATTCTGTAGAAGAAACGTAACCGTCAAAGGGTGAACACCATCATTACACGTAAGGCAATCATCATCTAAACAGAACGACATGGATATTTTGGGAGTAACTGATAAAATTAAATTGGACACTTCAATAACCAGTATGGAGTTCCATTCACACTTACCATTCAGTTCATCATTTGGTAATAACGATGAAGTGCGTATCACCGTACCTGAGATCGACAATTACACCCTCCCTTGCGAAAGTTATTTGTACGTCGAGGGAAGACTGCGTTTGGTTAGTGATAATACTAAACACAGTGCGACGGCACAATTGATAAATAATCCGGTAGCTTATATGTTTAGCGAGATTAGATATCTTCTGAACGGAGTACAGGTGGATTCGGTAAGAAATGTTGGCATAACATCAACAATGAAAGGGTATTTTTCTTTTACTCGCAACGATACAGTAAAATTGGAAAATGCAGGATGGATCCAGGAGAATGATAAAATGAGCGATATACTCAATGTTAAGGGAGATTTCTCAGCAAGTGTATCTTTAAAGACACTATTAGGTTTTGGGGAAGATTATAAAAAGATCGTCTTGAATATGAGGCAAGAATTAGTATTGATCAGAGCAAATGATGACGTTGATGCAGTTGTGGAAACAAACAAGACGGAAAAGATTAAATTAATAATTGACAAAATTGTATGCCGTATACCTCATATTTCTGTTGGACTACGTGAGCAATTGGCTTTAACGAGAGTGACAGACAGAGATGTTGAAATACAAATTCCTTTCAGAAGCTGGGAGTTGCACGAGTATCCGTCGCTCCCAACTACGACAAGTCATTCTTGGACAGTAAAAACGGCTCCGCAGTTGGAAACGCCAAGGTACATAATCATCGGTTTTCAAACTAAGCGAAAGGGTGTCGTCGATGCAAACATGAGTCTGTTTGATGACGTTAAGTTAAAATCATTAACGGTATTTCTAAATGGCGAACGCTATCCGTACGACAATATGGAAATTGATATTGAAAATAACAAATACGCCGTTATATACGACATGTATTCCAGATTTCAGGAAAATTATTATCATCGTGAAAGCAGTCAACCCTGGTTCCATCCAAAAGGACTAGCTAGTTGCCCATTAATAGGAATCGACTGCACTTTTCAGAGAGATGTAATGCATAAAAGTGCAGTAGAAATAAGAATTGAGTTTACAACTAAAGAAAATATTAAAGCTGATACTATTGCTTACTGTTTAATTCTGCATGACAAAGCGTTCTCTTATTCACCTCTCACCAAAATTGTCCGTCAGTTGATGTAAACCGTGAATGGCAGTATTAACAGAGAAGCTAAAGCTATTTGATTTCATTTGATTTTATAAGAAGCAACATCAACCGAACCATGAAAAAACGATTTATTGTCATTGACATTCAAGGATTTAAAGTGGAAAATAATCAATTTATACCAAAAGAGTTGGCTTCTTACGATAGTGAAAGAAAAGTGAGTCATTTTTTATTTCAACCACCCACAAGTTTGTCAATGGTCCCCAGAAAATTTCAAAATGTTGCAAACTGGTTAATGACCAATCACCATTGCATTGATTGGAATAGAGGATTCGTCCCCTTATCTGAGTTTGACGCAATCATCAACTTTTTATGTTGTACAGCCAAAGTCGTTTACGTTAAAGGAGTGGAGAAGTCTCGATTTCTATGTGAAATTCTAGCGAAAAGCAATGGTGAAAGTGTACCTGTGTTAGATTTGGGTGAAATTTACGAGGATGTACAAAAATTGCAAAAATCCGAACCCAAGTGTCCATTTCACTCAAGAAAAAATTGCATGTGTGCTTTAACGAACGTGTTTGATTTACATAAATTTATTCAAACAAAGTTATATGAAGGATTTTTTACACTAAACATTTGTGATATATTATGAGGAAACTTTGGTTCTTAGTTAGTATAAGAAAAGTTCAGCTTCGCAATGGATTTCTTCTCCCGTCTATTTTGCAAGAACATTATAAAGCATGTTGTAGAGAAGGTTGGCGAAGTTATTGACCAGTACGAAAAAGATTGTTCGTTCAGTAGTATACCAGATAAGGATTTGAAGTACTTTCCAAAATCGTATCTATGTACCAGAGTCACAGCCGTAGATCTAGAATACATCTGGCCTAAGTTGCCAATCCATTATCAACGCTGTAAATATCTACAAAGTCAGAGACTCTGTCACCAACATTGGAATCAAACCGAATTTTCTTTGGATGAAATAGATGGTCCACCTCCACGGAAGAAGAATTGCTATTTGTGTACTTATTCTTAAATATTATTATTAAAATATTAATTATTAAATATTGTTATTAATAATATATTATTATACAATAAACTATAATCAGAAAGGAGTTGTTATTTTATTCGTTATTAATTTTAATAAATCAATTTAAGGATTTAAGAAAGAATTTAGAAATACATTGCGTTATTAAATTATTTAGATTAACTCTTGATGAGCAATTTAGCTTGACAGATTTTTATTGTCTTTGAAAGTATCGCTTTATTCGATTGAAATTTCAAACGTTGTCAAATTTACGAATTTTCTACGATGTAAAAGTCACAAAAATGGTTTTCACTGTGCAGCGTTAAAAATTTCATAGCGAGAAGTGATCTGTATAAAAATTATAATAAACTAAATCAGAAAGGAGACGTTATTAATTTTAATCGATCAATTTAAAATTTAAGAATTTAGATTCACACACCGTCGTATAATAAATTAAGTGGCATAGAAAAAATAAACATGTTTGAAGGCGAACGTCGATTAAATATACAAATACTATAAAATTTACATATGTATTCCGAGTTGTGAATGAATATAAATACCGTTTTAAATAAATAAAAACAAGCACGTTTTAAAGCGAGCCATACTAGCAAGAATTGCATAATAGTAAATTAACATATTTACGAGCATTCACCGTCGATTTAAAATTCAAATTCAATTTGCATAGAAATCGTTTAACTAATATATTGGTATTACACACCAGTCTTAATCGGTCTTTCACAAAGCTTAGTGCGTGTTTACTAAGAGAATATAAGTAAGAGAATATTTTTAAGAATGTAATTTAAATTTACACGATTCTTACAAATAAAGATTAGGGGCTGACTGTTCGATGAAATCGTGGTTTCTAGAAGATGAGTGCTCGTGTGTGTAATGTGTAGCGTTAAACTGTGTGACACTTGCAAGTTTGATTTAGGAAAATTTTTGCGAATAAAGATTATTATTCGACAGATACACTTTTTCCTTACATTCATTTGAATAATGATTATTATAAACTTGGTAATAATAAGATTAGAATTACTATTCAACTTGGTTATAATAAGATTATTATTAAACTTCGTAAATGTTATTCAAATTCTAAAGTCGTTAGAGAGAATAATTAGTTATTGAATTTTTTTCAAAATAACTGCAAGTAAGAATAAAAAAAGAGAAGGAAAGAAGAAAAGGACAGAAAGGAAAGAAAAAAAAGGAGAGAAGGAAAGAAAAAAAGAGGAGAAAGGAAGGAAAAAAGGAGGAAAGAAAGGAAAGAAGAAAAGAGGAAAGGTTAGTTCTAGTGGGCCGTGGTTACGCCTTCGTTACGCCTTCGTGACGCCCAGAAAATGGAAAGGGAAGAGTAGGGATGGGAGTGGGGAGAGGGCTTTCTTCCCCCCCCCCCCCCCCGGTTGACCCAGATTCCGCGGAAACAGAAAGTTACCCCCACCAAACTCCGCCCACCGCCCACTAAGCCCCGCCCAGTCTCCTCCCATTCATCCTCTTTTACTGCTACTGCAAATGGAAACAGGATAAAATAAATAAAAAAATTTATTATGCGCGTTCGGTTTGACCTTATACAACTTTAGTTTTGAATAACATTATGTTCAGGATGTTGTAATACAAAATACGTATTGCATCATTTCTGAGCAAGGTGTCCTTTCACTTTTCGATGTTCCGGTTACGCGTGTTTGTTATGTGACCTTTTATAATGTTAATTTTGAATAACATATTACATAATTTCTTACGTGCAGTTTTAGAAGGTTTACCTTCAACTTTTCGAGTATAAAAGGAGGCATTTAGTTCGAATAAACTCACAAGTTATTTGTTCAGTGAATCTACTGGTAAGTGCTTTTACTTCTTAATTCATTAATAGATCTATAGTATGATACTCTATTTTTCCAAATATATCTGTTCTGTATCTGTTCTTGTTTGTTTAACAATTTAACTGTAAGTATTATTAAGTAAGATTTACGTTTTAATGTTTTAATATACTCCGTATTTTTGCATGCTAGTAATGTCCTTTGGAAATGAACGCCCAATTTTACAGCAATATTTACAAGGAAATCCTTCTTCAACAGTAACTACTAGCGTGGAATCTGCATTTAGAGAAACACAGACAGGAGTGGCAAGTACTGCTCAAGTAAATGTTTCTCAGAGTGCATTTACCACTCAAGCAAATGTGCCGCCTTCATGGTGGAATGAAATTGATAATTCCTCTTTCCTGTTGCAAGAAGGAATTATCAATGATTCTACACTGAACGCAGTTGGTGACGTAATAGATCGTGTGGATTCTCGAGACATTCATTCCAGTCAACCAATTGTTAGCCAATTGCTGGTTCCTAGCCCTTTTATTCTTAATCAGCAATCTACCCAACCTCCTTTTATTATTCCACAACAATTAATCGCTACTTCTTCTTTAATGAAACCACCTCAAACTTCGAAACCACCAAATAAACCAGTTTCCCCATCAAATAAATCAGTTCCCATTCTTAAACAACCCACTCAACCCCTTATTTCTTCTTTCCTTACGCAAACCAAACCTACTCAACCCCTCATTTCTCAACAGTCAATAGTTACTCCTATTGTAACATCCACATCAGCCTCTACTACTTCGGTTGCTGTAACATCCGTTCCTATTTTTACATCGGAAACTGTTCCTATTACATCCGTCTTTACAACTCCGAGTGTCATTTCTAGATCTGTTATTTCTAAATCAAAAACTCCGAGTTCCATTTCTAAATCTGTTTCTAAATCCGCTTCTAATACTCGTGAACCCACACAATATTTACGCACCCTACGTGGCAACCAATATTCTCGTCTAAGGACCGTTAGCGACAAGTATGAAAGAGTGTGGTTGCCTAAAGCAGAATATTTGCAACGCAGAAGGGAACGCACAATGGAACGTAGATTGGAAAGAATTGCTAATGAAAGAGTTTTTCTTTCTTCTTTGCGTTCAAATCATGACTTGATGCATAGTGCGGAGTTGCAAGGTCAACTGAGTCAGTCGCAACCCCGTGTTGTTGCAGATAATATCCCGCTAAATCCTAATGACTCAGTTTCTGAAATAATTGATATATCAGACCGTTCAATGGAGATATCTCAATTATCACCAATTGGGAATAATAATAACACGAACTCATCAATTAATATTAATCCAGTAATGATTAATAATTCTCCTTCTGTTCGTCGACCGAGGACTATTAATCTACCGAGGACTAATGTTAGTGAATCTGCTAATATTATATCCAATATTCAGAATTTGTCATCTTCACAATCACAACCGGAACTACTTATCCCACCCTCTCAAATTCCACCTTCTCGACTTCAGATTTCACCTTCTCGGCTTGAAATATCCTCTCCTAGTGTCCGAACCTCTACACCTATTCGATCCCTTTCCTCATCACAACATGTTATACCCCTTCCTTCACCCTCTCCCAATTTAGTGGGAGTTATCTCAACAGCAGTCCAAAATTATTATGACGGAATTATGCCTGAAGTCAGGAACTGTTGTTTAGAGGGTGAGAAAAATCTTAGAAAAGTCACGGATGAGTTGCAATCTTGTCGTGAAATTTTACGTACAGTTCGCTTAAGGTCTCCGACTGACCAGGCTTTAAACGAACAATATGACAAAATTTCCCTCATTCACAACCGTCTGAGCCTGATCCAAGATTTGTTTCATAATCTTGTCGCAGACATATCTATTTAAAAGATTAAGTTTGATTTAGTGTCTTAAGATTTAACTTTTTCTCTTAAGTAGATATGTCTGTGAATTATATTGTTGTTCAATGGTATGTTCCTCACATGAAGTTGGAAATGTTGTCGAGGTATTAGGTATGTTTTCGAGGATATAAAAAATTATTTTTCTTTGTACAATTTTTAATAATTGTTATTCGTTTTACAGATGAGTTCTTCACCAAACGTGCCTCTTGTGAAGTCAATTTTCATGAGGCAAGTGGAACTGAAAGTGAGTAATCTAATTTGTATTTTACAGTTTACATTTTTGATTATTTACTTTTTTAGTTAACAGACGGAACTCTGATTAATGCAGAAACGGCGGTAGTGAATTACCGCATGGTTCATCCACGTATCGAACGGTCACCTTCACCCAGCTACACTCCAACTCCGCTAGCGGCGGCCACACCTGAACGAAGGCCGCCGGTGCAGCAAGTGGCGGCGCCTCAACGCATCCGCCTAAAAAGGAGGGTGTTTGCGCCGCCAGTGTTGGAGCCTCTACCTCGGCCTTTACCACTAAAGGTGGAGGTGGAGGAGGAGAAAAGGGGAGAGGTGGAAGTGGAATCCACGATGGATGAATCTTGGGTTCGTTATCGTTCATTACCTTTCAACATTTTAATAACATCTTATTTTTTACAGTGAGGAGCATTAGAGCATTAATCAGAGTTTAGGTTAGAGATATTAATTTAGTTAGAGTTAGAAATATTAATTTAGTTAGAGTTAGAAATATTAATTTAGTTAGTTAGGAACATTAATTTATTATATTTATTTAAATAAATAATTTATGAGTTTTAAAGAGTGTTTATATAGCAGTTGATATTGATAACTACAACACAGTAATAGAGTATCGCGTTTGGTAACGAGGAAATTAATAACGTGTTGTAAGGAGCAAAAATATTTTGAATATTTTTGAAAAATATTATTTTAAATATGAAGTTTCAACAACAGTCTTTAAAGTTACCCGTACAAAATTTCGACGATGCAATCGCAAATGAAACCTTTAAACGTCACAGTGTTCTCTTCGGAGGATCAAGTAAACGCGTTATCATTAGCGGGAGCTCAGGGGCTGGTAAAAGTAATTCCTTAGTGACATTATTAACCCATCCGAACGGATTACGTTTCAAAAATTTATACATCTGCTGTAAGACCTTATCTCAGGGGAAGTATAAATTTCTCCGACATTTGCTATCAACAGTGCCCGAAATAGGTTACTTTGAAATTTCCGATATTGAAAAAATGGTGTCACCTACAAATGTAAAAGAATATTCAGTCGTTGTTTTTGATGATGTTCAGTGTACTACACAAAATTTAATTAAAGAATATTTCTCCTTTGGACGTCATAGAAATGTTGACTGCTTTTATTTAAGTCAAACTTACAGTGCAATACCCAAACAAATGATTCGTGATAATTGTAATTTCTTAATACTATTTCGTCAAGATTTCACAAATTTGAAACACGTTTACGATGATTACGTCAGCGGAGATATGACTATGGACCAGTTTCGTAATATCTGTTACGCTTGTTGGAAGGAACCGTTTGGTTTCTTAGTTATTGATACCGATTGTTCCATAAACGCAGGGAGATATCGTAAAGGATTCGACACGTACATATATCTTTAAAACCACTACATTTTACATAGTTCTTTCATTTTTACATAGTTCTACAGTTCTTCAGTACTGTAACAGACGTTAAAGGATGCGGATGCACCATGAGTAACAAACTTAAAGCAGAATTAGCCACTGCGCGCGAAAGTTTGCGTACTAAATTAAAAACACTTAAATCCGATATTGCACAAGCAAAACATCATGCGGAGCAATCAAAAAAGTATCTGCAGACAACTTATTCACCTATTGTAGAGCCACTCCGAGATATTGTCAATAAGCTAGATGTTGTTCGCAGCGTATTACCTATGAAAGAGGAGCAACAGTCATACGAAGCCAGTGAAAAGAGATTGAAAGAGGAGCCAAAGAGTTCTTTCCTACGAAAAAGACCGATTTATAAATTGAGATCTGATCCTTCTTTCATACGAAGAAGACCGAGTTATAAATTAAAATCCGATCCTTCGTCGCGAATTGGATTGTCAGAGGAGCATGATGTGGGTACTTCAACGCCACTTGGACGTGAAATTAAACAACCTTCCATCTTAGAAGATGAAGAAATTCTTGAGGTTCCTCATGAAAAGTCCACATCTCCAACTTCAAAATCTGTTTATGAAGAAGCAGAAGAATATGACACCGAAAGCAGTAACCCCCCTGCGGACGAATCCCTGGCTCATGCTCGTACACTTCTAGAAGAACGAAAATCATTACTTCGGACTAGATTAGAATCACCGCTGGTGGAAGCTGCCTTAGAATCGTATCATCCGTTAGCACGTGATTATGTTACACGATTTGAAACTGATGTAGAAAATGAATTCGATACAAAATACGGTGTAAGAGAAGAAGATGAGAGATTGTTTGTTGGGAACCAGGAGCTTAAGTTTGACGGTCCCGATCTTGTAATTGGAGACTTGGCGTATAAGGGTACTAAAGGTTTATACGAGCTGGTTTTTAAGAAAAATCCAGAGAAATTTACGTTTCACGATGTGCGAGACTATAGAGATATATTGAGAAGAACTAGTGCGTTTAAAGTTAATTATAATCCCTCAGGGCGAATATCTGCAAGCAGAGGATTTAAATATGTGAATATTATAAAACCAATAATTCAGGGAAAACCACCAAACGTTTGGTGGGCGCGAAGCTGGAAAACAGGTGGAGCTTTGGAGAAAAAGCTTGTACCTAACAAATGTTTGCAGTATCAATACTGGGATGATCCTAACGAACTAGTAGAACGATTGCGTTTATTGAACGCATCCAAATCAGCAGGTCACTCCGCACATAACAATGAAATCATAGCGATCATTGAAGAATTAAAAGAGGCTAAAATTATTTTGTAAATTGTAGTATTTAGTGGAATGCAAGCGAGCACACATTTCAGTTTCACATAGTTGTTGATTGATTCACAATGACTATTGATAAGTTTGGAAGACACGTTCATAAACACACAGTTTTCAAACACATTGCTGCTACACCATTATTTTACGAAACATTATTAGACTTTCAGAGTCAAGAGCTTAACGCCGAAAGTGTGTATTTGCTTTCAAATAGAGGTCACCAAACGACGTATACGATCCAAGAAACTTGCGTTGTTAAAAAAGTACTTATTCATCAACCTACTATTGTCAACATTACAGTATCCATCAACGCTATAAATTGTACTGATACTTTAATTGGAAGAACGTTGAATGTGGGAGATCAAATCTCGTTTACTTGCACATCTTTAGTTTGTGCAGTTCCATTATTTGTTGAATTCATCGTAAGAAAACGAGTTCTAACTGAAAATGTCTAATCTATCTTCTAATGTGAAACGTGATGTTGTTAATGAGTTGCACAAACCAGCAAGGAAAAACTTTCGCCGTCGTCGAGTAATAATAAAAGGACTCAGAGATCTCTTCCAAGCAGACTTAATTGAAATGCTACCTTATGCCAAGATAAACAAAGGATACAAATACATTCTGACAGTGATCAACGCATTTTCCAAGTATGCTTGGGGAATACCATTAAAAAATAAGACAGGTAAAGAAGTAACCAAAGCTTTTCAATCGATTTTATCTGAAGGTAGAAATTCTGTACCGAAAAATATACAAACAGATAACGGAAAGGAATTTTACAATGCAGAGTTCCAAAATTTAATGAAGGAATATAGAATTAATCACTATAGCGCATACTCTAATTTAAAAAGTTCGATAGTCGAAAGATTTAATAGAACCCTAAAACAAAAAATGTGGAAAGAATTTAGCATGCAAGGAAATTTCGGATGGTTCAATTTATTACCAAGGCTAATTGAAGAATACAATAACACTGTTCACAGTACGACGGGTTACAAACCCAGCAAGATAAATCAAAGAAATGCGCAAAGTATTTTACAGTCCGTCTACAGCAACCTTAAAATTGTGGATCCAAGAATTGCAAAATTTAAAATTGGAGATCATGTGCGCATCAGTAAATACAGACAAGCATTTTCGAAGATGTACACTCCGAATTGGTCCAACGAAATATTTACCATTTCGTCGGTGCAGAATACTAATCCCAGAACATATCTAATTAAAGACGCTGATGGTGAAGCCATTCTTGGTGGGTTTTATGAGTACGAGTTACAAAAAGTAAAACATCCAGATATATATTTAATTAATGTATTGAGAGAAAAAGGTAATAAGGCGCTCGTAAGTTATTTAGGATTGAGTTCTAAACATGATTCATGGATACCAAAACGCAATGTTTTATAATAAATATTTATTAACTACAACTGTAAACATACAATACTCACAATACACAATAAATGAATTTTACAAATTAATTTATTTACTTTCTAACAGAACTTATAGATAAAACATACTTTATTTATTTTCTAATTCTTTTTCCAGTTTTTCAATTAGTTCTTTTAGTGTTTTATCTCTTTCTATATCAGCAATTTTATGGTGACCCCACGCCAGAGTATGAATTTTGTCATCCAAAATATAACGTTTATCGTCTTTAGATGATAAGGCAATTTTATTTTTCAACTCTGTATACACCGTATGAAAATCTGAGTGAAACACGTACATCTTTTTAAAAATAAAACCATCTCGTTCAATGATTTCTTTGTAGTCATCTACAGATAAGTATTTATCTATAACGTATTTTTTAACACCTTTTGCTTTCTTAGTACATTTTGAAATAAGCTTTACACAGTAGGCTTTCGCACCGGTCCCGATAAAAGATTCTATAACCTGTCCTGCGTATTCGTCTTTAAATCGTCCAATAACTGATTCAGTTCGAGGCATTTCATGTACATTATTCGGTGGGTAATTTGAAGTATCAAATTTATCTAAATTTTGCTTTATGTCATCGTATACATTATCAGTATTAACGGTCAGTATTAAACTATCCGTATCAGTATATAATAAAGCTGCTCTATTGTTATATTTTCGCTTTATAAAATTGTAATAAAAATCGTACATTACTGTTTTTGATATTTCCAAAACACAAAACCCTACGTATAAAGGTTTATTATAATTTACTTGTACTTTGCATAATTCTATTGCGGCCAGGTGATCACTAAAAATTTTACTCGATTTATAGTTTGGTTTAGCTATCAATGATTCAGCTCCCGGTCTTCGATTATGGGTTTCCCAGCTTGTGGCCAATTTAATGTCGACGCGATTCTCAACATTTTCCATAGTTTTACCGAAAACACTATTATTTAATAATTTGTAAAAATTTTTTTCGAATTCGTTTTTAGCTTCAGCTCGTTTTTGTGAATTAAAGTCTATGTATATTTTTAGCCAACGAGATTGCTTAAATTTAATTGCCCTATGAATTTGGTTTAATATTAAACCATTTTCCAAACATTGTTTCAGATTTAAATAGTGAATTATGTATTTCCTTTTGTTGTACAGATTTGGAATAAGTTTACCATATTTCGAATTTGGAGGAATTATGTTTTCCGGACAAAATGGTAATTCGTTGTGGTTGTCATGTAAATGAGTCGGGTATTCCAAATCTACTTCGAATATGTACCCGACATCTGAATTTTCTTCTAACTCTGAAATGTTAAGATTGTTAATCTCTTCTGTACACAACCAAGTAAATTCTCCCCACGGAAATCTGGAACACATTGCGTGACCGTACAGATTTGTAGCATCAAGATATAGTAAATATTTAGTTGCCTTCTTAGAGTCAAAACCATGCACAAATTTATTATTAGCGTTTTCGATTCTTTTAGTGCACATACTCACTCCACTGCGTATACCCATTCTAAAAAAATGTAGCATATCAACATCTTGCAGTAACTCTAATTTAATTTTTGTCATTCTTAACATTGCATCCCAACTTAATCCTGGAGCGGTGAAAAAATGGCAAGGATCTAGTTTGTAATTATCAATACAAAGGTCTCTGAAATTTTCAAATACGTCTGCCAACAGTAAAACATCAGATGTTACGTATACATCACTGTAATCACCCATAGTTTTACAGTTAAATAAATTCCAAACGCGCTGTGCTCTCTCATAATCTTCATCACTTACGTGTTCATCATACAGCACATCATAAAAATCTTTCTTAGAAGGTAAAGTGGCAAAATCTAATTTCATGAGTGAGTCAATAAAACAATACGGGAAAATTCCTTTTTGACGTATTAATTTAAACATCTCCTCATCGTTAAAATATTTTCTAATTTCCCTACATTGCCAATCTTCCAAGTATGAACTTAATTTCTCTAAAGACGATTGCATGAAACGAAAAGAATCTACAAATCTTATTTTGAAATATACTTTACGCTTTTTACCTTTACAGTCTGTCTTATCCCCCACGTGTATTAATTTCGAAAAGGATATATATTTTTCCTTATTTTGTGCGATCACGTCCACATCTTCACCTTCTAATGCCATTGTCTTTACAAACAAGTGACTGTCATAATTAGAAAGATTATGAAAAAACACTGGAATAAATTTTGGTATTTTAAAATTAATGTTGCACACAGAGTGAGCAGCACCTCTAAACGCTCCCGATAAATGTTCGTGATCACGCACCTTCTCCTTAACATCTAATATTGGTTTTTCGCAAATATGACACATTGTTGCACGGTCGTATGCCTCTTTTTCTTCTCGTGTTAAATCAGTCATCGGCTCAATTTTACTTAAATATTTATCGTAAATTTCTTTAATATCTTTTTCTAACCATTTTATAAACTCAGTGGCGGCATTCTCTCCGCGATATAACTTTAACATTGACAAATTTGCATTGAAACTGCACTTAATGTAATATGCAAATGAATGAGGTTCGTGTTCATAACACTTAACAGTGAAAGATTTATCTGGATTTGGTTCTACTCTGTCCAGTGGTTTTAGCAATGCTTCGAAATCGGCATATATAACAAAAGGAAGTTTTAACTGTTTTTCAAAATTTTCAAATTGTAATATATTCTCTGGCAAAGATTCACCATACTTATTTATTTTTAACTCTGTCGATGGTAAAACTGTTTTGATAACTTTACAGTCTTCCCTCTCGTGTCGTTGCAATTTTTCAATACATGGAAAATACACTAAACATCCTTCACAAATATATTTCTCGTGACCGTGATGTGAAGTCTGTTTTGACACTAAACGTGATAAATTTTTAATCCAACAATAGTGAGTATTTCCGTTGTTGTCATCAATTAATAATAAGTTTATATGAATATTTTTTCTATTTTTAGTAAAATGTAACGGTCCTACAACTTCATCAACCGTAACCTTACCATTATAATGGGAACCGAGTCCGTAGACATTTATAGAAATATTGCTCTTGCTTTCAAATTTCTTCACGTCACAAACTTTCAGTGGAAATTCTAGGTCAGTGAAATCCGCTACTGTGTTATAATGGGGATACGAAGACATCCTTTGAGGAAGACCTGTCGGTTGACACATCGCTGACGTTATCGCCCAGGCAAAGCAAGCGTTGTCGTTATTTCTGACATTTATGACAGCTTTCTTCGCACTTATTGAAGACGGTAATGGCATGAAGCTGGATGCTTTCAGTGGATTGTATTTATTAATGTTGACTTCCATATATAAAATTCTGCACAAAGTCCATCCTGTAACAATATTTGCAACTTTAAGTTTTATTCTAAACGATTGCACCTATTATTTGTTTTACCTGAATCTCTCTCCTGAAATTCCGACATTTTTACATGTATTTCGTTTACAAAATCACGATATATATTGTATATATCAGTTCCAAAACAAGTTATTTTATTCTTGGTGTTAAAAGATTTTATCTCAGAACTTTCTTTAGAATCTAAGAAATATACTCCGAAAATTTCCACATTCCACTTTAATGCTTTATGGATGTCTAATATACTTTGAACCAAAGTTAGTACTTTTTCTTGAATATTGTACATAAAATCCTCGACATCGACATAATTGTAAGGTTCCGTTATACGGTACGTTACGATTTTATCTCCGAATGCACCAGCTATCTTCTCCACGCCGTTATCGACGACCACAAAAGCATTACTTTTATGTGAATTACTACGCAAATGTGCTGAGAAACACTTTCTGCTGACGTATATTTCACACACATCACATTTCATAACGTTCACCTGGTCAACAACTTTGGACGGTCCGGCAATTTCATCTAATTTCAAACGTTTTCCCTGGCATGACGTACGCAAATGACGATTCATATTATCGATTCGCGTAAATTGTTTGCCACACTGATTGCAATCAAACATGTTTTATAATTTTAATAAGCACTATCACGTTCACTACGTTCAATAAGTTGGTAAACTCAATCTGAGGGTCAACCGTCGTCTGCGGATATCAAATTAAACACCTCCTTAAATAGGTACATATTCAATAACAGGTTGCGTCAGGGTTATTTCAAAACAATTACATTTGAGTCACCGCGCTTCAAGGTCCGTTACGAGGTCACCTCAGTCATTTCAAGGTCGCCTCAAGGTCACCCCAAGGTCATTTAAAGGTCACCTCAGAGTCATTTCAAGGTCATTTCAAGGTCACCTCGAGGTCATTTCAAGGTCATCTTGGGGTCATTTCAAGGTTATTTCAAGGTCACCTCAAGGTCATTTCAAGGTCACATCAAGGTCATTTCAAGGTCACCTCAAGGTTATTTCAAGGTCACCTCAAGGTCATTTCAAGGTCACCTCAAGGTCATTCCAAGGTCACCTCAGGGTCATTTCAAGGTCATTTCAAGGTCACCTCAAGGTCATCTCAAGGTCATCTCAAGGTCACCTCAAGGTCATTTCAAGGTCATTTCAAGGTCACCTCAAGGTCATTTCAAGGTCACCTCAAGGTCATTTCAAGGTCACCTCAAGGTCATTTCAAGGTCATCTCAAGGTCACCTCAAGGTCATTTCAAGGTCACCTCAAGGTCATTTCAAGGTCACCTCAAGGTCATTTCAAGGTCACCACAAGGTCATCTCAAGGTCACCACAAGGTCATTTCAAGGTCACCTCAAGGTCATTTCAAGGTCACCTCAAGGTCATTTCAAGGTCACCTCAAGTTCACCTCACGGTCATTTCAAGGTCACCTCAAGGTCATTTCAAGGTCACCTCAAGGTCATGACCTTGACCTTGAAGCTCATGGTGGGGTCACGTCAGGAATAGGCCGATTCTGGAACCTCCTCCGACCTTGACCTTGAATTTTATTGGTCAAGGTCGGAGGAGGTTCCAGAATCGGCCTATTCCTACTACTCAGAATATATTATAGCATGTTGTATAATCCATAACATCTGCGTTTTACGGGAAGATGAAATAGCTGTTATTACAATACCTGCACCTTTAGAAGAAAATGTAAGAAATGCAAATGTTTTCCATGAAGTACGACGTAATGCTGGAGTTTATAAAAGAGATGTAATTATGAATATTTTACAGTAGGGAATTACTTGGATTTTGTCAGTAATAATAGTGTAAAACATATAGTTAAAGTCTTTATTTTTCAGAAATAAAAAAAATACAATACATCTTATTTTTCAATAATCTTTTGTAGTGTTTCTAGAAATTTTGTGTCCATTTCTAAACGTTCCCTGTGCCTTTTGGCTTTAGCTTCTTCGTGCTTTTCGTTTTGTTTGATTCTTTTACCAAGTAAGGTAGTAAGACTGACCTTTGATGTTGATAATCCTATATAAAAAAATTAAACTATCATTAGAGAAAACAGAAAAACTATAGTTATTTGACTACAAAATGTACATATCCATAGTCTACTTTTTTCGGTATGCGGTAAATGCAAAGATGTAAATGTTAGTTATTTGTATTTTTCTGTTTTCTTAAAACAGCAACTAGTTAGTAATGATTGGAGTCAACTTTAATATTTTTTGTTGTCAATAAAAATAGAGAATAGGGTAACTTACTACTTGAATTACTGGAATCAGACTCCACGGTACTCTCTCCTTCATCTTGTTGGACACAGAGTCCTGTTGAAGATGCTACAGCCACGGGCATACACCATGCTTTGCGTGCAAATATTTCATCCATAATCTGTATGTGTTTTGTATTACAAGAAAACAATGTTGGGATACAATACAACTAACTACCAATAATTTATACTTACCTGAAAGAATTGCCAATTTTTTCTGTCTTTTCCAGATTTTGAGTTATGATCTTTTATTGCTTTATATGTTTTTCTTAGACTTCTCATCTTTGCAGCACATTGTGGCCCTGTTGCAATGTATCCCTTTCCCCCCAACACATTTGCAACATGTTCCCAAATTCTTTTCTGAGGCTGTTTTCCATTATGAAATTTATCTTCCATCTCTTTGTATGTTTCTAAGAGTAAAAGCACACATGGCGTAGTCCATCGATACAAAGAATCTGAAACAACAGCTATTATTTATTTTAGTGTCCCACCGGAACTCATTTCTTTCTGATGTCTAGATAATTAGTTTTATTTATTCATAATTGAAATTAAACAACCTTAGATTATATGATAAAAACAATAGCAGATAGTGTGAAGCGGCTTTAAAGTGATTGCAATCGGAAATTCTTTGAGCTGGGTATGACTGAACTCCTGGTAAGTTGTTCGCAAAAACGAAACTTTGGCCGAGATCAAAACTAAATGTTCGGTCAGACACTAATTATTTTACTTAAAGTGTTTAACTTTGATTTGATTGATATTAAGAAAAGCTTCACACCTCCGTCTGTAGCGGTATCTTCCCCTGTGTCGACCACCTCCTCTGATACTGTGTCAATTGATCCAGATTGTTCCTGTGGGGATGTGACTGATACTGACGTCAAATTTGATTGCTTTTTCATTGCTTCAGTCATAATATTTGAGGCGAACGTCAAATCTCAAAACAGAGAACATTAAAAATTAAGTACGTTAAAAAATTAGGTTATGTATTTCTTACTTGGCTTCTTTAATAAAATTAAAATTTTGTATATACCACTTACCATTTTCTATGCGAATCGCATCTTCTGGTGTCACTTCTACTTCCACTGTCGCGTCCGTTTCTGCGTTAAACAGGATTATTTTTTGAAGCGCAATTTTTGCTTGGATGACAACCGCGTAAATTCAACAAATCGACCACTCAAACCCACGTTAAATAGCGGGCGTTGTGGTTCTTCAGCGGTCGCGATTCATGACGTCAGTCATGACGTTTCGCGTACGACCGAAACGTCCGCGGTCGTCAAGCGGAACGATTAAACAAGCGTTGCAATCGTTGTGGTCGCCAAGTGGAACGTACCCTATAACTATTTTCGCGGAGTCGATCCCGAACATGTTCGGAGCGTCGGCGCATGCGCACTTGCAAATGTACCGTTCGCGGTAGAGAAAGGATTCCCTCCTGACTAAAAATTCCATGTTCGTGGAAGACGTTTGTTAAATTCTGAACTTGTTCATAACGCATTCGACACATCCTAGGATGAAGGCAAGGATATTTAGTTCGAAACGGATCCTAACCTAAACATTTGTGATTTTTATTTATATACAGCCCTTGAAAATTGCACAAGACTATAAAAAAGAAGGTAAGAACACTAACAAAAAAAATTCAATTAGAAATAATAATTTTTAGATGCTGCATTTGAGTTGAGTGATGAATATTTAGAAGAATTAGAGAATCTCTTCGAAGTACCAAAAAATGAGAATTTTTTTGAAGAAACTGTGCCACAACTTAACAACGAACAATTTATACAACATTTTAGAATCAGTCGAAACCTAGCAGTGCAACTATCAAATCAGTATAGCGTATCCCAGTACTATCATTATCAACAAGGAGACTCCGAAAAAAATAAGTCCCTTGAAAACAATTGCAGCCTTTCTCTGGTTTGCAGGCAATCAGGGTGCTACTTTTAGAGATGTATCTGACCGTTTTGGTATCATTATCAGTTCTCTACATAAACTCGTAAAAAGAGTTACATATTTTTTTATCAAATTTGTCTGTGGAAGTTATAACCTGGCCAACGAATGAGGAAAAAATTGAAATTGAGAGATATTTCAGACAGAAGGACTTTCCTGGGATAATTGGAATCATTGACGGCACACACATAAAAATTGATACACCAAAGGAAACAGGAAACACTCTCATTCTATCCAGGTAAGAAATGAAACATAAAAAGACATTGTATTTTTAAACTGCTTTATTGATTATTTGCAATGTAAGCACGGTTTTTATTTTTATAACATGTGACTATATTTTTCTTTTAGGCACAAGTTGTATGTGACCACAAGAAAAGAATACGGGACATTTTTGTAGGATACCCGGGTTCTGTTCTGTAGCAGAGTTTTCCAGGCGTCACCTTTGTTTGAAACACTGGAAGATAAATGTGCCAATTATTTCATTCTTGGAGACAGTGGCTACCCTTGCTTGAGACATTGTCTCACCCCATTCAAAGATAGAGGCAATTTGACTCGGCGTGAGAGAAACTATAGTTATCTACTGTCAAAAAATAGATATATAATTGAGCATTGCTTTGGTCTAATCAAACAAAAATTTAGACAGCTTTACCATCTAAAGCTAAGAAACATTGAATTTTGCACACATTTCATACGAGCTACTGCTTTAATGCACAATTTGGCAATAGAAGACAATGCAAATTTTGTTTTTCCAGAAGGAATACGTTTGGAAAACGAACCCATTCTCGTACAAGACGTTGAAGCAGAAAACCAGGATGACAGAAGAGGAATAATGAAAAGAAATGAAGTTGCGAATAGTTTGCCTTTTCGAATTTAGTAATTTAGTTAATACTCTTTTATTACCTGTTATAAAAAAAAACAGTTTAATGCTGCAATTCTAAGCTCGATTGTGAGCATCGTAAGGTACTAGGAGCTTAGAATTGCACCGATAGTCTTATTTCAGATCAGGGTTGGTTCCATTGCGAACCCAATTTTAAAATATCTTTTCTACATTTATTCTTTTATTATTAATTTAGAAAAAAAGCAGATGTTTTATTCTTAAAAAAAACGTTTTTTTCCAACCCTGTTCGAGATTAATGTAAGATGATGCAATAAAGTTGTATTCTTAAAGTTAAAAATATCTTGTCATTTTTAGAACTAAATAAATTAAACTTTAACGCAAACTATAAAAAGACAAAAACGAAATGGAATTTTATATTTAAACAAAAATGATATTAAGTTATTGCACTTATGAGTTTGACATGAGTATTTTATGCAACACAACTCTTTAACTGCTTCAACAAAGTGTTTCTCTCTTCTAAAATATTCTTTCGTTGCTTTTCAACTAACTTTTTTTCTTCAATTTCTAAAAATTTTTTATAGAAATCTTTCCTGTCCTGTCGTATTTCTTTTAGAACCTCGACTCTTAACCTTTTATTCTTATTGCTAGTTGTTCGGGGTCTCGTGTTTACAGATGGTGGTTCCACTATTATTGGTTGTAGCGGTATTATCCACAATCTCGACAGCAGTCACTGTATTTTCTTCCATTGGAGCCACAGTGTCTCCAGACAGTAACAAAACTGGATGAATATTCCTTTTTTTCCCTAGAATTGTATCCATGATCTCAGCATATTCAAAGTCTTTCCTCCCTCGTCCAGTTTTGGTATTATTATTCACAAACTTTTTATATGTTCTTTCTAAATGTTTCCACCGATTTTCACAATTTGCAGCACTTATGTTTTGCTTTGTTTTATAGCGTAATTCTTTTGCTATTTCCTCGAACATGTTCTTCAGGTTTTTTATTCGTAAAGAACCAACTTGTTTCCTATAATCTTTATGTAGGTCCAAGAAAAGAAGAGTGTTATTATGGCTCCACTTAAACAATTCTGCTTCATCTTGTTCTTGGGACTGGGAAGTAGAAGGAAAATTTAAAAACTCAAATATATCTAACAATATAAATAATACGTAATAATATAAAATATAAATAAATAAAAACTTACCTTGCTGATCACACATTCTTTTAATCCAATTTTCGTTAAGCAAATTTGAAATTAAGCAGTGACAGTCATTGACAGTTTATCTCTGACGTAACCTAACTTCTCAACATTCAACACGCGCTCACCATAGGTGTTCACGACGCGTTCGCAGAGCTAAAAATTCAGGAACGATTCGGAAGACGCGCTTGCGCATTGGTAAAATCCATTCTTATTCAGTTTATGTTCCAAATGTGTTCGGAATCGACTCCGTGAAAATAGCTTATGTATCGTGATTCCACCACTGAAGAGAGCAAGTAATGTTGACATTTGGCTACACTCCACCAGCTGCTTGCACAACTGTCATCGATGTAAATGCACTCAAAAAATTGACCTTGTCTCCTCACATACTTACCTAGGAGTAATACTCGATCATCGTTTCCTTTAGCAGACACACATTGACAACCTGTGTGTAAAATTACGTATATTAGCTGCTCGCTTTTATTACCTAAAATTTTGTGTACCGAGGATAACCCTGCAGTTAATCTACTGTTGTATGGTAGAATCTCCTACGTTATGGTTTAACCGTGTGGGGGTGGGCATCAGATGTTCACTTGAACCGACTTCAATCAGTACAAAATCGATTTATGAAGAGTCTTATCCCGCACAATATGATAATCACAGACCCATACAACTATACAGGCTATCTACCGATTAAAAAACTTCTTACTTTCATCGTTACATTGACGTACTACTTCTCACCTGCATATAAAACGATACCTGTCCATGACCACTTCACCCGGGGTTTGGTTTCTGGAAGTCTGTGCGTGCCTTCATCTTTTAATAAATACGGCGATCGAACTCTGGCAGTGACGGTCCCTAAAACTCTAAATTCTCTCCCTCCAGAACTGCGTAACTTACAAACTTACAGTGCAATGAAAAGACGAGTGAAATATTGGCTTTTATGTATTTAATTTCTTACATTTTCCGTTTCTGCTTATGCCTTTTCGTTTTAGTCCAATTCGCCTTATATATTTATTTATTACTTACAGTCATAACCGCGAAGTCACAGAAGATGTCATTTATGTTTTGTATTGATTTTATTTGATCTGTATTCGCCGCAGTCAAGTCTCCGGACTTTGTGGCCTCTGATTAATATACATATACTGATTTTGTTATATTATATTATTATTATTATTGTATTGTTGTGTTATATTATATTATTAGTAAGTAAAAGAAAAAAAAATTATTTATCATAAATGTGTTTACAGAGAAGTTGGCATAGATTTACCTAGCTAATTTCAAACAGGGCAAAAGGTGCAATTTATTTAATTATTGAACAGAAAAATATAACAATTTTTTTTCTTTTTGTTCTGAGTTAAAAAAAAATTCTAGAAGAACGTAATTTTATCATTAAATAAGCTGAATGCATATCGATATAATTTTTACGTACCTGTCGCATCACCATCAAATTCAGAAATGAAACCGTCTATGCGCGTTAGTGATGGGAAGAATCGAATTAAATAATTCGAATAATTCGATCAGATGAATCGAATTATTTCGATTAATTTCAAAATAATTCGAGATAATTTAGTAGTATTTATTTGTAAATACTCGCAGTCGGTTCGAGCGCTCTCAGAGGCGGAGAATCGAGATCGAGAGAGATGGAATTGACTTATTAGTAGTATCAAACAGAGATGTAATACGACTAATACGAGACATTTGCTTGTGCTGGAAAATACAAGCGCCGCCGCACAGTGTTTCCAAAGTTGAAAAACTTGCGAAAAATTAGAATTTTCAACTTTCTCACAGCAAGCTGAAATTTTGTTACAATAATGTCTATAGTATGTATTACATGCAGTATAATTATTACTTATCAAATATTTCATGTTTCTTCACAATTGCTTTTTGAATTTGTAAAAAAAACGAGAATTTAAAACCCACGAAGTTCGCCCGAAAAACTCTTTACTTTCAAACCTCATACCGCAATTACTGTGAAATATATATAAAAACAAATTACACAGAATTATTCTTCAGTCTTTTAGCTTTGATTTACTGAAATTCAACGTATAATTTAAATGTTTCGCCACTCATAAAAGCCATACTAATAATACTCCTTTCTGAGAGTTCCGCTTCACTATAAACAGCAATATAATTATGAAGTATACAAGATTATGCATTTAACCTTGAATTAAAACATCCGTATTAATGTTTTCTAAGTATCCATACTTTAATTTCTTGCCAATATCTGCCGGTTAGTAAATTCTGTTCAATAATATACCGGGTGAATTTTTAATTTTTTAGTACGAGTCAACGAAATATTTCGAGAAGTACCTACGCATTGCATAAAAAATGTTTTTACGTAAATTCTTAGTATTTTCGAAGGGGACACAAATCTCATCAAAATTAACCCCCTCAATCCCCGCCGATATGAGGGCGGGGGTAATTTTGAAATTTTAGATCGAACTTTTATGTTTTTGCATATTCGTAATCTACAGGAAAAAACGGTTTTGAAATATTTGAATTCACAAAAAATATGAATTCCTATTTACAATTTAAATATGTTTAATATAATTCTCTTCGCAGTAATAATGTCAAATCTTTACCTAATCTGCTTCCCGGATTACATTAAGAAAAGATAATGTTAATCTTGTATAAGTACTTCAAAATTTTATAAGATTAAATGTTCTGCAGAACTCACAGATGAGCTTAATTACTTGCACAGAATTCTAATTATCCTGCTTAATCAGTAATTATACCTAATAATATTTTTACTCGAATTCGCAATTTTCTTCGTATTCTGTTTACCTAATATGCATATAAAATTGAAGAAATATACAATTCCTATCAGTTTACCACACAAATTTGTAAGGTGTGTTTGTGATTTGGAAAATCTTGTGCGAAGTGTCTGAGAGAAAGATTACTCGGCTAGTGCTTCATAATATTATAACGGACCATGCCCAAAAAAGTGTAGAAGAGAAGAAAAACAGTGTTATTGCTTTTTTAACACAAACATTTTCTCTCGAGGAGGACGAGAACGTAGTTGAAACATTAAAACACTTTATTCGAACCAATTTCTTTGCACCTTATTTCCACCGCTGGCAAACAAGTGATATAAACCGAAGTATAGTGAGTGGTTATCCCAGGAAATTACCTTTCCTGAAATAGTACGCCATCACCAATCAGGTCCCAGTACTTCTCAAACTGGCAGAAGACATAAAATCTTTGAAGAGTGTTCCGAATCTTCTAAGAGGAAGAAAACTGAAGAGATACGGAAAAATTATTCAGTTGCAGAATTATCATTTGCTGCTGCTATGAAACTTCGGGAGGTAAGACGTAGATCTTCAAGTTTAGTATCTGAAGATACATCAGGAAAGAAAAAAGCAAAGAAGCCAGATATTCAACATGAACCACTGTCTTCAGAAGAAGGTCTTTCTGTATTAATCGGTTTAAATTTAAACACCCATCAGTATAATGGATTACGAAGCGTTGCTCGGCAGAAGAATTGTGATTTGTATCCACCATATAAGCAAGTCCTGGCAGCTAAAAAAACTTTTTATCCGGAAAATGTTAGCATTACCGAAGTTAAATGCGAAGTTCAATTGCAAGCTCTGCTAAATAAGACAACAGATAGCATACTTAGATCAGTGGAAGCAACATTAGACGATCAAACTCAGTGCACTCTTTACTGTAAGTGGGGATTCGATGGTGCATCAGGATTTTCATCATATAAGCAAAAATTTTCGGAGAAAACGTTGTCAGATGAAAGTATTTTTGTTACTTCCCTAGTTCCTTTAAGATTAATTGAGAACAATAAGCAAACATTACTATGGAAAAATCCATGCATGCACAATTTCCGAAACAAATAATCTCGATTTGGTTAGGAATAAGCCAGAAAGCCAAGAAATGTACCGTTTTGGGTTATCTGTTTTACACGCATACATTAGATTCTTCGAATGTTTACTTCATATACCATACAGGTTGGACATCAAATCTTGGAAGATACCGAAGGCTTTGAGTGCTGCAGTACAAAGCCGAAAAAAGAAATTCAAGATAAGTTTCGTGAACGGATGGGTTTAATTGTGGACGTTCCTAAACCTGGTTACGGAACAAGTAATGATGGAAACACAGCTAGGCGATTTTTTGCAAACCCGAAGATTTCTGCTGAAATAACACAAATCGACGAAAGTTTAATAAGAAAATTTGCTATTATTTTAAAAGTAATTAATAGCAGAAGTGAAATCAAAGTAGAAAAATTTGAAAAATTCTGTTTCGATACCGTTGAGAAATACGTGTCCCTGTATGGCTGGTACTACATGCCTATTTCGGTACATAAAATTTTAATCCACGGAACTTCCGTAATAAGCCATGCTTGCGTTCCTATCGGAGAATTATCTGAAGAGGCGCAAGAAGCACGAAACAAAGATATTCGACGATATAGGGAACATCATACTCGAAAGGTTTCCAGAATAAAAACGAATGAAGATTTATTTCATCGATTGATTTTAACTTCGGATCCCTATCTGAGCACTTTAGGTTTAAGAGATGTAAAAAAACGTACATCCGATCCGGAAGTTAACCAATTATTGTATGTCAGTGCCGAAGATGAAAGTTATGTATCCGAAAATGAATCTATAGAACAAGAAACGTCAGAATTTGATGATTCCGATGAAGAAGCGTAATACTTCCGTTCTTCGCATCGTATATGTAATAGCGATAAGCATTATTATAGGTGTACCGTTAGGTTTTAAGTACTTTAAATAAATTTGTAATAATGTACATTGCTACACAAATTGACTGGTACTGAATTTTTTTACCTAATACACATTCCTTTTCGAAACTAATACTACTAAAATGCGAATCTAAAACATCAACATTTTAATATATAAATTCTTCTTCTTTATTGCAAGATGTGCATGTTTCCAAATTTTGACCACCGAAAACTATACGGTTACAGAGATATTCATTTTTCGCACGAATATTGGATTTGGAAACACTGTGCGCCGTGCCGTGTTGTTTTGTCGACGTACAATCGCCGGCATAATTTTTTTTTAAATATACAATGAATTATTGTTTCCAATTTACAAGCATACGTATATTTTATATGTATAATGTTATTTATTATCAACTAAGTAATTTCATAACTCCGGTTGTACCTAGATAGTTTTAAGATTAAAAATGTATTTTTTCGAAACCTTTTTCATTCGTATTCATAAAACATAAAATAAATTAATTAATGAACTGATTTTACTTTATTCATAAATAAGTAATAATAAAATTAATAAACAAAAATAAGCCTTTCTTTTGGCATAACAAAATAAATAAGAAAACTTTTTATATGTATAAACATAAATATTATAAATAATAAATTGACAAATTTAATGTTTCATGCTACAGAACACTTACGTTTTTAAAACGCTATTTAAAAAAAATTATATAGTCCAAATTTTTTGGGGTAAGACGGTTACGACGGTTATTTGTCAATTGTCCCGCTTTTGAGAAAAGCCTTATGATGGCACAGAAGTCGCTGAGATACACAAATATTTTGTCTGTAAGCGGTAGAGATCAGGAAAGATAACTGCATGGGATTTCCAAAATTCTAGCTACTACTCTAGTCACTTGTTCTCGATAAATATGGCAATTCTAAATATCGACGCAACATCATTGTCCCTGTGATAGTTGGTGTGATGTGAGTCTTCGACTGTTTGATTTGAGTGTCCAAGAATGTCCAAATTGAATTCGAGGTTTCCATATCATCATTACCGGCGGAAACTGCTGGCATCTCTTCCTCACTTTGCATTGATACCATCGAAACTAATTCTTCTTGAATCCATGTTTGTGCATTATTAGCATTTCCCAAAACACGAAATGCCAATTTTTTAAAACGTGGATGTAACAGTGTAGCTTTTGCCACAATTTTGTTGGTCTCAAGATTTCCGAGTCGCCTAGCTATGGAATCAAGCAGAAACGTCTTAAGTTAATTTCCCTCATCTCATCTGTGGCCATTATCTTATTTTTAAGAGAAATTTGTAGGCCCCTAATTAACCTCCTTTAATTAGGATGTATGGATAGAGTAGGATATTTCTCATCTGATAAAACCGTTTCAATAGGCTTTAACACCAATACGCAGTCTGCTATTATTTGCCATTCCGCATCGTCCAAAAATGCAGGTGCTTGAGGTACAGACGTTATGGCAGCTGACAACGGTGCTTTTATCTTTAAAAGTCTCTCCATCATAATCAAACATGAGTTCCATCTTGTTCTTACATCCTGTTTTACGTTGAGAATAGGAAGATTCATTTGAATTTGCATTTCCTTTAAAGTTTGAGACGCAACAACGCTATGTTTGAAATGTTCAACTAGTGAACGGTATTTTTTTATAACTGTGTCTAACGAGGGAATGTCTAAACTTTCATTTACCGTTAGATTTAATGTGTGCGCGACACAAGGGTGTTGGTGTTTGTTCATCTGACGTATAGCACTTTTAATATTGGCACCATTATCAGATACCACTGTGACAATTTTATTATCGATTTGCCATTCTTCAAAAATATTATTAAGCGGTCTCGCAATATTTTCACCTGTACAAACGTCCTCCAGTTATTTGGTAGCTATGCTGGGCGAAAATACTTGGTCATTATAAATAAAATGAACCGTCACAGAAATATAAGCTTTGTTACTATCTGATGTCCATATATCTGTCGTTACTGCAAAATTTTCAACGTCTGTTAGCATGGTCTTCATTTTTTGGCGTTCCTCTTGGTACCTGTTTTGGAGCCATACCGATGTTAAATACTTTCTGCTTGGTAGCTGATAATGCGGGTTAAGATTCTTTGAATAATTAATAAACCCCTTATTTTCTACAATGGACAGTGGCTGATAATCAATTAGAATCATTTCCAAAAGAGCTGTGTCAAATTTGTCTTTCTTTTCCAGTGTTAGTTCATCGCCTCTTGTAGAACCAAATAACTTGAGTTGACGAGGACGTTTCACTGGCGGCTTTCCTTGACTATTTGTCCCTCCTAACGAAATCTCAGCGGGCACTGGTTCGGTGAGTCGTTTGTTTGAATGATCGGATGGGGAATCAGCTCTTCGACTTAAGGCCGAATCATACTATAGGTCCGGTCACGGTCAGATCGCGGTCTGATCACGGTCTAGTCAAATATTAGAACATGCATTTTGTATTGAAGTATTCACATTATGAGGCACGGTCAAGGCACGCTCCAGTCAAATGACCGCGATCTTTCTGGCGATGAATATTTGAGCGAACCGAGACCGTGCCGTCTAAGCAAAAACCGCAAGTCTGGACGGGTTACGATCACAGTTAAATCAAATCCCTCATGTGCGACAGTGAAATTGTTACGCAGTTCGCAGGAATGGATGAACAACTAATTGAACTAGTTCGAGGGCACGATGAGCTCTATAATTTTGCAAATAAGAGATATTCGGACAATGTCCATAAGAACAAGTTGTGGAAGCAATTTGGTGAAATAATAAAGAAAGGTAGGTAGCAAAATATTTATTATACCTATTGAAAATAGTTTCTAATATTAAAACACATAGGTACTAGAAAATATAATAAAGGTTAAATCAATATGTTCAAATCCTGTTCGTTTGCCATGGAACTGTTCCTGCCTCAGAATTAAAGTAGGCTTTAAACACTTCTCTCACATCAAATGCGGTCTGTAGAGAATTTCCTCCTTGTGGAGGCAAGGGTCTTAAAATGCATTCTCCTGGTGGATCTTCTTCTAGTTCCAATGATATGCTATTGTCTCCCAGAAAATTATGGAGAATGCAAGTTGTTAAAATTATGTTTTCGACATTGCCTGGTTGGGAGTTTAATTGTCTGAAGTATAAGCGGAACTTTTGAGTCAATATTCCGAACGCATTTTCCACAATTCGCCGCGCACGACAGAGTCGATAATTGAAAACTTCTTTTTCAACATTACAACTTGCTTGAGAATCAGGATATGGCATCATTAGATTTGGTTTCAGTGGAAATGCTGAATCTCCGATAATAACATATGGCGCAAGTGAGTCTGTGCCAGGTAGTGTTTTAGGTTCCGGAATGTCTAGCTTTCCATTTCCTAAACCTCGACCCCTAACTTAGAATTGGCGAAAATACCTCCATCGCTATTCTTACCGTAAGAACCAATGTCTACTGCAATGAACTTATAATTCGCGTCTACCAAGGCCAATAAGACGACAGAAAATGTTTTTTTATAATTGAAATAATTTGACCCGCTGTTGTTAGGTGCTACGATTGCAACGTGTTTACCGTCTAAAGCACCAATGCAATTAGGAAAATTCCATAAATTCCAGAATTGTGTTGCAATTTCTTTCCAATGTGCTTCTGCTGGAGTTGGTATGCATTCCGACAGCATAGTTTTTATAATTGCTGAACACCCTTCTCCAACTATTTGCTGCACTGTCGAATGGCCAAGACGATAACTAAATGCAATTGTTCTGAAAGAATCTCCAGTGGCCAGGAACCTACAATATAAAAAATATTAAACGTATTTTGTTTATTCTTTTAATATTCTTATGTTTGATAAATACTACCAAGTATTTTTACAGATCCCGACTATTGTAAGAAAAGGTGGGAATCTTTGCGTTCTCAGTTCCGCGAAATTTGTCGCATCCGAAAAACCGCTACAGGCCAGGCAGCAAAAAATATAAAAAAATGGAAGTTTGAAGAAGAATTGGCTTTTTTACTGCCCCACATGAAGGACAAACCACGAGTAACGTCAATGGACTTATCAAGTGATGAATCCCAAGAAAGTGCAGCAGAAGACGGGGCTGTTGAAAATACTCGAGCTTCTGAATTAGATAACTCAGAAGAAACTCCTTCATGTTCTCTGCAGGAAGCAATACCTATTCCTAAATCTTCGTTGAAAAGAAACTACCCGAGGCAAGGAGCAGCCTCAGGAAAAAAGAAGACTGACCCGGTTCCCGAAACAGCGAGCTCCACCTTGAAATATATATTAGACCAGAAGACAAGGGAGCAGGTTCAACCAAAACATGCATTAGATTTTTTTTTGATGGGATTAAAGAGTCAGTAAAGGCTTTTTCTCCCCAGGATCAACATCTGGCTAAGAAGAAGATTTTCGAGATTGTATCCGAAATCGAAGGCAAATATTTAAATATTCCAAACAACTCTCAAAGTAGTCAGCACTATCCTTATTTTGAACCTCAGCCACATCATAGCGTTTCGTTTATCCCTTCAGGCCCTTCTTCCTCACAGTCAGCGACCAGTTCGTCCTGTGCATCCTATTTGCACACTTTTTCACCACAAAATGATGATCATCACCAGCAGGAGACCATTCAAACGCAGGTTTACAATAGCAATGAGTGAGTGTAGTTCTGTAACAATGTTAAAATGTGTATGTGTTTATATATTTACTTACCTTAAACACACCGCCAACTTCTCGACAGGAGAAATGGCTTCTCGAAATGTATTGCTTTTTGTAATATCAAGTTTAATCTTATCTAATATAATTCGGAAATGTTTCTTGGACATCCGAAAATATTGAAAAAATTTTGTTTCGTAATCTAAAAGCCCTTTGAATAACGTGAAGAACTCTCCATCTCTTTTTCGGTTCACGTTTAAGGGATGAACCCAAAAGTTCCTACGCCATTTTCTTCGCTGAGATTGACTATTTTCTTCTTCTTCGTCCAAAATGCACGCCATTATGGCTAAGTCCTTTGTGGCAAACTTGGAAAACATATTGTTCCGTGCGTTGTTTGAACGAGACCGATTGAGACTGATGCTTGACCGCGGTAGTGTGAATGGTCCGTCAAAAAACCTGACCGTGATCTGACCGTGACCGGACCTACAGTATGGGTCGGCCTTAAGACCTGCAACTGAGTTGTTGTCCATGTCCACTACGACATCACTTTCAGGTTCATGAAGTGGTAATATGGAAGCCGGATGTCTTCTTTTTAAAAGTTCCTTTATATTCGTTGTATTCCCGTAAAATTTAAATTCTTTTTTTGCAAATATTGCAAGTGGTTGATTTATCTCGAGTCTTCTTAAAATATTCCCACACTATAGATGATCTTTTTGGTCCAGCCTTCATGATTTCATAAAAGTTATTGTAACAACAATCATTAATAGGTACTCAAGACAAAATAACTATTATAAATGAATACATCGCGGCATTAAATACAGATAATAAAAACATAAAAAAGTGGCTGTAAAAAGGTCTAGCGCCTGTGTCACGCGGCGGCGGTGGCGTGTGCTGCTAGCGAGGGTTGGATTTTAGTTACAAGTGCATTATTGCCCTTCTAACTAACATGTTTTGATTTTCGTTGTTGCGTATGAGCTTTTAGAACACTGTTGTGATTTTTTTACGGTTTACTTTACAAAATACTCAGACATTTTTTATGTTAATAATTCATTTTTTGTATAAAAACTTTTTGGTAACTTTTATAAGAGACTACACAATTCCTTAATTCGGTTGTTAAATTACGGTTCACGTGCGTTTATTTTAAACTATTACTCTGTTTTGGGTTTGGATAGACATATTTAGTACTACACTAAATTGAAATTCGAATTGATAGGTATTCAACATTTTTATATACACTGTGAACATTTAGAGTGGAATAATCCATATAAATAATTGCCAGACCATCTGCAGCTAAAATCCTTGGACAGGTAAACCTATTTTTATTAGCGCGAATATTTTTTTAAAGTTATCTTTTTTTCCAACCCCCACCCCTTTCCGCAATGACGTCATCGACATTTTTTTTTAATAGCACGCCTCCAATTTTTTTGCAGATTTTTCAAATCTACCCAAATCTGCAAAAAAATTGGGGGCGTGCTATTAAAAAAAAATGTCGATGACGTCATTACGGAAAGGGGTGGGGGTTGGAAAAAGAGATAACTTTAAAAAAATATTCGCGCTAATAAAAATAGGTTTACCTGTCCGAGGGTTTTAGCTGCAGATGATCTGGCAATTATTTATCTGGATTATTCCACTCTAAACGTTCACAGTGTATAATTCGATTCAATCTCTCGAATTATTATTTCGATTATGAAATAGGCAATATTACTAATGTCTCGATTATGAAAATATTTCGATTATTCCCATCACTAATGCGTGTTCCGAGGATTTCTTTCACACTTTCCTCAATATCTGTCTTTTGTACTGGTTTCAGAGGAGGACCTCCTCCAGTACCCTTTACATAACATTTTTCATCAGCAACATTCTTCTTCACCTTTTTTTTAATATTGTCATATTTTTTTCTCAACACTTTTTCATCACGGTACGTATCACCACATTCGGCGTTAAATTCTTGTTTTATTTTAAACCAACATCTGCTTTTGAGTCGGTTAGCGTCAGTGTCTGATTTTTTATATTCAATTACGTGTTGATATTTTTTTACCAAAGCAATTAGTACACGCTCTCCTTGGGCTGTGAAATTCGAACAACGCTTTCTTTTTCCACAGGGTTCTTCCATGTTCTTCAAATAGGCGGGAAAACCTTAAAAGCATGCTTTCTGTTATTCTAATCAAACATGAATAACTACATACACCTAGGTCTTAATGATAATATACTTATCCTAATACGTACAGAAAACTTACCTTTACGGATTGAAAATAAGGTAATTATTTACAAAAGCTACAAGTGGATCGAAGATTATACATTTTGGAGGACATGTTCTACAATTAACTGTAATTCAAATGTACTTAGAATTAATTGGGGCGAACTCCCCGTTTCTTATTAAAAAATAATTAAAATCGTTGTGTTTTCCTTCTCTAACCAATGGTTACAAATACGGTGAGTTTTCTGTCCTTTTCTAATCGTTGGTTATACCACCCGCTATACTCGTCAAACGTCATTACAAAACAATATTTTTTTTTCTGCTAAACTAGCAGCGAGCCCCAAATAAAAATAGTGTTACGAGACAACATATTATGCAGTGGTGCTATGTGCAAAAGTTCCTCTCCGTACGTTAACTTGTAGCTTTTGTAAATAATTACCGAAAATAACTGGAAAATTGCAGAAAATAATAATAAACCTAACTTATTCAACCAGCACCGCGCTAACTGTCACTGCATGTGTTGACATAAATTATCACCACGAAATCCCTACTTTTGTGTAGCCAACCTTCGAAACTTATAACTTAGTTAAATCCTTCTTAAACAATATTTGTACAACAGGTTTTTAATTAAGTTACTTAAATATTAACCCATTAACACCCATGACAATTTTTCTAAAATTTTTTTCAAAATTTTTTGTAACAATGTTCATTATGCAAGTAAGCGTAAAAATTATTTAGAAAAAAATTCATTAAGCCGTTTTTTCAAAAAGTGGTGTTCTATTGATAGATCATTGGGCAGATACAATATATTTTTTTTATTTTAACGTATACTAACAAACGTAAAAAAATTCAACTGCAAGGCAACTTAACGCAACGAAATTAAAAAAATATTGGAAAAATATGAAAAAACACTAAAAGTACTACTATAAAAAAAGTTTTATAAAAAAATACTTAACTATTTTGAATAGTAAGGCAAAAAACAATTCCCACAAAGTATAACATCGCATTTTATGCAATAACTTTTGGGCCTACTTTTGCAGTCTTTTCGTTGACATCTTCGTTGACCATCACGATATTGCATAAAATGATTGAGGCCATCGAAGCGAACATCTTGGGGAGTAGTAGAGACTTTCGTTGTTCTTTTAGCACAAGAAGTGTTTCATATACGGAACAGCAATCGCTCTACGAAATTCTAGGCAGCTTAGCGCTTCTCGACTATGTAAGGACCGGTATAAAAGCCAAGCATTTGTTGCTGCCATGTCTAAAATACGGATGAGCAAAGGCCAGTACCATTTTTTTCCTCGTATTTGAATGCCGCATTTGCAAACAAGCCAATCGTGATGGTCGACACCGCCCATGTACTTATTGTAATTTTGCACTAGTTTTGGTTGCGGTACCTCAACTCGTTGCTTTGCTTCACGTTTTCAACGGGCTGCTTTAGCTATAGGTTCAATAGTGTCATGAGTCGAAGCAACTATGACGCATTTGTTGTCATTTCATCGCACCATCAAAACATCGGAAGCAGTGTCAAATATATAATCATACGAGCCGCGAGGTTCTTTAGCCAACTCCTTCGCGGACTTCATAGGGCATTTGTTCGTTCTATTGTCGCGTACAGTTTCAGTAGCGCGAAATCCAATATTTTTCAAGTGTACTAACAGGTCCAGATTTGTAAAAAAAATATCAAAATATACTACATGTTCACGCGAATTTCGTACACAGGTTAGCAATTCGGTTACAACTCTTGATCCTAGAGTTAGACCTGGTTGTGCATTTGTTTCTTTGCCGGTATAAAGTATAAACTTATAACAGTAGCCACTTGAAGCGCATAAAGCCCACAGTTTATACCCAAAACGAATAGGCTTACCTCTTATAAATTGTTTCAATCCATGATGTCCATAATACTTGACAATCATTTCGTCAATAGACAAATAAGAGGTCAAAATTCCAAACTGTTGGAAGCGCTCGTTCATGTTATCTATAAGGGGTTGAATTTTATAAGCACGGTCCTTTTTATCCAATTTATCGTTGTCTGCCAAATGTAACATGGATTTTATTTTAGAGAATTCTGCGACATTGCGGCTTGCACAAGTGGAACGCCCAAATCTGGATCTGCAGACCAGTAGATTCTTTCAGATGGAACTTGATGATATCCCGAGAATAAAAGTATTCCTATAAAGGATTATAGTTCAGCGATATCTACGGTAAAAGATGTATCATTTTTCACACGCTGGGCATAACGTAAAGTTTCTTCTTGAATATATTCCAATATATCATTCGTAAGAAACTTCTCAAAAAGCTCTAGCGGAGTAAGAACGCCAAGATCTTCCAACAGGGTTTCAATTTTTTGTTTATCTAAGCCATTAAAATCTACGTCCGTAAAAGAATATCGAGGATCACATTTTTTCCAATTTGGCTGTGAATCAGTGAGCTTTCGTTTTTTCGTACTTCCTCCTGCACTGGAACTTGGGATTTCACTAGGGTTTTCCATAATCTGATCTTCATTCCCGAATTGTACCTCTAACTGACCGGGAACATCTCTTATTTCTGCTATCCCTAGTTCATCAGCGTCTGCTTCGTCTTCATCAGTCACGTAGTCTGGGTCTGGTGGTAATATAACGCAATCCAAATTATCAGTATCATCGTCAATAAAAAAATTAGGATCATTTATTATATCCTCTAATTCTTGAATTGTAAGTGCTTTCTTTGAAGCCATACAAGAAACTCTGTAAACATTTATAATAAAGTGGTTTTCCATGCATTACATACCGTAGGTACTTTTTAATTGCAGCAAAACGAATTTTTTTTACTGAAAACCACTCTAAAACTATTAGACGTCTTCTTCGCATGCAGAGTACCACAAAAATGAATCATAACGTGATCGTATTAGCACAAACGTGTCAATGCTTGCAGGACATTGTTAGATATCGCTTCCGCCCAGTGGCATAAATATAGATCAGCAAAAAAGAAATGATAGTAACTTTATATTCAGAATCAGTTCTGTAATCACAATTATGTAGACATAATTCCATGTGTTTTGAAATTCTATAGTAACATATAATACAATTTAGAAGACATTACTTTTTTGTCAATAAATAAATAACCGAAGTGATGCGAATGATACATTTTTTTTTATTTTCAAAAATTCATAAAGAGACTTTCCGATTTAAAACATTTTTTATAAATGGACCAATAATGTTAAAATGGTCTTGAATTATATATCAGTTAATTAAAACAAACGAGAAAATGTACAGAATTTGTGTACAAAAAATAAGTTTGTTACGATCTATAAATAGATCATTGAGCGTTAATGGGTTAAGCCTAGTTTAGTTAAACTTATCTTAAGCTTTTGATGTACAACCCGCCCTTAGTCGAACAATTACAAGTTTAGGCAGCTAATTTATCAGAATGCCAGAGACAGAAGAAGACTGTCAAATAAACAGTCAGCAGTTCTTTAATATTGCACGGTTTCCTAGATGTACTGGAAGTGTAGACTGCACTCACGTAGAAGTATCTTCACCTGGTGGAGAGGAACCTGAAATTTACAGGAACTGAAAGGAATTTTTTTCTGTCAACGTGCAAGCGGTATGTGATGCAGCCTGCAAAATTCAAGACATTGTTGTCAGATGGCCCGGGTCCTCGCATGTTAGCACCATTTTTAACAATTCTCGCATTAGAGCAAAATTTGAACATGGAGATTTCAGAAATCATCTCTTGGTTGGAGATAGTGGTTATGCTGTTAGGCAATTCTTAATAACACCTTTAGCAAATCTTGCTCGGCCAGAGGAACATCTATTTAATGAATCACAGATTAGAACACGAAATCCTGTCGAACGGTGTTTTGGAATTTTGGAAAAGAAGGTTTCCTGTGTTGGCATTTGGCATTTGGAGTTCGCTTAAAACTACATAAAATGGAAGGTGTAGTTGTGGCAACTGCTGTGCTACACAATGTTACAATAATAAGGTTAATGAAGAAGAACTGGCTGCTATCAATCAATCAATCAGTCAATAATGTAGAAATAGGTAATTTCCAAGATGTTGGTCATGCTAATAATATGGTCCGTCATCAGTTAATCAATAATTATTTTATGAGTTTATTAAATATAAATACTGTAATTTTAAATAATAAAAATCTTTATTTTTTTAAGTTTATTTTATTAAAACTACGTGTACTTATTTTTTTAATGGAAGCCGACGAACTTCCATTCTGGCTTCATGTTCTTTTTGCATATTGTCTAATTCAATCTCTGCTTTCCTTTTCATCAGGTCCAGTTCAAGCTGATGTTTTTCCTTCAACGCTTGCAACTTAAATTCTTCTTCCTTTTTAATAGCCGCTTGACGCATTAATTCAATGGCTTCTTTAGCTTCTGCCCACTGAGATATTCTATGTGCTATTGCGATATCAGATTGATATCGTCCTGATTTTGGAATAGCTGCACAGTAATATTGCATTTTACACATGTATTTAACACAAAAATAAAATAAAATTTACCATCAATTTGTGGAGTAAGGACTTTAGATTTTTTCGTCCTCAACATTTTTGGAGTATATTTGGACCAATCTGAATAAATAACAGATGTTAATACTCAACACCAATCAGCATTCACGGTTTTTCGATCCTCTAAAGCCACGGTTGCTACATGTCCAGTTAAACCAAAGAAACAAGCAATCATTTGCTTCGCAGCACTGCGTGAACGGACAACTTTTGTTGGTTTTGGTTCATTTTGAAATACCCAAACGGTAGATTGTTGTTTACTTTCTGGCTCGTACGAATATATCCACGTTTCGTCACCAGTAACGATGTTATAAACTAAATTTGAACGACCTTCATTGAATTTCTTGAGCATTTCTTCGCACCATTTGAAACGACCCTGCTTTTGCGCTTCTGTTAAATTGTGTGGGATCCAACGACTGCAAAGCTTTCGTACGTTCAAATGATCATGCAAAATCTGGTGTATTGCTTTCATGTCAATGCGCAAGGATGCTTGAATCTCACGGTATGTCACATGTCGATCTCGCTCAAGCACTTCACGCACAGCATCTACATTAGTGGCAACAACAGATGTTGACGGACGACCTTCACGAAATTCGTCACTGAGAGAGGTAGTCCACGCTGGAATTCGGCAAACCTATTATAAACACAGCTGTTTGATGGTGCTTCATCTCCAAAAGCCAAATGAAGCCGATCGAGGCATTGTTTCAGCGTTAGACCACATTTGAAATCGTAAAAAATCATGGCACGAAAATTTTCACGCGAGATTTCCATGTTTACACAAAATTACTTTTTCTCAAATGCTGTACAAACAAAATTAGTTCACTTGGATAGGAACTGTCAATAGAATTATAGGCGAAAAACGTCAAATTTTTCAAATATGACAGTTGATAAACGCTAACAATTCTAGACCTACTAGATTCCAAAAAATTTTCCAGCAACCCATGTAATTACATCGCTGTCAAATTCATTGAAATTTCCCTCTATTCGAGTTCCTAAAATTTCCCGTATTTGCATATCCGTGTCTGTCATTTTTATCGTTTCTTCAGGACCACCTCCAGTTCTAAATATGTGTGCTTTTTCATCAGCAGATTTTTGTTTACTTCTTTTCTTAAGGTTGTACATTTTTTAACTTTATCATTTCGATAACATTCGCCACTAACTGAATTGAACTCTTTTTCAATTCCAGCACTCTGATTTTTTTTATTTGTCTGGGTGTCTGATTGTTTACACTCCACTATTTTGCTGTACTTTTTCACTAACGACATGAGGAGAGATTCTTCCTTTGCTGTGAAATTAACGGCACGTTTTTGTTCTTTGGCCATGTCTCTATGAGATTACGTTTTCCTTTTCTACTAAACAACTTAAAACAACCCACTACTGCGAAGAATTAGGAAAGACTCCACCACATCACCTTTACTATGGAACATATACTTAACAATAAACTAACCATTAAAGTAATTAAATCACTTACTAACTAACTATTCTTTGTTTAAATTCACCAACGGCACAGCATAAACACGTGCTGTGCCAACGATCACTTATAATGATAATTAAATAGTATTGCCAACTTTCACGTATTTATGTTGAACCTATGCTCTTCTGAACCATACACAAACTATGCTTGTAAAACTCGTCAGCATTTTATAAAAGCGGTTCAGCCTAGCATTGGTTTACCTGAGTTTCGACTGAACTTTGAATTGTAAAACCGGTCCTTAGACACAGATAATGAAGAAGTGATTTAGCCTGGATCAGAGTTCAATGAGCAAAATGGAATTACGTCACTAATATTTATGAGAGAGTTATCAAGAAAAGCGCCACTTTCGGCTAAGGTCGTAAGAGACCATTTTGCTAAATTCTTTATAACGAATGGCGCAGTTGCATGGCAAAGTAACTATTAAATAAATAATCTTTATATTATTATGTAGTTTATGCGGGTAGCTAGTTGTAATATAAAATATAAATACTTACTACGGAATTCTTCATTTTTTTTTTTTAGGTTGTATACATCATCTAAACATGTGGTCTTTCAACGGGATATCATGTTTGATGGGTGTGCTGAAATACGTTTGCACAAAGGCGTCTGTTATCCACGGTGCGATACTAGTAATTACAGCTAGTGGTGGGACGAGTAGTAACTGTTCGTTACTTTGTACTCGTTACTCGATCATCGATCATAGTATTCGTTGCTGAATTACTGTAGGTGTTCAAGAATTGCAACGATTTAATTTGTAGGATATTTTTGAGTAGAAAACTGTTAAGTAAGTAGCGGCAACTGCGATATCTAGTAACTATTTTCAAATACAGATTCCAGTACTTGTAGCACAGCGCCACTGTATTTAAATTTATACCTGCTCAGCCCTAAGGAATAAAAATAGCGGAATAACTGGAGGTAGATTTTAGGATTGAGGATATAGATACCGTTGTTAGACAACAAAGAAAACAAAAAGATTCGACAAAACCAAGGTCAATTACCCTACAGTTAATGTCCATAAAAACTAAAAATCACTTATTGGGAAAAAAAAGAACACCGATTAAAAACTCACAAATCATTGATTGCGACATCCAGAGAAAGATTTATTTGAATGAGTAACTATCATCATCTAATAAAAAAATTACTTTGGGAGTCAAGAAATAAAGCAGCACAATTTAATTGGAAATTCGTCTGGGTCACTGAAGGGAAAATATTAGCGAGAAAAACTGAAAATACAAAAATTTTGAAAATCAAGACAGTAGAAGATTTAAATAAAATTCAGTAAAAAGCCCTAATAAATTAAAATTATTTATAGAATAGAAATTTTAGTAGTTTAAAAATTATTTTTTAGAAAAATTTTGTGCAAATCGTTCTTGATTGCAGTGAAAACCTCGAGCAGCCTCTGGATGGGGGACTTATTAGGAGCAAACGTGAACGAGCCATTTCAGGATTGAATTTAAGGTTGGAACATCTGCAGTCCAGATGTTGAGGTGGTTGTCAGTTTGAATTTGCAGCAGATCGTTTTCGTTTTTCGTGGATATTTACGTGAGTTGCGTACGAGTAATAAGTAAATGATGGAAGTTAAAAAAGTGAAATGGAAGAATTTTACAGAAAAGGAAAAAACCTATTTAATAGAACTGGTTAACAAGTAAGTAAACTGTGTCTATATTAAATATTTATACTTTTGCGATAAAAACAAAGACACAGTACTCGCGTTTATGAATTTTATTTATGTGATTTTAACGCCTTCAAGTGAAAGAAGGAGTACACCAATAAAAATGTACAAAGCCAAATGTTTGCTGAATTTCTGGTAATATTTATCTTTATGGAGACACAAATTTCTATTATTATATTTCTTTCCGATTTTGTCTGTTTAAAGTTTAAAAACTATTTTCGTAAATATTTACGTATTAAATGATCAACGGATACCTACAAGTCCGTTAAAAAATGTTTGATTCACTTAAGATTCATTTTTCACTATATGTATATTTAAAAATATATTCCTTTTTTAAATGTACATACACTGCATAGCTGCATTATAATTACTATTTAGACGTTTTGACTGAGTATATTGCGTGCTATTTGAAATACTGGCATACTTATTTGCGGCGATAAACGAATTTAAGCCGTGCATATTGTCGATTTACAAAAACCAGGTTTAAGAAACATTTAAGCCTGGCTTAAATGTTTGTGCAACACATTTTGTAACTAAATCGCATATAAGCCGAGGTTACCTAAAACGGGTTTACATTTAAGACAGGTTTACAATTTTACCGTTTGTGCAACTGAATTTCTCATTTAAACCCGTCTTACCTATTTAAACCAGGCTTACAAATTTAAGACTGCTTTCTGCAATCGGGCCCTACTGCAATGTCAGGTCAAAAAGCGATAGTAAGATGTCGCTATTTCATCTGTTTAAAAATTATATTTGAAAATGGATAGCCTTGATGATTTAGTGGCTGCAGGAAGTAATACCTTAAGGGTCTATTCAAATGCTGAAACCATCTCCTGTGCGGGTGGTAACTAATTTACTTCTTGTTCCTATGTTTCATAACTTATCTATTAATTAATGATATTACGGGATTAAGAAAGAGTTCGAGAATAGTGCCACATAGCATTATCAACCAATAATTATCAAACTAAAGAATAACAGCGCGTTAAAAATTTAAAAAAATGATTAGTTTTCTCTTTATTTCATACTTCAAAAGATTAATTAATCGAAAAAAGCTTCTTGTAGCACCAATCTATAGACTTTCATCTACATGTCTGATATTTAAAAGAAACAAAATTCGAACTAGAAATAAAATAATTAGAGAAATAAACAGCGCTATTTTGAGCGTAATTTTCAGTAAGGAGATACCGACATCTGTGTATCCGACAAAGAACTTCAGTAGGCTCCGCCTTCTTCCCCAAGTGCTTGGAAAACCTGCGTAAATTTTTTCAAGTTTTCTAGGAATTATCGTATTCGAATACTTCAAGTGTGTTCGGTAAAAAAAGTGTCACATTTCATAGTTTAAAAGGAGTTTAGTTGAGTTTATATGCATCTTGGCATTAAAATTTGTGTCCACAAAATATTTAGTAATTTTATAATGGGTAATTTAAAAGAACATAAAAATAAAAAACTATTTTTAAGTGGGAAAAGGAAAAGTTCAAAAATACGACTTCAACGGTATGTATTAATTTTTTTTTAATTTACACCAACTTTTGAAAAGGTCACCTGAAGGGATATTAAATCTGAATTAAATTTTACAACAAAATTTAAATTAAAATGTATGCAAAAATTTTGTAATCAAATACAGGAGTCCGTTTATATGAATTTCCCATAAAAACAAATTTTAGTAAAAGCTGGTGACAATTTTTGTAGTAAATGCGCGCACGAATCGTGCGAACTAATTGTTGTAATACCAAACGTAGCATCGTTTATGTCTTTCATTTCATATAAAATTCATAGAAGTCACAGAAAAAAACTTTACGAAGTATATGGTGAAAAATAGGTTTTCGTATATTGCTGATGTGATTTTTAACAATGAAAGTATTAATGTTTTTTTTAAAATAATTGTCAGGTGCGCTTCATACGTGCCTTATTGACGAATAATTTAATTTATATGTAATAGAAGACATTCTTCAAAATTTAGTGAAGTGTAAATATTGATAACAGATTGTTTCTTTTGCAGAATAAGGAACGCAAGAAACAAGCCTCATTTAAATAGTGATCATAAAAAATATACAAAAAGGTGAATTCAATTTTAGTATTTCATTTTTGACTGTTTTAGCATGACTTTCTTATTTGAATAATTATTTCATATATACCGTGATTCGGACATCCGGATATTTTCAGGGCGAACAGAACATTAAAAAATTACCTTTTCCTATGGTTTTTTTTTTGAAAAATAAAAAATAAGAAATTAGAAATATTGTCGGGTATTAACAATTAACATTACCTAATATTTAAAAAAAAGTCCTGTTTATCGGAATGCAATAAGAGAATCTTTTTGTGCCAAATATTCCAAAGAATATTTTCTTCACAAATTTGTGATGGAGTATGTACAAATCAAAAGTTAGGAATAAAACACTGAAAGTTAGCCCTACAAACTACCCCTTGAAAAGGACAAAGGACCTGTCAAAAAGCTGTATAATATGCCGTTAATGCGCAGTTAGGTGCCTTATATCCGTGTTTAAAATATTCGTCTGATATCTTAAAAGACCTAGAAGATATTGCCAAAAAAACGTAATTTTCCACCCGTTTTTCAAGGTTTATAACTTTAAGAGCTTATAACTCCTTTATTATTCTCTTTTGGAAAAAAAAAGGTGAGCAGACTTTCAAGTTCTGAACTGTCTAAATCATGCACAGTGATGAAATTCTATCTAAATTCACACATTACGCTTGCTCAGTATGGATTTGAAAAAGAAACGAACCTCTTATTTCTTGATGTTCTATTCACTCTGAAAATATCGGGAGACGTTTCTGAATTACGGTGTACAGCTGCCGTAGTATCTTTTATTAAACTTAATTTTTTTTAATATTTACCCAAACTTCAAAATGAATTTTGTAGTGCTACTAAAACTACTAACAATAGAATATAAAACATAGTAATAATGCGTATTCTTCTCCATTCATTATTAGGCCCGCTTCTCCTTCGTAATTAATTATATGCTATAATCATTGCATTCAGAATTTACAAATTTCTATAATGTGTGATATAAAAATCTACGCATAGACAAATTTCGTACTGTAGTGTAATTTTACTCTCTTTATTTCTTATAGTTCAGGATTTTTTTTATGATGAGTCGATGGTAGCTTTGCATATTACTAATCTATATTAAATTTACATTATTTTAATATTATATATATTTGCATATTTAATCCGTACTTTTGATTACACTTGCAGTAATGAACTTAGTCATAATACCAACTGCAGTTCGAGTTTTTTTCAAAATAATTATAATACAACCCTCAATACTGACACATCGCCTGAAATACATGTATACAGTTCAAGGTATGTTTTATAGTTATTATACGTACAAATAAATTAATCTCGTTTTTAATTTTTTTTTTTTAATACAGTTGTAACGAAGAAGTAGTGTCAGTTTGTGCACTACCGGAACATAATAGCGAGATACCAGCAAATGCCATTTCTGGGCGACGTATTGTAAATATAGGCTACTTTTTAGAACAGCTTATAAATATAGGCACACATTCACCATTCTCCTGCGGAATTTCCGAAATGGAAGTTATTTCTGAAAAGAGAGATGGCTTACAAAGTACTTTTACCCTAAAATGCAAAATGTGTAATGTAAAAACATATGTTTCTACGGATGATGCAGTAGATAAAGACGCATTCAGTGTAAATGATGCTAGTGTATTAGGTAGTATCTCGACAGGTGTAGGACACTCTCAGTTAATGGAACAGCACGCAGCCCTCGACATACCAGCAATGTCCTTTTATAAATATAATATTAGTCATATGAAAATGGCTAAAATTTTTCAAGAAGCAGCTTGGCAAACCATGGAAGAAGCAGGTAAAGAAGAATACCAGCTTGCTAAACAAGAAGGGCATGTCAATGACGATGGAATTCCTATAATTACAGTTATAGCAGATGGAGCTTGGAGCAAACGCTCCTATAAATGTAATTATAATGCCTTGTCTGGTGTTGTAAGTAAAAATACTTCTGAACGAGTTTATGAATACTGTACAGTTTCATTTTATTAGGGATGCATTATAGGACAGCGAACTGGTAAACTGCTCTATTTGGGCGTACGTAACAAATACTGTACAGTATGTGCAAGAGCGGAGAACAAAAACGTCGAACCAGGTGAACATACATGTTTCAAAAACTGGGATAGCACTTCGGGCGTATGCGAGTTGGGCCACAAACACAAAGATAATCTCCTAATAGCAAAATATAGGGATTAGCAAGATGGGTGAGTTGGGCCGAAATGGTAATCTAGTATTATAGGTTTTCTTTTGAAGGAGGGGGGACGGGGATGTGATGACAAGGTGATAAATAAAATCCTAGTAATTGTCTAATTAGTTTGTTATTGTCAGTGAGACCAGTAAGATCCTAGCAGACGTCTGTAGTGTTCTTATCGAATTAAAAAAAATGGAAGGTGATACAACGAAATCAATGTTAAGTGAAAAGGGATATAAATTGTTAGTGGTCAATAATTATAAATTTTCTAAGGCCAATGTGTCTAAAAGTGGAAAGATTCGTTGGAGATGCTGCAATCGGAAGTGTGGTGCAAAAGTTTATTCGCATATTTCGGATGAGAATAAATTAGTTGAAGCTAATTCAATTCATAATCACGAAGCTGATGCGTTTATCGAAAGGCAAATTGTCAGCAATTCTATAAAAAGAAAAGCTGTAGAGGATTTTACAGAAAAACCGTCGAAAATTATTCACCTAGAATTAAAGTCTAACCGCGCTGAAACTTTAACTGTGAACGACATCAATTATATAAGGAAAAATTTATATGTGGCTAGAAGAAAAATCCAGCCAACACTCCCTAAAAGTCAAGAAGAAGTTATAAGTGCTGTGAAAAGTTTAAATTTAATAACTAACAAAGAAGAGAATTTTCTTATGTTTGTGGACGAATCGAAAAAGCTGATAATTTTCTCCTGTTACACTAATTTACATTTTCTGTGTAATGTCAATACAGTGTACATGGACGGTACATTTCAATTTTCTTGTAAGTTCTTTTATCAAATGTTTACAATACATGGGTTCAAAAACGGCCATTATGTACCGTTAGTGTTTGGTTTGCTACCTACTAAAGCCAGTGAGTGTTATTTAGATTTTTTTACGAGTATTAAAAACAAATGTGTACAATTAGATTTAACTTTCGACCCAAAAGAAATTGTAATAGATTTTGAGATTGCTACACACAATGCATGTAAAATTATGTGGCCACAGGCGAATATTATTGGCCGTAGATTTCATTTATGCCAAAACTGGTTCAAGAAAATTCAATCTTTAGGCCTAGTAACAGAATATAAAGACAAGAATTCTAATTTAGGAAGTTATTTAAAGATGTACTTTGGACTTCAGTTTCTAAATGCAAACGAGATTAATAATTTTTTTTGCAACGAATTGTATTATTTAATGCCACAAGACCCAAGAATTGTAGAATTTAGGGATTATGTATATAATTATTACATTAAGGATAACGCACTATTTCCTCCATCAGTATGGGCAAGTGACTGTAATACGTTATATCGTACCACGAATGCATGCGAATCTTTCCATTCTAAATTTAATGCTAGTTTCTATTCTCCACATCCAAATATTTTTCAATTTATCAATACCCTATTAAATCAACAAACTGAAATTTATATAAAAATTAGAACTGCTCAAACATTAACGAAAAAAATCAGACCAGAAATAGAACGTAAACAAAATTACATTAATGAAAAAATTTGTGAATATAAACAAAATATTATATCTAGATTTCATTTTGTAAAATTAGTTTCGATTAAATATTATCCTTAAGAAACTGTTATTATATCTCTTTTAATATTGCATTAATTATTATTGTAAATATTTTGTTAATATAAATAAACTGTTTATTTCTTCTTTGTCTATTTCTTTAATCGTTTAATCCCTACCCTTGTTAAATTGTGGCCCAACTCACCCGTAAGATTTATGGATCACCTGCTGTTGTGGCCCAACTCACCAACGCCGAGCACTTCTACGTCAATGGAGTCAGATATTATAGTAGATGGTTTTAAAAAATCTGTTGAACATCACGGAATTATTTATAAAAGGCTCATTGGTGATGGCGACAGTAGTACAATGAAAAAATTGAATGTTGTTAAACCGTATGGCTCAGAAAGAATTGAAAAAATAGAATGTAGAAATCATTTGCTTCGAAATTTTTGTTCGAAGCTCAAAGAGCTGTGTACCCGACGAAACAGTTCCAAAAACGTACCAGTTCCAATATCTTTGAGGAGGTGCCTTGAAACTAACATTCAGCGGTTTAGGAGTGCTATTACTAAAGCTGTAACATATAGGAAAAGCGAAGACTGTTCTGTGGAGAAGCAAGTGGAAAACCTCCAAGCAGATTTACTAAACGCGTCAAGCCATATTTTTGGAGAACACAAAGACTGCAAAATCTGGTTATTTTTGTTGTAAAACGGAACCTGATCCAGATAACAAAATACTTGATTTGAAAACATGCGGTCTACTGGATGATATAATATATATTATTTATCGTCTAGTAAATAATGCATACAGTTTAATAATAGATATGGACAATAATTCGGCAGAATTATATAATGCCATTCTCTGCAAATTTATTGGTTCTAAACGCATTAACTACTCTTTGAAAGGAGGTTATAATATAAGGTGTGAAGCAGCTGCAGTTTGTTATAATTCTGGCAGTCAGTACTTAGGTCGAATTTACGAAATTGGCACCAAAAAAAGTCCCGGCATTTACACACAAAAATATATGAGACATAAACAGTTACAGCGAAAAATACGCGCAAAAGTTCATGTAAATCGGAAGTCGCATCTTTATCAACAGAAACAAGCAAAAGCAGATCAAGACTATGGTGCTGTCGACTGCGAAGATTTGCCCGAATCGATATATATGGAGAGGAAAGAAGAGTTTTTAAAATCCATATCTAAAACAGAAGAAGAAAGAAAAACATTAGAAGCAGAAACGCGTGGCCAAAGTTGTAATCGCAAATGGCAGCAAGAACGTTTGTGCCGATTGACAGCATCTAAATTTGGAAAAATTTGTAAAATGCGACAGGGCATTTCTTGTGTTAAAAGCGTAGAAAATATTTTATATTCAACATTCCGCGGAAATAGACACACCGCTCATGGACTGGATCCAAAGCACAATTATTTGGCGGCCAGTCCTGATGGATTGCTCGGAAGTAAGGGCATAGTTGAAGTGAAATGCCCTTCAGTAGCTTCGAAGATTACGATTAGTGAAGCCATTTCAACAAAAAAAATTAAATTTGCTACTCTAAACGATGGGCAATTGCAATTAAATGCCAAACATGATTACATGTTTCAGATTCAAGGGCAACTGCAAATAACAAATAGGGATTATTGTTTTTTTATTGTTTGGTCACCCTTTGAAATGCTTTTTCAAAAGGTAATATAATTCAAAATTGTGCGTGTATGTTTCACCTCGATTATTTATTTCTTTAGATTGAACGAGACGACCTTTTTTGGAATAATAAAATGGAAAGAAACTTAATAACTTTTTATAATTTGTGTTTGCCCCCCGAGCTTGTGGATCCACGGTTTCCACGTAATCAGCCAATAAGAAATCTGCCAAGAAAATACAATTCGTAGATCCATTATGATTTCTTAGAAAGAGACATTTTAGACGAAATACATGTCTATACCATGTAAAGAAGATGCAGGATATTTTTGTACGTTTCAACCCTTGCGTGATAATTTTCCAACCTAATGGTCCTTTTTGCATTTTAATGTTAAATTATCTATCTTGTTTGTTCTACTTGAAAATCTGTGATTTCAGTTTTAGTTAATTACCTGTATGTAGTGGTGACCCATAGTTATATTTACTGAAAAATTCATGTAGTGTGGAGCAAATACATGTAAATTTTATTGATTTAAATAATGTAGATATTTCGTATCAAAATTAATCCTGAAAAAAAATACCACTGATGTTGAATGAAAATAAAAAGAAACTCCTGATGAAGCTATTAAGCGATAGCGAAACGTATTGTTTATTGCTATTTTAGTGTCCATTTTAAAGTTTAAAAACTACTTATATACTCACATATTTCATCGGACAAGATTTGACTTCAATTTATAGAAACATTTTAATATATTTTAATCATACAAATTTACGAAAAAGAGAAATTTGATACAGCGTTATTTTTAACTCAGGAGCTCATAATTAAATAAAGTGTCTGAAAAAAATTAAGAAATTAGTTGTGGGAAAAAAATAAAATAATTTCAGCATGCGCTTGATTTGAAATCGAATTCACAACGTTTTTTAATTTCCATAATTAAACCGAAATCTCTTCAGTTTAATTTTTTCATTTTAGTAACTGAAATTGTAGCGCTGTTGTCTTTTGAGGGGAAACAATCAGATATGATTTGCTTTATGCCGCGTGGTTTATTTTTTATATTATTTATTTATATACATATAATAAATTCATTATTTTCTGGAAAATTGCAAAAAGAAATATATTACAAAGTAATTATAAAAATCAATTCTCTAAGACAAGATAAACTTCATGTCAAACAAATGTACTTCTTAAGAAAAGAAGAAAGAAAGAAAACTAACACTAAAAATAATAATTATAAGAATTTGCTAGATAGTAAGAGTTTTATTGATTATGTATTTATTAATTTGATTGGTGTTTTAACACCAATAATATTATCTTAATAATAATATTTATATCACAATATCTTGCAACCTGATTGGTGAACGGAAACAATGTGATTTGTGAAGTTCAGCTGAATATCCAACATTAGTCGTATGTCTTTTAGAAGTACCACAGATGACTGCTTCTGGTTGCTGAAACAGCGATTTATCACGATAGCGTACGATAGATCCTTGCTTGACGCCGCCCACGACCCGACTTCGTCCCTCACGGCTGCCCTTCATCAGATGGTGCAGAAACTGTTAAACGGAGCCTTAACACTCAACAATCTTGATTGTTTTTATGACACTGTTATACAAAACTTGAATAATCCATTCAATATTTTGCACCTGAATATAAGATCACTGAACGCACACTTGGATGAATTTATGGGATACATTAAAAATAGAATCTACCTAATGGACGTTTTAGTACTCAGTGAAATAAATATTGAGAACGACACAATGGCTAATTACAATGAACTATTTAAAATAACCGATTATTCGATGGAATACAACTGCAGAAAAAATAAAAATGGAGGTGGACTATTAATATACGTGAAAAATCAATGCACGTACACAGTAATGAATAAAAACTTTCAGTCTTTTGAAGGAATTCTGTTAAAACTAAACAACTTCTCGGAGTCAGGTACTTCAATTCTTGCTATGTACAGACCTCCTAGAGGTGCGATAAACACTTTTATTCATGAGCTTAGTGAAGTTTTGGATTCGAAGTTCGGGGGTAGAAGACATTGCAATGCACATGGGGGGACAGTCTTATGGAAACGTCAAAACCGTGTTTTTAGTACCCGCACAACTCTGCAGAGCGCGCTGATGATATTCGAACTGACCAGCAGCGATATCGAAGAACCTGAGTCTTTACCTCGTACGCCGTCAGATGACCGGTAGCGTGGGTTATGGTGTTTACTGACATTGTGGTTAGAATAACAATTGTGTAAGTTGTCTAGCAAAAAGTGTTTTCTGTGTTTTGTGTATTGAAAACCAAATACGTGCTGAAAATTTTCATTCGTGTGTATAAATAGTTATATAAGATAGTGTAAATACAAGGCTTAGTATCATTTGTAGCAACAGGTTAGTAGGGTCAGTCGACCAATAAGTGAACACAACCCAGTGAATGAACAGAGACGTATATTTTTGTGAAAAACAAGGAAAGCTTAAGTAAAGCCGTATCTTTCTCTTGTTCTAATGACGCATGAATATTTCTTCGATATTACTTATTTACTGTCAAGACTACAAATGTGTTTTGTCTACCAATGAAATCTGTCTTGTGCAGACATGTTGACACCAGTTGCTTCCGACGTCATTTTATTATAGTATTAAGGTAAGGACATGTGCTCTGAATATGTTTTGTAATATTCACATTTTTCAAAATAATTGCAAATTGTTCTTATAATATATCAATACAATCATGACTTTAATATATTTAATTAAATAAGTGATGCAAACGACATAGTTTCAATAAATATAAAGGCGTTCAATTACTGGTTCGAAAATTTTCGTAAAATCTAATGAATGAACAGCGTGTTCATTTACTGGATTTGGCGCAGAAACGAGAAATAAGGTAAATTCAACTTTAAATGTTTACTGTATTAGTACCGAATATTTCCTATTACAATATTTCATCATATACGCGAGCAAGCCAGTAAATGAACAGTGTTTATTCATTGGTGTTCATTTACTGGTGAACTAGGCATACTTATTTTTCAGATGAATAAAAAATACTCGCGCTTTAATTACACGGAAGAAACATTGGCCACAGCATTAAACCAAATTAATGCTGGAATAATAACTTTAAGCAAAGCGTCTTCCAAATATGGGATCCCTAAATCTACTTTGCATAACAAATTAACTGCGAAAGTACCAAATGTGAGAAAGATGGGCCCTTCTCCCGTCTTAACGCATGTAGAGGAACAAAGATTGGCAAATTGGATCTTGGCAAAAGCTAAATTGGGATTTCCAATGCACTCGGACGAAGTTAAAGACGCCGTTCAAGGAGTGTTTAAAAGTGCGCCTAGGCCAAATAAATTCAACGATGACCGACCGGGAGATAAATGGTTAAAACTATTTATGCAAAGGTACCCCGAGATTTCTAAGCGAAATACAGAAATCATTTCAAAATCTCGTGCTTCTGTCACTGAAGTGGCAATTCGTCAATGGTTTCTGGAATTGACCAACTATTTGGAGAGCGAAAATTTGTCAGACATAATGACTGATCCTTCTCGTATTTTCAATGCTGATGAAACAGGGGTAAAAACCTCCATGAAATCGAGTTTGGTCCTAGGTCCGTCAAAAAACTTCAAAAATTTATACGAAATTGCAGGTGGAAGCGAAAAAGAGTCCATCACCGTCCTTTGCAATTATGCAGCAAATGGCTCTGCAGTCCCGCCAATGATCGTCTTTCCGTATAAAAGGATTCCCAAAGAATTATGTCTTTCTGTACCAGAAGGATGGGGTATTGGAAGATCAGATTCTGGGTGGATGACTAGCGCTACTTTTTTTGAATACGTAGCAAATTTATTTTATCCTTGGCTCATCCAAAAGAGTATTACATTTCCAGTCATCCTTTTTATAGACGGTCATAAATCACATTACAATCTAGAACTATATGAATTCTGTGTGGAGAAAAAAATTATCCTTTACTGTTTGTACCCAAATGCAACACACATATTGCAGCCTTGCGATGTCAGCATTTTTCGGCCTCTAAAATCAGAATGGAAAACAGTTTGTAGAATGCACAAACAGCGTACATCTACATCAATTACGCGACATAATTTCAGTCCTCTATTCAAAGAAGCTTTTGATAGAGCTTGCAAACCAAATACTATCATAAACGGTTTCAGAGTTTGCGGGCTTTATCCATTAAATCCAGACGCAGTCGACTTCTCCAAGTGTATATCCACAAGACGAAATGAAATTTTTCAAAAAGAGCCTATGAATGAAATAACAACTCAAGATTATAAATCGTGTCTAAAAGTAATGGAATATTATTTTGGCAAAGATGAATTTATCAATAATGACTTAGAAAACGTTAATAACAACATATACTTATTTTGGAAATTCTGTAAAAGTAATTTAGGAGAACAAAATACACTTATTGAAACTAATAACCTAGCTCCTGTATTAGATACTAATGCCGAAAATTCAGAACTTTTCACCGACACCTTCATAAATGATTTACCTATGGAAATTGACGGAATTGTATATGAACCTGTTTCGGAAATTTTGACAGTAGAAAATAATCCGTTTACTGCTGACGATAACTCTGACATGACTTGTGACATTGAGAGACAACTTGTGTGCACCGAACTTCTAGAAATAATTGTTGATAAGGTTTTTGATATTGTTGAGAACAGAATTTTAGAAACTGAATGCAATAAAAAGAGAATCAATATTATATCAAATATTATTGTAAATGATAAACGTGAAAATGATGTAAATAAACTGTGGGAGAAACACCTACATTGGCCAAAACAAGAAGACGAATTGAAAAAGAGAAAACGCAACTCTCATATACAAATGCCATTCGCAATTACGTCGAATAAGTGGGTGGAATATCATAAAGAGCAAGAAAAAAAGAAAGTAGTCAAAGAAGAGAAGATACAGAAACGAAAACGAAAAAATTTCGAAAAAAGCAGTAGCTGAGAAGAAAAATAAGGAAATTCAGAAGGGAAAACAAAAACGATCGTTGAAAACACAGACAAAACACGAAACAGGAAGTATTGCACAAGTACTTGAGGGAGTAGAAGTTGAAGTTGATGAAATACCAAGTAGTCATAAAAAGAAAACACAGAGATTGGAAAAAAACGTAATAGTCGAAGTAGAAAGTGAAGAAGCTGATGCAAATACAATTGAGGAAAACAATAAAGTTGAAAAGACGGGTATGGCTATGTATTTCAGAACATTATGAAAATATTATTTATTATTATTTGTAGGTTTTGACGTTGGAAACTATGTAATTGTATCTTACCGAAACAAAAAATATCCGGGACTGATCACAAATGTTGACTTGGAGAGTCAGGAATATGAAATCAGTGTTATGGAAAAAATAAAAGGAAATCTTTGGAGGTGGCCGAAAGTCACCGATCAAATTTGGTACAAAGGAAGACAAGTACTGGAAAAGATATCGGAGCCCACAAATTATAATGATAATTATAACATCCAATTAAATTAAAATAAAATCTCGTGTTCATTCATTGGTCTTTCTTTGTTCATTTAAAGGGTTGGCTTGTTCAATCACTGGGTTTTTGAGCACTTTACGAAAAAATTGTTAAAAGTAAGAAAAGTTACATTGCTAAGATGATTTCATCTGGTTCATTATAATTTTGAATGTCAAAACTTTCTTATTTTATATTTTATAACTATCGCAATAATAATGTGATGTCTTACAGCGGTCAGAAAATCAAAAATTGCCTTATTTGTTCATTCACTGGCTATTTGACCCTAAGTCATGAATAATTTACTTGCACCTTACTCTAATTATGATTTCAATTGTGATATACAGTTAATTGTAAGTCTACAAATTCTGTTTGTGACTAGTTTAAGTATGTTTCAGTTTATATTAAAGTTTAGCATTATGGCTTGATTGAAGCGTAGGGAAGGAAGCGTAAGCCTGGCTTCACACGCAAGTCCGGCGCCGGTCCGATATCGGGTAGACGACTCGGTGTTGTATGCATACATATGTATCATTTCACATTAGCCGGAAGAATTTATCCGGCGCCGGGTGGCCGGGCTGACGCCGGGATGTTACCGGTTTTGCTCAACGAGCACCCGGTTGCCGTGCGCCGGTTAACCGGCCACTAGCGTGTTGTAGGGTGTAGAATGCAATTGAAGCATTCACATACGCCGGACGGCAGTTAAGCAGTGGCTCGTTTATAAACAATTTCGATGTAACGAAATGGCAGCAAGTACCGTTATTGATATGGAAATTTTGATTTCCCTGGTTGAAGCTAAACCCGTTCTTTGGGATAAAACGCTTGGCATTTATAAAGATAAGTTATTGACCAAGAATGCGTGGAGAGAAGTTTGTCAAGAACTCGAGCCCAGATTCACCGATATGAGTGATGAGGAAAAGAACTTATTTGGTAAGTAGTATGTATTTAAGTATAATTTTATCAAAATATAAATTTAACATTAAATTTTCTTAATACAGCATATATTTAAATTTTTGACATTTGCCAACTGACTGACCCAGTTTCTGTTAAAAAATAATCGGCCAATGTATTCCTAATATTATTTGCTGTTGTTCCTCCACGTACCGTTGAATCACCAGCTAAATCATCAAGTCCAGTCACCGTGTATGTGTCTTCAACATTGTAGCCAATTCTTTCTCTAACATAATTATGTAGGACAACGCAAGCTTTAACAATATCTACCGCAAAATCTGGTTTTAAATTAATCGATCTATGAAATATCCTCCACTTGTTACTTAAAATACCAAATGTGCATTCCACATAGCGCCGAGCTCTACACAGGCGGTAATTAAAAACTCTTTTGCTTATTGTCAGATTATGTCCACCGAAAGGTCGAAGTAGATGTTTATGTAAAGCAAATGCCTCGTCACCAACAAAGAAATATGGTACTTTTGTGCTTGATGTTCCTGGAAGACACTTATCAAGAGGTAATTCCTGTTCGTTATTTATAATAGATTTCCATAGCGAACACATCTTAAAAACTTTGGAGTCGCAATCTTTCCCGTAACTTCCGATGTCTGCGTATATAAATCTATAAGCAGAGTCCGCAACAGCCATTAATACTACGGAAGCATAACCTTTGTAGTTATGATACATAGATCCAATTGGGTTAACTATTCTTATGTGCTTCCCATCAACTGCACCCAAGCAATGCGGAAAATTAGCTCTTTTTTCAAAATTTAAAGCAATATGTTCCCAAGTTTCTTTTGTCGGTGGAGGTAGGCATTCTAATCTCAATACATCCCAAACAGCAAGACACACATCTCTGACTATTTTGCTTATTGTGGAAATGCCAAGTCTGTAACTGTAGTGCAGTTCGGTGAATGTACAACCGCTCGCTAGATATCTAGAACAATAAAAAAAATTTCAAATTTGTTTTAGGTAAAGAAATGCTGAAAAGATGGTCAAATGTTCGTGATGCGTATACTAAATCAAGAAGGAGAATTAAAGAAAAAAACAAGATCAGGTGCCGGCGCTTCTAATTTAAAAAAGTACGTTTACAATGACCAATTGCAATTTCTGCTTAAAGTGTCCGAAGAACGACTAACTACGGACAGTTTAACTCAAAATTTAACTGAAGAACAATTACCAGAAAGTAGCGCTATATTTAAAGAACCATGCCGTCGTAGCGAAACTACGAAGCGTAAACTAGACGTAGTGGAAGAAAAAATGCTCAAAGCTTTGGAAGAGCCTGTAAATCGACATCTGTCGTTCTTCAAAGGTATCATCCCCTCTTTAGATATTTTTAATGAAGACGAAACCCTGCAATTTCAAATGGGTGTCCTACAATTAATCTCTACCATTAAACGGCAAAAAAATAGAACAAATCCGATTGTATTACCCGAACATAGTCAACGCAGTCATCAACTAACCACTACTGCATCCTCACAGCCAGCACAATATACATCATTACAATACAGATCACATCCATCTCTGCAGTCAGACATCTATCAACTTGATCAAACCATGCAGCCAGGGTCTAGTCAACAGCAATTAACAGTGCAAACAACAACAGCGAATCAATATTATGGTTCTTATGGACAATATTTGTCTCCGACGATGTCCGATAGTCTATCACCGGCACTGTCAACATCATCAATAGATTTTGCGGATTCATCTTAATTTTTATCAATTTTTATTTGTCAAAAATAATTACAAATAAAAAACATTTTAAAAAATCAGTTTCACTTACCTAATTGCAACAGCCAACATCTGCAAAGGTTGGATGCACTCTCTCATAGCAGTATCCTGTCGCTGGAGAGTGTCCTTAAGTTTGTCATGTAATTCGTGAAAAACGGGAACAGACATGCGAAAATAGTTAAAGAATTTTTCTTCGTGTTTTTGTAAATCTCCAAACAAAGTATAAAACGTCCCCACAAGTATTCTTTTCTGAATGAGAGGGTGCACCCAATATATCCTTTTTCGTTTTTGGCGTTGTTTTAGACGTCGGCGTAAAAGCCATAAAGTAATGATGCGATCACGATCCATTCACAATATCGGAGACGCCAATGGTCATTATCGGCCGAGATGAAACCGGCTCGAAATCGGGTATCATGTGAATACGCTGCATCAGGTACCGGACCGGTGCCGGCTGCAATTTTCCGGCACGTGTGAAACCTCACTAACTGTGCTGTTCTGGGTTGTCATGATGAAATATCTTCAAGACATCGTTTCCCAGAGCCCAACAAAGACAAAGAACGCTACATAAAATGGATTAAAGCAACAGGAAATATTAAACTGCAACATTTAGACCCCAATTTAGTATACCGCTCCTACAGAATTTGCCACAGACATTTTCTGAAAGAAGATTATGGATCAAATATGTACCATCAAAAACATGCCGTGCAGCAATTGTATTTGCCACATATAGAACATAGTGTGTATATAACATTGAAAGTGTAGGTATTTGAATTAAAGTATATTGTAATCAGTTCCAGATGAATCACTCCATTCAAAATATGATCGAAATGATTGTGAACCTGTTCCCTCAGGTTCTGCTCTTCAAGTCACAAATATTGCAACTGAAGGAAATAATGGAATTGCTGAAGGTAAATATCACTACAGATTGCTTGTTTAATGTATCCTGATGTATTAACGAAAAGCTTTTTACAGAAATTCATACAAAAGAAGTTATTATTTTACAAAACTCAGGTTGCGTTAAGTGAACGGTTATTTTAAGCAAAATCTTTAAGTCAACGGTCAGACTGTACCACGTGATCAATCAGCTGATTGGAAAAATTGGTCGTGATTTAAAATGTGACCAGCGGGGTCTGAAACGTTAAGTGATTAGTCGGACCAATTTGACAGATCACAATAGCAAATACAGATGATGTGAATTAAGGATTGTAGCTAAGAGTTAGATGTATTACTTTTTTTATTATCCAAAGATTTAAACGAAGTAAATCCGTGGCTAACTTTGAAACTTTAGAGACTCTTTCAAAACCTGTTCCATTCCCGCCCTCTTCTGTCATAATTTAAAATCAGTGTTTACCTAGCCATTAATTGTGGCCGTTAAGTGAGTGGTTAGTAAAGTCCGACCACTTTGGTCAGAATTGCCGTTCACTTAACGCAACCTCAGATAATGACAGCAATAAACAAGTGCTGTGAATAGCTTTTCAAACATCGAGATATAATAGGAAATTGAACTACACATCTGTCACTCCCAGTTAAACATTTATTTTTAATCTTAATTCTATGTCATAAGAGTATAATAATTATTAAATAATATGCAAGTTTATCGTTAAGTAGTTTTCTATTATAAAATTATGTAATAACGTGAATTTTTGCGTTACCATTATTTATAACTATGTGGAATATAATTGAAGTGCTTCCTCTTTTATAATTTTAGAACTAATACGTGAATCCAATGAATTTGTTAAAAGTCCTATTAGTAGAACACCTGTTAGACCTCTGATATCTGAGAAAAATACAGGTAAGATTACTTTTGCATCGAAAATAAGAAATATAGAGTATTCGCTAATAATTTGTAATATATATTTTACAACAATGAATGTTGTGTTTGTATCCTATGGTTAGTCATGAAGTTCCAATCTTAAAAGATCTTTCTAGACAAGAGCAAAATTTCAAAACATATGGAACCAAAATTTACTACAGTACAAGAATAAAGTCCTTTTTTATATGTTGCAGACACAACTCCAGAAGGTGCTGTAGACATGCAAATATGTACAACACCTCTGCATTGTGTGCCAGAAAAAAATATAGAAGGTAATTTGGAAACACTTTTTTTCGTATTGATTTTTGATGTTCATACATTTTTATCAGCAGGACATCACTACTAGCTGAAATAAGAGTGAACAGATGTCAGGAATAAACGCCAAGAGCACGTCATTTATATAAAAGAGCAAATTATTTTCGAAGGCAAGTGAGAACGTACAAGAAGCGTAGTCTTACTTTTAAACAAAGACTTAATAATATGGCCGAACAAGCCCTCGAAAGGGGCGATTTGTGGAAACAAATTACTCCAACTAATGAAAATGTGGCACAATTTTGTATGTCCCAGTATCGATTAAGCACAAGAAGACCGAAAGGGAGACGTTACTCGCTAGATGAAAAATTTATGTCATTGGCTATATACAAGCATTCAGGCCGGGGTTATCGATTTTTATTCAAGGTATTTGCACTTCCTTCACCAAGAACTTTAAGAAGGATTTTATCACATAATATTAAACCTGGTATTAATGAAGTAGTATTTTCGGAAATGGAATCTGCAGCTGAAAATATGAAAGCCTTGGATAAACTGTGTATTATTATGTTTGATGAAATGAGTTTGGCTGCTTCTTTAAACTACTGTGAAGAGGCAGATACAATTCTAGGTTTCAAAGACCTCGGTCACAGACAGTGTTCAGAAATAGCTCAGTACGTACAAGTATTTATGATTCGAGGACTATTCAAGAAATGGAAACAACCAATTGCTTATTTTTTCACGACATCTGGAATGAAGACAACAGACTTAAAAAGAGTTTTAAAAGACATAATATGTAAAATAACAGAAACTGGTCTTACAGTCATTGTTACAGTTTGCGACCAAGGGTCTGCCAACCAGGCTTGCATTAACAGTCTAATAGAAGACACAAAAAGAGAAGTTCTGCGTAGTGGAAGAGAATGGCGAGACATTTTCTTTGCCGTCAATAATCATGAAATAATTCCCCTATTCGATTCATCTCATTTATTAAAGGAAATTCGAAACAATATGTTAACTAAAAATCTGATCTGGATTCAAGATGGTAAAAAGATCACTGGCAAGTGGGATGATGTCAATGCCTACCACATTGATACAGCAAGTGGAGACATCAGGGCTCTTCCAAAAATTACAGATCAACATGTTAATCCCGCTAAATTGAAATAAATGAAAGTGTCCTGCTGCGCGCAAGTTTTCAGTCACGCTATGGCTGCAAATAAGTGCAATGGCCAGGAATAGTGAGTATTTTAAAATCATGATTATATTTTCATTACTACAGTATTATTATTTTCAGATGAAAAAAGTCTTGACGGCAGAGTGGAAATGGTAAGAGAAGCAAAAGGAACAGCACAAATAATTCAATTTTTCGACAAATTATTTGATAGCGTAAATGGAGGAACCTTGTATTCTTCACAAGGGAAGCAATTAAGATGTGGTGTGACAAATTCTTCCGAGCATATAAGTTATTGGATTTATGCAATTAATGCACTTAAGAACATGCATTTTGAAAATCCTACTTTAAAAAAAATTATTGTTCCACCAACACACTATGGTTTCCGAGAAGCGATTATTTGGCCAAAATGGAATTTTTCGATTCTTAGAAAGACCGTAAATCTATATTACTATGAAAAGTAAATAGGCTATAGCAATTTATTTAATACCTGCTGTATTGTTTCTATACCCCTTTGTACCTGTTATGAGTATATTAAGTTCACATTTTCGGGATACGTTTCAGTTATCCGTTTAAGTCTGTAAGTGAGCAACAGTTGTTTAAATTTATTGTTCGAGTGTTTGACAATAGTGCTGTGTGTGGTATTTTTTGTTACTATCCTTGAGGCATGTATTTATAATATTTTGAACAAAAACTTTATAATTTTCACCTGTAACAATAGATATCTAACATTACGTGCGCATATACAATTTAATTTCAAAGACGTTAAATTTGAAAATTCAAAGTGAGTTATAAAAAATTGGCGGGATTTGGCTGGAATAATTTTTGCGCCACTTTGTTAAGAATATCTTACGGTTTTAACTGAAGTATAGTTTGTTTGCGTGTTGTTGCGCAATTTCGTAAATTTAACGTTTTTTTACAGAGATGGAGCGTTTTCCAAACGAGGAGCTTTTTGAAATATGGCTTAGGGCCGAAAAAGATGCGAAAGTTGCTGCACTTTTTAATCATATAAACGCACACATTGCAGAAAACATTAACGAATATGAGGAGCAAAAAATAAAAGAAAGACTACGTCGTTTGTGTCGCAATTTTGACGAAAGATGGAGTCAAGTTTCTCGGCATAAGGAACGCTTTAAGAATAAATATTCCTCTTGGTTGAATGAAGTTTTCGTTATTGAAGCACATGAACCTCTACCATCGACGTCTTCAGGTCGACCACATTTATTGTTTGAGCAAAAATCTGCTAGATCACAGCGAAGGGAAGCTTCGCGGTTAGCACATGAATACGATCATCCCTCATCTATAATGTTGCACGCTGCAAGTATGGCTGCGCGGCAGGAAGGAAAACCAGATTTAGCTGCAGTTATAAAAGAAGTAAGCAAAAGTCCACAGCGACCAACAAAAAATCGGAAAATACTTTCATCACCGAAAAAACAAACAGAAAAATATACTGCCGAAGAAGCATTAGAATTGATTTTGAATTCCAACTTAAGCAAGCAGCAGTATCTAGATATACGACATGGAGCTCTTTTGAAAAACTGCGATATTTACCCGGATTACAAAGAAGTTTGGAAATGTAAATCTACATGTAGACCCAATGGAATTATTGTTACAGACATTGTGGCAGAAGCTCCATTACTTAATTTATTAGAGCATACAACAAAACGAATAGTACTTTTACAAGAAGATATAATTTCCCAACACATGGAATCATTGAACGTCAACGAAATTAGTGCTGAACTGATTTGTAGCTACGGTTTTGATGGAAGTTCAGGACAAGCGATATATAAACAAAGATTTACCACCCCTGGCTCCCATTCCGACGCATCTCTATTTGCAACAACACTTATTCCTCTCCGATTGCAATCCAAAAACCATACTGTTCTGTGGAACAATCGAACTCCACAATCTATACGATTTTGTAGACCACTTAAGCTGGAATATATAAAAGAATCTGCAGAACATATACTACATGAAAAACAACATATTGATCAGCAAATCGAAATACTACAAGATTTAAATATATCATTACCGAACAACAAAATCATAAACATAAAATATAATCTTTTTATGACGCTAATCGACGGCAAAGTGTTGAATACATTAACGAAAACAAAATCGAATCAAGCTTGTCCTATATGTGGTGCGACTCCTAGAAATTTTTTACAGGTTGAAGATTTTAAAACAACAGACATTTTTAAACCAAAACCAAATACTTTGCAATATGGAATAAGTCCATTACATACTTGGATTCGTGTCTTTGAATGTATTCTCCATATATCATATCGAATTAACATACGCGAATGGCAAGTTAGAGGCATTGAGAATAAGGAACTGTTCAATAATAGAAAAAAATCAATACAGCATAAGTTTTTAACAGAATTACATTTACATGTGGATAAGCCGAAAACCAATGGGTTTGGTAGTACGAACGATGGAAATACTGCCCGTCGCGCATTTGCTGATACTAAAATGTTTTCTGAAATTACTGGCGTTGATGAAGAATTAATTAAAAAATTTAGAGTCATATTAATTTGTCTATCTTGCCAATACGAAATAGATACACAGAAGTTCGAGGATTATTGCCATTCAACTGCAAGACTGTATATGCTCAAGTATTCTTGGTATCCGATGCCTGCAACTGTTCATAAAATTCTCATACATAGTAGGCAAATAATGGAGAATATTATATTACCAGTGGGTTATTTTGGAGAAGAGGGATCCGAAGGAAGAAACAAACTGTATAAATATGATCGACAGTACCACGCCAGAAAAACTAGTAGACAAAATAATTTAGAAGATGTTTTCAATAGAGCTATGGACACTTCCGATCCTGTTATATCCAGTATCAACCTGGAGAAACGTTGTAGTCGGCAGGATAAATTAAATCTGCCTTCTGAAGTAATCGGTATGCTACTACAACCAAAGCTAGAAACTTCACAGTCTGAAGAAGTTGATAAAGCGGACACAGAAGAAGAAGAAGAAGAAGAAGAATTAGAAGAAAGTTTTTTAGAGGAAGTACTGTCTGTTCAGCAGTTGAATCAAATAGAATTAGAAAATGATATGTAGGAAAAGTGAAATAGGCACTAATAATTTTTATTACATAGGGAAATGAAGCAAAACCACCTTTATAACTTCCATTTTATTACTGATATTCAAAAAAAAAAATTCCTTCCATTAGTTATCAAATATTAGGGATTTATTAATTTTGGCCAAAAAAATCGGTCGCAGAAACCATAGTGCAACACTACGAAATTGGATCGTCACATTAAATGGCTTTCAAACAATTTGGAACAAAATATTGTTACACAAGAGCAAATATTTTCTTCCCAGAAGATGTAATCAGGACGCCCTGGAAAATTTATTTTGTCAAATACTAATACAAAATTTAGTATCCAGTCATTCATTAGCTGCCAACTGTGAAGAAATACACAGAACTGGAAATACTTTGATAAATCTTAAACATTTGTATTATCACAAAGAAAACTCAGAACCCGAAAGTACTTGCGCAGAAATTAGTGACATATGTATTCCCGATAACATGTCTCTGAAGAGACACATTGATCTTGGCAGTATCGGATATGTTTCAGGATTTATCAGCAAGAAAGTATTGCAAAAATTTAAAAGCAAATTCTGCAAAATTCACATTATTAATATGGGACAGATAAGTTGTATTGATCCATATTATGAACTGTCAGTAAACAAGGAATTTATATCTACTACTCCCAATAAGTTACATTATTGAAGACCAACATTTCTTATGTCTCTGACAAAATGTTACAATATAACCAAATATTATCTAAATAATACTTCCGATTTTAAGTGTTGTAAAAAAAAAGATTGTTGAGTATATTAAGCAACACGTACAATTTACATTCATCTGTAATCAAAGAGATGAAATTATCAATTTCATTATAGAAACTTTTGTACGTCTAATAATACACAAGTGGTGTAAAGGTATTAACAGAATCATTTCTGGTAAAGATTGTAGAAAAGTTGTTTTTACAAGCTGTATATATGCAAAAGCCAGAGATATTTGTAAACATAGACGTACATAAATTTGTATTTTGTTTTTTTATCTGTACGATTTATGACCAGCATTGTTGTCACTCAGCTCGAAGATCGTCGCCCTTGGTAATTTCGTCTACCTAAAGCGTGAAAACATCTCCTGTCGAGGTGTGAAAACTTCGCCAGTCGAGGGACCACCATTTTCTTCGTGCATGCTGTGCTGCTGCGGAAGCATTTGGACTTACGATAAGTTGCCTCTTTTTTTTGCTCTTTAAAATCCTCTTCTGTTTTACGCATTTCATTTCGCTACGCGTCTCGGCCCTTTTGGTTGACGCTTTTGGCTTCGCCAAGTTTTTTTTTACTGGTTCTATTTTATTTTATATACCGGGTGTTCAGCCTCTCAGGCTAACATACTGGGTGTTCAGCCCCTCAGGCTTATATACTGGGTATTTAACCCTTCAGGCGTAGATACTGAGTGTTCAGCCCCTCAGGCTAACCTGCTCCCCTTCAGGGATTTGTTTTTTTTCTCAATTTTCATAATTTTAAAAATTTATTTTATTAATTTTATTTACTTTCTCCTGTATGCTTTTCGGATATTATTCTGATGTTATTATGTACATGTAAGCCGTACGCTTGGATCCACCGCGTAAAGCATAACACCGTACCTTCAGTACCACTGTATCAGCCTATTGTTATGCAACTTCTTGCTTTGTGGACTGTGAATTTTTTTTTACCAATTATATTTCTTTATATACCAGAACGGGTGTGGTCTTTCTTGTTTTGGGGGTTTGTTTTGGGAAGGTGAACCCTTTGGTAATTTCGTTTAAGAACCTGGGACCTGTAGCGTTCCGTGTTACCCGAATATTTCCCTTGTGGGGTGTCTGGAAGATCTCTCCCTCGCAAAGCGACACTAGGTGGCGCCTCCCTTTTTATATATATTGTTACGGCTATCTCGCCGCGTAACCTTGGTACCCACGACCGTCTCCCTGAGCTGGGCACTACTTTGCGACAGATATCCCTTCGACCACACACAGGTAGGTTCGACCGTCCCGATCGCGATAAACATCACGCGAGAGATAGTCACGTGTTGCGAAGTACGTAGCACCATCGCTTTTCGACCTGACATTGCAGTGGTATAAACAAATTGAAGCCAGTTTGCTACATAATAAGCTATTCCATGCAAGGCGGCCATGCTTGCTGTCAAAGCAAAATGAAAATTTCCAAAAATTTGTCGCAAATCGTTTTTGATTGCAGTGGACCTCTTGAGCTGCGCTTCCGCTGATGAAGCCCCAAATGGGGCTGAAACAGCTGTACGGAGGCTGCTCGGGAGATCCACTGCAATAAAAAACGATTTGCGACAAATTTTTATAAATTGATTATTCATTTTTTACTTTACATTGCAGGAGATAGTAGTTATCTTAGTAAAAGATATATATTTACACCATTACTGCAGCCAATTACACCTTCAGATCACCAATACAACCGACGGCATATAACAACCCGAAACACTATTGAGAGGTGTTTTGGAGTTATAAAGCGCCGTTTTCTAATATTGGCTTATGGATGTAGACTGAAAATAGAAACAGTACAAACTGTTATTGTGGCTGCTGCTATTCTTCATAATATTGCCCAACATATGGGAGGTATTGAGCCTCCACCAATCCCAGATGAATTAGATGAACACAAGATGAATGTTTAACTGAAAATGGACAAATTCCTAATGTAGCCCCACCAAATTAATACAATGCAGCAGAAGGAAATCTTACAAGAAGACAATTTATTGATAATTATTTTAATAGATTTTAAAGAAATAATAAAAAGTATATGAACATATTAATGTCTTAGTTTTTTTTTTTTTTTATTTTTTTAATACCCAAAAATAAACAAAGTATTGTATATAAAAGGTGAACTTAAGCATAAATTTACAACATGGGTTATATATAAACATAAATTTACCACATGAGTTGTATATAAACATGAACTTACAACATGAGTTGTGTATAAACGTGAACTTAAGCATAAAGTATATAATTATGGGGAACAAGTAAGAGCCACAAAGTCAGAGACTTGTCTGTAGCAAGTGTAGAATCAGCCGTAAATCAAAGTACAAATAAAAAACAAAAAGCAAAAACATATGCAAAATTAGTCTTAAATCATGTCAAAGACAAACAAAAGCAAGTCAAGAACATAATCAGAACCGAAAACGAAAGCAAAAACAAAATACAAAACCAAATGAAAGGTATTAAACCTAAATAAACCTAAAGTAAACCTTAAAAAAGACCTAAAATTAATGATGCCTTCAGACAGAAATAGAACCAGAAAAGACAATAAAACTAAAGAACTGAGTGAACTCAGTCTCAGCAAATCGTCTGTTGGCAATAAAGCGAGGACAAGATACAAAATATTTGCCACCAAGGCAGTTGGCAACATTGTAAAGACGGAAAGTAAACAAACATGGAGTATTATATAGGTAAACAGTAAAAGAAAAATTAACGTTATCTTACACTACACATCACTAGATATTTAGCAACCACTCCTTCACTCGAGGCTTCATGACACGATAGGATTGTAAGTTCCGTAACATCGTAGGTAGAGCGTTTAAGGTTTTTGGGGTGGTGACTGCCAGAGTGCGATCCCCATATTTGTTGAACGAGGTAGGAACACATAGATCACCAGCCTCTAATCCTCTTGTGAAGTAGGTGCTTTCACTTTGTATTTTATGTCTAGGTGTATAGTAGTAGTTTGTTATCACTGTGTACGCTAACAGTTTTTTTACAGTAAGGATACCGTTGTATTTGAATGGGTCCATCTTCTTAACATTTTGTGGGACCAAACATTTAATGAATCGAGTTTGTAGGGATTGAATCCTGTTGATGTGCATGTCCGATGCCCACCCCCATATAGTTAACCCGTAGCGTAAGAGGGACTCAACTAAGGAAGTATATATTAGACGAAAAATACTTGTAATACTTGTTTTTGTAAGTTAAATAGCTCTAATTCTCGTTCATCCTTATTCTTCCAATATAACATTTGTGTGTGAAGTAATTCCCTTTCTAATCGAGCTTTTTCTGTTTCATGCATACTTGTTGCTTCACTCTGCTTCTTTAAAAGATCTAATTGCAGTTTTGTTAATTCCAGTTTTGCGTTTGATAAATCTTCATATGCTTTTGACAAATTTTGAGATGTATTTGTTGCCGGTCTTCGTTTGCTAAGCCAAGTAGGGTCTTTGATGACACTTTGTGAATGAATGTTGTTCTGAAATTAATGATGGATACAATAAGTTTTGTCTCATTATTTCGATTACTTTACAGTCAAAGGCGTTTTTAGTTGCTCTTGTGCTTTGGAAAATGTTGTATCGGGTGTATTGTATTGTTGTTGGTTGGTAGGTGTTGCTGTTGGAAAATCTACAAGTCATGGAATGCCGGCATTATTTACTAATTCAAGTATTTCACCATCAGGTTCTAACAAACAATTGTGTCAAAAATAGATATAAAATAAAATACAGTATCTACTTGTAATGATGATATATTCACAATAAAGATGTGATTGGCATCACCATCCGATCTACTCGGTAATCCGTAAACCTTTTTCTTATTCATTATGGAGATTGTCAATTCTGTTAGAGATTCATCAGTCTCATCGTTTTTATCACCTTCGGTTTATCGTATGCCACCGCCTGTTTTATTTATTTCCTTTTTTTCATTGGCAGCACATTTCCTGGCAATTCTTTTTTGATTGTTATAGACATTTTTTAGGTTCTCGCATGTCCTGGGAATACTTCCACTTGGGCATTGTGCATTGAAACTATTTGTAATTAATGTCAAAGCGTCGTTTTTGCTTCCCTTTGAAGCACTATCGGTTTTCTTATTTTCCACTTGATTCTTGTACAGACGCACTAATTCCAAAATAGTACGTTTTTCATCGGGTGTAAAATTTGGTGCACGAGCTCTTTTACTTTTCTCTTCATTATTCGACATTTCTTAATTCACTTTGGAAACGAACAACAAATAAACTAACAATTAAGGAATTAAGGTTAACAGCACTACGGACATGCGCAAATGCATTTCGTGAAATTTGAACTACAGAAGCAGTTCATTATGCCGATTAGTTAATTTGTGTTCGTGCAAAGCTTCATAAATTTAATCCTGATTAATCTTTTACCATGATTAACTAATCGCTCAGTAACCAAACTAATGGTGCAAGTGGCGCTAACTGGTGGGGACGTGAGTAACTGTGTGACCCGGTCACAGAATTAGAACGAAACGATCCAAACCCGGCCGATCGAGTCTGTACCTTTCGGTCGGTGAAACTGCTCACGCTCGTGTGACAAGCCTCCGTGTGGACTACCGGTGGGCAACGTTGTCACTTGTTCTAAGGGCAGCGGCGAAGTGTCACAGAACGGATCGATTAACTCTTCGCGAATTTGCCGCAGGGAGTGGGTTTCGACCAAAAAGTTACCCCCTTTTGAGTAAAATTCCCACCTTTATCTACCGAGATGCTGTGCATGTGCGGCAAGAATTTCACCACAGAGGCAGGGCTCAAGCAACATCTTAAACGCCGTTACTGCCGTGGACGACCACAGAACACAGAGAATAAGTGCACTGTGTCCAAGTGCGATCGAGTCTTCGATACGTACATTGGACTGAGACAACACATGAGGCATGCACATCCTGCCGGATATAACGAGGAGTTTGAACAGCAGTGTGAGAACCCTCTGGGATCTGAGAGAGGTTGGACGGATGAGGAACTGCTTGAGCTGGCACGAGCTGAAGTCGGCTACGATGGACGCTTCGTCAACCAGTATCGGTCTGGTCTCTTTCCCCGGCGCAGTCTCCAATCTATCAAGAGTGAACGGCGGACCGAGACATACAAAGAGCTTGTCATGAGCTTTAAAGGTAACATAACCGAGGATTTACTTGAGGAAATCGAAGCCGAACACTAGGCCGACGATGACTCCGAATCGGACGTTGTTCTGATTGAGGAGTCAATTTTGCCAACCCTTCCTGAACGGGCATATTCCAATAGCAACACTCCGAGGGCCGGCCAAGAATTGAGCCAGTGGCGAGACGTTCGCACGGTTTACTTCGTCAGCCAGAGGTAACTGCGACTCAGTCGGAGCCCTCTGGCTCAAATATCCTCCATGCCATTACCGTTGAACCCCCACTTGGGCAAACAGAAAGTCCGGCAGGTGCACCTCGGATATACCATCGGAACAGGAGCCTAAGCGCATTCCAAGGTCAAGGGCCAAGAAAGCGGAACCAGTGGAATCCCGCTCGGGTGTGGAAATCCCTCGGAGTCCGGTTGTAGCCGCAAGTGCATATGGGATGCAGCAGGCTCGCCGTGAACTTTCGTTTGGTGGAAGCCCCATGCGGCTCCCTGGTCCAAACAGACCACCTACAACACCTGAGTTAAACCCTGAGACGGAGCCCTTTATACCCCCCACACCATTGGCGACGGTACATCCTGCTAGGCGGTTCATAGAGGCTTACGTGGAGTCAGGTTTGGAATGGAAGGAGGCTGACAGACGCTTAATCGATTCCATAAAGGTATCTTCGGTTAAGAACGGACGCGTGACGATCCAAAGAGAGCTCGATGACTGGATGACTGACCTATATAAGTCCATCAATGGGAAGTGTACAGGTGAAAAAGGGAGGACAGCACGTAAAAGAGGGGACACCAAAGGTGCATTCGGTCGTCAACACAACCACGCTTATAGGTTTCGTGTCGCCCAGAAGCTCTTTCGGAATGACCGTCCAAGACTCGCTGAATGCGTCCTGGAGGGAAAACCGTTAGAGTTCCGAAGCGACCGACCAGACTTGGCAGAGGCCGAACAAAAGTACACTGCGTTGTTCGGCAAGTTGTCCCCCGACGATACTCCGCGTATCACCAGTTTTAAGGAGCACAACGTCCGAACCTCGGATCCTTAGACCGAAGAGGATATTCTATGGGGACTAAGAACATCCAAATCAGACAGTGCGGGACCAGACTCCGTCCGACCTTAGAAAGGTTCCGATCCATCGTCGGGTGTTATATATAACACCATGCTGCTGTACGGGATAGTCCCTGGCGTGAGCAAAGTAGAACGATATTACTGTCGAAAGGTGGCGACCCAAAGGACATAGACAACTGGAGGCCAATTACAATATCTTCTGCGATTTTAAGGCTGTGCAACAAAATTATGGCTAAACGCCTTGCCGATCTCCCGTTGCACAGTCACCAACGAGGTTTCAGGAGCATAGACGGAGTGCTCACTAATACTATAACAATTGAACACCTGATTAAAGAGCGCAGGCGAAATTGGACACCGTACTACGTGCTAGCTCTGGACTTGAGCAAAGCTTTTGACACGGTCTCCCGACCCGTTCTAGAGAGAGCACTCCGGAGATTTTCCTTAGGAGTACGACCAGTTTAATCTTAGAGAGGTACAAAGACGCCACAACTTTCATACAGATTGACAAAGAAAAGTCTAAAAGACATTCCCATTAACTGTGGCGTCAAGCAGGGTGATCCTCTTTCTCCCATACTATTTAACCTGGTCATCAACGAGCTCCTGGAACAACTTGAACCGAAGAACATTGGCCTCAAAATGTCCGATCCGAACACCTTAAAATTTCGATACTAGGGTACGCTGATGACCTGATTGTAATATCGGACCAGGTAGGAAAGGCACAAAAGCTGTTACAAACAGCTGAAAGATTCTTTAGAGAAAGGGATCTGAAGCTCAATAACAGCAAGAGCGTAGCTCTCGCCGTCAGCTTAGTACCCGCCAATAAGTAATTATTCACACATACCAGACCCCTCTTCTATGCACAAGGGGAGCCATTGAAACAATTAGGCCCTGAGGACTTTTTTAAGTACCTTGGCCAAAAATATTCTTATATGGGACAATCAAAACTTTCTATTAATAAGCTGAAGACCGAGCTACATAATATAAACACCGCCCCCTTAAAGCCAGCTCAGAAACTAGCTCTAATTAAGACAGACATTTACCAAACGCCTAGGGTGACCGACAAAATGTTGAAAGAATCAGACAAACTCGTCAGAGTCCATGTACGTAAGGCGTTACATCGTAACGTCATACTTACTCGTGAAACGTCATCAATGCTAATGACGTTTCACTTTAATCTGAAATCAACTAAGGGCCAGTTTTTCAATTGGGGTTTAAGTTTAAACTCCGTTTTATTCCTATGGAAACAATTGTCCTTGCAATCGTTACCACGAGAATAAAACGAAGCTTAAAGTTAAACTGTGATGGAAAAACCGGGCCTAATTCGAGTTAAAATTACGTCGGTGCAACAGCGTTTGTTTTAAAATGAATTATATTTTAATCACAGATTAACTATTGAAATTGGATTGAACCTCTTAACCACAAAAAGTTGTTTAAAACTATATACATATTTCGGCAGCTATGCTGTCATCTTCAGTAGATGAATTCTTAATCACAAGGACCTCCATACTAAATCTCACTCAAATCGGTTCTTTGTTACAAGAAAAATTAATTTTTTCTTCAAGAACTTTGAAGAAGTATGCCAGCTTAACGAGACCATTATGAATATCGATAAGTTTGGTTAAATCTCTAACGCGTTGTATGAAATTTACCGAGTTTTTCACGGAAAACACATCTTTGGAGCTGGAAAGAAAAACACGTTTTAAAGAGCATTTAGCTACAATAGAATTGAAAATTCCAGTGTTGTCCAACATATTTTTGACACCAGTCATAAAATAGATTTAAACTATCTTAGGTTAGTAAAAGCAACGTCAAGCAAGAGAGAATTAGACGGTTGTGAAACCATTTTCATACACAAAATGAGGGAGATTTAATGAACACCAATCATGGGCCTTTGGCAGGTTCCGTGTTGCTTGACTTGGTTGACGCAACCCGGTGAGGCGCTCGCTTCTTTGGAATTCAGATTATACTGCCACAAATGATGCGAAGGTAAGTAAATTAATAATTATTGTTTTTAGTTTAGTTTAGAATTAGGAGTAAATGTAATGCTGACTTTAGAATATTGACGAAGAATGTGGAGTTTTATTTAAAACATCCCAACAATACAGTTTAGCTCATTGTGTCGCGCGAGATTTCCAAATGTCTTCGGGAATCGCAAGAATTTTTACTTATGAAGCAATTTTTAATTTCGATTTATATATAACATATACAGTTTATTTTAGATTTTCACATATTAATTTATATTTACTTACATTTATACATATATATACATTTTTATGATTTTGTCAGTGTGATTAGGTTGTTTTTAGACATTTTTTTAGTGCTTTTAAGTTGGTAGCGTACTGAAGATGGCAGCTTAGATGCCGAAGTACGTATCTACGGATATAAAAATTATTGTGGGCGGAGGTTAATTTCAATTATAACTTCTTTATAACAAACTAATCGGAGTCGTTGAATAGAAAGTTTAAATCAGCTAAAAATTCTCTTTCAAAAGAGCAGAAATTCGTTAATATCTGATAGAAACTACAGAAGTTTTTTGAAGTAAATAATTCAACTGTTTTCTCCACCCTTATTAATAGTGACTTCTCCACCCTTATTAATAGTGATACGATAATAAGTCTAAAATCAAAGTTGTGCAGAATTAATTCAGCTTTCTAATGGCACTATCTAAGCTGCACCTTATTCTGAGATTTCTGTTAGTAAAATAATTTTTTATTGTTTTGCCCATTGATTGCGCCCCCTTGCGGCCAACTCAGATACTTAAAAATATTTTCTTTGAATTCCTCTTATTAAGACTTGTTTGACTATAATTTTTTTCTCCCAAAGTTGTAGGTATTACGGTTTGCTATATACCGCCGGTCGCCACCCATCCTGAGACACCCAGTATATTTTATAGTTATTATTTTTGAAATGTAGGGGCTACACTTCCAATAACAAAATATAATATATAACATAATATTTACAGTAGGGAAATGTTAAAAGATTTTTGAACTGTTTAATTCAATTTAAATATGAGCGCCACATTAGCACTGTTATCTAGTTAAGTTTTGTTTTCATAGATGGCGTATGTATGCAAACTAAAAATACATACATGTAACATGTGTGAACGAAATAAGAAGAGCGTGTGTGCTGTTTGAGCATTAAACGTTTTTGGCAGCGAGCTGCGTTTTATTTACAAAAAGAGTTATTTAAGCTTCCTCTAAAACCTCTTCTACAACTTCAGAAGTGGGATAAGTAAACCCTGGAATAGAAGGGATTGTGCGGGAATCCCAAGGAAGAAAATTTCGTTGTTAATGTCGAAAACGAATAGGAGTGCGAGCACCGGAAGGTTACGCTTTGTGTTCTGTTGAGTTGTCCTTCGTCGATAGAGACAAAAAGTTTGATTGTTAAAACTCTGATTTGACTGTGTAAAGGTGAAATTGATAAATGATCAATAACAACGATTTCGAAGAATTTTGTCGGGTAACAATGGATCAATATCCAAGCAACCACCAAGCACCAGAAAGCAATCCAGCTCCAAGTACGAGTAATTAGTTACAGCTACGGTACAGCAAAACCAATCTGTGCTACAGATGATAAACCAGCAAGTCAGTGCCCCACCTGCATACAATATAATGCTAGATATTGTGAAAGGTTTAAATGACTCCCATGGAACCGAAGGTCCTGAAGTAGCCAAAGTATGGCTTTCCCATATCGAGACATCCATCGAATTACACCAGTGGACACCTTCAATAGCTTTTGAAGCAGCACGTATTAACCTGAAAGGAGCAGCAAAGCATTGTACGAGGCCAGAATTTCGATTGTCGTGTCATGGGAAACGTTTAAGACTGCTTTCATGGCTAGTTTCATTTATGTGCGAAGCATGACTGAGATGTGGAAGGCAATGACCACAAGAGTGCAAGGAACACAAGAATTAGCAGTGGAATATTTCCACCACAAAGTTAAACTGCGTCGAGAGATGAATTTGAGTGACGAACACGAAATTAACTTTATTAACACATTTTAATATTACTCATTTAAGCAAAGCAGCTTCGACGGTGGCACACTTTTACGAAAAATCACTAACCTTGTGTGCTACAGTGCAGAGAGATTCGAAATATGCGTTTACTCAAACTAAGACGATCACTGCATTTCATTGTTCACAATCTCTACAAATCATTAAAGATCAAATCGATGAAATCATTAGTATAGCAGATACTTTAACGTACATGTTAGGAACAAACCTATTACGCAAACGTCGCGGCGTTCTCGATGGCGCATCATACATATTTACATATATTCCGGATGCCGGAGACGCGCAATATTATACGGATAGCATAAATGCTCTAGTTAACGGTAACAAACAAATCCAAGCTCTATTAAAATCACAAATTCAGGTAGTATCGAGTACTATTAAAAATTTTAACGTATCTATAATGTCTTTAAAACTAAATGAAAATCAAATGAACGAAAATATTGCCTTGATCAATGAATTATCGCAGAAACTTAATAACCGTTTAGATTTCCTTCAATTAGAAAACACTGTAACACGACAAATAACCACATTGTCAACGTTAACAAATAAAGTATTAAATGAGTTCGATAATTACATTAATTCAGTCAATTTGGCTAAGCATGGAATTCTTTCACCAGAAACAATCACACCAAAAATATTATATGACGAACTTTCTCTCTATAAAGGTGAATACCTTTTGAATACCGAAATATATACATGCTTTATAATTTATTAGAAATTCAAGTTATTTCCAATGAAATTCCAATCTTTGCTGTCAAAATTCCCATGGTGGAAAGAACGATTTTCAATTTATATGAACTCATTCCATTACCAATACAGCACGGAAATAATTCCATTTATTCCTATATCGAACCAAATCAACCATATCTTCTCCTATCTCAAAGAAAAACCTATTTTTCCTTTATGAAAGGCTTAACGAGCTGCATGGAAGTGGCAAATCGACAACACGTATATAAAGAAGTCAACACACACAAAAAGGCCGAGCAACCCACGTGCGAAATACAACTTATGTCCACACAAATAAGAAATATCCCGACTGATTGCAGATCAAAAAACATTAGAGCCGACATCGAAACATGGAAGTACATCGGAAGCAACAAATGGATCTACGTATTGCAACACCCTATTACTCTCACACTTGTGTGCAATAACGATCACATTGAAGATGTTACAGTCCAAGATACCGGTCTCATCCAACTTCACGGTTCCTGCAGAGGGTATACGGATTCTTTCGTACTGGAAACTTCGACTCCAATCAACGAAAACATCACCCACTACGTGCCGCCAATCAACATTGTCGCAGACGAATGCTGTTGGATCGAACACAAACTCAATCGTTCCGAGCCAATCCAACTCAAGCCTATACGACTCTCCAACATCGATCTCTCAGAACTCAAATTCGCAAGCAAAAAGCTGAACGACTTCGACGAGATCATCACGAAGCAGATGAACGAGTCCTACTATATCCACCCAACGAAATGGTACACCATTCTACTTTCCGTATTTGGTGCAATCGTCAGCTTAATCATATGCATCAATTGTTGTCGATGGTGCGGATGTTTCAAGATATTCCGAAGATTCTGCTGCTTCACTAAAAATCCCAGGAATGGAGAAATTTTGCCTCCAATGATCGAAAACTTCGTCAACTGCACCTTCGATTCCGACCTACGATCGGAATAAATCAATCGTTCCAGAGATGTCGTCACGTATGACTCAAGAAAGTAACTCGCCCAAATGCGGACCGTTGGAATTATTAACGACATCGACGAAGACATCATGCCAGCTCCGAGCTCTGCAGCTCACAGTCCACAGCCGTTCCGTTCTAGGAAAGGAACAGTTCCAATTTGAATCCGGCAACCAATTGGACACCGACTTCAAACCTAAGGGGGGAGGTGTCGAGTACCCATCGACTCCATCGCCCTATTATTTCTATTATTTTTAATTTAATTTTAGATCGTATTATTGAGTAATAATTAATTTTATTTTATTTCATTATATATTAGATTGAATATGTAAAAGTTTCCTCTGTTTAGTTTAAATATTCATATCTCGACCGAATGCTACTTTGAAATCATAAATCCCAACGTCTAAAATATAATTATTGCGTTTTACCCTCGAGGTTCGTGAGACTTTTTGCTTAACTGTCACGTCACCTTTTATTGCTCAAGCTTTTTCAGTATTTTTAATAAGATATCGTCATTAACTTTGCATACTTAATTTCAGCTCACAATAGCTAAGATTTTGGAAGTGTCAGTTTTAATATCTTTCTGAACATTAAGGGAAAACGTGCTTTTCTAAAAAAAAACCCTTAGATTCAAAACTATTTAGTATTCGCACACAGATTTCTATTGTTAAGAAAGGAAACTTAGATAGGTTCGGGATATCTGTCACGCATTCATAATAACAAGTGTTGTGTTTATCAAGTTAGGGGATGATACAGCGAGGTATCGCGTACTCACCCCCGCCGTATCATCCGGGCTTAGTTTATAAAAACCACTGATTCCAATTCAATATTGAACATTACTTCTTTCATTCGCGTACAGTTAACTTCTTTTCCGACTCTTTCATTTTATTTTTAAGTGTTAAGTGTAGTTAAGAAAATAAACCTTAGAAAAACGAAGTCTTTTCACTCCACAACAAGGCAGCGGGCATACGACATATTTCTAGAATTATATTTCTACAAAGATTCGTCATCCAGTATTCTAGCACATTCTATCGTTAAAAATGCAGAAGTTAACCCTTCATTTCATGCTATTGCAGATTTCCAACACAGATTTAATATGTGTATATTCGGTACTATAATTGAATAAGCGCTTTGTTCATGGTGTTGCATATGAGAGTCGAACATTTCTAGTTCAATTAGTTTAGTCCGCAACCGAAAGTTGCAGCTAGATGTCAAATTTTAAATTTACATTGAGAGCGGTTCCGCGCGTTTTTATAACCTCTAAACAGCGCGACAGATTTAACGTGGTCAACAAAGTAGCAATAATAGCTAGAAGTTTTGTTTGCTACTTCTTCGTCCAGGAAGGTATTAAAATGTGTTTTCTATGAATAATTGATAGTAGTTTGTAAAATAAACTTTCTATAACTACCTTTATAACTATGTTGCAAATATGTAACACCATGAAAACGGAGTTAAAAATTTTGTATAATTTTTAGATGTGTCGTCGAAAGAAAGGTCCACTAGAACGACACCCAGCAAGAATTGGAGGAGATTTGCAAGAATTGGAGTTAGAATGATGATAGCGAAGACGATTTTCAAGATTTCTCTGATGACGACAGTATAGTAGATCCGGAGTATCAACCTTATCAGGAGGAAGATAGTGACCAAGACCTAGAAGTTGTTACTGTATCTAAAGATTCTGATGTTTGTCACTGTCGAACTGAAGCTTCCATAATCCAGCCTGAAGCAAACACAGAAGACCTAATAGAAGAGTCTGCGCCAAAATCAGTTACCCATTCATCAACATCTTCTACAAAACGCAGAGCATCAGAAAAAGTTTTGTGGCGCAAGAAGAATTTGATTATTGATGATGACGCAATCAAATTCAAAGGTGATGAACTGCTACCCAATAATATGTTGGATTTAGATACACCGTATGATTACTTCAAATACTTTTTCAATGATTCTCTGATCGAAATGATTGTAAATGAAACCAATATATACAGCACACAAAGAAATCCAAATAATCCTGCCAACATAACTGCAAAAGATGTAGAAAAATTTTTAGGAATCTGTATCTACAAGTCAGTGTCAAGATTAACAAGAGCCCGTTGCTACTGGTGATCAGATATAGGAATATCAACTATCAGAAACGCAATGACCATAAATGAGTTTAAACGAATGAAAAGCATACTTCATTTCAACAATAACGATATGTTTGCAAGAGAAAATCCCAGTTTCGATAATATTCATAAAATTAGACCAATATTGTCACATCTTACAAAACAATTTTCATCAGTATGCTACTAAATGTAGACATCATTTGAAACAATACAATCCCATGAAACTTCATAAATAGGGTTTCAAAGTATTTATATTGTGTGACACTACAGGATATTCATATAATTTTGAGATTTACAATGGATCAACCAATTGTTTCACCAAAGTAAATCCCGATGAATGTGATTTAGGTGTGAGTGCTAACGTTGTAGTACGCTTAGCAAGACTTATTTCTAGAAATATGAATTATCAATTGTATTGTGATAATTATTACACTTCCATACCACAGTTTACACATTTGACAAATCATGCTGGGGACGATGCGACGAAATAGGATACATTGTACAAAGCTTACAGATGAGAAAACATTCAAGAAAATGCCGAGGGGAACATCAGAGGAATATGTTGCTCATGTTGAAGGTGTTGACCTTAGTCTTGTTGCGTGGAATGACAATAAGGTAGTCAATTTACTATCTTCTTGCTATGGTGAATTACCACTACATCCTGTTACTAGATTCAATAGAAAAGAGAAAAAGAACAATTTCTTGTCCTAACGTCATCAAACAGTATAATGTACATATGGGTGGCGTTGATATGTTAGATAGCCATGTGGGTCGTTACAAAATACCAATAAAATCGAGAAAATGGTACCTGAGATTATTTTATCATTTGTTGGACATAACGATTATAAATTCCTGGCTACTTTGTAAAAGAGCAAGGAAGCAGAAACAATCTCAGCCAAACAATGAGGTATTACTTGACGAGCAGATTCTCTGGCAATTCCGATTGGAGCTTGCTCAAACCTTGTGTCTTATTGGTAGAAGTTCCGAAAATAGAAAACGCGGTCGGCCGAGCAGCAATATTGAATTAGGAATAAATGCCAAACATCATAAAAGGACCGGCAGTACATGCTCCGCCAAAAAATGTGTGGCTGACCAAACTTCCCACTGGATAAAATATACCGAGTCAAGGCAAAGATGTAAAATGCCAAACTGCAAGGGCTACACACATTACAAAAGTGATAAGTGCGGGTTGCACCTTTGCTTTACTAAGGATAAGAACTGCTTTTATAATTTCCATGTGAATTGAACTCTGGTTAGAAATCAAGTTCTGGGTCATATTGTTGTACATTTGCAACATGCTATATATTTTATATATATGACAATAAAAAAATTCTACATTCACAAACTTCCTTATTTTGCCCTCCCTGTTAAAAATTTAAGTGGAATTAATTTTCATGCAAAATGTATAAATTCATGAAATGAAGGGTTAAGATGACTTGTTCTTTTCAGAAGTACACATTCATGCAACCCCTCCGTCGAATCTACTCCGGGGTTGTGAAAGAATTTTTAGTATAGAAACAATTTATAAGTCGTGTAAGAACCTTTAGTTTGAGTAGTCGTGTTAATAACGTATTTAATATCGGGTCACCCATTGTTTATTATTAGTTCTTAAATTAAATAGTTACAAGTTCCTCTTCAAACAAACACTCATTAAGTGTTCGAAATTCCAGAGTTACGTAAAAGAAGTCCACTTCACATGCACAACCTCCGAAAATAGAGAGTGTGTAGTGGAGAAAATTGATTAGAACCTTACTGTGTTTTGTAACTAATTAATTATTCTTACTCAAGATTTTTCAAATACCGAATTATAACGGTTGCGATAACTGATAATGGATATACAAGCGATAACAGAAGATTCTGATATTCTAATAACCCAATTGATTAATATTTTGATATTGCAATTAAATGTCACAAAATTCTATGCTACCCAGTATTTATAACAATCGATATCTGGTCAGGTAAGAAAATGAGTTTCATTGACCTTTTTATACGGAAATCAATGACAAATGTCGGGCATAAAATCGCTTTGACTGTTTACTTATTGACAGAAATTACTAGCAATTTATATAGTGGATAAGTATGCGACTTCCCTGAGATTCTAAAATTTGCGATAAATATATAAACCATTTACACATACCTACGAAATATAGTTTTGTCACGCGTCGTACATATCTTACATTTTACACGAAGCTCATTATTACGCTGTTTATAGGCAGATATAACAACGAGATGTGCAAGTAGATTGAAAAATTTTTCGGGTTTTTAAACTTTGTAGTTATCTCTTTTCTATTTGACAAGGGAACATATACGTGTCTTTATTCAATTTAATAAAAGGTGAACGCAGATGGCGGCACCTTTCAAAGCAAATGTCACTAGATTTAATGACTATTTTTATTTTAAAATCAAAATTCAGCTGTCATACGTCACCATACGTTACACATACGTTACGTTACGTTACGTTACACGTTGTAATCGTGTTTCTTCCTGTTTTTAATTGGTTTTATTTTAATTCCTTTGCAAATTTACGTTTAGATATAGTAAATTAGGTATGTAATGAATAGCTTATTTATAATCACGTTTGTGTCAATGGTTTCAAGAGTATTTTGTTTGGTGTGCGGATGCACAGAGTCGGAAGTGGAGGTGATGCATTATTTTCCATCAAATCTCTAAAAGTATGTTTTATATTTCAGTAATCTAATACAAATTATACTAACGAATTTTTTTAGATCAAGGACTTAGCAGGAGAGCTTGAAAATGAAATTTTGTGGAGACTCTCTGAGAAATTATCGAATTCATTTTGCCAAGCATCATTACATCGGTTGTAGACTTCGACCTAATGCTGTACCAAACCTTTTTCCATGTACTAAGTTGACAAGTTCACAGGGAGATTACTTTGTAAATACACCTTTAAATCACACATGTGGTGATGTTAACGTTTATCAGAAATCTTTGAAACTTGGCACAGTTAGGGGTGTATTCTGTAACGAATCCGTTAAAATTTAGCAGCCCGCTAAGTTTTTAACACCCTTTATTTCTTGTAAGGTATTCACTATCGCGAAATCCGCTAAAATTTTAATCATGGTCCGCCAAAAAAGCCGTTAAAATGAAATAAATTAAAGGGACGTTATTAATAGCTGTTAAAATATTAACAGCTTTCGTCAAAAAAATATCACACAATAAAAATGGCGTTCCATTTAATTATGGGTCATCTTCTTGCAGAAGAAAATGAAGAAAATGCTCGTAGGCAAGTTGAAATTTAATATATTAGCAATTGATAGGTATTTCTACATTTCTGGCCTTCTTGCAGAATAAATTTATATGTTCACCATCGACAAATACAGGATACAACAAATCCGTTTGAGCTGCCGGAATTTACTTTTATAAAATTATTTCGATTAAACAAAGAAACTGTACGAGAATTAGTTCGTCATCTAGACCAACACATGAGACGAGGTATAAGATCGACAGTTCCACCATGGTTGAAAATACTGGCAACTTTGAATTTCTATGGACATGGTACTTATCAGATAAGCACAGGTCAGTCATACAATTTAGGACTGAGTCAACCTTCAGTTAGTCGATTAATTAATGAAGTAACCAACGCCATATATCAGCATTTAACAAACGAATGGATTGCATTCCCAACAACAAATTTACAAAAAGAAACCACGAAGAATCACTTCTGGGAGAAATTTCAGTTTCCTAATTGTTTAGGAGTAATTGATTGCACACACATTGCTATTATTGCCCCACTAGTCGAACATGCAATTTACCCTGCACAAGTGTATTATAATCGGAAGAGCTTTTACAGTATTAATTGCCAAATTATTTGTGATGCAGACTTAAAAATATTGAACATGAATGCAAGGTTCCCAGGGTCGGTACATGATTCAGCTATATGGAGATCCTCGTCAGCGAGAAGAGTTATGGAAGAAGAATATATACGAGGACAATAGACAGTTATTCTAGGCAATCAAGGGTATCCTCTTGAACCATGGTTGTTGGTGCCTTTTGACAATCCTCCAAATAATTCAAATAATTCACCAGAAGGAAGATATAACCGGGCTTTTATAACAACGCGAAACACAATAGAACGCTTAAACGGTGTTCTGAAGGGAAGATTTCGGTGTCTTTCAAAGCAACGCATGTTATATCATAATCCGATAACATCAGCAAAAATTATATATAGTTGTGGAATTCTTCATAATATGGCACAACACTTTCATAATGACTTACTGGATGATATGGTCGACGATGATGAACAAAATGACGATATTGGTGAACAAACTAATGATATTGAAATAGGCTTACTGCAGGCAGCACAAAACATTCGTCAAAATATTGTACAAATGTATTTTGCATGTTAAAGAATACACACAAAATAATTTTGTAAATTATAAAAAAACAAAAAAAAACAAAGAAATTCTATTTGAGTAGCAGAAAACATAAATAAATTTCTGAATGTAAATAATTTACATAATATACACTGTTTCATTTTGCAACTATACACCCCTGCGTTTTTAAGTTTATTAATGAGTCGATTTCAAATTTTCGTCAATTGTACTACTTTTCAAAACATATTTTTATGATTTTAAAACTTTTTGTATTGCTAAAAAATAATAAAGAATTAAGAAAACACAAATTAGAACAAAATCACAGAAAATATATCGAAAAATGGATATCATATGATGAAGGCTTGGTAGAACATTTAGATGATTTTTTTCATTTTGGTTCTGTATATTTTAGCTAGCTAATTTTGCTGTTAGCCAATAATTAAACTAAAATTTTTCGTCCAAATTTGGGAATGAGAGTACTATGTAATTCTAAATAACTCTTCATGATTGAATAAGGTCTGATGTTTTCTTAATTTTTTGCAACTTCATTTCAACCATAGTAGGCCACAGTTTGCAGTACAAAAAAGTTTTAAAATTAAAAAGTTTTTAGAATAATGCAGGTGCAATTGGTGAAAACTTAAAATTGATTTGTTAGTAAGTTTAAAAAATACAATAGTTTGTAGATGTAGAATGAAACACAGTGTATAAAGAAGATTAAATACTGATACTAATAATTTCTGGAAAAAATGTAGAGTAAATTTTATGAACATATAAAATAGCGACATCTTACTATCGCTTTTTGACCTAACATTACAGTAGGATAGACAAATTGAAGCGGGATTTGCTCCTAATGAGTCCCCCATGCAAGGCGGCCATGCTTGCTGTCAAAGCATAATGAAAGATTTTAGAAAATTTTTGTGCAAATTGTTTTTGATTGCAGTGAGAACCTCGAGCAGCCTCTGGACAGCTGTTTCAGCCCTGCTTGGGGCTTCTTCAGCAGAAACGTAGCTCGACATTCCCACTGCAGACCAAAAACGACTTGCCCAATTTATTCGCAAATGCGATGTAAGAATGATGAACATATAAAATAGCGACATCTTACTATCGCTTTTTGACCTAACATTGCAGTAGGATAGACAAATTGAAGCGGGATTTGCTCCTAATGAGTCCCCCATGCAAGGCGTTTCTGCTGAAGAAGCCCCAAGCAGGGCTGAAACAGCTGTCCAGAGGCTGCTCGAGGTTCTCACTGCAATCAAAAACGATTTGCACAAAATTTTTCTAAAAAGTAAATTTTATGTTCGCATTGGACGTACAGCTCGTGCCAGTATTAGTAAGGCTCGAGCGATGCTGTAGTTCGATTGTGCAAGGGCTCTTGTTGAGGTATTGTAATCCTTAAGTATATTTTCAAGACTAACATCCTTTAATTGGGTCCTCAGTGGCCGACGTCTTGGCCTTCTCTGTCTGACTGGTCGCTCATTATGAATCGGATCTGGTATTGCATTAAGCTTAGTTGTGGGAGTTACAATATATGCAATATTTTATTTTAAGTAAATATATACCATCTCTATTCCAGTCTCATCATTTATGGAATCTACTGTAGGTAGTGGTAGTTCAACTGCAATTGGTTGTTCAACTGTCGCATGTTGCTCAACTGTTGCCGGTTGCTCAACTCTTGCTGGTTCCTCTGCTATATTACCTGTGCCTGCCTCTTCCACATCAGCACCCACAATGACAATATTGCTCAATAACTGTATTAAGCATAGCTCCAGTTCATTTAAGTCTTTCACTGTTTTTGGGCCGCCACCTGTACCTACAGCACCACATCGGACTTCTCTTGCTCTTCTTTTGGTCTTTGTTTTTAGTTCACTAAGCGCCTAAATACATGAAAATTACTTGCACTTCTGAGATTTACTGATTAAGAGGAATCCCACCGAATAATGCCATATACGAAAACCATTAAAACGCGCGAAGTCGTAGAGGCTTTAGTTCTTAATCAATTTATTTCATTTTTTTACACCACATATTTAAGGACTAGAACTACAAAATGACCAATGGAAATTTCGCTACGATTAGTTGTTAATTAGAAAAAAAATAATTAACATTTAAAAATCGTAGTTGAACTTTACAGTATAATTAAATATACTTCCAGTTCATATTTTCGAAAACGCGTTGGTCACTTTGTAGATTGAAGTTTTGTTAACAAAACCGCGAAAACAGCTTTAAAAAATATGTATATATAATGTAGTTATGAATTCGCGCGTTTTGCATGTTTTTCATGAATTATTTTCATGAGGCGTGGACGGATTTCTCCCACTATCAATTGTGGGGGAGGTAACGAAAGAGGAAGCAAACATATCTTCTCTTTCTGTTCCTCTAAAAATTGTTTAAGAGAATATTGCGGCTGGAAACAAAAAATAGCTTGTGACAGGCTGGTGGCAGGTCGGATCCGAGCCGGGAGTGACCGAATATTGTCGATGTTTGAAAAATACTTCGAAAGCATTTTGAATCATTTATTTACGTGAATTGTAATTTTAACATAGATATAGGCAAAAGAAACGAAAAATTGAAATTACACTTGTACATACTATAAAATTGAAATGTTTGTCGGATGTATGAATGTTAGAAATGTTTGCGTTGCAAACATTTGTAACATGACAGTAACGAGAATATAATAATAGAAGAAAATATTTTTAAATTAATTACAAAATATTTAAATGTTTGTCAATAAATTTCGAACTCCGTTACTAAATTTTTCTAAGTGGAGTTTTATTAATGTGTTAATAAAATTTAATTATGTAAAAGTTTTTGTTATGAATGAATATGTCTTCATGTAAATAAGCTGTAACACTAATTATGTTTCTACAAAAATTACTAATTAAAACTTAGAAAAAAATATTAAATTAAAAATATGCGTTGTTAATGAGGACAATAAATAATACTAGCAATTGAATATATTTTCGGAAAAAAAATTCAAGTTCAATATTGTTGGTAATTTGACATTACTTCTATAAAGATATTTTTGCGTTGAAATCGAGACTCCAAAATTAACAATAATTAGAGTCAATAGAATAACCAAGTGCTAATTAATATAGTTCTTCTAGAAGAAATCCGAGACATGTGGTTCTAACCGGAAGCCAAGAATTCAACCGTAGTTCTTTATAATAAAGGAGTTGATCGCATGTACAGGGTGATTACGCGAGAATTCCTACCCCCCTTAACTACTTTATTTTTGATTTCAAGAAAAAATGTTTAATACAAACCTTGTAGGGACTAATTCAAAGTTTCTCCGTGTGCTCACAGAAAAACAATTTGTTGTCGGATAAACGAGATATGAACTAAGTTTTTTTTTAATGGAACACCCTATATATTATTAAGATTTTCGATTTTAAATTAAGTTCTACTGGGACTACGTATATAATAAAACTAATAATGTAAAAGGTGTCTATAAAATAATTCCTATTTAATTTATTTTATTTTTGAATTTTAGATGTAGAAAACTCCCATTTATACAAGAGATATGATTCAAAATATCTTAAAAACTTTTACATTTTGCGTAAAAAAAATTGAGAACGCTTTAAATATGTTTTACGTTAAATTTTCATTTATTTTTTAAAGTTCAATTTTTCCGAATTATTTGTTGTTTCTAGCTTAAACGTTAATTTTTAGAAAATATCTAAATCGATTTAATATGTTAATGGTAAAATTTTATTCAATGTTATTTTATTTAAAATCAAAACTTCGTTTATTTTTTTGAGTGTCCGACACTCAATTGTTTTTTGTGAATGTCTATAGCAGTACTGAAATAAATTGTACGACTTCTTTTATCTTTTTTTTTTTTCTAAAATCAAAGTAAAAGGAGGTAGGAATTCTCTCGTAGTGACCCTGTACGGTGCCCGAAAAAAGGAATGTCTTCCCCATAAAATGCAAATGTTTGGGCTAAGCTGTCGAGACCCACATTACAGAGAGGCGGCCAAGCATTGCGAGCAGGTAATCCCGCTTGCGAAATGTGTCTGAGAGATATTCGAAACGTTAGACTGCCAGCTACCGTAAATATAATTATAAAACAAAGCGTTGTATTGTAACAATTTTATCGAATCACATTTTTCGTTTTTAATTCCAAGATAAAAATATAAATACGCATGATGGCCGTAATCAGAAACAGCTACAGTACAGGATTCCAGAGAAAAATTGTATTATTGATTTTAAAAATTATCGATGATGCCACATCAACTTATTCTATTTAATTTTGTGTATTCCTAATTTAAAATAATTTAAATCGATATTTCATTTGGTCCTGGCAAAATAAAATTCATAAAACGAACTATGACACAATCCAAAAGAGTTTATATTTGAAATGAACACTGAACCTTTACAATTTAAAAATAAAACGAATAACAATAAAATATGAAATGAATATTACTGCTTAAACACAAGTTAAAGGCCGAAATAAATCTTTGCAGAATTCTAATACTCAAATATTGAAATAATTTTTTTAATTAATAATTAATTACCATATGAGAATTTTTATAATTTTATAAAAAAAAATAAAAATTTACTTTTATTGTTCATGTATTGCATAGCAAAAAATGTATGACTTTACCAAACAAATAACACTTTGTTGTATAATTATATTTACAGAATTTAGCAGTCGCACGTTTCGAATTTATCTCAGGCAGATTTCGCAAGCAGGATTACCTGCTCGCAATGCTTGTCTTGGCTTGCTGTAAGCATTTTATGGAGGAGACATTCCTTTTTTCGGGTACTGTACTTTAGAGTTGGAATTCGTGAACATTTTCCTACAAAATATATTAAACATTCTTTATTCTAATTCACACATAAATGACGTATATAAAAATAAAAATTTAATTAAATTCTATAATAAAATTTAACTATATTAATTTATTAAAACTGTTCATCTCATCTTAAACAAGTTATGTCTTCATCATTATTATTTTAAAATTCCCTCCCAAGGATCGTGAATTATCGTGTGCTGGGACCCGTTCAGGAATAAGAAAGTGCGCGCTCTGGGTAATATACTTTCTCTCTCATGTAAATTATTTTGCGTGTTTTGCTTTCCATTTTAAACGCCCAAAGTGCAATCGCAATGCAGTTTCTGAACGCGCCTCAGTGGCCTCTCGAATCGTCATGAACGACTCGGATTTCATCGAACGGCCAGCCTGCTGCGCCCACATTATTTACAGTAGATATTTGTAATTGTAAAAATATTGTAAACATGCTGATACTGCCGAAGATTATTTCTTACAATTTGTATGTGGAGCTTATTTCTGCTTCAAAAATTTTAATTTCGTTAGAAGCCGACGACGCCGAAAGACAATGCAACAACATGCTAAAGGGTAACCAATGAAATGTTTGGAGCGCACCTACAGCCCAGGCCAACCAATAATAAAATTCGAAACATTTCCCCTTAAATGTCGTAGTGTTGGGGATTAACAAGCAAGTAAAATACCAACCCGAGAGGGGTACCTTCGCAAGGATTCCTCTTGGTCCATCGTCAACTGAATTTAAAATTCTTGCAAATTCTTCCCATTTGCGTTTTATTGCTGTTAACTGTGTTGGATTAATTTTGTTACCATCGGCCAACAATAATTCGTTATTATTTTCTAGGTATTCAATCATTTTATATTTTTGAGATTTTGTCATTCGTTTACCCCGCATTTTTTTAAGTATTACTTTGCTTTACGATCGTAACGTTAAGTTAAATAGTTTTTCACTAATCGTAACTGTAGTACATGCAATAACATGCGAATACAAAATGTGAGGTTATACGCCGGTGCTGTTACAATAGCAGTGGCGTCACATTTCACCCATTTGTAAGTTATGTATCTACTTGAAATATCTTTTATTATTTGTTACTCATAATTGGTACATCTCCATTCGGTTACTATTAATTATAATATACATACATATAAAGCAAAATCTTGTATCTTCATCGCGCTAACACTAAATTCAAATTACGGATCCCACATATTACGAGTCGCTACGTATTAAATTTAGCAAACTTCACTTTATATGTTAACAGGCCCACTAAATACTTGCTTTTTAACGTCCTGCTAGTTTTTGACTATCCTGAATAGATTTTTGCGGTCTTCCATTTAAAAAAAAGTAACGGGGCGTTAAAATATTATTTCTTAGCGGGCCTTTATATTTAACGGAAAAGTTACAGAATACACCCCTTAGAAGTCCTATTAAAATGTCTTCTTTTTCAGTTTAATGTGTTATTTTTATAATTATTACTAACTTCTACTTAATGTTTGGTTAATGTACAGGTTGCAAAGAACTGTCGATAGATAAAGACAATGTTTCCAAGGCAAACTAAATATTACACTTTTCAAATTGTATTAGTTCGATATTTTTTTTTTTTTGATGTTTTAATACATATAAAGATGGGCATGTGTTAAATCACTGAATTCAGAAAAAAATGCTTTCTTCAAATATATTAAATTTGACCCTCTGTGCCATTTAAACAAAATCATATTAGCCCTGTATCTAAAAAATAAAGGATGGTATAAAATTGAAAAAGAAGTCAGATGATAGAACTTAAACACTTCTACCTGTATGTCAAATTTCAACGAGCTCTAATAAACCGTTTTGAAAATATTTAGCTGTATCCATACTTTTTAGCGACCTGTGTAATCTTCTAGATTAACTGGTCTCTGTGAATATAACTAAGTCCCAGTGTGGTCCCAGTCTTTTCACCTCCAGTTAACTTTATCTGACGGTTTATTATGATAGTAAGAATCGTGATCACAATCGTTACCGTGGGAATTAATTACCAGATAAAGTTAATTGGAGATGAAAAAATCGGACTTTAGGCTGTTAATCTGACATCTGGCTTACATCTACCAATTCTATATTTTAGAAATATTAACACTGCAAGATTCAAGCAGTACTTGTATTGTTCCTGAGACATCTCACAACGCACTCTCTAGAATCCACACCCCATTGGAAGAAGTCGAGTCATTGGTTTCTACTCCGTGTAAAGAGATATCAAGAAAGAGGCATTCAAATCTAATAGAAAGTACACCAAGAGAACATTTTTTATTAGAAACAATTCGTAAGAGGGAGGATCATATTAGGAAATTAAAAAGCCTATGTAAACATCGAGGACATGACATAAAAGCATTATAAGATTTAACAGATACCAATATTGCAAAAACTTTGTTTAGCGGTATGTCAGGTGTAACGGCCGATTTTTTAATATCACAAATTCGTTGTGCTAACCGTGAGCCTAAGGGCAGAAGATGGACCAGTGAAGAAAAAATATTGCTCTGGCCATTTTCAAACGGTTTCCTAAACGTTATTCATTTTTGAGAAAATTAATATCTCTACCATGTAGAAGAACTGTTCTTGCCTTGTTAGAAAAGATATTTATGTATTTATGTATATATGTATTTTCTGCAGGGATTAACATTAACACCTTCAAGCACATAATCCAAACATTAAGCTTTTCTAAAGATCGATTGTGTGTAATGGCATTTGATGAAATAGACATTAAAGAAAATGTTTGTTTTGATCGAGGTTCGGATAGAATTGTTGGATATGAAGATTTTGGAAGCAATGAACATCATGTTAAATTAGCAAATAAAAGCATTGGTGTTTATGTGCCAAGGTTTGGCCAGAAAGTGGAAACAACCTATAGCATATTACTTTTGTAATAATGCATGTAATTTCAGTAATATAATATCATGCCTTTCAGAGGCATTAAATGCAGCAATTAACATTGGAGGACTTGAAGTTGTAGCAACCGTTTGTGATATGGGCACCGGAAATGTGAAGGCTTTGAAAGAATTAAACAGCTCTTTTGAGAAACCGTATGTGGAATTTCAAGGCAAAAAGGTGTATATGTTATATGATCCACCACATTTATTAAAGTGTACCACCTCGTTATTTAGGAAATATAATGTAGAATTACCTGTTTCAATCAAATTTAGCAACATTATAGAAGCGCATGAAATTGATAATAAATCACCACTGATGTTTAGAGCAACGCACAAAATTAGGGATATGCATTTGGCTCCTATTGTAGGATTTGCGATAAAAGTTTGTTTAGCAGCTCAAATCATGAACAGAACTGTAGCCGCGTTTTTATATACTTTGCAGTCCAGAGGTAATACTGATAACTTTCTTTTGTATTAATTATATTTAAAAATGTTAGTAACTACAGGTGAAATTGAACAGAGAAGTATTGCCACAGCTACGTTTGTTTATCAAGTTGACGAACTATTTGATAGCTTTAATGGGAGCCAACAAAAAACAGGGGCCAAAGAATTAAAATGTGCCATAACAGAAGATTCACTTCATCTTCAGTACTGGGAGAAAACCATTGAACTAGTGAATAATTGGAATTTTAAAAGAATAACAAAAACTGGAAAAGTAAAAGAAGGAAAACCGCCATCACAAATGGGATGGATGACATCCATGAAAGCAATGATGTATGTGTGGCACTATGTGCATAAAAAAGGATTGATGCTCTTACGGCCTCGATCTCTCAATCAAGACTGCTTAGAAAATTTATTTGCGGCTGTAAGGTCAGGCTGTGGGAGTAGAGACAACCCCACAGCTTTTCAATTTACAGCTAGCCTAAAACCTTAGATATTAAATGGTCTAAGTGCTCAAAAATTTAGTGGCAATTGTGAGCCTGATGAACACAATCTCTTAAGAGATTTAAAAGAATTTTTAAATATGGAGGAAAGTCCAAGACAAGAAGTATTACCTTTAACTTTAACTTAAACTCAAGTTTCTTTTATTGGATTGTAAGTATTTACTATTTTTTATACATTGCTTGTATGTAAAAATTTAGTTTATTAGTTCAATAACATTTCAGTTCTTCATTACTTATTTCTGGAATATATGTAATATAATTTTTGAAATACATATATCTTAATTATTTTTTAAGTTAAATAAATTTGATCTTGTAATTATTATTGTCTTTATAAATATTTCGTTTATTACTCATTTTGTTATGTAACCACTTTTAAGTATAAGTACTCGTGTACTTATAAGTTAACAGTTCAGTTGTTCATTTCTCATTCATTCTTGTCAGGTAAGATGAATTTTAGAAAAAGAAAATATTTTTTAATTATTTGCTTTATATTTACTGTTTGAATCATAAGAATAGTGAAGGAGACAGAGGATATAAAACAGTTGTGGAAGAATATCATTTTTTAATTGTTTGAATCAAATTTTCATATCTATGGCCGCAAAGAAAAATTTCATTCATAGATATTAAAGTATATTCTACATTAATTTTATAATGAAACATTAAAGTATGAAACATTACATATTTTAAAAAAGAGCGGCAAAATTGAACTGCGCCATCTGCACATCACCTTTTATTACAATCGCCCAGTGGAGTAGTCAGGAGTAAAATTTTCTAAGGAGTTGCACATCTCGTTGTTATTGTATATACTTGTCAAGTTAGTTGAACACTGTCACTTTATTTGACTGGGCAACCCCCCATACATGTGTGTGTTACAGTTTTCATACATAACATCATGACATCCTTCCTGTTTACAAATGTAAGTACAGCATTTAAATATATCAACTAAAACTATATTTTAAGCTTAACTAATAGTTAACTGACTAACCTAAATATTCTAACTTAATACTAACACATTTATTTTCTGGAAACCCATTTTGAATTTTTCTATTAGTTTTACTAAATTATTATCTTTCATTGGTTCCTGTTGGAACATTTTATATTTCTTATCCGTCATTGGTAAATTCTTTCGGACGACACATATTTGCATTTCATATTCATCTGTTTCATCTATTTCCGTAGTACTTTCACCTACTAAACGTGATAATGTGTCTGCAATGTATAATTCTTTACCTTTTTTATATACTAATTTGAAAGTATATTGTTGTAATTTAATTAACATTCTTTGTAATCTACAAGGAGCTTGTGTCAATGGTTTTTTATAGATTGTAACTAATGGACTATGATCAGTGTCTATAGTCACGTCTGTTCTTGCATAAATATACTGATGAAATTTTTCACATGCTATCACAATAGCTAACATTTCTTTTTCTATTTGTGCGTAGCCTTGTTGAGTTTCTGTTAAGGATCGTGACGCGAAGACTACCGGCATTCCATCTTGCAACAATACTGCTCCACATACTTTTTGCGATGCATCACAAGATATTGTTATTGGTTTGTTAATATCAAAATGTTTTAGTACCGGTGAATTCATTAAAACTCTTTTTATATTTTCTAACGGTTTTTGTTCTTTATTCCACTGAAATGCAATGTCTTTTTTCAACAATTGCCTCAATGGTTCTGTTAATGCACTAGCATTTTTTACAAATCTAGAAACGTACTGTACCATCCCCAACAATCTTTCAACATCTTTTTTATTTTGAGGTCTTTGCATATTTTTTATTGCTTCTATTTTACTCTCATCTGGTTGTATACCATCCCTACTTATACGATGTCCCAAGTATACTATTTCCTTTAGCCCAAATCTGCATTTTTCTTTATTAAATTTTAAATTATTTCTTTGCGCTACTTCCATGACTTTCTTCAATCTTTGATTATGCCCCTCTTTGGTTTTGCCCCAAATTAGAATGTCATCTACATATGTGTCTACACCCATAATTCCATCAAACAATTGTCTAATTTTTTGTGTGAAAACTTCAGGTGCTGACGTTATGCCATATGGCATCCGCAAAAACTTATATCGGCCAAATGGAGTATTGAAAGTTCCAAAATCCATTACTGCAATCGACAGTTGAAAAATAATTCGCCCCACTGATTTTATTGAAAATGTCATCTAAAGATGGTATTTTATAATGTTCTCTGGGCATAGCTTTGTTAAGATCAGATGGATCAATACATAATCTAATACCTTTGTCTTTTTTATGAACAATAACTAATGAATTTACCCAATCACTTGGTTCTGTAACTTTCATTACTACATTTTGTTTTTCTAATGTGTTTAATTTTTGTTTCAGTTCTTCCATAATGGCAAATGGAACCTTCCTTGGCTGATGCACTACTGGTTTGATGTTTTTATCAATTTCTATATGATACAAGCCTTCTATACAACCTAATCCTTCAAAACAATTTTTGTATTTGTTTAATATTTGTTCAATTTCTGTATTGTTATTACTTTCAATGACATTAACTTCACGTTTAATCAAATTTAGTTTTATACATGCTTCTAACCCTAGTATAGCTCCATTATTAGCATCCACTATGTGAAATTGTATATCTTGATTTATGTTTTTATTTTTCAGGTTAATGTAACAAGTACCATTGCATTTTATTTTAGAATTATTGTACCCTGTTAAATTTCCATTAAATTTAGACAAACAAGTTTCTTTACTTATTTTTAATTTTTTATATAAAACTAATGGTAAGATGTTGCACTGCGCACCTGTATCCAATTTGAAAATTACACTAAGACTGTTATCCAATACAAAGTTTTCTGTCCATGCATTATCTACATTAGAGTCATTTATTATTTTACCAAGAAACAAATTTTGAGTGTCATCTTCATCAACAATATTTACTTTTTTATTTTTACACACTTTTGAAAAATGTCCTACCTTTTTGCAGTTGAAACACCGTACGCTCTTGGCTGGACAACTATTTTTGTCTTTTACATGATCATTACCCCAACAAAAACACTTCGTTTTTCTTTCTTCTCTCTGCACTCTGTTCTTCTCCGGTTGTGTTTGCTTCAACGGTTTGGTACCCATCATCTTCGGATAATTCTTCGATTTTACTCGGCTGCTGTTGATGCTGTCTATTTCTTGCATTTCCTTCCTGTCTATATCTTCTACGTGCTTCCTTGCTTGTTCTGCTGCCTTGCAAATATCAATAGCTGTTTTCAGGTCTAAATTTACCTCCCTTAGTAAACGATTTTTAAGTGCTCTGTCTTTTATACCTAATACGACTCTGTCCTTTATTAACTCACAGTTTGTACTTAATCGTCGTAATTCATTGATGTATTCATCTATACTCTCTGATGTTTTCATTTCCCTCAGAAAAAACATATGCCTTTCATACGTTACATTTTTGGTCGGTACAAAATATGCATCTAATTTCTCTATAATTCTTTCAAATGAATTTCTATCTGCAGCTTCTTCAAATACAATATTATTAAAAATGTTTAAAGCTTGATCGCCTACCGTATTTAACAATAATGCTGCCTTGTAATTGCTTGTTTCGGCATCCATTTTGGAAGCTTTCAAATAAATATCGAATTTTTGTTTGAAAAACTCCCAGTTATTTGCCATATTTCACGTAAACATCAATTCACTGGGCACCTTAGCATTTGTGCTAAATTATATTGTTGTTTTCAGCCATATTTCTTTTCTCTTTTTGTTACTATTTCTAGTCTTTTTTGACTGCCTCTGACTGCGCCATGTATATACTTGTCAAGTTAGTTGAAGACTGTCACTTTATTTGACTGGGCAACCCCCCATACATGTGTGTGTTACAGTTTTCATACATAACATCATGACAGTTATCTCTGTTATAGGTGTGTTAAGTATGTTAAGTTGGCGCTAGTGTAAATTTATATAGGCATACAGTTGGCGACAGTGTGAGCATCACGTCGACAGGTTGGCTAACGGCCACGCGACAGGGTTTTGTTAACGTTACAGTATTTTGTACAGTCTAATTAATAAAGTACTTTGAGTTAAGAAGCTGTCTCATATTCAGCTCAAATTGAGTCTCTCACGTGTTCTCGTCCACGGACACAAGGTGCTTCTTTCGCTTAAAAGTTTGAATCAGCGTTGCCAACCTTACGATAATTATCGTATTGATACGATAATTTACTTCGTTATACGATATACGATACTAAAGTCATTATCGTATTAAATTATACGATAATTTCTGCTTTGACCAATTTAATTTTTCTTCTTAAGGATTAGTGCAATACAAGTTGCCTTCCGTATTTTTTTTTAATTTTTTAAGGATTTCTTTTCTTGCCTATGACCTGTATTTATGCCTGTGTTTTTCGTGTTACGCCATCTATCGAGCCTCAGCTTGATCATCAGCGATGAGACATGTCAATCTTCATTTTCCAGTAATCTGTGATGTACCGATGAGTTGTTATCACAAACTCAGAATTTTAGATTTACGGATTGAGAAAATGTAAGTATATTTTCATTTTTGATCGTTGTAATGTATCACTATTGCTTAAATTTATTCTTAAAAGGCTGAAGATATAATCAAAATGTCTAAACGCAAAAACCAACACAACAGTCAGGGTGACGAAGATGGTAACACAAACAAAGACAAGAGAAGAGCAGAACAGCATTTTAGAATGGAATGGCTAACTATTCCAGAGTATAAACACTGGTTGGCACCAGTACCAAAAAACAGAAACAGGGCTAAATGTACAATATGCGGTGGAAAAGAATTTAATTCAGAAATAACCGTTATAAAAAACCACTTTACATCGCAAACCCATCAGCGGAATATGGTTGGCAGAGAATCTTTAAATACGAATATCATGAATAAGTTCCTGGATGAAGGCAAGAAAGAAGACAAGCTTACCCAAAGTTTAGAAATAAAAGCCGCAGAAATCAAATTATGTAGCATCTTTATAGAACATAATTTTTATTTAATTCCTTAGATCATGTAGAAGGAGCTCTCAAGAACTGTATCAAGGATTCAGAAATTTTAAAAGGAGTTAATTTAAAAAAAACAAAAGCATCAGCAATTACGAAAAATGTCATTGCATTATATGAAAAAGAAGACCTTACTTCATCATTGAGAGACGTGAAATTTAGTTTCTTGATTGATGAGTCAACAGACATAACTACAAAGAAGAGTTGTGTTGTCATTGTAAGATATTTTGATAAAAATATGCAAAAAGTCTCTAGCAGGCTGTATGACTTACTTGAAGTTTTTAAAGACGGGGAAGTACATGCTACAGCAGACCATCTCTACAAGTTGGTAATGAATTCCTTTAGAGAAAGAAACTTTGATTTAAACAACCTTATTGGTTTTGGTGCAGATGGGTGCAACACTATGTTTGGTGAACATAACTCTTTCGTCACCAGACTTAAAAGTGATTTTCCAGGAATTATCGCTACTAAATGTATTTGTCACTCACTGCATCTGTGTGCAAGTAGTGCATGTGAACAGCTTCCTAATGAATGTGAAAAGTTAGCAAGAAATATTTATAACTATTTTAAGGTAAGCAACTACAAAGATTTTTATTAAAGCTAACTAATGTTAAGTATTATTACAATTACAGAACAGTTCAAATCGCCAAGCTGATTTTGAAGAGTTTCAAATGTATGCAGAAGTTGAAATTCACAAAATACTAAAACCCTCCCAAACCCAATGGCTTTCTATTGCTATGGTATCACAGAGAATTTTAGAACAATGGAATGCATTAAAACTCTACTTTACCGATAAGTGGCTTGCTGAAAGTAATGTGTCTAGTGAGGAAATCTATAACAGTTTAAACAACCAATTCATGGAATTATATTATTGTTTTTTGTCTTGGATATTGCCAAAAATTTCAAATATAAATCAGTATTTTCAAAGTGATAAAGTAGTTATTCTCAATCTACATAAAAGAATGCAAGAAGAATTCCAGGATTTGTTGTTGGCTTATATGAGATATGATTATATTACCTCAAGAAAACTAAATGAAGTAAATCCAGCAAATGCTTCTTATTTCAAAAATAAAAAATCACTATATCTAGGCGTTACATTAGCACAAAAATTGGAAAATCCTCTAATTAAGAATGATGTAGAAAAATTGAATTTGTTTCTTTCGAACTGTCAAAACTTTCTCTGTGTACTTTGTTGTGAGTTAAAAAAAAGGTATAATTTTGGAGATGACAACTATTTATCAAATTTAGATATCTTTTTGCCTAAAAATGTTGTATCACTGTCGTTTCACGAAACTCATCCTTCTCTAGCAGTATATTTTAAAAATTTTCCAAGACTTATTTCAGCTGAAAATCATCAAAAAATTGATGATGAATGGAGAAAACTTCCTCTGTATAATAACTTGCCGAGTGTATCATTAGATATTGATGTTTTTTACTCTAAAGTATTAGACATAAAAAATGATGCTCATGTGCCACTGTTTTTTAATTTAGCAACTTTTATTTTAAATATTTTGTCTTTACCACACTCTAATGCAGAATGTGAAAGACAGTTTAGCAAAGTGAATCTAATAAAAACCAAAGTGAGAAATCGTTTAAATATTCAAACATTGTCAGCCATTCTATTATCTAGTCAACATATCAAAAACAATGGTACCTGTGTAAAATTCCAACCTCCTGTTAAAATGATTCGAATGTGCAATTCAACCATGTACGATCATAAACATTCTACCTGTGTTAGAAATGAAAATTCAGATGCTGCTGACTTGTTTGTTTGAAAATGTTTTATGAATAATAGGTAAACTGTTTTTTAGAGACTAGTGTTACTGGTTAGAACATTAGAACTAGGGTTTAAAATGTAAAATATATTTTGTAAGAAAAGAACGAAAAAATAACATGAATAATGAAATTATTTAAATAAAAAGTACCTACTTATAAATACAGTAATGCGTGTTTATTCTACTACTTCAAAATTTACTTTAAATTTGTTGAATAGCAAGTTTGAAAAATAAGCTTAAAGTAATTAATACGATAATTTTGCCTAAAACACGATATTTTCTCTTCAATTGGTACGATAAATTGGTGTAAGAAGGTTGGCAACACTGGTTTGAATCGTATTTCGAATAGTTTGGACCTGAATTTCGTAGTTGCAATAAAACACCTGACTTGAATTTTTTATTGACAGTTGATTTGTAAATAGCCATAATTCAATCCAAACAAGTTTTAAAAATAGAGAGATTCAAAGAAAAGAGTCTGTTTTTGAATCAAAACACGTTTAGATCACGATTTTGCGAGCGAAAGAAAGCACCTTATAATGAAGGTATCGAAACAAAAAATCGCCGCCGGTGTGATTATTCTGAAGATAGCAGAAAAAAGGAAAAACGTTCCGTGTGGGTACGAGAATGGATTTTAAGACGCGATAAACTAGGTGCTTATAACCAATTAATGACTATGAACTATTAATTAGTTCATCAATTTCGACATTTAACCATTCTTTTTTATTACCTATCTTAAATTACATAAAAATTATTGCGCGACAGTGTCACAAAAGTAGACGGGCAGGCAACTCTAGCAATTTCTCTCCGGCGAGTATAAATTTCAAAATAATCAGTGTTTACATCTATTCGTACAGATGTGTCGATACATATTGCTAGAACTTGAAAGATATATCTCCGACAGAATAACAATAAAGTTAAGCGTCGACAACAATTCATTAACAGTATGATATTAAAATTAAAAAGCGGTGATGTACGAAGACATGCCTTCTTAAAAATTATATCTCACCATAGTGCTCCTAATTATTGATTACATGATTATTTCATATGTATTATATATATATTTGATACTTTTTTTTTATATATTTGACATATTTTGTAATAATTGATATTCTTCATAAAATTTATAATTTTATATTGTGACTGTTGTAATAAATGAAATATAACAGAAAAATACTTATTTTTATTTAACCTGTGCGTAGAGGCTTAGAGTGCAATTTACCTGTCGGTTTAAACAGGTAACGAAGAAGACAGTGTGCAAAATACCGGTAGGATTTTATTGACCTGGGGATTTGGCGTGCAATTTACGTATACCCGGACTCCAATATTATTTTTACTCTAGCATTAAAAATAACAATAAGTTTTTGTGTTTAATTAATTAATTAATTATGCCGAAGTCACGTGAATTATCGACGGCCGAAAGAAGTCAAATAGTGCTATTAAATTCATTAGGTTTTTCGCAAGTTGCGATTGCAAAAAATATAAAATGTTCGCGTTTTGCCGTTTAACGTTAAAACGTTACCGGGAAACGGGTTCTTACGAAAAAAAAAAAGAACCGGACGTAAACGCATTACCACAACTCGGGGCGACAGAAATTTAGAAAGAATGGCTTTGCGAGACCGACGAAAATCGTCAAAAGACTTAGCAAGCGAATTGTGGGTCCATCATAGAATTTCACTTTCGACAAGAACTGTTAGAAGACGCCTCCAAGAAGTCAATTTAAGTGGCCGTATTGCCCACCGGAAGCCCTTGTTAACCGAGAGCCACAAAAAAAAACGTCTTCAATGGGCAAGAAGACGTCAACATTGGTCTGTTGAAGATTGGTCAAAAGTCTTATGGTCTGATGAATCTAACATAGAGATAACTTTGAAGAGTGTTTTTTTTCATTTAGTGATCACATCAGACTACACTTTACGTTTTTACAATTTTTTTAAAAAGACAAAATTAAAACACGCTAAATACCCGTTCTGAAAAAGCCGAACTACTTGGTATACTTAAAAAAAATGATATAAATTTATATAAATTAGGGAATACCCCTGATCTTAAAATATTGCACCATTTCCCTGCGCAAGAGAGTTTTTTAAAATCAGGCAAGTCACATACAGTTTTGTATATTTCACTTGCAGATTACTTCATTGAATAAGGTATCACAATTAATGCCCAAACCGTCGTCGTTGTTTAAATTGTATCAACAATATCGCTAAAACTGGGGAAAATATTTTCTAGACTAAATATATGTAATTTTTTTAAAAAGTCTAAAGTTATATTATCTTCAATTCTCTGTTTTATATAACTCAATGCAACATTAACAAATTCATTAAATTCAGCAACAATGCTATCCTTTAAAAAAGTATCTTGCAGGGATGAAAATTTTTTCCGTACTTCATTTCCATAAAAGTGTTGATTTTTTCGATGTTCAAGTTGCTTCATAAAATCTGACAAAATTTTGAAAAGTTCTAGAATAGTTGTGTTATTGGATTCTAGCGTTTAATAGTATGGTGGAATATATTAGAGAAATGCTGACCAAATAACAAATATATTTCAATTACGTCATTAAGCTTATGATCTTTTATACGAAATACTTCAATGTATAATTTTGGCAACTCATTTTTTTTTAGATAAATCCTCAAAATATTCCTTTAATGGTAACCAAGACATCAAAATTCTGTCTATAGCTGGTAAAATGGACAACCATCTGGTGGGACAATGTTTTATTATTTCTCTAAATTCTATATCACAGAAAACATAAAATGATTTTAGATTTTCTCTGCGTTTTGCAGATTTTGCAAAAAAGTGATATATCTTTGTTACTATGTTATTAATATCCACTGAAAGACAATCTAATGCATGCTTTAAACAATTATGTAAAGTGTGAGCGTAGCAGTTTGCCTTCAAAATATTACTATTTTCATTCTTAAGTTTAACGTATACAGAATTTCTATTTCCAAAATTAGAGTTTGTATTATCTGCACTAAAACTACAGAGTTTTTTCAGAGGCAGACCTAACTTACTCATTGATTCTTTTACAGCTTGAAACATACCTTCTGCTGTTTCATCAGGTTGTTCAAAAAATCTACCAATTTATTTTCTATACCGTTTTCAATTGTGTAGTACTGTAAAACCAACGGAAAAAACTTTCTGTTTAAATGATTTGATGCATCAGTTTGCACTGAATAACATAAATTGTTTGAGTGTATAACAAGTAAAATTTTTTCTAGTTCTCTTGGTGCTAAAACTTGTACAATAGCCTCCGCTTTGGTTCGACCACAATGAATTTTTTCACCATATTTTGAATCAGAATGCGTCTTTTTCATTAATTTAAGGCAGAATCCAATGCACTGTAGGATTGGTTATGCTTAATGCAATGAAAAATGTGAGCAACTTCCGCAGCAGTTGTCATATCTTCCTCTACAGTATCCTTTTTATCGAAAAAAAGAGTACCTTACTACAACCAACGGCAGTAACATTTTTCTGATGATTAGCACTTGATTCGTGGTCATTAAGTGCACGTACTCCTTTGTTAGATACCAAAATTTCGGTTCTACATAACGTACAATAACCTTTCGTTGTAGATATTTTTCTAACCCAAGTTTTCGCAGATAACCAATCGTTGTTAAATTTTGTAATACGCTTACATCTCTTTGGCGGTGTAGCCATTACTATAACAAGTTTATTTTAATAACATTATTAACAAAGGAAATTGCAGAAACTTATCACTTACTACAGAATTTAAGAACACACGGATATTAACGAATGACCAGTGACCACCCAAACCAGGCATACCACACTGAACAAAGTAACTATAACAGACATCTCAAAACGCAGTGCTGCCATTTGCCTCTAAGAACTACCAACTATTGTACCAAATTTTTCTTTCGCGAGGAATTTTCATTTAGCAGGAGGACGCGAGGACTTTTTGTGAAAACGAGGACAATTCTCGTGAAACGAGGACGGGTGGCAACCCTAATATCAAGGTATATGCTCACCTGAGAACATGAGAAAGTGGAAGAATGAATGAATACTAGACCAGACAGACATCTAAGTATTGACTACGATTATTTTTTAATGTTTAATATTTTGTCTCAGTTTGTAAACAAACTTTGTCATTATGTTTGCAATCTTTACTATGATAATTCATTTATAGTCTCTCGTACGATTTGAGATATGTGAATTATTTTAATTCGAAATGAATTGCTTGTCATTTGTTGACAATGTGAATTTGTAAAAGTTTCTCGTCTGATTTGAAACATACATTCACACATATGTTCATTTAGTTGCGTCATTTGTTGACAATTTAAGTCGTTAGATATTGTCTTTTGAACTGTACCCTTATGTCATTTATTTGATAAATTTGTTTGTCTAGTGGGTTCAAAATTATCTTTGTGATAATTCTTTCTTTCTATTATTTGTTTGTAAGCTTGAGGGCAAGCTGGGTGTCAGATTGGCCGAACTGTAGTATGTAAAATTAAAACAGTTGATAAGTGTACTGGCCTGATCACTGATCTTTGCCCGCAGGCGGCGTAGAGAATGTAAATAATATTATATTAAAAAAAAAACTGTCAATACATGTATGTCATGCTGGGTCAATATAAAAAGAATATACAAGAATAGTGTGGTCACTCTGACAATCTTCCTACAAAATATACTATTTTATTCTGCAACAAAAAATAAGAAAGTAAAAGTTTCAATAACACTAACTATGCATTTTGACGATGCTATAGATAACACAACTGGTGAAGACAGAAAACCCGAACTTGTAACATTCCGTGAGATGACAAAAATAGGCGTGTATCTTCTGCATCAACAATGTCAAAAAAATAATATAACATGCAACACAAGAAGATGGGCCTATGGTGCTATTTTACAACTTTTTGAATATCACAGCTATTAATTAAATTAAGCTAAATTCAAATAAAACAGTAGAGTCGATTTTCTAGAAAAAATTGGTTAGGAACTCATAAAACCTCAGATAGGACGGCGCTCAAATGTGGAATCCTTGAGTAGTATAGCTAGCGGGATCCTCGATCAATTGGACCTTGAAAATAATTGCGGATGGCATGTGTCCATCCGAAGTGACCACCTACCGAAATTCGACGACGAGCTAAATTATTGATAGGTGACACAGCCATAAAGAAACAATGGATCGCGTGGCAGATGTTATCTTAGCGAAGGGGCAACGAATAAAACAACTCGCAGATGGTGTAATAAGCCCCTTAGATGGACTTTATCCACTTTCAGGTCGTTTGGCTCGATGGGCATTACTACTGCAACCATATAATATGAACATTGTGAACACTCCTGAAAGAGTAAATCGAGTAGCGGATAAGTTGTTTGTACAGAAACGACAATATTATTGACGACGAAAGTGCTGCTTGTTTGGTGACTATGGATTTTCCAACAGGCAGCGCTCAAGATATTCGACAAGAACAATTGAAGGACAAGAATACTGTCAAGATTGTCCGGTGTTTCGAGAATCCCTTTGAGGACATGATCTCAGCGTGGACTGATAAAGGTTATGTTATGTTACGACGTGCTCCCGAGCAAGATACTGAGGCTCGACAGGCAGTAACTACCCACGAGCGTGAGAATAATCAAGGAATATCTCGAGGCACCAACTGCCGGACATTATGGTGCCGATTGCACCTACGCAAAAATTGCCGATAGATATTACTGGACGAGTATGCGCCAATATATTACGGATTATGTTCGTAAGTGTATCGATTGTCAAAGGTATAACGAAGTTAATTTGAAACCTGCAGAACTACTACAAACCCCCGCAGGGGCACAGAGATTTTTGAAGTAGTAGTAATTGACTTGTTCAAACCATTACCAGAAAGTCAATCCGGGTATAAGTGGATATTTATTGCGGAGGATATTACCACCCGGTGGGTAGAGATATTTGCGACGGACAAAGTGACCATAGAGAACTGCGAAAATCCTATTACATTCATGGGTGCCATCCCGCAACTCGTCGCTTATTGTCTGGGATTGTGTAAACTCTAACACCTGTACGGTCCCCAGATAAGTCGGGCCATATGGGAAATGTCTTTATTATTGATTTCTCAGAAAAATTTATTCTTTACGAAAGCTCCTGCATCTTTCCAAACTTAAGATGCATGCATCAAGGTTTGAATACCTATTGTCATATACCGAGGAAATCGAAATATTTGAAATCGATATAAGAGTAAAGTACTTTGTACATTTTCCACGCTAGGCGGGAATTTTATTTGAAAAGTTACTATGAGACCTCAAATATGAAATCATGGCTGTCTACGAAGAAAATTTTTTTTTTACGTATTTTTCAATTTTTCTCGTACCAACGTGTGTGTCGTAGAATTTTGAATGTGTGTAGCTGGACGTTTCTTCAAGTTTAACATGAACACACCCTGAAATTTGTCTTTTGTTCAACTATCAACTAGAAATTATGATTAATAAAGCTTTATCCATATAAGATTCAAGCAGTCCACGAACTCAGGCCAGTAGATTTTCACAGAAGAACAGAATATTGTCAGTGGTTTCTTGATAACTTAAACAACGACGACATTCTTAACAAGTGCTTCTTTTCCGATGAGGCCTGGTTTCATCTCTCAGGGTATTTAAATAAACAGAATATGAGAATATGGTCAGCAGAAAATCCCCATGAATTTGTGGAAACTCCATTGCATCCATTGGTGTTTGGCTAGCAGTGTCAAGAAGGCGTATCATCGGACCAATATTTTTTAACGACTCAATAACTGCTGAAAGATACCGAAATGAGATACTAGAGCCTTTCATTAATCAACTACATGATGATGAACTTACAGAAGGGTTTTTTCAGCAAGACAATGCTACTACCCACACAGCTTATCAAACAATGCAAGGTCTCCGGATCTCACAATTTTGGATTACTTCATTTATCCGCGCATGAAAAACACAGTTTTTAGAACTACGCGTCATACAATCGAAGAACTTCGTGCGGGCATTACAGATGTGTGTGCTAACATAACCCCCGAATACTTAGCAAATGGGTTTGAAAACATGAAACGCAGAGTACGCTTATGTATTCAAGCTGAAGGAGAGCACTTTGAGCATCTACTTTAAACTTTAATGTTGTGTTTTTATTTGATGTTATGATCAGTACTGACAGTTAATGACAACTGTTTTCTCTAGAATTGTGTCGTCAACTTCATAAAAAATCACAGCTTACTTTAATGAGGAATTCAATTGAAGGCAGAGTACAATAACGTGTGTTTTTAATTGACGCCACCGCGTACGACTGAACAAACACCGCCAACTCTCTCTAGTCGCTTCAATGTTACCAACTGTCGTTCTTTTTAGTCATGCCACATATCTAGCATGTTTCAAGTTGACAATTATAAGTTGCCAGAAAGACAATAATTTTAGCATAAAGAAGAAACAAATGTAAAATTCGGGGCTTAACATTGGATAACATCAAATACATTTATCAATAAAAAATACCAAATGATGCAAACGTTCAACGTTAATACACTGTGGTCGTAAATGATTGAGCGTCTTTGAGAAAGTAAATACCCAAAGGTGATCAAAACTACTTTCCGCCTAGGGAATTTTCGCGTTTTTGAATGCTCCAGATCAGCTGGCAAGCAGTAGCGTTCGTGTATGGTTTGTTTATGTTTGAGTTTTCTACAATTTGCAGTTTAAATCATTCGAAATCAGTAAATAAGTATTTTTGAATACTATTATTCAGTTGACTTTGTTTTTACAAGTAACGTTCTTTGCGTCTCGATTTATGATTAATGTTACACAATTTTTAGGTTAAAATTACATCCGCACGCCTTTAAATTGGGTACATGATTTCTAGTAACTGGACCAAGAAATTTTTGTATGAAGCGGCACGTTCAACCATTTACGATCGCAGTGTATGAAAACAGAAACGGAAGTAAGGCAAAAGTTACTAAAAAAGAAGGTCTGTTACTTTTTCTTTAATTCTCACTACGTTAAATTTCCAATTTCACTACAAACTTTGACAAGAGACCTTTAACTACGCACTTAAAAGGTTTTCGCGGCATTGTTAAAATTTGATGCAAATTGCAAATTGGAAATATGATAATTCAAATTTTGACTGACACATAAAAATTACAGTGTCAACGTGAAGTACCAACCAATTTCAACCAAAATTTATATGGGGAAATTTGCTTTTCGGCAACACAATTCAACAAGTGGTGGATTTTTAATTTTGAAATAGACAGTATATAACCTTATATTAGCAGAAAGCTACATTTAAGTGATACCCATTTCTGAAATAAAAAGTAGGACGTTCCATAAAAAAAAATGATACCAAATGTTTCGTAAGTATCGATCGAAAAGATATCTTACTTTTCAGAAATTTATATTCAAACTGAAATTTTTGGAAGAATTTTTCTTTGAAAAAGAAATTATTTTACGAAAGTAATTTAATGAAATCAATATATATTTATACCGTTGTAATCAGCTGACTGCGGCGCATCCAAATATCTAAAAATATACAGAGCAAAATTACTGGAAAAACTCGAGAACAGATCGATGTTCATTAACTACGTGGGACGAAATTTCTGCTTTATTGTTAAAACTTTATCAAGATAAAAAATCAATTGATCAATTATTAGAAGAACTAAATAGCATTAAACAAGAGCGTAACGAAACAGTTTCTCTTTTTTTTGTCAAGGATTAGACGATTTAACCTCAAGAATCTTAGCCATCATTCATAATTCGGAAACAAATGTGCCTTCCCTTAACGGTAGAATCTTAATTGTCGATGATATCACGCTTAAACGATGATGGTGAATTTACCACTCGTGCCTACTAATTTTGCAAATGTTAAGATGTAGGGAATTCAAGGCGATTAACGGCGCGTTTACTGCGACCCTTGCCGAAGAAAAAGCGATAAGATTAAAATATAGAAATCTTAATACTCAAAAATGTCAATTCTGGTCACACGATAGACGAATGTAGCAAACGCCAATACAACAACACTAAATTTAGCCAAACTCCTAAACCAAGAACTACCAAATCCACCGATTCCACAAAACACAACGCAACTGACGTACCCACTAGACGATTTCACAATTTAAATATATCACGGTTACTATTCACTAGAACTTATTCTACGTACTTTTTAGGATTAAAAGACGTTGCCGAGTCACTGACCGACTCAAATTCAATGATCCTTAATGGACTCTCTCCTAATTCACCAGTGCAGACTCTCGGAGGAATTAATACTAAACTCCAAATTGGAGAGAAAAGCATATTCAGTACCTTCCAAATTATAAATTCTCCTACTAACATTCCTTTGGATGAGCTGATAGGTGACGATTTTTTAAGAAGTCATGAGGGTATTGTCAATTATTCCATTATTCCTTTTCCAATTCCACTGAATCACAATACGCCTCAAGATTCTAATAATTCAATTTCAATCAACCCTTGATCGGAAACAGTTGTACCAATTAACATTATTAATCCTCATCCACTTACCAGTCTTTATTAATATCTAATGCAATAATCAAGACACATGATTACAATACAGCTTTCATTACAATCACAAAATCTACACATTTTCAATTTCAAATTGGGACTGAACAATTTCAAATTGGGAATAAAAAAATTCAAATTGGGAATAGGAAATTTCAAATTGGGAAATTCAAATTGGGAATAAACAATTTCAAATTGGGAATAAACAGTTTCAAATTGGGTATAAACAAATTCAAATTGCGAAAAAAACAATTTGAAAATGAGAATAAACAACTTCAACCTGAGTGTCTTACTGTCATTAACTCATTTCAAAAAACTGTGTAACAAAGTAACACTATTATTTGTTACGTATTAGAATTATTTTAATTTAAAAATGTAAATAGTTAGAAAACCAAATAAAGTTTAAGTTACGGTGGGGATTGCCATTAGAGTAGGGGATCCCCTTCCACTCCCGTGCCTATATAAATGCCCGCATGGACGCCTCGAGACATTCATTTCGCCAGTAGTGAATGACTCGAACGCGCGCCGTGAATCGAGCTCCTATCTCGCTAGTGCTTACCTGACCACCCTTTCCATCCTTTCTACCCTAACACGGGGTTCTCGTGTTAACCCGTACCAGAGTGGGTTTCTCACCCTTTCCACCCTAACACGGGGTTCTCGTGTTAAACCGTACCAGAGTGGGGTGTTATTCATTCTTACCTGACACGGGTGTGCCGTGTACCTGTTCCGGAGTAGCTGTGCTATTCATTCTTACCTGACACGGGTGTCTTGTGTACATGTCTTTGACTGGGTGTCTCATTCAATCCGTCCGACCAGACCGTTTTACGACCCGAACTGTACCGTCCGTACCGAGTCCAGAGATAGTATATTTTATGGAATTGTAAATATAGACATAAGTAAGTTGTGTGAATAAAAGTGGAGTTAAAACATTTGAATGTCTCACTTTGCTGAACCTGGACACCGACGAGCAGACCCGGACTCCTGATTGACGTCTACAGAAGGCATCGAGAACGCCGGAAAGACCCGACCGTTACAACTGTTTAATTCTATTTCTACTAAACTATATACATTAAATTGAAAAAGGTCACAAGAAATGCCTTACAGTAAGAAAGTGGTCGCTGATGCCATGAAGAAACAAATCCGTGTCCTGTAGAATAACAACCAAGATTGAAGAACACTAGCGAATACCTTAGGAGTGAAAAAATCAACCGCGTACCGTTGGGTAAAAAAGCAGCAAGAACCTGAAAATACACGTGGTGGAAAAAGAAAAATAAAAATCAAGAACAATACATCGAAGAGAATCCGCGCATAACATTAAAGCAAATGAAAGAAAAGTTTCAAGTTGAACACCAACTTGTTGTCTCGACAGAATGCCTTCGAAGGCATTTGGATGGTTTAATGTATACTTTAAAAAATATGAGAAAAGAACCTGAAAGGGCAAGGAGTGTGGATAACAAAACCAAAAGATGTGAATTTGCTCGACAGCTATTAGATTATCAAGCAGATAATATTCCAACAGTTTACCTGGATGAAACGAATTTTAATTTATACTTATATTTTTTATAGAGGCATTTAAAAAACCGCAAGCTAATGATCTCATTCGTCGATGCCTCCAAAATGCCCGAAATTTGTATCAAATACCTGTCGTCGTGGTCATCGATAATGCTCCGTGCCACTCTTCAATTAAGGATGACTTTTCCCTTACAGCCCGATGTAACTCGCGTGGTCTTGTCTAAAAGCTGGTGTTAAAGCTTACTTAGCAATCCAAATGCAAAACAAATTTTAGCAGGTGAGGTCAGGGCAAACATTGCGCAGACGGAATATCGTTTACAAAAATTAGAAAATATAGTGCAACAAAATATAACGAATAAAATTACCGTAGCTAACTGCATAAGATTTGTTGCAAACATTCAAAGATTTATACCTGATGCGTTAAGTGTGATTGATGTAAAATTTTGATTAAGGGCCGGTTTCACCAAACTCAGTTAAATTTCTCCTAAAATAGGATTAACAAAACGCGATTAAAACTTAATCTTACATTTTAAACGAGTCTAATGTGTACATGTTTTACCAATAATATTTGTTGTTGGGTTAATCGAGATTAGTTAAGCGAGTTTTACTTCCACGATCTCGCCGAAAACGCACGAAAGCAATCGAAATGTGTATAGTATACCTCTGTGGTATACCTATTCTCAAAGAATTCTCAGTGGAAAAGGCGCCTTTTATTTTTCTACAGATAATTTTGTAATTAAGGCACATTTTTTATTGAAATGGAAAAGAAAAAAGGAAAAGAAGTCCTAATTTGATTGCAGGAGAGTTCTCTACGGTTTTTGTAGATTTACTTACAGACCATTTTAATGTATGAGGAATGAGAAGAAATTGGCCGCAGCTTCAACGCCATAAGCAGTAGTTGCCACAGAAATCCGGAAACTTTAAAAGCAGCATGGGATAATTTGAAAAAATATACAAGAAAATTATTTGCCGATGAGCGCATACAGACAGGGACTGGTACCGGTGGCGGACCAGCCAAAAGATAAATACGATCCGCTACTAGGCCGCGTCCGAGAACTAATAAAGCCCACTGTGGATGGTTTGAAGAATGTCTTCGATAGCGACTCGATTATGAGTAAGTGTAGATTGTCATCACAAATGTTTCATTAATTTCAATATTATTGCTGCAACAAAATTTTTTTTAAATGTGAAACTTTTAATTTTTGTCTCGAAATTTATTTCTTATACCGCGAATTTTGTTATTATATGAACGCATAGATAACCAAAATATGTTTTGAATTTGACAGATGCATCTTATACTGAAGTGGAAGAGATTGATGCCAAGGAAAATTGTAATGGCGAGGTTGTTCCAATAGTAAAGTGTTCATCGTTTTTAAGGCTCACGCCTTGCTTCCTTCTATACACGTAAAACATTACCAACGAGGAATAAGTATAACAGGATAAATAATTATTATTAGAGAGCGGATTTATATGCGAGTAATTTTGATGAAATATGCGCATATATATGCACTAAAACATGATGAAATATGCACATATATATGCACTAAAAATGGCGAAATATGTGCAAGATAGGCCGAACACTTCAAATAATGCAATAACTGGTCTACTGTGTTTTATGGGCATTCTTATTCAAATAAAAAACATTATATTTTATTCAATTTATTTACATTTATTTGTAAACGCTTATATGAAGGAAGTATGTATATTATGTATGTACATTATTAAGTAAATATTATAACGACTAAAAAAATTTTCGATTATAATTTACAACAATGTGTTTTTCCAAGTTCTCTACCAGGAAATTTTGCCTTTTATCTGACAAAATATTTTTATAAATTGAAAAACTCCTTTCAACATCCACGGAGGTAATTGGGGCATATTTAAAGTGACTCATAGCTGAAAATTCTACACTTAAGTCAATTTCAAAGTTTCCATTCAAAATTTCGTAAATTTCCTCAAGGGTTTTGAAGCCGCTATTTTTATCTAAAACGGATAAACGTTTTTTATTTACTGAACTGCCGATTTTACCTGGAACTTTTGAAATATTCTCTTTAAATTCTTTAACAATTTTAACGGATTCTATTAAAGACATTTTCGGTTTTTCTAAATTGTTTATAGTTTGTATTACAAAACTGTAATGCATTTTGATGAAGTTCAGTTGATTTGCCAATGAAGTTTTTGTTACAATATTTTGTGCCTTTGCAATAGCAGCACTATCTTGGGCATTAAACTCTACAACCAATTCCTTAATTGCTACAAAATGTTCAGCATAAAACAATGCCGCTTCCAACCAAGTTCCCCACCTAGTCAACACTGGTTCGGGAGGTAAAGGTACATTCGGCAATTTTTCCCTGTACAACTGAACTCGTAGGGGACTTTTGACAAATATTTTTTTAATGGTACTAATTAGTAGATTTATATCAGAAAATTCACATCTAATATGTTCAGCTACTCTGTTACATCCATGAGCTAAACAACTCACGTGAACTAAATTTTTATAAATTGTTTTAAATTGCTGCCCGGCTTTAACCATGTAAGGGGCAGCATCTGATACCACAAGCAAATTTTTTTCAGTAGGAACTACATTAGGTGAGAAAAATTTCATAAAACATTCATTAACAGATCTTAAAATACTTAAATGATTAGTTTTGTCTAACTGTGTACAGGCTATTAAATAAGATTCACTAGGTTTATCTTCCCGCAAAGACCCTATTAACAAATTTACAATGTAACGCCCACAAGAATCAGTAGTTTCATCCACAATAAAATAAATATATTGATTTTCTACGATTTTCTTGACTTCTTTTAGAGTATCGTTGTAGATGCGAGGCACGTAATTTTTTCTTAACGTACTTTCATCGGGAACATTTTTCTTGGTATATTTTTCCAAAAAACTTTTAAAAATAGAATTTTGCAGTTTTTTCAAAGGTATGTTTGCACAAATCATCGCCTCGCATAAATCAGCATTAAATTCTTGTTGTTCATTAGATGAAGTCATCAACGACGGTCCACTGTCTAAGGGTAATTGAAATGTTTTCGATTCATTCATCTTCTTGCATTTTGACTTGTGTAGTTCTTAGTTCTGTCCCGACATGTTGTGTGACCGAAAATTTTCGTTGGGTTGGTATCTACAACAAGAACTTGAATTTTTTTAAACTGTCTGAACTTTCAATATTCAAGAACCAAGCAAATATTTACCTAAGGAGGAAGAAAACAAACTTTAAACTTACCATTTTACTACAGGCTTTACAGAATACGCTTCCATTGGTGTAAGCAAGCTCGGGATAGCTTCTGATCCAGGAATTAACCAGGCTCGAATTGTCTTTCGGCATATTGCACTTCTCACAAACAAAAATACTTTTACGGAAGAACTAAACGTTCGCAGCAATAACCGACTAATAATCCGTGAAGAAGTGATGAAACAATATTGCAAACGTGAACGCCCCACCGCATCGTTAAGAAAGTACTTGGAAATCCCTAATTCACTACTTGGAAAATTCTGCCTGCTTAAGCCCAAGAAGGGTGCAAACTAGACCCTAATTAATGCAACAACATGTTCTGACGAATTAAGAATTCAGGAAAAAATTTACTCACTTCGACACAAATTCTTTCAAATATGCATATATATGCACGTTTTTAAGAAATATGCGAAAATTGAACAAAATGCTCAAATATGCAAAATATGCATGCAATATGCATTTAGCATAGAATCCGCTCTTTAATTATTATATTCATTCAGAATTTGTACTACATATAGTAAATATTACATTCTACACGGGGCTGCAGCCAAAATTTCAGAAATATTTGTTTAGAAACTAATAAATTTAATTCTAAAACGTATATTCGTAGCAAAGTTTGACAGGAATTCAGCGTTTTTTTTTTTTCAAAACAAATACAACTTTTTAATAAAAAATGGTGACACACCCGTGTCGTATAATGCTTTTACAATAAATCTGCGTTTTTCTCTAAACCAAAAACTGTAAAATATTTCGTGTAAACGAATTATTCGCAAGTTCTGATTTTCGTTTATTTTAACTCTCAAATCGAAACATAGATGTTCTCTGAAGCTCACGTTTCTGGCGAAATATCTGATTGGTAGTTCAGAGAAAAACCAGCCCCTAACACATTTTAGGTCTGTTTATAAATTCTTTAAAAGTATTTAAGTGCCAGCAGATACATGTTAAAATCTGTAAAATAATGGCAAGAGAAAATAGAGATAAACACCGGTATCCCGTTTTAACCAAAAAAAGAAAAGCATTTAATAAATCGCGTATGCGAGCGATTAGTATGGGGTATGTTTTTATGTATCGTTAATCTTAGTACGTTTAAAAAAGTGTGCGTAGAAAAGTGCGGTTGTTATAATAATATACATTAATAATTGGTTTTTAATACTGTAGCAAGAAAATTTCGGTGAAAAGTGTAACAAGTGAAAATAATGCAGAACAAGGGCACATAAATTTCGCCTCTACCAGTAGGTAAGTCCACAGATATAATAAATTGAATAAGTAATTTACAAAAAAGAACTCTTCATTTGCGAACTTGTAAAATTGTGAACGTGCGTTTTCTAAAAAAAAAAAAGGATTTTTTTAAACTAATATTACGTTAAAATTCACATACATACATACATACCGGGTGTCTCACGCCATCGCGCACACTTCTGAAGTATTTATCTTTTAATAGATTTATATTTAATTGGGACACGATAAATTAAACAAAAAAATAGATTTTCCCACATACTGATGGCCACCGTAGAACATCGTAGAAGTTTTGCCGGAAATTTTAAGTAAATCGAATAAAAAATAAAAATTCTAGAAAGTGGACTCATGGTAAGGGACACACGGCATATTTGTTTCAAATAATTTAAATATTTTTCAGGTATCAGTTTTCTAGAGAAGACTTAGAGGATACAGGATGTAATTTATTAAATACGAGTGCAAATGCATCTGAAACAGAACTCCATCCAAATTCTGAGTGAGTAACAAAGTGGTATTTATTTAAAATTAAATTTATAACACCATATCATATTTGGTCTTAATTAAGAAGTTATAATAGCTTGCATGTATTTCAATGTTCTTTTAGACGGAATACAAACGAACTCGGTGAAGAAGCAATAAAACTATCGTAAGTGCAAAATACAATAATTTTATAGGCAGTCTGCATAAACTAATATTTAACCCCGTCTACAGACAATTAACTGAAAATACTGGAGATTTCTTTCCTACTGGACGAAGAATTATTGATATTGCTCATTGGTTTAAAACATTAATGAGTCATAAACATTCAGATCTTTTCAGCTGTTCTTTTGTAAACATGAAAATTATTAAAGAGACAAGATTTGGACTTCGATCTGTATTTACTTTAGAATGCAACATGTGCAAAGTAATTTTAGATTTAGATACTGACGGAATGAGTACAGAAAAACTAGATGTAAATACGGCAGCAGTTTCTGCATTTGTTTCTACGGGTGGTGGCTAGGGACAATTATCGGAGGTTGTGGGTGTCTTAGATGTACCGTCGATGTCTAAGGATATGTTTGGGAAATGTCAAACAGAACTTTTTAAAAGCATTACAGGTACTACTTGGGTTTCAATAAAAGAGGCAGGAAAAGAAGAAGCTCAGTTAGCTAAGGAAAACGGGGAAGTAGATAAAGACGGAACTCCTTTAATAACTGTAATAGCCGACGGTGCATGGTCGAAGAGATCATACCGTGCAAACTATAACGCATTATCTGGAGTGGTAAATATAAATATAAAGTAATAATAAATAAATTTGCGCATTCATTTTGTTACGTTGTAAACGAGATCGTCATGCGTTTAGGCATATAGCCTTCCTGAATGGTAGCCTGTAATGAATAACCAACGAGAGGGATGACGAAAGCACGCGTAGTCGGCCAGATGACTTGACGAAGCGCTATGCTGAGTTTCTTTACGTGTTCGTACATACATAGTTCGCTGTAACACATGCATTTGTTACAGTGGGCTATGTAGAAACTCGGCTTAGTGCTTCGTCGAGTCGGTTGGCCCACCACTCGTGTTTCATCTTCCCGTAGGAATTCCGCTGTCTGTTAATAACTAACGAAATTAATGCGCAAACTCCTTACTATCTGCTATAAACAAGGTCAAATGAACGTTTCCTATAAAAAATATGAAATGCAAAATGAATTATTATTTGATCTTGCCATGACATTCATTTATATGATTATAATTTTTTAGGCTTGCATAATTGGTCAGAGAACTAAAAAAATTGTTTATATCGGAATTCGCAATAAATACTGTTGTATTTGTGCAAGGGCAGCTACACTTTCCATTGAATGTCTGACTCATATTTGCTTTAAAAACCACGATGGTCCGTCAACTGCCATGGAAGGTGAAATAATTGTAGAAGGCTTTAAATGTAATATGGAGATGCATGGAATAAAATATGCGAAGCTGATTGGCGACGGAGATTCAAGTGTACATAGAAAATTATTAGATGCTCGCCCATACGGAAATGATTTAATTGTTGAAAAGGTTGAATGTTGCAATCATCTTCTTCGCAACTACTGTGTAAAGCTGAAAGAGGTAGCGCATAAACGATTTAGTTCTTCTGGAAAACCTGTAGATGTATCATTAAGATATATTTTAAGTAATAATATTAAGAGACTAAGAGTTGCTGCAGATTGTGCCTCAAAATACAGAAGAAACAATTTAGATAATTTCTCGACAGCAATTGGTGAATTAAAAAAAGATTTAATAAATGGTCCCAGTCATGTATTTGGTGAGCACAACAGTTGTAAGGAAGGAAATCGGCTATTTCTGTACTGAAAATAAAATATCCAATATAATAGTTTCAAATATGAAGGAGTGTGGCTTGTACCAAGACATTTTATCCTGTACTAATAGATTAGTGTACCATGCAAAAAGTTTACTCCAAAATATGACAACCAATGCTGCAGAGTCATATAATTCTGTTCGAGCTAAATTTATTGGTGTAAAACGGATAAACTATTCCCGCCGATTTTCCTATAATTTACGATGTGATGCAGCAGTTTTATCCTATAATTCAAAGGGACGTATACATGACTGCATCCACAGATCTATTACAAAACATAGTCCCGGTCAACATACAAAAAGATTTCTCACTCTGAGACAAAAGGACAGAAATAGAAAAGCCAGAAGTAAAGGATCCACCACACCAGCGCGATAATTTCGCGACGCGAACTTTTCGCTGCGAATAATTCGCTGGCGGCGCGTCAGCGAAACTCGATATTCACACCAACGCGAAAGTTTCGCGTGAATGCACGGTATTGGGAATTTTTATATACAGACTCTATTTTCTCGATTTTTCGTCACACAGATTGTCTTAATGAAATTATAGTTTGGATATCTAGTAAGGGTACTTTGCAATGGCTTCTTCTGATGAAGAAGAAGCTTTGTTATTATGTGCACTGGCAGAAACCGAAGAACTTGGGTAAGTAATGTAAGTACAAATTCATGTTTTCTTTTGTTATATTATTTGATTTCAGGAAGAAGAGAAAGAAAAGAAAATGGATCCATGAAATAAATCAACTTCATGAAAGTTATGGCGAGTACCACACTTTAATGCCACAGTTACGTACAGATGAGAAAAGATTTTATATATATTTTAGAATGATGCCTAATTGTTTTGACAAAATATTGCATTTAGTTAAAGAAGATATACGCAAAAACGATACCAATTACCGTGAAGCAATAAGTCCGGAGGAACGCTTAGCCATTACTTTAAGGTAAGAATATAACATAACGGGTCATTTTTAAAATTCTTAACTGGAGTAAGCCATGGTTTTACAAAAATTCTAGGTAATTCTACAAGACAACTGAAATTTTGATTGATGTCCGATTCATTCATCACAATTTTTTAATTGCTGCTACGACAATAATCTGAATGTTCATGTTAATTGTTGGTGATGAATTAATAAAATGTAATTAAAAGCCAAGGCTTACTCCACTTCAGAATTTAAAAAATGTAGCACGTGGCTTTAAATTAAGTTTGAGGGTCGGATCAAAATAAGTATAAAACGAAATTACTTACTCTACTTTAATGAACTGAGTTAAAATTGAGTTTAGAATTTGAGTAATACACACACAAAATAGAAAAAAATGTAACAATGGATAGTCAAATCGAGCGGGTAGCGGCACACACCCGTTCCTGAGCGAGAGCACCCTTGCACTACCTCGACTTCCTTTGGGTTCCCGGAATTCTAAGTCCGACATTCCGCTACACACTCCCCCTCTGGCTTCGTCGACGTCCCGGCACGGAAGCCAGTTGACTCTTAGGAGGTCGTCCTCGTTTTCGTCGAGGGGCAATAGGTTCAACCATCGTAGGATCCGCCTCCGAATGGAAATGCCGCAGATCGCTGCAATGGAACTTCCCAACTGCTCTTCCTTGGGTATCATCAAGCTCGTATGTCGTCGGGCTCACTCTTCGAGTTATAACATAGGGTCCATCCCGCTTGGGTGCGAATTTAGTGGTAAACTTGCTAGCGGCATTGCTCAGGGAATGAGTGGTGACCAACACGTAGTCTCCGGGCTTGAAATTCTCAGGAGCCGTCCTTGTGGAGTCCGCAAATACTTTCCGACGATCTTGCTGGAGCTCCATCGTTTCCTTGGCCGTTTTGAGCACGCGTGCGAAATCCCGTAAATACGGACTGACTTCCGGCACAAAATTGTCGGAATCGACAATGCTTCGGAGATCACGATTTACATCGTCGGGTGTTCTGAGTTCTCTTGCGAATGTCAGAAATGCCGGGGTGTGTCCTGTTAACTCGCACGTGGCAGTATTGATAGCAAACCTTACTGCAGCTAAGTGTTCGTCCCATTTGTGATGTTCTTTCTGGACGAGGATCGCGAGTTGAGTTTTTATATCTCGGTGTTTCCTCTCTACCGGGTTACTTGCCGGATGGTATAAAGGGATCAACGCCTGGTGCATGTTTAGGCAATATGTAACTTGTTGCATGACGGCGCTCACGAATTGGGACCCATTGTCGCTGATAACCTTCCTCGGCGTACCATATCGCATGCAAATTTCCTCGATTAAGATTTTGGCACAACTTTCCCCCGAAGCGATTCGTAGGGGAAATAGTTCTACCCATTTGGAAGAGGTATCTTCAATGGTCAGCACCCATCTATGCTCGTTAGGTGTTTCCGGTAATGGCCCGAATAAGTCCATGGCTATGACTTCGCACCTTCTTGTCGCCGCAGGAGTCTGGAGAAATCCAGCGGGTTTTAAGTTATTTATTTTGAAACGTTGGCAGTCCGTACAATTTCGGACATACTCCGTGATATACTTGCGCATGCCGGTAAAGTAATATCTCGCTGCGATCTTCCGCAGAGTCCTCTCGACTCCGTAGTGTCCGGCGGAAGGAGCATCGTGGTATTCTTGCAACACCTTCTGTCGTTCTTGGACAGGCGTTACCAGCCGTGGCTCTTCCGTCTCATCGTCCTGATCATAATGGTTCAGTTCCGTTTGAGCAGTCATACTGTGCGGACGTGAACGCGTTTTGTCTTTGTGCGAACCGATTATCACTGTGGTGAACTAAGTTTGTGCAAAGTGCAGTTTAGTTTGAAGTGCATTGTGCGTATTGTGCGTGCATTGTGCGTGCGTTGTGCATTGTGCAGTTTCGAAAATCTGGATTATTAGGATTATTCGGATTATCTTCGGTAGCTGTGAGTAAATAGACATAGTTGACTTTGAACGAACCATTTACTCCGGCCAGCCCGGCTGGGGCTTGCCCCATTGTTCTGTGCGCTAGAATCTGCAATTTATTAGATTTAGAACGCTTAAATTTACTTTACTCACCTTAAAACTTACAGTAATTTGTTGTGTTGTACTATAAACTCCCCCAAGGTCACTGTAAATTCGCATACTTACCTGCAAACGAGCTTGTCCTTGGTCTCGGATACGGGTCTTCCTAGCTGAGAACAAGTTTTTGTGTTAGTGACGTGAGTTCAAGCCTGTGTTCGTTGTCGTGAACAACAAGTTTTTAGCTCGGACGGAATTTTCCTTACCTTGTTGATGTTGTACTTACCGCGCGTGCGTGAACTTCACCTCGTGTAGACAAAGATGGATAGGGATCGCGAGTTGCGCAGAGCTGACAGTCGTGATGATGTGTTTTTTCCGCGGACCTCTATTGGCCGTTCACCGCCAGGTCTTAAAACAGCTAGGCCCCCCCCTCAGCCATCGTCTCAGCCCCCCTCCCAGCCATCATCTCAGCCGCCGTCTCAGCCATCGTCTCAGCCCCCCTCCCAGGCGCCTTCCGTTGCATCAGGTGCATCAGCCCAATCTACGAAGAGAAGAAGAGGTGAAGAAGAAGTGGAGGAAATGGAGACTGGTGAAGAGAATGTCATAGAAGAGGTCATGAGGATTAGGACTACTCTGAACGGGATACTACTAAGCGACAACAGTAAGGTTTCAAAGGGAATCGCTAGCAAGGTGGGAGAACAATTCATCGCGATGGAACGATTGGTACTTACCTTATCTGAGAAGGTCGCGAGACTCGAAGGCCGTTTACACGAGCGGGATGACGTCGAGCGCCTGTGGAGGAAACTGAAGGATAGTCAGCAGTCCCGAGATGCACCAGTACATCCAGGGACCTCCTCGCTCCCCACAAGCTATGCTTCCATCACGAAGTCAGCCCCTGCGAAAGTGCTAATAATCAGGCCAACTGACTCCGGAACTGTTAAGGACAGCCTGGAATTAAAACAGAAATTCTTCAAAACCGTGGGGACAGTCGTAGACAAGCTTAGAATTAAAAATGTTAGGAGATTGAAGGATAAGCAAGTCCTCGTGGAAGCTGATCGGGAGCAGGATCTAAAGCTGCTAAAAGGGAAGTTAATCGGCGACTGTGGTCTGGAGGCAAGAGAGCCGGGTAGCCTTCTTCCCCCCCTAATTATTTACGATGTAGACAGGGATAAGACGGAGCAGGAATTGCTAGACGGCATTAAAAGCAAGAATCTGGAAACTCTTTCTGAACAAGTACTGGGCAAAATGAAAATAATCTACAAGACTGGCCCCAGAAATGCTCCGCACATCAATTACGTAATGGAGGCACCAGCGCTAATCCGGGAACTGCTGCTGGCACAAGGAAGGGTTTTCGTCGGCTGGGGATCTTACCGAGTACGCGATTGGAACAGCCCCACAAGATGTTACAACTGCCAGGGCTACGGACATATCGGCTCCAAGTGCACCCGGGAAAAATACTGTGGACACTGCGCAGGGAAAGGACATGGGATAAAGGAATGCCCCAAAAGGGATGAGGACCCGGTATGTGTAAGCTGCAAGCTACGGGGGGTGGATTCTAGCCATTTAGTAACCGATAATGACTGCAATGAGTACAAACGGGCCACGGAGGCGTTGAAGGCCCGAATTGATTTCACATAATGGCTACCCCGGGCCACACACGTTTTCTTACCCTGCTCCAAGTTAACGCACAAAGATCCAAAGCCATTGCAGCCGAACTTAGGAAGGTCATTGTTGACGGAAGCATAGATATTGCGTTGATTCAGGAGCCATATGCGATGCACGGAACTTGCCCGGGTTACGGACTGAACATGCGAGTAATCCACGCACAGGAGCCGTCGGTACTAACCCTGATTGCCGACCCAAATCTGGAAGGAATAGTACTTACCCAATTTCTTGACTCACACATTGCAGTCGTCCGGTTCGGCGAAGAGCTGGATAATTTAATACTAATTAACGTCTACTGTCAGTATGCTAACAATATTGAGACTTACCTGACCAGATTGGCACCGGGTAGAGATGGTATCCCAAATGGCGTGGTTAAAAGAATTGCAGTCGTAAGACCTGACTTATTGTTGACAATAGCCAACCTTTGTCTAAAAACTAGCACATTCCCAGAGACCTGGAAACATGGACGGTTGAATATCTTATTAAAGTCCCCGGAAAAGCCAATAGACCAGGTCAGTTCCTACCGCCCCATCTGCCTGTTGCCCGCAATGGGTAAATTCATTGAAAGGTTAATGGCATTACGCCTTCGAATGCACCTTGAGAACTCTGGAGGGCTATGTGATGGTCAGTTCGGCTTCAGGGAAGGGCGAAGTACAGTCGATGCATTGGAATTTGTGGTTGAGCAGGCCCGGAACTCGAAAGAAAAATACGTGGCTGGAGTCTATCGATATCGCAGGAGCATTTGACAACCTCTGGTGGCCATCTGTTTTCAGACGACTGCGGGAGATAGGTATACCAGGTAATCTTTACCGTCTTTTCTACTCCTATTTCCAAGACCGGCGTATGGAGATTGTACAGGGGCTTCAAAATTGCAGCAAGCGGATGAGTAAAGGCTGCCCTCAAGGGTCTGTACTGGGTCCTCTGTTATGGAACCTTGTCTTCGACGAAATAGTTAAGCCCCACGCAAACGACACGGGAACAAAGGTGGCATATGCCGACGACATTGTTGTACTCGTTAAAGCCAACAGCAGATCTGAAATAGAAAGCAAATTAAAACTAATGATGGATAGAATACTTACCTGGGTCGTTGAGAACAAAATGTCCGTCTCTACATCTAAAACGGTCGGAGTCTTGCTGAAAGGAACCCTAAATCTTGCCAGACCACCTACGGTGCGATTAGACGGGAGCTCATTGAAATGGTCCAGTCAAACTAAATACCTGGGTGTAATCTTAGATTCCGGGCTCACCTTTTTGCCACACGCGCGTTACCTGCAAAACAAGTTGAAAAATGTGGCTGGTAAACTTAGACGAGTCGTACTGGGCGATTGGGGACTCAGAAGCAGTGTATTGAAGGTCATCTACGAAGGCGTTGGGAAGAGCATCCTATGCTACGCTGCGACAATTTGGCACGATCGAGCAGGCCACTCACACATATTCAGAGCGTTAGTTTCAGGTCAAAGACCGTTCTTGCTTGCCATAACCCGTGCCTGTAGGACCATCTCCAACGATGCCCTGCAAGTATTAAGCTGCTGCCTGCCCCCTGACTTAGAAGTAAAATTGGCCGCTACTAACACCTACATAAAAAGAGGAAAGAGTACTCACCTATTTGAGGTAGCAATCGACGGAAATAACAAAAAGGAAGCCAGACTCCTCGCGAAGGAAACGGTGCACCAAAAATGGCAGACACGATGGGAAACCTCCTCCAAGGGCAGAGTCACACACTCCTGGATACCTGAAATCAGAAATTGGCAGACAAATAAATTCAAAACCTTCAATTACGAACTTACCACTTTTCTGTCCGGCCATGGGTCATTCGCGGCCAAACTCCACTCGTTGGGCCTGTCGGAGACGGATACCTGCGCCTGCGGAGAAACAGAGGATTGGAAACACGTCTTACAAGACGTACCTGGACGAGCGGACCCTCCTGTTCCCGGAAGGACTGGATACCACACCAGATACGCTGCTGACACGGGCGGATTCCCTCTTCGAGCTGTCCAAGGCAATCTACAACAAAAAAAGAAGAAATCAGTAAAATTCAACATGGGAAACGGACTTCATTACAGGACAGGAGAAGAACGGAGTCAAGGATAGATATAGGGTATGAATAAGGAAGCGGTTAGAAGCCAGGAAAGAGCACAGGACCAGAAGTACTGGTGCAAAGAGCAGTGGTAAAAGTCAGCCAGTAAAACTGGAAAAAAAAAAAAAAAGAAAAGACCTGGAAAAAAGAGGTAGGGAGGGCGAGGATAGGGGATGAACTTCGATGCTGTAAAAAAAAATAAAAAAGGTCAGGTCTAGAAAAAGAAATAGCACAGCGGGGTATGGGCTGACGCCCGGGTACCCGGAGCATACTCTCAGGAGTATCATGAAACGGTTGTCCCTACCTACAGTAAAATTCAACATGGGAAACGGACTTCATTACAGGACAGGAGAAGAACGGAGTCAAGGATAGATACAGGGTATGAATAAGGAAGCGGTTAGAAGCCAGGAAAGAGCACAGGACCAGAAGTACTGGTGCAAAGAGCAGTGGTAAAAGTCAGCCAGTAAAACTGGAAAAAAAAAAAAGACCTGGAAAAAAGAGGTAGGGAGGGCGAGGATAGGGGATGAACTTCGATGCTGTAAAAAAAATAAAAAAGGTCAGGTCTAGAAAAAGAAATAGCACAGCGGGGTATGGGCTGACGCCCGGGTACCCGGAGCATACTCTCAGGAGTATCATGAAACGGTTGATCATAATGGTATAGTACACCTCTGGACATCACGTATCCTCGCTCTGCCCACCTCACACTGTTTAAATCATCGCAATTCTCAAAAGTATCGATGATTTTCTTTAGATCCGGGTCGGCTAGTTGTGCTGTGCGAATTTCCGCCGCCGATCTCGTTGGTAATTCTACACTAACACTTTGCATCGTTGTAAAGGACGAGTCATTGCTGTCTGTCGTTGGTCGAGATAACGCATCAGCGATCACATTTGCCTTCCCGGGTGTGTACGAGATGGATAGTCGATACGACTGTAATCGAAGTGCCCACCTCGCTAACCGTCCGCTCGGAGACTTCATGGAGAACAGCCACTTTAAGGGTTGGTGATCGGTGATTACATGTATATCGCTGCCTTCGATGTAGCTTCTAAACTTTTCCACCGCCCAAACTACCGCCAAGGCCTCTCTTTCCGTGGTGGAATAGTTCCTTTCATCTGGCACGAGTAGTCTACTGGCATACTCGATCGGTTTTTCTTCGGTGCCCTCCCCCTGCAATAATACAGCGCCTAGGGCGTACCCGCTGGCGTCCGTGCGCAGGGTGTATGGCTTCGAGGATCGGCCTGTTGTAAAACTGGAGCCTGCGTCAAAATTTGTTTAAGTGATACAAACGCGGTATGTTCGTCGTCACCCCATTCCCAGTTTGCTGTTTTCTTCGTTAAGGCTGACAGTGGTCTGGCGATTTCGGAAAAGTTCGGCACGAATCGCCGATACCAAGAGCACATCTGGTAAAAGCGCAAGACCTCCTTGACGTTTCGAGGTGCCGGAATATCTAGAATTGCGCGAATCTTTTCGGCATCGACGTGTATACCTTCGGCGGATAAGATATGTCCTAAATATTTTACCGACTTTCGCGAAAACACACACTTGTCTCTATTTGCGCGCAATTTAAAAAGTACTAGACGCTCAAAAACCGCACTCAAGTCTCGTAAGTGTTCGTCAAATGTGCTCGATATCACTATAATATCGTCCATGTACGCGGCCACGGTACGATCACCTAATCCCGCACGGAAACGGTCCATTAGTCGTTGGAAGGTCATTGGGGCGTTTGTGAGTCCGAAAGGCATTCTTATAAATCGGTACGTACCGAACGGACACACAAAACACGTTTTATCGCGGTCTTGTTCGCGTACTCGCACTTGCCAATACCCGGATTGTAAGTCGATTGTCGTAATGTAGTTCATTGGTTTTTCCGCATGCAACAAATCGTCCGTACGCGGCATTGGATAGCTGTCCTTAATAGTAACTTCATTCAAACGTCGGAAATCGACGCAGACACGTACTGCACCATTTTTCTTTGGCACCATTATTAACGGTGCTGCCCACGGTGATTCGCATTCCTCGATAATATTATCTTCTAACATCTGGTCCAGTTCCTGCTTCAGGATAGCTTTGTTTTTGGCATTCATGCGGTATGGGGCCACAGCGATAGGGTTATGCGTTCCCGTATCGATAGCATGTTCCGCGAAGGGTGTTGGTTCTCCCCCTAGCTGGAAAATGTCTGAGTATTTTACTAAGAGTTGCTCCACTTGCGTCCTTTCTTCTAGTGTCAAGTCCTGTCCTTCGTCTGGGCGAAGTCGTGCTGCACTTGTTATACCTTGTAAGACTACTACTTCGGTGGACTTAAGCGGAATGTCTTCTGCAAATTCATACGTGGTTTCGGGTTCATCTGCGAAACTCCAGGTATATTGCCCGTGGTTGAGGATTATTCCTGCTTTTTGCAAAAAATCAATTCCAAGAAGTGTTCGATTATGTTGCAATTTGGGTAGGATGATTAATTTTATTGGTATGATTCGCGTTTTCATTTCGATTTCAACATTCGCAATTAAAACTTCCTCATTTCTGGGTTCTCCGTCAGCGTACGCAATACTAATTTCTGTACTTGTGAACGGATATTGTTTTTGTACCAAGAAATCATAGACCTGACGTCCCGCAAGGCTGGCTTGCGCACCCGAATCGGCGAAAGCAATAGCGTCCCTTCCTAACAGTTTGAACGGCAATAGGGGTCGACAACCGGATTCTCCACCGGGCGTCACTTGCATCACATTTGCGTAGTTTAAAGGTACAGGTGCATTCTCGTTCCGTTGTGTCGACGATTGAGTTGACCTGACCGGCCCGGGTTACAAGTAGTACAGTTTGCTCGTATTTTCCCGGGAGCGCCACATCCGTAGCACCTTACTTGCGTTGGAAAGTTTGCGTTTCCCGTTTTCGTAGAATTTTCATTCGGTTTATCGTGTTTCAGTTTCGAACGACAGTCATCGATAGTATGGCCGAAATTTCGGCAGTAATTACAACGCGGACGTTGTTTCGTTTGTGTTTCGGGTTGCTTCTGTTTGACTGTTATCTTTTGCGTTTTCGTCTCGAGTAGTTGCTGTTCCGTTTCACGCGCGGATTTTAATAAATCTTCGAATGTCTGCGCGTCGTCCCGTTTAACTCCTTTCCTAATTCGGCGATTGAGCAGGCCATAAATCATATCGATTTGGATATCAATCGTGGGTGGATTTTTTAAACGCGACAGTAATGCTCGAGCTTTACTTACGAATATATCCGTGGACGTATTTTCGTCCTATTCGTGCGCGAATAGTTCGCGGTATATTTTGTACGCTGGCTTGTCAGGACCGTAAGAATTTTTCAAGGCGTCTAACGCGGATTTCCAGTCCGTTATACCTGACTTCACGCTCTGCCAAAAAGTGGCTGCAGGGCCGGTTAGTAACATAGATAACCCTCGAATCGCATTTTCCTCCGAGATACCGACGCAATCTTTATATGTATTGATAGCGTCGATGAAAGCTTCTACGTTATCATCTGCTGACCCCGAGAAACGAGACGCGCATTTTGCGAAATTACCGAAGGTCGTTTGCGTTTGCGTCGGTGGCCCTTCGGTGGGCGTTTTTACGTTTACTTGCAGTTGTTGCAGTTGTTGAGTTACTTGGGCCTGGACTCCCGCTAACAACTGTTGCAACTGATCCGTGGTCATTTGTATTATCGCTGAACCGTCATTCATGTTTTCGCCCGTAGTAACTTGATTTGCTGTTGATTTTTTTTGAATTCTTTCGCTACGGCGAACTTGTTTCGGCATTCACGACGATCAACGATCAAAACGCGCCACTCATATTTCGAAAAAATAACACGTGCGAAATTCTGAGTGCGTAACGAAGACACAATAAATGTTCATGCAAGGTGAAAGTTCGTACCGATTAAATAACACCCACTTACGAAATTGTCCGAGTAAATCCAAAGATTGTATCCGCTTACCTCTGTCGGAGGACTACTTGTTAATAGCAATACCGCTTGACGATCCACGATCCAATATGGCGAAGCGTATCTTGAACCGCGTGGTAGAGCAGATTTATCTTAAATTTTCTTGCTTATCTGAGTTCATCCGGTGATGTTGCACAGATTCCACGATCACAATTGTTTTATTCGTTTATCTTTTTACTTTATTTATATATTTAATCACACTGGCCTCGAGTTGGGCGCCAAATTTGTAGCACGTGGCTTTAAATTAAGTTTGAGGGTCGGATCAAAATAAGTATAAAACGAAATTACTTACTCTACTTTAATGAACTGAGTTAAAATTGAGTTTAGAATTTGAGTAATACACACACAAAATAGAAAAAAATGTAACAATGGATAGTCAAATCGAGCGGGTAGCGGCACACACCCGTTCCTGAGCGAGAGCACCCTTGCACTACCTCGACTTCCTTTGGGTTCCCGGAATTCTAAGTCCGACATTCCGCTACAAAAATGAGTTAGTATAACATAATAGTTCATTAAATTTATTAAATTCGAAATATTTCTTAACGTTATTACTTACAAAAAAATTTGTATTACTTACACTGAACTGTATGTATTATAATTACTAAAATAAGACTTAAGTGGGCTTGATCTGTTACTGCTTTCATTTAACGGGGGATTTAATTCAGTTATTTGTCTTGACTGGAAGTTAGAGAAGCATGGCGAATTGTACGCAGGTGAAAATGTTGCTTCTTTAGTATTAGTGTTAAAACAAGAGTTGGTAAGTCCAAAAGCAGTGCCGTGGCATTGACCGGATGTGGAATTATTACTTTCCGTAGATGTAGGAGAAAGTAAAGGTGTTAGATAACCTGCACTATTTTGTGAGGAACACCTGGTACTTGGACGGGAAGCTGAAGAAGCCGCTGTTTCTTGTTCATTTTCTAATTCTAGTTGTGACATTAATTGGGCAAGTTTTAATTTTGAAATTATTTGCATTCGTGGTGAAAACGTTTTAACTATTGCAGCATATCCTGAAAAAATCAAATCAACAGCATCCATCTTAGGTACCGCATTTTTTTTGTAAGGAATGTTTTTCCTTTAGGTAGGATATCACTTTTTCAGTAGGAGAGTCGGTTTCTTCAACACATTTTATACGTTTATTAGAATTAGCTTTGCGAACGTTTTTAGATAACGAAATTGGAGTTTCACGAGACACTGAAGCTTCTTTTGTGTTTGTATGAACCACGTTCTCTTCAATATTTAACGTGAGCTCGTCCTGCTGAGTTCTACTTAAAAGTGATGGTAATATATCATCAGTAGTGACAGATTCACTATCGGTATGTTCTTCACTTGCAGTATCGGTTATGTTGGATGTGGTTTTTGCGAATGACAGAAAAGGACGAAATGTCTCCATCTGGCTCGCCCATTGCCATTTTTGCAATTTTTTTTTTGCACTCTGACCTGTAACTGTTTTTAAGGATCTTAAATACTTCGCGTAACAGTCTCTTAGATTCTTCCACTTCTTTTTTAAATCTTCTCCTAGAATGCAAATAAACATAAATGAAATGAAATGCTTACCGCAAAAAAGTTACAATTTCAAATTTATGCTACCTACGACGGTCTTGATAAGATGGCAATAAAGTAATAATGCAGTATTTCATTTCAGATTTATAGCAACTGGCGACAGTTACTATACAATTGGTCTTAGTTACAGGATAGGATTTTCAACGATAAGTAAAATAGTTCAAGAAGTTTGTCAGGCAATTTGCAACAGAATGGAAGGCACATATTTACCAGAACCGACAACAGAAATGTGGAAAGAATCTGCGGAAAAGTTTAAAGAGTTATGGAATTTTCCAAATTGTATTGGAAGTTTGGACGGAAAACACGTCACGATAAAATGTCCAAAAAAAACTGGATCAAACTATTTCTGCTACTTACATAAATTTTCGATCGTTCTTATGGCCATAGTAGACGCTGATTATAAATTTATGTGTATAGATATCGGTGGGTACGGAAAAAACAGTGATGGGGGAATTTTTGAAGTTTCCAATATGGGAAGGCGATTTGAAATGGGACGTATGTATGTCCCAAATCCTGAGCCACTTCCTGGACAAAATATTCCCTGTCCCTATGTACTAATTGCAGACGAGGGGTTTGCGTTAAAGCCATACTTGATGAGACCTTACCCATATCGACAGTCACGTGCTGATACTTGAAAAGAAAATTATAATATGAGGCTCTGCATAGCCCGAAGGGTGGTTGAAAATGCATTTGGCATTTTAGCGCAAAAATGGCGAATATTTTACAGGCCAATTGAGTTGTCCGTAGAAACTACTATTCTCGTAGTAAAAACAACTTGCATATTACATAATTTTTTAAGAACAGAAAAAAGTGACCATAGATATTTTGAGGATTTGGAGTCACCAGAGCCATGTTTAACTGCGTTTCAAGATCTGGATCGAAACCCAAGACGTGCAGTTTCATCTGCATTTGAAATACGTGAAAAGTTTGTTACTCATTTTTATAGCTAAGATCTTATATTTATTTGTATATGTGTAAATAAAAAGAAATTGTTTTTTTTTTCACCTATTTTATATGAATATAACAACGTTCAGTCGAAAAAGAAACTCGCAGAAATTCATGGAAAATTCTCTTCAGAGCTAAATAAGATTTTGTTAACTACAAACTTTCATGTTTAAACTTGGTATACATAAGTGAACAGTGTCTACGTCAGTTGATTGTTGTAAATAAAATCAATTAAGTCTGCATGAACTAATTAAGACATACTTTCAAAGCTTACTATAGTTTTCTTTTTAACTGAACAACGTTATTTAAAAATATTTAATGTTTTTTTAACTGTGGCCATAGGGCTTTCCGTGGTAAAAATGTTATCTCTTTTGTTCTGCTAAAAATGTTAAGCGAATTTTAGTTTCTAATAAACAACATAATTTATTACAAATTACACATTCCCAGAATAACAGGTGCATCATTCATTTCATTATTTTAATATTAAAAGTGGGAAATTTTTAATAAACAAATATTGATCGAATAAGTTAACGTCAGAAAGTAATTATTCACTGTCGTGTAAAATATCTGAATGACGAATTATTTTTTGACTTTGACCAACGCATCTCTTATTTTGGTAATGTGTATTTTATAACAAATTATTATTAGAGACTAAAATTTGCTTAAAATTTTTAGCAGAACGTAAGTTAACAAAAGGAAAAAAAATTAGCATGTAAAACCCTACGGCCACAGTTAAAAAAAGCACTGTATAAGCAATCTTACCACTTTCTTTTAGTTTTCTTCACATTTTTGTAGTCATCATGACTTAGATCGTAAATTACAGGGTATAGCTTAACAATTTCAATTAATTTTTCCGTTAACGCCATTTTTTAATATACGCGAAATCTCGACGGCAGCGGAAAGAACCGTGCATGCAACGTCAGACGAAACGCTGCACTGACGCGACCGTTGCGAATTCGCACGCGTCGGTTTGAATGGGTTCGTATACCGCCGTGTCTATTGGTTCGCTGCGGATTCGCAACGGTGGCGGCAGCGAAACTTTCGCGCCGGTGTGAGGGATACTTAAAGCTCGTCGGCAACTACAAATGTCAGCACCTGCTGATGAATATTACGGACCCCATGCAGCGGAATCAACAGAAACTCCTGATATGTCACTATCTGTTTATAACGTTGCGAAGAAGAAATTCTTACAAAATCTTAACAAAACAGAGAGTGAAATTGCAATCTTAGAAGGTAAAACGCTGGGACAAAATTCAAATGTGCTATGGCAAACAGAAAGGTTAAAAAGAATTACAGCCTCCAATTTTGGTAAAATATGTAAAATGCGAGTAACGATTAACTGCACTGCTACTGTAAAATCTTTGTTGTACGGAAGTTTTTATGGTAATCGAGCTACAAACTACGGTATCGAAAAAGAACCATTTGCCATAGCTCAATTTGAATACGAATTCAACCTGCAAGTAAATAGTTGCGGATTATTTGTGGACCACAAAGAATGCTACTTGGCCGCTACTCCTGACGGATTAGTGGGAGAAGAAGCTATAATTGAAGTGAAATGTCCAGCGGTGGCATCAAAAATGTATCCAGGAGATGCCATTATTCAAAAAAAAGTTGCTTTTGCAACTTTTGATGAAGGTGAATTTAAATTACAATTACAATTACACATAACAAGACGGAATCAATGTTTCTTTATTTTTTGGACTCCACTTGGGATGCTTGTTCAAAAGGTAAATATGACTGTATGTATTTACACATTAATTCTGCTATTTTATGTTTTCTTTTTTAAGATTCCCCGAGATGATGATTTCTGGCAACACAGAATGAGTAACCAACTTAGACAATTTTATTTTGATTGTATATTGCCGGAAATAGTAGATGCTCGCCACCCACGAAACTTACTTATAAGAAATCCTCAGTATCGGGAAAATAACAAAACTATACAATAGTTATTTAATAAAACTGTATTCTTTTTCAATAAGCGCTTTTTTTTCTTTCAATGTTTTCTTAATCGAATTATAAGTATTATTATATAAGTTTTATAAGAAAGACTTTGTTGTTGTGTACAATAAGAAGTTTTAAAAAGAAGCTCTTGTGACAATAAATTTTATGAACCCGCTGTAATGCATTATTTATTTTCTATTTTGCGCTTTTTTTATTTTAAAAATAACATCTGCCATTTAGATTATTTACAATGTAATGATTAGTGACAAATTGCCACTGAAATTAATTTTGAATCGTTAAATATTAAATAATTGATGTTTAATATTAAATAGGAGTTTTCTAAAAAAAAAGATAATAATAAATTTCGGAAAATGATAACACTCGCCTACTGGTGCTTTACAGATTTACAGCCAGTGTGTGCAGCATTTATTTGTCACTTTCTTTTCTGCAAACTATATTTCCGCTACCTATATAGTTCTTAGGACCAAGATACTTATAAATGCATGTGGTAAACGTCAAAAGCGGCAGTAAACACATTTATCTATCACTCACTCACTCACTCTTTGTAAAAATGTTTGGTAGGGGTTCATCCGCGATACGCCTACCGACTATTCCCTTTCCTCACCCTTTAACCCCTCAGAAACTTAGTGACTGCAAGGCGTAAGCCTTAACAGCTATGTCAGCTAAATATACATATTTTTTTTTCTTTAGGATACTTTTCTAAACGGGGATTGGTCTCATTATACACCTCAAATGCTAAGAACACCAATTTCATCTGCTCTGCGTACAGTGACCAGTGCAGACATTAATCAGATCCTTGACCAAACTAGTTCTGATTGCATAGAGTTTGTAAAAGAACCCACTTGTTAGAGTGAAACTCCAACTGCCCCTCAATTTGTTCAAGAATGACCAGGGCAGACTGTTTGGAAAGCCTGAATCTTCTTCATCGCTATCAGCATCAAAGACCAGATTATACACCTCTTGAGCCATTTTTTTGTATTTTCGAAATGAAAATTTGACGTTACTAATCGCGATTAAGAAGGTAACTTGTCAAAAATGGACGTTTAACGATAAACTCGATTAATCAAAATTAAACACGATATAATAAATGGTGAAACGCGTCAAACGATTAACTTAGATTAACTGCACTCCTAAACGAGTTTAAAGTACTAAACTAGATTGGTGAAACCGGCCCTAAGGCATATAAGTAATTATTAGTTAGGTAGTTATATTCCGTTTCGTTATTTTATTTCCTACGAGCTTGTATTTCTTGAATTAAAATATCTTGTTCCAATTTGAATTTTTTTAGTTCCAGTTTGAATTTTCTTAGTACCAATTTCAATTTGTTTATTTTCAATTTGAATATGTTTAGTCCCAATTTGAAATTGTTTATTCCCAATTTAAATATGTTTAGTCCCAATTTGAAATTGTTTATTCCCAATTTGAATATGTTTAGTCTCGATTTGAAATTGAAAAGATATAGTTCACGTAAGGCGATACCGATTCCTGAAAATCTTCTAGAACCTATTCCTAAATTTCTACATATACTTCAAGTAAACTCTAACGTAAACACTCGTCTTTCCCTATTACAAGAAAATCTTAGACTTGAACATTTGAACCCAGAGGAAAAATCGACAATAGAAAAAAATTGTTTCAATCACAATGACGAACGCTGACGATAAATTGACAGAGACAATGACTATTACTCACGACATTCCTACCACTGACGAAAAAATTATAAGTACCCGGGAATTCTTCCTAACGAAGTCAATAAACAAATTGGTACCATATTAAAACAAAGTATAATTAAACCATCAACTAGCTCTTGGTCCAGTGGGTAGTTCCGAAGAAAGTAGTAGCTTACGGGGAAAAGAAATGGCGAGTCATAATCGACTATCGTAAATTAAACGAGAAAACGATAGGTGACGCTTATCCCCTTCCCAATGTAGAAGACATACTAGACCAACTTGGACACCCTCAGTTCGTTAGGACTCTAGATCACGCGAGCGGGTTTTATCAAATTCCATTAGACCCAGAGGACAGAGCGAAAACGGCGTTTTCAAGAAACACCGGACATTACGAATTTAATCGCATGCCATTCGGTTTGAAAAATGCACCAGTCTGTTTCCAAGGAATGATGAACTGCGTCTTAATCTAACTAACTAATAGGGTAAAGGTAGGAGACGGGTAAAGTGAAATAGGTGGGCAAAGTAATTTTTTTTAAATTTTTGTGTATTGGCGGCCTGTCATTCCGCGACGATGATTTATTAGATTTATACAACTGGCTACCTTGGGTGCAATATGGAGACGATCTATCAAGAAATAGGGAAAAATTGTTGGTAAACGTGTTTTCGCTGTAAAAATTATAAGTTTGCTTCTACCTTTCGTAACGTTTGTTGTTGTTATGTTAACTACATGAATAGATAAAACAGCGACATCTTACGATCATTTTAGACAGACAAACTGAAGCGGATTTGCTCCTAATAAGTCCCACATGCAAGGCGGCCATGCGAGCTACGTCTCTGCTGACGAAGCCCCAAGCAGGGCTGAAACAGCTGTACAGAGACTGCTCGAGGTTTTCACTGCAATCAAAAACGATTAACAAAATTTTGTTAACTATGTTATTAGTTTATTGTTTGTGTTTGCAAATGTTAGAGTCTAGAGGATATAACCATGTATAAATATATTCCCTCTATGGCGTGATTTCAGATTTGCTGTATTTTGATCTTCCTTCGCATATTGTCGGGCAATATGGAAAGCGACATTGGCGGGCAATTGAAATACATTTCATTTAGCCCGCTTCTTCAGAAATCATTATTCAGTCAATGTTTTACGTCACTTGTAGGTCTAATATGGTGCACAAATACAAACGAAAATTCTACCAACAAGCATGGGACAAAAGTCAAATGGTTGCGACTTTAACCGCTGTTAGAGAAGGAATTTCAATAAATTCAGCCGCGAAAACGCATGATGTTTCTGTTGCGATATTATTTAGAAGATTGAAGAGGCCTGGTGATGGAGTAAAAAAAGGTTTAGGTAGATATCGTTTTTAGTGAAGACCAAGAAAATCCTCTAGTCAAGTATCTCCTAGAAATAGAAAAGCGCCTTTTTGGTTTGACAAGAGCAGATCTTAGATCCCTGGCTTTTCAATTTGCAGAACGAAATCAGATTGTACATCATTTTAATAAAGGAAGTCAAAAAGCAGGAAAAGACTGGGTAAATGCGTTCTCGCACCGACATTCAGAATTGTCTTTACGGCTCCCAGAAAACACTTCAGCAGCTCGATCTTCTGCTTTTAACGTTAACGTTAATCAATTTTTTAATCTTTTAGAAAATTTATATGAAACTCATAATTACACTCCGGACAGAATATATAATTGCGATGAAACTAGGATCAGCACAGTACCCAACAGGCCATCTACGATAATATTGTGGCGAGCCAACCTGACTTAGCGCAAGGCGTCAAGAAGTCGGTCCGCTTCGATGTGTCACCGGCCGTCACGCGTTCGGGACCTACGCGAGCGGACTAGAATCTTCCAGCATCGAGACTTCCAGACGCCAGCAGTGATATAAAATGGCCCGGAGTTGACTCACCAGTCAGTCGAATTCGAACAGCGATAGTCGAAGTTAGATCTTAGTGTGAAAATAAATTGTTAGAAATAAATTAGTTTTTAAGCTTTATTAACCCATAACTGCTCGCGTGGAGTCTGAGAGGCGCCAACAGTAGTTTGAAGTCGTATATTTTTGTAAGTACGGGCATTTTCGTAATCGCACCTATACCAATTCCTCAATCATATATTTATCATATTAATCACAAAGTACAATGAAATTATTACACAGATATTACATAAAAACAAATTATAAGTCCAGCGTGTACAGAATTGGAGCCTGACAGACGCCACGCGAGCATTTAGGTTTGTAAATATTATGAATCCCTTAGATTGTGTTTACTTAAACTTTTCAGTTTACGATCTTATAAACGAACACTTGCATATTTATTATGGCCTGCGTTTGATATTTTTATTGCGATTTATTACATTATTTACCAGATTTATAAAGCTAGGGTCCCGATTTCTCTTTAGTTTCGATTTGACACTGTGCACTGAATAACGTATTATAGTTAGCAATAATGTCTTCAAGTGACCATGCAGGTGATGCAGTTGCATCAACGAGTGCCTCAAGTACCTCGCGTAAGCGACCTCTCACGCAAACAGAATTGCAAAAAATAGTTGACAATTTGTGGCTGGAGAGCGACTCTGAAGATATTGATTATGATTCAGATGATAACGAAGATGTGAATATCAGCAACAGTGACCATGATAGTGCAACTGAAATAGAAGCAGATGAAGAAGATATTGAAGATACCACAATGCAAGACAAAACATACTATCTGGGCAAAGATGGTACAACCAAATGGAGCAAGGTAGCGCCACCAACATCTAAAGCTCGCAAACATAATATAATTACCCACCTTCCGGGTTGTAAAGGGGCAGCAAAAGATGCAAATAATGAATTGACAGCATTTTCTTTATTTTTTGATGACGAAGTTGTAAATATTCTCCTGGATTGCACCAACATATACATAACGGAAAAAGTTGCAGAAAAATATAAATGGGAACGTGATGCCCGACTAGTAACTATAAATGAAATAAAAGCGTTTCTGGGACTTCTAATTCTTTCCGGAGTCTATCGTGCATCCCACCTAAATTATAAAGATTTATTTGCAGCAGATGGTACAGGGAATGACTTATTTCATATGACTATGAGTTACCAAAGATTTTTATTTATTTTGCGGTGTCTAAGATTTGATGACATACGAACAAGATCAGATCGCCTGAAAATCGATAAATTGGCACCTATAAGATTACTTTTTGAAAATATTGTCCAAAAATGCAGCAAGTTTTTTACGCCCAGTGAGTACCTAACCATAGACGAACAGCTAATTGGATTTCGAGGACACTGTAGTTTCAGGCAATACATCCCATCAAAACCAAATAAATATGGCATCAAATTATTTGCATTGGTAGATTCACGACTATTTTACAATATGAAAATGGAAATATACGCAGGACAGCAACCTGATGGTCCCTATAAACTGAATAACTCTGCCAGTGACGTAGTAATGCGTTTAGTTGAACCTATTAAAAAAACTGGAAGAAATATAACCACAGATAATTGGTACACCAATATTTCCTTGGCAGAAAATCTATTATCCAAATGCAGATTAACATTGGTTGGAACATTACGCAAGAATAAAAGAGAGATTCCACAACAGTTCCTACCAAATAAATCAAGAGAAGCAAAAAGCACTTTATTCAGTTTCACAAAAACTATTACTATTACATCGTATGTGCCCAAAAAGTCTAAGACCGTCCTTCTGTTGTCAACATTGCATAATGACAATCAAATAGATCCTGAATCTGGTGATGCGAAGAAACCATCAATATTAATGTTTTATAACGACACGAAAGGAGGTGTCGATACAAATGACCAAATGTGCTCAACTTACAATGTGGGAAGAAGAACTCGAAGATGGCCGATGGCCATATTTTTCCATCTTATAAATGTATGTGCCATAAACGCATTCATAATTTCAAAAATTAATTCTCAGATTCGAACACCAAGAAATCGATTCTTGAAAATTCTGGGACGCTCCCTTTTAGAGCCATACCAAAGGGAGCGAATGGAAAAGGGCCAGATACCAAAAAAAATTAGGAAAAGATTGCAAGATCATTTCAACATTGATTTGCAAAACGAAATACCGGTGCCTCCTACAGGAGAGAGGCGACGTTGTCACTTTTGTCCGAGGTCGAGAAATAGATATACTCGACAAATTTGTGTGATTTGTTACAAACATACATGTTCTGATCATCAAAGAAGCATGTGCATAGAGTGTTATGTAGATAAATAAATATGAATTTGTACGCCGACAAAAAGAATGAACTTAATTTTATTTTTGTAAAATAAATTGCAAATTTATATTATTTACATTATTTTGTTTGTGTTGTTTTGTTCTCATTGATTTAAATAAACAAATAAATACATTTTTTCTCAATTTTTTAATTGGCGCTTCCCAGGCGCCACGCGAGCAGTTATGTATGTGTAATGCACGCGAGCAGTTTGGTGAATGATGACCTTTTCTAATTTACGTTCATGTACAGACCAAAATTTTTCCCGAACCGTAAATAAAGTTTGCGTAGGGCCAGCATGCCCTAACCGTTCATGCATGTCAATAAAAATCAGCCTTGTTACGTTAGCCTTAGGTGGCAAAATTATAGGATGTCTTTGTGAATTGGGTAAATTTGAACATTGTAACCTACCACCTACGTGTAATAATCCTTCACTATTAAGGTACGGTTTTAAACTCAATAGGCTTGAAGATTAACTTAAATGATTTCCAGCGTTCAACTGGCGCATTTCAGGAGCATAAAATTCAGCTTGACCGCTTTTAATCATTGCTTGAAGGGCATAATCTAATTTACTGACCATTTATTCTTCTTTCCTTAGGGGATGCACAGTTTTTTACAAACCGCAAACAGTATGCTAAAGTACGTTTTGCTCGCTTCAAACTTGAGAAATCTTTAGTAACATCTACGTTTACAATCTTTAATGCAACGGAACAATTTACTTGTGGTTTCAGTTCAGGTAATGCTTCTAAATGAGCGCAAGGATACTTTGGCCATTCATTTGAATCGAGCCCAAGATATGCTGGCCCGTGCCACCATAATTTTGATTTTAATAATTCTCCAGTAGAAATCCCCCTGGAGAGTAAATCGGCAGGATTTTCCGATGAAGGAACATAACGCCATTCCGCATCCGAAGTGAGTTCTTGAATTCTTCTTATTCTGCTAGCTACAAATATTTTTTTAACAAGTGAGAAGCAGTTCGAATCCACGATAGGACAATAGTGGAATCTGACCACAAGATGATACTTTCAAAAGACACTCTCAATGACTGGATCACCTTATCCATTAACTCAGCCAATAAAGCGCAGCACAGAGTTCTAGTCGGGGAATCGTTTGAGTTTTAATCGGTGCTACCCTTGCCTTTGAAATAACCAAGTTGGCAACATATGCGTGCCCATACGTAGCATGTAGGTATATACAGGCGCCATAGGCTCGCTCGGAAGCATCTGCATATCCATGCAATAGAAAAGGTGCGCCACTGTCCCGCTGTATTACGGCTCGAGGTACCTTTGAAATCTTCAATTCGACCAATTCTTCATGAAAGGAAGTCCATTCCATTTGTAATTCTTTAGAGACTGTATCATCCAAATCTACCTCTTCCAACCATAAACGCTGTAAAATTAACTTAGCCTTTATTAAGCACGCGCCTAACAATCACAAAGGATCAAAAATTTGGCTGATTATTGACAAAAGACAACGCTTAGTGATGGGGCTAATTTTCCTAATGTTAATATTGTAAAGTAGACCATCCTCGATCGGATCCCAGTACAGACCGAAAGTCTTTGTGCTCTCGTTTTCCCCTATGTTTAGAATAGAGAGTCTCTCGCCAGAATTTACTTCTTTTAAAACGCTTAGATCATTAGAAATCCATTTTCACAATTCAAAACACCCTTGACTCAGTATTATAGAAATTTGGTAAATTAGTGACCTCGCTTCTTCGATTGTATACGCCCCTGTTAGCAAGTCGTCAACGTAAAAATCGTTAAGTATAGTTTCTGCCGCGGAAGGATTTGTTACCAAATTTTCTTGTGCTAGTTGATTTAAACACCTTATTGCCAAGAACGACGCAGACGCCGTGCCATATGTAACGGTGTTTAACCGATATACATCCAGAGGTTCAACCGGATCTTCTCGCCAAAAAATTTGTTGCAGTACGCGTTCAGGCTCATGTACTAAAACCTGCCTGTACATCTTCGTTATATCCGCGGAGATAGCTATCGAGCATTGCCGAAACCGAATTAGGATATTTAAGAGATCGTTTTGTATAATTGGTCCAACGCTTTGTATGTTATTTAAAGAATAACCTGAAGTAGTTTGGCATGATGCATCAAATACAACGCGGAGTTTAGTCGTGAGACTTGAATCGTTTACTACACCATGGTGTGGCATAAAGTACTGAACGGTATCTGACGTTGGGCTTATATTAATCTTGGACATATAATTTAGTTCAATATATTCGCGCATAAAATCGTTATATTGCTCTTTAAAGCCTAGTTCGCTTGCAAGTTTCGCTCTAAATTGAGAAATCTTTTCCGCGCGATTTTCTCAGAGTCTCCTAAAACTTCAATAGGCTGCAAAAACGGAATAGAGACTGAGAATCTACCTTCTTCGTTGCGCCGGAAATTTTGCAACTCACAGAATAAATCTAACTCGGACCGTATGGGCTCAGGAAACCCTTCCTCAATTTCCCAAAATTTCCGTAACTGTTTATCAACATCCAGATTTTTATTTAGGCTATAGATCGTGTTGCCTGCTACACTGCTTAAGTAATTTAGGTTTCCCGCAATTATCCAACCTAGTTTGCTTGCTTGAATAACTGATTTGCCTTCCCCTAGAAATTTTCTTTTGTTCGAGATTATTTCTCAGAAATTACCCGCACCCAGAAGTATATGAATGGCCCCGGGCGTTGCAAATCCTGAATCTGCCATTTTAATATATTTCGGCAAGTTTAGATCAGACACGTCGATCTCGAATGGAGGTAATATCCCCGTAATTTCCGGCAAAACGAGACATGATATAACTCTAGAATAAGTACTGGACGTAGAATGCATGCTTATAGTGCACTTGCCCTTGATAATTGTTTCACAATTGCTTACGCCGTTAACTTTCATGTTTATATTTTCGATATCCAAATTTAATTCTGTGGCCAAATTTTCGGTAAAGAAATTGCTTTGCGATCCTGAATTCAAGGGAACCCTTGCTGTTCGCGTAAGCACTTTCACATCAAGAACATTAACTCTCGCGGTTGAAAGTAAACATGGAACTTAACTTGCACATTGCGCTGAAATTGATATCTCCCCGTTTTGCTCCGAATTTCCTTTCTGTCTGTTTAAATGTACCAAGGAATTGTGCTTACTACCCTGGCATTTCCTACGACCTCCCGAAGAGCAACTGTTGACGCTATGGCCTGGTCTAAGACAATTAAGGCAAAGATTTAAGTTCTTAACTTCCTTTATTCTATTTTCAACAGAAAGCCTCACGAATTTTTCGCATTGATATATCGAGAGTTCGCCCTTGCAAAAATAACAAGAAATACCTGCCGCCACAAAACTTGCCGCAGAAGTTTTTGTCTTTTGCGTACTACTGATTTGCTTAGCCGGCCTTATAGTTTCCTTCGCAAAATTTAACGTTTCAAGAACGCACGCCTTTTTCCGCAAAAATTCTTTCAAATTGTCCAAAGTCGGAATTTCATCGCCCTGTATTTGGGACTCCCACTCGAGTACTAACTAAGAACTCATCAAATCTATTTGTTGTAATGTATATAATAATCGCATCCCAAAACTCGACTGGCTGGCCCAAAACTTGCAATGCATTAAGTTTGACGACAAGTTATTTAACGCTTCTCTTAATTGCGCTGGAGACCCCTTTTTTATGTCTGGCAAATTAAATAACGCACGCAAATGATTTTGCAAAAGAAGTCTCTTATTCTCGTATCGCTCGGATATAGCTTTCCAAGCTGCATCGTAATTTTGATCGGTAGTTTCGATTGCGCTAATAATTTGTGCCGCTTCGCCATCTAGAGAGGCTCGTAAATAGTAAAACTTTTGAACTTTACTTAACGCACCTGCTTTGTGAACTAACGCCTCAAATGTATCGCGGAACGCTAGCCATTTGGTATAATTTCCACCGAATTTTGGTAAGGTTATTGTAGGCAATTTAATATTATCTTTAATATTCTCGGTAATCGCCGGTAAATCGCTATCTGCGCTTGGAAATTAGGGACTTGGATTAACGTGATCGTTCAATTTTTCTAGAAAAACGGTTGCCCGAGAAATTTCAGAATAATATAATCGCTCGAAGTCCGAAACCTCTTTACTTGAATCATAATTTTTGGTAGCTTCATTCGCTTCATCAATTTTGTCTTGAATATCGTAAAATTCGTCAATAATCGCATTGATTTTTTGCAATCGCTTTTCTACGTCAACTATTTCTAACCGCGATAATCCACGCCGCCCCGTCACGAAAAATATTTTCTTTTTCGTCTATAAACTTGGTGAATTCCGTTAGACGCCGCTTTTGATAAATTCTATATTAACTGTACGATATGGGCTTAAAAGAAATAACAAATTTTGTCATGATTGTATATTACCTGAAAATATTTTGAATCGCATAGGCTCTAACGAATGTTACCCTCAAAAATTTGAAGAATTTGACTTACAAAAATTATTAAACGTATTTTAAAATATGTAATATACTGAATTACATGTAATAACTTATTCTACAGACTATTTTTTGTAACAAGAAAAACTGTGTATTTATTGAAATAAATGTATTTTTTTTAAACAAGGCTTCAGTAATATCTACCTATTTGTAATATTAAAACACTTGTACTGACTGTTTCACAAAATTTATTAGACGAACTCTAACTTAAGTTTCAATAATGCCCGTTTGCACCGACCAAGCTTAAAAGTTAAACCACCCTTAAACATAATATTACGTTGCACAGGTTTGCCAAATTCATTAAGGTTGGTTTAAATCTGCAAATATTTAAACGCTCTGAGATCGGCGGCTTAAATGCAAAGTGACAGACTGCACCTACCAACAAAGTGTTCAAATTGTTAGGTTAGAGTTTAAATTTGTGTTTATTTTATTGTAATTTGTAAAAAATGTTGGACGATATTGAGTATATGATGGATGATGATGATTTAGATATATTAGAATTTATTCATTTTGGACTCCCAAGAGAGGTGTATGTTCGAAATGATCTGTTTCACAGTTTTGACAATGTAGAGTTCCGGAAAAGATTTCGTCTTCCTAGGGATTGTATTTTATATTTGCTTGGATTAATTGAAGCTCAGTTAGAATATCCATATGATACGTAAGTTCATTAGTTTTAAATTATTAACTAAATAAATTATTATTAATTTTGTAAGGGTACCTCAAATTGTAGCCATACCCATTTATTATTCACTAATGTAGAATTTAATGTTTCAGTAATAACTGTGTGTCTCCTATGAACCAACTCTTAGCTTCTCTACGTTTTTACTCTGGAGGAGGACACTTACAATCAGTAGCTGATTTTGCTGGCATGCATGTCAGTACTGTTTCAAGAATTATAGTACGAGTTAGTGAAGCAATTGCAGGACTGAATAATAATTTTATTATATTTCCCAGAAATGATGATGCAATCTTAGATATTCAAAGAAGTTTCTTTGACATAGCTTCATTTCCAAGAGTGGTAGGTGCAATAGACTGCACACATGTTAAAATTCAATCCCCAGGTATATCACCATGACTTAAATCTGTCTTCCCGGTGAATAGTTGGTTAAGCCTATGAGAAGTTGTATAAAGTAGAGTTTTTGCAAGAAAAATCAGTAAGCACAAATCACAATAACTACCTTTCAAGTTGGTGCCTGACTTAGCTACTATAGAGAAAATACCTCTCTGCTTCTCGTAGACCAAATTTGAATAAATTTTGACTTAAGCACTTATTCACTGTGATGACAGAAATAACATAACTATTGAAAATGATTATAGGTGGTGCAGATGCGGACGTATTTCGTAACAGAAAATCATATTTCTCTATCAACGTCCAAATGATTTGTAGTGCTAAATTAGAAATTTTAAATGTTGTGGCAAGATGGCCTGGGTCTTCACATGATTCTAGTTTTTAATAATAGTAGCATTAAAGCAGAATTTGAAGATCAAGTTCGTAGAAACTGTATACTGCTAGGTAAACTCCAGTAATATACAGCCTGTAATCAAATAAGTTTCACATATATTAAAACTGTAAGTTCTTTATCACTTAAGAAAGTGATTTCTGCAAATATGAATTTTATTGGTGAAAAATTAAAGAATTTAAAACTCCCCCAGAGCCCGGAAACTTTTTGTTTGAAAACCTCTGACTGGCCGTGTATCAGTTTCTACAAGCGCATCATAAAACGTCGTAAAACAATAAAGCGTCATCGAACTGAAGGGCACTGGGTTAAAATCATCGCTTATGTAATTCGATAATGGAATAGAATTATAAATATCCATCGCGCTGCTTATTAAATTAATCAATTTTCTCACAATTTTCACGTAATTGTTAATAGTTTTCTGCTCACAAAACTGTAAAAATAAATAAAAATTAGAAATTCCATTTTCTAAAATTCTTTTACTAATTCATGCGTATTCATCGTGTACTTTATTTGCTGGTCGCCAATAAACTGCATTGTTATTTCTTTATTGCGCAAAATGTTTAAGAGTGTCTTTGCTTTCTGCATTTCGGAAAATCATTATTGAATGCAGTCATCGCTTTCATTATTTTGTGGAACCAAAACAATAAAGCGTCATCGCACTCGAACTACGAAGAAACGTATTCGTTGTGGAAATAATTAACAAAGCAACAATCAGAGCGACTAATAATTTTTTTTTAATTACTTTAATACGCGAAATTAGCACTGTAAATCATGTGTACTATTGGTTCACAAAGACCAGGATGTCAATATCTAATTATTCTCGATTATCTAATGAAACAGATTTAATTCTGATCAATGCAAGCAGATTTAAATTGTTCTCCTTTAATTATAATGCACACATGGGGCACGACCGAGAGGTTGTCAATTTAAACTGTCGTCTTTAATGGGTCGGTGATTCTATTTTATTGTGTTCCCATAAAGCTTTTAAAATGCGATCAAGCAATTGACATTGAATTTTGCTGAAATTTGGTTTTATAACGTTGTTTTTGTGCACAGCCGACCAAAAGTTCTCAAACAAAAGAGTCAATACTTCTCCACTACATAATTTTTTTATTTTTGAGCTAGACTTTTGGCAGTTGCAGCATTAATTCTCTTACATGATGAGGAACTTACGGTATTAATATGTGAAACTAATTTGATTACACCCTGTATATTTCATATTATTGTATACTGTCGTCTGATGATAATGACATCAAATTTAGAGTGATGCATTAATTCTAGGAGATAGTGGATATCCAAACAGGAGCTATTTATTTACACCACTATTAAATCCTGCAATACCATCAGAGCAACTTTATAATGAATTAATAATGAACATTAGAACAAGAAACACCATCGAAAGATGTTTTAGTGTACTAAAGCGTAGGTTCCCTGTCCTAGCATATGGGAGACGAATAAAAGTAGAAACTACATTAACTGTAATCGTGGCAACTGCAGTTTTACACAACATTGTTAAAACGATGGGTGATGTAAATCCTCCTCCTCTACCAGCTGAAATTAATAATCATGCATTAGATGAATTAATACAAAATGGTCAAATCAAAAAGCAGGAGCAAATTTACGAAGACAATTTATAAACCATTATTTTACAAATTAATAAATACTTTAGTGATTTGTTCGTTTATCTTTTATGTCCCCACCATCAGTAAACTTGAAACTATCTACTATAGTTATGATTTTTTTCAAATGTATTTGTTTATAAATCAAGAATGGCCACTTAAGAATGGAAACTGCAATTTATTTATTTTAAAGTAAGAAATATTCGTATTACATAATAAACACACATTCAAGATATGAACACTTTACATAACTAAACATTTCAAATTCTGTGATCATCATGCAATACTGCCAATTCAGTTTTCTTTAATTCAATATCCAAAAACAATATTTGCTTTTTTAGTTGCTGCTCTTCTTCCACCCATACTTTCGTTTGATGTCTAGCCTTTTCTTCTTCTTTGTGCTTTTTCTTAACGACTTCATATTCTTCAGCTTCTCTTTTCATTTTTTCTCTTTGGTTTTGCAACTCGCCTTTCAAAATTGCCAACTGAATAGTGGCCAATTCTTTCTTTAAATCAGCCACTTCTTCATATTTTTGGGCCAAACTACCACTGCTACTCATAGTAGGACGACGTCTGGAAGACCAACTTTTGTTTGTTTGTCTTTGTATATCTGAGTCACTTTTATTTCGCTCATTTTTCAGTTTGTTTGAAACTGGTGTTTGGAGCTGGCTTGCTTTAATATTTCCCCAATTAAAATTATCGTCATTTTCTAAATCCTTAAAATTGTATGCACTTGTAATTAAATTGTATCATATATTTAAATAAATTAAAGTCAGGCCTTGAAGGACAAATTGCTTGTCTCAGATTACTACAGCAATTTGTTTATTTACTGAACAGTTTATGAAATAACTGGCTGGTATTAAAACATTATAATTACATTTACACTTCCTACGAAGAATATATTTGAAAATGTTGACTGTATATACATTCATCACTTTAATTACAATTATTACTTACATTGTTTTCGTCTTGATTAAAATTTGCAAAGACAAGTCGATGTTTTCATCTTCTTCATTCTAAACATAAAAATGTTTCTTTATTCATAAATAACATTCCTTCAATTGTATTGAACTTACATTATCTACTTCTAGATATATAGTTTCTGAATTATCTCCATCAAATTTATTGGACAATCCATCTACTTTTTTCTTATTTAACATTGAACGAGAGTCATCTCATATGTGGGATCGTTAACAAATGGTATAGATGGTCCACCATCAGTTTTATATAATTCAACTTTTTCCTCGGCTGCAGTTTTCCTAGTTTGTTTTTTTTTATTATCGTAAAACTTTTTCAAAGAGTCTTTAGTCGCTGAATAAGTGATGGACTTTGGGAATTGAATTTCTTTTCAATCAAATTCCATGCTTCTTTCTCACGTGATGTAACGCCATCAGTCTTTTTACATTCTATTATTTGTTTATACTTGTTCACTAAACTTAAACATAATATTTTCTCCTCGGGCGTAAAATTTGATGACCTATGCCTTTTATTACTTTGTGCCATAATTAATCTGTAAATTAAAAATATATTTTAATTATCATTGTAAATAAATAAATAAATTATGTACAGATAACTGTAGGGGAACATGGGTAACAGTGAACCATGTTACACAGTGAATCAGACGCCATATTTGTTAGTGAGTTAGTCATAGAATCCAGTAACTATGCTGGACACCTATCTCTCTCTTACACTCCTTCATCCTACCAGTTGCGATCGAGCTGTCAGGAGAATAAGTGGTGTTGCGGCGGATCGGCCAAAACGTACGTTCAGTTATTTAATTTTCGGTGTTTTTGCAAAATGTCTCTTTTTAATATTTTGTATGAATATTATGGTTTTAGTTATTTAATTTGACAAGCGATAATTAAGGTGTGCTTAAACCATAAGTTTTTGATCAGATGTCATTTACATTTTTTAGAATATTTTATTTGTTGAAAGATGTGACAAAGGGTTACAGTGGATCGTTGCTTTCTGGGGGACAGTGAATCATGATCCAGTGTATCCCAGATCATAATTCAGAGTGTTTTTTCTTATAGATTACAAAATGCCGCGTAATCGAGTAAGGAAAACAGAGATCGGATTGCACACAGAAGAAGAAATGAGAAGCGCCGTTCAGATGGTACTGGAGGGGCAAAAGATTAGAGCAGTATCTAAGGTAAAAAATATTCCCTATGCAACTCTTTACAGATATTGCAAGAAAGCTAAAGAATCTGAAGACCCAATAAGATTTACTCCTAATTACAAGGTTAATAAAATATTCACAGATGAACAAGAAAGCTCTCTTGTTGAGTTCATTATTAAATGTTCACAAATGTTTTACGGTTTAACAACAACAGAAGTGCGCCAACTTGCGTTTGAAATGGCAAAAGTGAATAATGTTAAGATACCCCAAACATGGCAGGACAAAAAAATAGCAGGCATTGAATGGTTGTACAACTTTAGAAAAAGGTACTCTGCTAGATTGTCTTTAAGAACACCTGAAGGCTGCAGCCTCAGTCGAGCTACGTCTTTTAACCGTTATAATGTGAACTTATTTTTTGACAATTTGGAAAACGTGATATCTAAACATGAGTCGTTTGGAAACGGTACAAGAGTGTATAATTTAGATGAGACTAATACAATGACCGTTCAAAAATCTGCAAAAGTTCTAGCAGTTAGAGGTCAGAAGCAAGTCAGTAAAGTGACAAGCGGGGAGAAAGGTATTTTGGTTACGACATGTTACATTATTAATGCTTTAGGATATGCTTTACCACCAGTAATGATCTTTCCCCGGGTGCATTTCAAGCAGCATATGGTTCTTGAAGCTCCAGCAGGCACTCTAGGACTAGCCAGACCATCAGGCTGGATGAATTCAGAATTGTTTGTAAAAACAATGCAACATTTCATTGATCTCACTAATAGTTCAAAAGAAAATCCTACATTACTGATAATGGACAATTATGAAGCGCATATCTGCGTAGAAGCTATTAATTTAGCAAAAGCAAATGGTGTTAATATACTTACCGTGTCACCCCATTCTACAGGAAAAATGCAGCCATTAGATGTCGCTGTTTTTAAACCATTCAAAGTAGCTTACAATGCAGCACTTGACAGCTGGATGATGAGAAACTCGGGCAAAACTGTTTCAATATACGAAGTTGCTGGATTTGTTAGAGAAGCGCACATGAAATCAATGAGTCCAGCTAACATTTGTTCCGCTTTCCGAGCAACAGGAATATTTCCTTTTAATAGAAATATATTCACCGATCTGGATTTTGCGCCAAGCGAATTAACAGACAGACCTGAGAATGAAGAAGATGTTCCACCTCCAGAAGCGATTGCAAGAGACATTACCAACAGAGTCCAGGAAAACCGCCCAGAACAATCGGATGATGAAGATAGAACTAGGACTCCGTCACCATCTGTTCTACTGCCAAATGCTTTAACTAAATCGACTAACACTTTGCTAAGAACTCCTGAATTTGGAAAAAATAGCCTGCCTAATACATCACTGCCTGCTCCAGCTCGAGCTGTGGAACTTTCTGAAATATCGATTCCTTCTCCTGCAACATCAACAAATGCAGCCGTTTCTTTGCCAAGCACCTCAACTAAACAACCAGTAAACTTTGTAAGCCCACTGCAGTTCCGTGGAGTACCAAAAGCAGGACATAGAAAAAATAACAGAGCACCAAGACGGAAAGGCAAATCAATGATTGCCACTGATACGCCAAACAAATTGGAAATTGAAAAGCGTGCAACAGAAAAGAAACGAATAAAAATAAAAGCAACATCCAAAAAGAGAAAAATTTTCCAAAGTTCTGATGAAGAAGATGACAACATAAGCATTTATTCTGAAGAAGATATATTTGAAAGTGAAGAAGAGACATATCATACTATGGTAGTATATCCTGACAACTTTCAGCCACTGAAATGTTCGCCGAAAGAAGGAAATTGTATTCTAGTAGAATTTAAAGTTAATAAGAAGAATATATACTATGTAGGTAAAGTAATTGGAGAGCGAGATAAAGATGTGGAAGTATCTTTTTTTAGGAGTTCTGCTAAGTCTAAATAAATTTTACATTCCTCATGTCCCAGATATTGCAACTGTTTCATTACATGATATTAAACTTATTTTGCCTGAGCCAGGCTATTCAGGAAGTACAAAACGACAGCAAGGACTTTATTCATTTGACGTTGATTTTTCGAATATTGATCTTCGTTAAATATTTCTAATTTTTCTTAGTTATTTGTAAGCATTCTTGATACCAAAGCAATAGTTCCTAAAGTTGAAAAATATTTATATATTTTTTGAATGAAATGTTTTTTTCTACTTAAATTATTATAATTTTTTACTTTATTTTGTAATAAAAAGTTTGAACACAGAGAAATTGTACTTTATTGCCTTTTAATTCCGAATTACTCATTGCACCCCGCACTGATCCATAACGCCCCGGTATTAAGATCCGGTGTAACCGAAGTACGGTGTACACTGGATCATTCCGCAATTAAGAAGAAAAAAATTGTAAATGGTAAAGCATGCTGTTAATTCTAAAAATCGTTACGCATTTTCGTACTTAAGGCACACTCCTATGAAACCTAAGTTTATTAATTTTTATAAGTCAAAATCATGGGAGCTACGCCATGAAGAAAAAAAAGTGATTCACTGTTACCCATGTTCCCCTACTTACTTGAAGAAGTTGATATGTTACAACCAAATCACAAAAAACACCATGCAAGTACAACATAAAATTCGAAAACACTGCTTCGCAAACCGCTAAAAGAAGCGCGAAAGGCTTAACCTAACTATTAATAAACGCTATAATAATACAGAAGATCTAATACTAGAGAAAATCCCTAGATAACCAGTGGTTTCAAACAGGATTTGACAGCTTAAGTAAGGAAGGTTTTAAAAACAGTTCGTGCAAAGCTCGAAAGTTTAAGCCTGATTTAAATTTAAGCCAAGTTTAGTTAAACCAATATCTTAAACTAGGTCGGTGCAAATGGGCATAAGACAACTTATCATTATCAAGAGCGAGAAAAACTAAACAAAAATATCTAAGTTCGTCTAATAAATTTTGTGAAACAGTCAGTACAAGTCTTTTAATACTACAAATTGTTAAAATGCATATATGTATACCCACACGTCTAACTTATTTTGTTTAAAATCTGGCGGAAGTTTGAGCTCCAACTGGCGGATTATTTTTTTGACCGTTGCTAAGGCACTTGATTTCTTTATCAGTTTGGAGGAACGGAGATTAAATCGTAAGCGATTATGTGAATTTACTGGATTTGCATTTGTCATGGGTGACGCGGAATTTGAAGAACACGTAGCGAATGTTACTGACACGATGCAAGTAGGTGATTTAATAGCAATTTGTACTTTGTTCGGATTAGATTATAGTAGCTCGCCGGAAGAATTAGCTACACGTATAACGACGGCTCTAATCGATTTCAATTTTGGAAATGATGTAGCGGTTGCTCAAGAAGAAGAAAATGAGTTCGAAGAAGAATTTGAAGGCTCACACTCTCGTCTTTCCCTATCATCTAATTCCAGTTTGGTAAACCCTAAAAATACTAATACTCCTTGTTTCACTATGAATTTTCGTGACATTGAAGATTCAATTAAAACATTCGATGGAGAAAGTTCGTATCCAGTACAATCATGGATAGCAGATTTCGAGGACTTGTCTGCAGTCATGGGCTTCAATGATCTCCAGAAACTTGTGTTTGCAAAAAAATCTTTAAAAGGTCTAGCCAAACTATTTGTACAAGGCGAAAAACGATTAAATACGTGAGAATCTCTTAAACGTGGATTGAGAAATGAATTTGGTAAGAGAATAAGCAGTGCGGATTTACATCAGAGTCTTAGTCGTAGAAAACTTCAAAAATCTGAAACAGTCTTAGAATACATGATGAAAATGAAAGAGTTGGCCTCAAAGGGCAATATCGAGCAAGAGTCGGTAATTCAGTACATTGTTGATGGAATACCCGTTTCCAAAAAGATAACACTGTATGAATCTAGAACTTTCAAGGAATTATAAGATAAACTTGAAGTGTATGCCAGAATTATGAAAAGGCAGCAAGTGTCGAGTTCTAATTACAGTGTCAAAAACCCCCATATCTCAAGTTTTATGTCAACCCAATCATCGAAGTTAACATCGTCGAATGCAAGTGATAATGTAACTAATGCTGTGCGTTGTTTTAATTGCGGTGGTAAAGGGCACTTTTCATCAAAATGTTCAAAGCCAAAGCGTGAACCCGGATCATGTTTTCTGTGCCATTCAATGGACCATCACAAGAAAGACTGTCCGAAAATCAAGCAAGAAAACATCACAACGAAGTTATCCACATCTGTGACCCATCTCGTTGAAGAGAAACCAGCTAATCCTAATATTCCTGAATATTTGATAAGAATATCTATGCTAGGCGGTGAAATTGATGCAATTATTGACACAGGTAGTCCAATTTCTTTGCTGTGTGAGACAATTGTTCCGCATGATTGTATCATAAGATCTGATACTAATTTGCACCAATTTCAGGGTATGAATGGTAGTAAATTGCAAATACTTGGGCGATTGTCTCAAATAAGTTTTGGTAAAACGGTAACAATAAGACCAAAATCAGATCCTGTTATGAATGAAATTTTTAAAATATATATATTGCTAATTTGAATTTTCCACAGACTGAGCTTAATATTAATGACAATATTGACTGGACAGTACGATAAGAAACTGAACGAATTATGGACGGACATTACTTAAAAGCTAAACGACCAAATAAGCCCGAAACTGACTTACAATTAGAAATCTTGGTCAAACCCAACCATCAACCCTTTTCATTTAATCCGAGACGTCTGCCTGTAGCTGAGAAATCGGCAGTGAAAGAAATTATTGATGATTTATTAGACAGGAAAATAATCAGAGCAAGTAATTCCCAGTACAGTAGTCCCATAGTTCTTGTTAAACGTAAATCAGGTAAATACCGTATGGCAGTAGATTACAGAGAACTGAAAAAAAATACGCAAAAGGACAATTATCCCATACCCAATATCGAAGATCAAATAGAACAGCTAAAAGATAAGCATTATTTCACGCGGTTAGATTTGAAAGACGCCTTTCATCAAATTCGATTAGATGAAAACTCTTCTAAGTACACGTCATTTGTAACTTATCTCGGTCAATTTGAGTATACACGAATGCCGTTTGGTATTGTAAATGGTAGTTTTTTTTTTTCATGCGTTTTATTAATACAGCTTTCCGAGCTCTTTTAGCACAAAATAAAGTCATCATTTATTTAGACGATATTGTAATTGCCACACGCAGTGTAGAAGAAAATTTAACCATTCTTACTGAAGTTCTGCACATTACAGTAGCTAATTGCTTAGAGTTAAAACTGGATAAATGTGAATTCCTTTCAACCGAAACTGATTATTTGGGCTATAAAATTAATGCGAGTGGTATTAGTCCGAACAATACAAATATTAAAGCTATAAAAAATTATCCATTGCCAAATTATAAGGAATTACGCAGTTTCTTTGGTCTTGTGTCATATTTTCGAAAATGTATTAATCAACTTTCCTTGACTTCTAAACCTCTATATCACATTTAAAAAAATAAAGATACATTTGTATGGAGCGAAGAAGCTAGTCTATGTTTTGAACATCTAAAAGCATTATTGATACTGGAACCAGTGTTAGCTATTTATTCGCCCACAGCAGAGACGGAATTGCATTGCGATGCAAGTTCTCGTGGTTACGGATCGGTATTATTACAAAAACAAAGTAAGGATAACATATTCCATCTCATATGTTACTTTAGTAGTAAGCGCACTACACCATGTGAATCGAAATACCACAGTTTTGAACTAGAAGCATTAGCAATCATATATTCTTTAGATCGTTTCCGCATTTACTTGCAGGGTATTAAGTTCAAAATAGTTACTGATTGTAATAGTTTAAAACAAACACTCGAGAGAAAAGAAATTAATCCACGTATTATACGTTGAAGCACAGATCTTCTGATCGAATGAAACACGCTGACGCTTTAAGTCGTGAATTTGAAATTTTAATAATTACCGAAAATACTTTTGAAGGCAATTTGTGTCTTTTACAAGATCTGGACCAAACAATTGTTGAAATTCGTAAGCGATTAGAGTAAAACGAAGGAAAGTATTATGAGTTAAGTAATGGACTCGTGTATCGAAAATCTAACGATAAGCTACTATTTTATGTACCAAAATCAATGGAAGAAAACATAATTAGAGCATGTCATAAACAAATGGGCCATCAAGGCATTAGTAAAACACACGAATATTTATCGCGCATTTATTGTGGTTCCCAGAAGCTCGTAATAAAATTCAGAAGCATATAATGAACTGTTTGAAATGCATAACTTTTGCGTCAACCACTAACCGTGTAGAAGGTCAATTACATTGTCCAGACAAAGGCAATAAGCCATTTTTGACTTTACATATTGATCATTATTGTCCACTTGAAAAATCAGGTCATCGACACAAGTACATATTTGAAATAATAGATGCATTCACTAAATTCAACTAACTCTGATGAAGTCATCAGACATTTGCAGAATTACAGCTATGGCCATATGTATTAGGCACCTCTGGTAAATTCACAGATTTTAAAAGTGTTCAAACTTCCAAGTATAAGGATTAAACCCCTACTTACATAGACAAAAATAATTATACCTGAATAGGTATTTTAGGGGTAATTTACAGAATTATTGGATTATGAAAGAAATTCGCATTTCCTGGCCAGTTCGATTGTAACGCTCGCCGAGGAAACTGCACTCCAACATTATTTTTACTTTAGCATTAAAAATAATAATAAGTTTTTGTGTTTAATTAATTAATTATGCCGAAGACACGTGAATTATCGACGGCCGAAAGAAGACAAATAGTGCTATTAAATTCATTAGGTTTTTGGCAAGTTGCGATTGCAAAAAAAATAAAATGTTCGCGTTTTGCAGTTCAATAGACGTTATAACGTTACCGGGAAACGGGTTCTTACTAAAATAAAAAAAGAACCGGACGTAAACGCATTACCACAACTCGGGGCGACAGAAATTTGGAATGAATGGCTTTGCGAGACAGACAAAAATCGTCAAAAGACTTAGCAAGCGAATTGTGGGTCCATCATAGAATTTCACTTTCGACAAGAACTGTTGGAAGACGCCTCCAAGAAGTCAATTTAAGTGACCGTATTGCCCACCGGAAGCCCTTGTTAATCGAGAGCCACAAAAAAAAACGTCTTCAATGGGCAAGAAGACATCAACATTGGTCTGTTGAAGATTGGTCAAAAGTCTTTTGGTCTGATGAATCTAACATAGAGGTAACTTTGAAGGTATCTTTTTTTTTCATTTAGTGATCACATCAGACTACACTTTACGTGTTTACAATTTTTTTTAAAAAGACAAAATTAAAACACGCCTTTTTTTCTTAATTATTCTAGCTTTTTGGACGACCTGGGACGCAGTACGTGCGGCCCAGAAAAGGCGAAGCATTTCACCCTGCTTGTATCGTACCTACAGTCAAATTTGGAGGCGGAAGTATGATGATTTGGGGGTGCATGTCTGCGTCCGGCGTTGGAGAAGTTTATTTATGCGAAGGTCGCATGAATAGCGCTCGGTATACAGCGATGTTAGACGAGGTCCTAGAGCCATCTCTACTAAAACTATTTGATAATGATGATCTCGATTTTCATTTTCAACAAGACAATGCACCATGTCATCGTTCCAAAGAGACAACACGTTGGTTCACAGAAAGTCATGTGCGACTTTTAGAATGGCCTGCACAGTCCCCAGATTTATCTCCCATCGAGCATCTGTGGTCCATTTTAAAACGTAATGTATCAAAACATAATTGTGCATCGTTAGCAGTAGTATAGCAAGCGGGATCCTAGGACACTTCGATGGCATGTTCCATCCGAAGAGACCACCGTTGAAATCCAACCCCAATTGTAGGGGGTGTTTTTATCGGTGAAGAAGTAACCCCTGTTGGTTCTTGTGCATGTCGTCAATGACCAGAGGGTGTAAGAAGTGGTCAATGACCAGAGGCTTTCAAGGTCGGGGGCTTGTGGACAATGCTGGAGAGGCCTAAGAAGAAGAAGTCTTTCAAGGTCATCGTCAATGACCAGAGGCCTAAGAAGAAGAAGTGGAGGCTGGAGGAGCCTCGCCGCGGTTGCGCTGACCTTTGTACTGTCCTAGTACGAGCGGTATTTCTTGAACGCGTATCGTTTCGCAGGTTTGAACAGAATTTTTGCGCTACCTGTCACACACACAGGTGACACTTGTTTGTGTCGGTTTTTTTTTTGGTTGCTTACTGATTGAAAAAAAAAAAAAATGCAAAAATGTAGATTTTTAGGAATCTGTGTTCGAACGTCGCTAGGGGGGGATCAGACGAGCGGTTACGCAAAGACGATAAGAGACGCTAGGTCAAACGAGGGATCAGGAAACTGATAAGACGCTTCGTTAGAATGTAATATTTTATTTCAGACTTGTTCTAATATAATATTACAATTTTTACAAATAAAAAAAACTTTTAGTTATAATTTACAAATAAAATAATTAGGATTTGTTCGGTTGTGGTGTGGATGATGATGATGATGATGTTTGTACAACAAATGTTACAATTTTTACAAATAAGAAATTTAAAAAAAGTTGATATTCACATGTTACATGTACTTGTTACGGGTACAGTTTCATTATGATTATCAGAATCTGAGTCATTAAAATTACAAATACAAAATTCTGATTCGATAACATCGTACAGATCTTTTTTACATGCTAAACAGTTCCCGATGTTATTGAAACGAGAGATTTGATTTACGTTTATTTGATGCCTATCTTCGGTTGACAACATCGTATCGAATTCCATCAGACGTAAACAGTCACTTATTTCAACGTTCCAGAATCTTTCACACGGTGCACATATGCGAATGACCAGATGTCGGTTACCAAATAATTGATAAACGGAATGCACCCGGGATACAACGCAAACTTTGTACTCAGCCATATTTTTATGTAATGAACGAATGAATCGCTCAAGCTAATTTATACGTATGATCGTTTCCACCACTTAAGTAGTTATTTTTTTCTTTTTGGATAAAGGTTTTTCTTCAGAGCTCGATTGCGAAATCTTTTCATTACATTGTAGGAATTCTAAAAACGGACTCTTACTCAATGATGTTTTTTCATCGTTATCTTTGATACTAGCAGTGTGTTTTTTTATAGATAGTTCACAAAAACAGAAAAACTATTTCTACAATATTGACTCATTTTAAGAGTTTCTAGTTATTGAATACCGCTCGATCCAAATCCGTTATCACCTCGAACCGTATCTGATAGTTCCTTCACTTCTTCTAATTCAGGGTAATAAATTTTTTGACAGATCAGTTGTGCAACACGATCACCGCGCGTTATTTTGAACGTTATGTCGGAATGGTTAAATAATACGACTTTAATTACACCACGGTAATCTTCGTCGATGACGCCTGCTCCGACTTCTACACCGTTTCTTGATGACAGTCCTGACCTTGAAGCTATGCGTCCGTAACAACCTTCAGGAAGTTCAATTCGTATACCAATATCGATGATTTCCCTGCCTCTTGCTGGAATAGTATAATCATAAGCGCTGCGTAAATCATAGCCAGCTGCTTTTGTTGAACTTTTGGTTGGTGCAAATGCGTGAGCTACAGCTTTCATAAATTTTAAATGTGGTTGTTGATTTTCGGCTACAACATGAAAAAAAATATATTTAAGAAAAAAAAAAAAAAAAATACTTACATGTTGAAGTTATTCTGAAATTAGCCTTCAACTGTTTGATAAGTTTTGTTTTAAAACAAAAAAAGTTATTTCCTCCCCTTCTAATTTTTTTTATAGCCCCAAGGAATGGTATCTGTATGAATAAAATTAACAATTCTTTTATCATCGAATGGACTCAGAGCTACTTTCTTTTGTTCAATCGTGTAAACTTCATGTTTCTCTGATTTAATTAAATGCTGACAGGTATCTATTATAGAATTATTAAATAGAGTTTGATAATAATCTTCGAACGATATAGAACGAAGTGCTGAATTTTTTATGCCTTTTGCTTTTTTTATAATGTTGCTATTTTCATTTTTTATTGCATACATTTTTGATCTAAGACCGATAAACTCTAACATTAATTTTCCATTATTTTCATCTTTCATCAATCCTAAAATCTTTTTATTACGAAGAGGTATTTGATATCTGTTATCAGGTGAGTAATCTGATGTGTCAAATTTTAAAATGTCTTCCTTGATGTGTTCGTATATGTCTTCAACGAAAAAATGATAAATTAACGAATCGGTATCAGTATAAAGTAATTTAGCATTGTTTTTAAATTTATTTTTAATATAATTATAATGAAAATCATATAAAAACGTTTTAGAAAGATCTAATATAGCAAAACCTATGTATATAGGTTTGTTAAATTTAATATTCAATCGTTTCATTTCGATAATGATCATATCGTTATCAAAAATGGTACAACTGTGAAAGTTTGGCTTCGAGATATAACATTTTGCTCCGTAACGTCCCTCCCACTTAGTTACCAATTTTACATCTTTATATTTCCTTACGTTTTCCATAGTCTTTCCGAACACCGAATTGTTCATTAGTTTATAAAAATTTTTTTCAAAATCATTTTTACTTTTTTTACGTAAATCATTATTTAAATTTATGTACGGTTCCATCCAATTCGATTGCTTAAATTTTAATACTCTAGTGACTCTTTCAATTTTTAATCCTAATTGGATTGCTTGTTTTAAATTTCTGTAATGTATAACGTATTGTTTTTTATCAAATAAAGTTGTTAATAATTTTGGAACTTTTGAAGATAATGATGGTGGTACTAAACGTTCAGGACAGAGTGGTAAATCTCTATGATTTTCAAATAGTTCTTCGGGATAAAGTAAATCACATTCCAAAATATAACCAAATTCAGCATCATCTGAGACATTGATGATATCTATCGAGTAAGGATCTACCCATTCAAATTGAGCAAAAGGTAAAGGTAGACACATAGCTGTACCGTACAAGTTGTTAACATCATAATACATTAAAAATGATGAAGGTTCATCAGTATTGAAATCGTTCATGTACTTGTTATTCGCTTTACCATAACGATTAGAACACTGTGATACCCCACCTCTGATGCCTTTTTCGATAAACATTATCATGTCAACGTCCGTTAATAATTCTAAGGTAATGGAAGTTGTTTTCAACATGCTGTCGAAAGCTAAACCTGGTGCTGTATAATAATGTAACGCGTCTAAATGATAAGTTTGCAAACATGTTGACCTGAAATTTTCAAAAATATCAGCTAAAAGCAAAACATCCGTTTTCAAGTACAATTCTGCGTACTCTTGTAAATTTTGAATATTGAATGTATGCCATACATTCAATGCGTGCTCATATTCACCGTCTGATATGTGAGATTGATTAATTTTACTGAAAAAATTATCTTTTGATGGTAAATTTGTATCTTGTAATTTTTCCCAATTGTCAAGATATTCATAGGGGAAAATTCCTTTCCTTTCAAGCAATTTAAATTCAGTATTATTTTTACAATGAGCTTTGGTAATTACTTTTTGATCGCTCTCTAAATATGAGGAAAGTTTATCTAAACTACTAGCCATGAATCGAAAAGAATCTAAAAATCTAAAATTAATATTAGTATTTGAAATGTATTTAGAAAATGAAATATATTTTTCCTTATTAATCGGTAATAAATCAATTTTGCCTGGAATTTCTGTAGCTAAAGCTTTTATTATAAAATGACTATCATAACCTGACATATTGTGAAAGATTACGGGTACTGCGTTACTGTTTTTATAATTTAGATTGCACGCTTGATGACAACTTCCTCGATACCTGCCAGTTAAGTGACAATGATCACGTACTTTTATATCAGTAAAATTGTTGAATGGTTTTAAACAAATGTGACAATGTGTGGCATTTCGATAGTCACACTCTTCTTTTACCGTTAATTTCTCACACGGTACCACGTTCGAAAAAATATCATTAATTTCTAAGCCGATTTTTTCTAGTTCATTGACAAACCAGCTTACACAATCTTTCCCAGTATGTAAACTGAATTTTGAAAGTGTTGGATTATATGAACAGAGCAAAAAATATGCTATAGAAAAGGGTTCATGTTTTTGATGCTTTATGTTTTTATTTGAAGATTTTAAATCATTATATTTTCTCAATATACATTCTATGTCTGCATAAATTACAAACTTTCTCTTTATTTTTAAAATTTTTAAATGTTAGATATTTTTCTCTTTCAAGTGGTATCGTAATTTTAGTTTTATTTATATCTCTGCACGAAATTATGTGCCTTTTCAAATTCTCTTCCGATCCGAAATGATTTAGACAACGTAAGTTACCGATTTGTCTGTGAAGTAGACCGGACAAATTTTTTATTAAAGCAAAGTGAAATGTAATCTCTGAGTTTATATTTAAGTTAATTTCATCATCATCAGAATTTTCTTCTTCTTCACAGGGAATCATTAATAAATTAATTCGTTTTGTAAAGTCGAACTTACTCAAAGAAATTGGTAATACTTCTGTTTTTTCTATTGTAAATATGTTAATTGAAAGTTCGTTTAATAACTCAAATTTTTTAACGTTTTTCAAACTAATAGGAAAAGGAATACCTTCAAATTTTAAAACATTTGAAAAATGTGGATAAGATGAAACACGTTCAGATTTTTTATGTGCAGGTGCAGGATATAAAGCTGCCACGATTGACCATAGAAAACAATATTTGTCGTTGTTTTGTATATTTAAGACACACTTTTTATTTTTAATAAAATTAGGCATTTCAACATACGTTGAAATACTTCCGGTTATAGGTGTATAATTATTAATGTTAATTTTTAATTGTAAAATTTCATATAGAGCCCATCCGCTGTCCCTTTCTTGAAATTCCTCTAATTTTGATAAAATTTTATTTTTAACGTTTATCTCGTACCATTCCTTTAAATTTGAAGAGTGATCAATTACGTGATTTCTAGTCGTAAAATGTTTGATATCTGTTTCACCATTTTGCGGTTTAACAAAGTTGGCTAAAAATATTACATTTACTTTTAAAACACTTTTCGATAATTCTTTCTTGATTTTAAAATAAAAATGTCTATAAGATTTTAGAAAAAACAAATTTGGGTCTTTAATGCTTAAATTAATTACTGCACCTGTCCTCATTCTATTTTTAAAACATGACTCTAGATCCTGCCAAACCAAAGACTTTCCTTTTTGGTTTCTTTTTTTTCTTAATTGTTCTTTAAAAATTTCTCTATAATTTAACAAAAGTGTTAAATACGATTCGATTTTTGAATAATTTGGAATTTTTTCTTTATTTAAAAGCTTTAAGTACTTCTTGGTTAAAAAAATTGTTTTTTTAATGAATTTAACCCATTTTAAATAATCTTTTTTTGTTTTAACTAACTTACCAACAGTTTCAATCTTCTTCAAGATGCCACCCAACTGCTGACTGAAATTCATGATTCACACTTTTGTATGTGTGTGTGTGTGTGTGTGGGATTTATGCAAGCGTTACTAATAAACTGATATTTGTCTGCTGGTAAAACAAATTTTAATTTCAAAATCAATAATATTGAGATAACAACAAAGTTGAAGTACTTAATTGCATAAAAAATGTATATGTACTATGCCTTCTAGAACTTGCAGAATATTTTATAAAAATCTACACGTGTTCGATTGATGTCATACAAAATGTCTGTAAAAATCATTTTAATATTTAGATAGCAAAAAGGTTGAAGTGCTTAGTTGCTTAAATTATGTTTATCCACAAAGTTTCCGTCAATAAAATGTCTGTAAAAATATTATTGTTACACAAGTTCAATTGATATCAGCAAAATGTCTATAAAAATCATTTTAATATGCAGATTACAACAAAGTTGAGGTCATGCTTTCTGAGTAATTTGTGTTTTCCACAGTCTGTAAAAATCATTTTAATATTTAGATAGCAACAAGGTTGAAGTGCTTAGTTGCTTAAATTATGTTTATCCACAAAGTTTCCGTCAATAAAATGTCTGTAAAAATATTATTGTTACACAAGTTCAATTGATATCAGCAAAATGTCTATAAAAATCATTTTAATATGCAGATTACAACAAAGTTGAGGTCATGCTTTCTGAGTAATTTGTGTTTTCCACAGTCTGTAAAAATCATTTTAATATTTAGATAGCAACAAGGTTGAAGTGCTTAGTTGCTTAAATTATGTTTATCCACAAAGTTTCCGTCAATAAAATGTCTGTAAAAATATTATTGTTACACAAGTTCAACTGATATCAGCAAAATGTCTATAAAAATCATTTTAATATGCAGATTACAACAAAGTTGAGGTCATGCTTTCTGAGTAATTTGTGTTTTCCACAGTCTGTAAAAATCATTTTAATATTTAGATAGCAACAAGGTTGAAGTGCTTAGTTGCTTAAATTATGTTTATCCACAAAGTTTCCGTCAATAAAATGTCTGTAAAAATATTATTGTTACACAAGTTCAATTGATATCAGCAAAATGTCTATAAAAATCATTTTAATATGCAGATTACAACAAAGTTGAGGTCATGCTTTCTCAGTAATTTGTGTTTTCCACAAACTTTGCAGAATATTTATAAAAATATACAAGTGTTATTTTCAATTAGTTTTCAAATAAGCAAAATATGAGAATGTCTGTAAAAATCATTTTTAATAGCGTACACTTATCGTTTTTCAATAAAAATAGTTGAATTTTATGTAAAATTAGATTAAATTTCATATAAATGCTGCAGAGTTTCACAGAGGGATAGTGTCTAAGAAGTACCAAACAGAAGACTAAGAATATCAAAATGGCAAACGTACCATGCACATTAATCGTTCAAACCAATGACGTGAACGATTTACCTATAAAAATGTTATACGTGATATGTAAACAATTATTTAAATAAGATTTTTTTTTTTTTTTTCATTGTATTTATAACATAAGTTGCTTAATTTTTTTATTTTATTATTATTATTTTTTTTATTATTTTATAGATATGGAATGAAATCGTTGCAAATTAAAGGAAAAGATCAGGTGATTATAAGTTTAAGTTATTCACCGAAAGATGAAACTTTAACAAAAAAATTTGGAAATTTACCAATTCAATAAGTACGGTTGGCGTTGGAGACAGAAGAGGAAATGAATTTGTTCCAGCAGGCGATGATGAAATTTTCATTTAATACAATCAGCCAACAAGACGATGATGACCGCATGTTAGAAGAAGCCCCTTCTTCTGAAGGAACATCCAAAAGAAAAATTAAATGGACTGCCGATGCAGTGAACAGCGATGAGGATGGTTGTGCGAAGAAAATTAAAATTCTAGAAAATAAAGTGCTAAAAAAACCTGACCTTCCAAAATATAAGACGAAATATGATGAAGATGCACATCTATTCGAATCACAAAAGTATTCAATTGTGTTAGATGATTAATAAAATTATTTTGTATGTGAAATTCCTAAAATTTAGGAGAGGTATATGATGAAGATGTATATTTACATATATATATATATATATTTGTATGTATGTGATTCAATAAACCATAATTAAATATTTATATTGTTTTATTATAGTCTTTAACAAACTATTGATATAATAAATTAACATAATCCTTGACGCAATTTAAATCTATAATATTATTTAAAACCTAATATTTACAATTTTTTATTACAATCTGTAACAAACCATTGATATAATAAATTAGCATGATCTTTGGCACAATTTAATGTATTAATTTCATGCAGGTTACAATGAGTTTTTATGTAATTTTTTGTAAGTTTCAACTTTTTCAAATTAGGACAATTAAATTGATCTAAATCAATAATGTTATTATTTAAAAATTTACTTAACACTTGCTTCTTGTTAAGTCCCTTGACCAATACAATTCCATTTCCTATTAGACTTTTGATGTAAATGCCAATATTTTCCTGCGGTATATGATAATAGTCGTTTGAAGTATTCCAATTTAACCCATGAAGTTTTCTAGTTTGCCAATCGATGTGACGGATTAATTCTTCACAGAACCAAGACTTCTTCTGTGGTGTTGACACTAAAGAGTGATGCATCATCTTACCATTTACATCGTAGATCGCCACCTCTCTTATAATAAATTCACTTTCTTGATATTGGAATCCTTGTAGATCAATTATATACATTTTATATAATTTGAATAAAAGAAATAATTAAAGCAAAATAATTAATGCTTCGTTTCTTTTTCTTTAGTGGTTAGATTACGGTTGTAGAAACGTTTATATAGGTACAATTTCCCCCCCACTATACATACATACAAGGATGTTACTCTTATCTTCTTTAGTATTTCATCATTATATGATATTGTTTTTATTTATAACTATTATGTATATGATTAAAACCTATTATATACCTATTATATACCTATAAACAAGTAAATAAAAGAGCTAGTCATTTATAAATTATTTTATTAAACTGTTTTTCTTTTTGAATAAATATAAAACCTTTCTACAATTCTTTTTAAAACTTTTCTTTACATTCTCTCTTGTAATTTTCTCCTCCTTGCCATCTTATGCAATGTTATTTTTATCTATCCAGCTGTTATGTGTCTTATCAAAACCTAACCATTTCACGAACACTTTATTTTTATTTCTTTTTAAAACTTTTTCCACGAGATAAACGTCTGGATATTTTACTTTTTGTAATTGTTCTTTATAAAATCCTCCTGATATGTCACTTCCGGTTGTGTCTTTTAATAAATAAGTAATCGGATTTGTGAGTTGTACTTTTCGAATCGTGAAAATCTCCGTTGACCAATTAGGCATATATGTCTTATCGAAGATTCCTCTAATTTTAGAAATACGTACGTAATCACCGACATTGAATTTTTTACTTTTAAAGTCAACTAATTTAACTTTGTTGTACACGGTATTCAACAATTCTTGTTCGTTTTCCTTTCCGACTTCGATCGGCTTCATGCCTATTGTTCTGTGCTTTTTGTTGTTGTATTTTTCCACGACACGTTTTAATAAATTTATCCATTTGTAGTTGCCTTGTAGGTTAAAGTTTTTAAACATATCGTTCTTGATTGTTCGATTTACTCGCTCTACTATCGATGCCTTTTTCTCGCTGAACACATTATAATGGTTAACGTTGTATTTTTTCATTAATTTCTTGAATTCTTGATTAAAAAACTCCTTTCCCAAGTCCGTCTGAAGATTATTAGGTGACTGTTCGTTAAATACCTTTTCCATGGCATTGCTGACTTCGGATCCGGATTTATTCTTCAAAGGGAACGCCCAAACGTATTTTGAAAAGCAATTAATCACGATCAATATGTATTTATAACCGTTATTTTCCTTAGCGTAAGGAATCATTTCCACCAGGTCGGCTTGATACAGATCGTTCAAAGATTTAATTATGACTTTACGCCTTTGAAAATTAATTCTTGCAGGTTTGTGAATTTCATCTACTACTTGTTTTTTAGCGTCTGTAATTAGATTCACCATCTTTTTTTTTACCTGATGATACGAGCTTCTCTTAGTTCCTCTATTATTGAATTTATTTCATTCGTGTGGCTCGTATTACCGGCCGCTTGTGATGCTAACAATAATCTTAACCTTTCAACAAGCTCATTTGGATCATTCCAATGTACGTAATCGATTTTATTATCGGTTGCTTGCATCAACAATCCACTACCTGTACTATTACTGTTGTTAATTAAAGGAGCTACAATATTTTTATACTTTTGCATTTTACTGCCATCTACTTGTTTATTCGATTTATAATGTCGTCGATGAGTATTAGTCCTAAGAATGATTTGTTTATAATTTTTAGTATCTTCTTTGGTGTAATTCTCGGGGAATTTTTTAAACAGTAACTCATATAATCCTGGAGTACCTTTGTACCTTCTATTTTTAACAATTATGTCAGCTCCATCGAGATTTAATGATGAGTCACCGATTCTTAAGTTTTCAGTACTTTTATCGAGTCTCACTCCATATTTATGATCAAATTCTTTATTTTCATCGTCTGTGTACATATCATTGATGTATTTTCTAGGTAAGGGATGATACTGATCTAAATAATCGACATAGGCTTTCTCATCGAGACCCTTAAATCGTGAATCTTCCTCTTCATCCGATTCAACACTTTCTAAAATAGATTCTTTAAATCTTTCCGATTCGTCAGCTTCATCTTCGTTAAAATCCATCACTGATGGTTTACGTTTTCTTATAGAAGAAAATCTTTTTGGAGTTGCAAAATCATATTGTTTGGGAGTCGTAAAATCATGTAGTTGTTGTTGTTGTTGTTGTTCTTGCTGAGAGGTTGAAGGTTTTACGTGGATGTTGGATAATTCATTTTCGTTTCTTGGTTGTAATTTGCTTTCGATATTTTTCAAATGTTTGGTAATAGGTTCAAACGTCTTTTCTTTGGTTAATTCACCATGTTTTAAATAATTTAATTTGTCTCGAATATTTTTACGTTTTAACAAAAGTTTTTGTTTCATACATTTATCGGTCATCTTGAGAAGTAACGGTTCGTATGATATTTCAAACCTTAATAACTACAATATAAGTTCATCAGAGATATATATACTGATCAAATCCTTTCCTGTATCTTCCATCGTCCATGCGATTATCTTTAAAAATAGTTACAAATTCGTACGGACCGCTTCCCCAACAGAGAGAACAAATATTTTTAAATTTATCAAAATTCATATCAGTGCCAACGTGATCGTTGTAAACGTGTTTTAAATTTAGGTCATCTTGCTTGAAAAGTATGAGAGCATTAGCATTGTCTCTAATCAAATGTTTTTGCACTTTGGCATACGTTTGAGACAGATAAAACGAATCTATGTAATTATGTCTACCCATACTAAAATATTCTCTAATTATGTCTTGATTGTTGCATGCAACATCGTCGAAAATAAAAATCGAATTAGGTTTCGCTTGTGAAGGTGGAAGTATGTTCTCACCTGCACTGTACGCAAAATAACCGATGCCTTTGATCGGCTTCAATAGCTGTTGTAAATAAACATACTTCGGTTGATTTAATGATTTCGAGTACACGTAAACGTTTTCAAATGCCAAACCGTTTTCATGTTCGATCAAGTTAATGATAAGGTTCGTCTTTCCACAATTCGAAGGACCTACGATAATACATCTCAAGGTCGCAGGAAATAGTACACCGTGTCTTTTAAAACGTTCATCTTCAAAACTATTATTTTCTATTTTTAAAGTTATTTTTTGTTTAACTAATTTCATATTGTTAGACAGATGGAGCATCACATGAGAAATGTTATGAAATAGTTTTACATTTAAATTTATATTCAGTTAAAGAGTTGTCGTTTAAGAAATCACGTTTGTTAAAAAAAAAAAAAAAAAAAATTAGAATGAAGTGTTATATAGGAGACGGATTATTAAATTCAGCTATCAATAATTTACCCTTTGAAATGCACATACCTACTTATAGATTTTGCGGATCTGGTACTAAACTACATAAACGCTTGGCACGCGGTGACATCGGTATAAACGATTTAGATGAGGCATGCAAGGAACATGACAAAGCTTATTCTCAAGAAAAAGATTTAGCACGTAGACACGTGGCAGATAATAAATTATATAAGAAAGCAATGGAAAGATTTCGATCCAAGGATGCTTCGTGGGGTGAAAAAGCCGCTTCATTGGGAGTAGCAGGAGCCATGAAAGCCAAACTAAAATTGGGAATGGGATTAACGACGAAAAAGTCTATTAATGAATGTTTTAAAAAATTAGAAAAAACAAGAAAAACAGCAGAGTCTCTGGTTGAAAACATTGAATATTGTATAAAAGTTTTAACACAAAACGATACAGTACAAAAGGATAAGAAGAAGAAGAAGAAGATGGTACTTAAACCTAATGTAAAGAACATTAAAGAACGAGCACATCATAAAACAGATGTAGATATTACAGATAACTTCTCAATGAAACCGCATAAAATTAATGAAAAGAGAATAAATGAAAACGATAATATTGAATACAAAAAAAAATTAATCCAAGAAACCAAAAAGAACGAATTAGTACAGAAGAAAAAGAAGGCTGTAAAACGAAAACTTAGGAACAAAACTAAAATTAACCTTGAAGAAGAAGATGAAAAAATGGATGTAGATATTATTGATGACTATCCAATCACACATCAAAAAAGAAAGAACAAAAATAAAACTGAAAAAATAGATGTAGGTTTGGTAGAGGACTGTCCAATGAAACTGTCCAGACGTGAAAAACGAAAATTAGATAAAACGGACGATAACGATGATTTTGAATTAAAAAAAATTAAAATAAATCCAAGTGATCCCGTTATACAACAAAATACATCTTTGAAGAGAAAATTATCAATCGATGATGATGTTGATGATGACAATGTTGAAAAGAAAAAACCAAAATCATATGATAATATATTGAAATAAATTCTTCAAGGAAAAAAATAATGTTTCAGTGTGTAAATAAAATTCAACGAGTGAGGATGACAAAATTACGTGTTAAAACTAAAACAAAGAAGAAAGAAAACCTTTCAAAAGTAATAAAGCAAATACAGAAACATGTGCTTCAAAAAAAACCAAAAACTCTAAGTAAAGCAGTTAGAGTAGCTGTAAATTCATCCAAGAAGTTTAAAAATAAGATAATATCACCCAAAAAACGTATAATTAAAGTACCTAAAACTGGTGGAGTGTTACCTTTAATACCGATTTTCGCCGGTTTGAGCGCTTTAGGTGCCCTCACCGGCGGTGCTACCGGCATAGTGAAAGCGATAAACGAAGCGAGAACAGTAAAAGAACAATTGAAAGAATCACAACGTCACAATAAATCTATGGAAGCGATAGCAATGGGCAAAGGATTATATTTGAAACCGCATAAAACCGGACTTGGACTTTTTTTAAGACCAGGACTCGTAAAAAAAGCCAGATTTTAAAAATTCCTCACAATAAACCGATGACTAATATTGATTTGGAAAAATATGCAAAAATTTTGAAAATTCCTCATTTTAGAGGTGTATTTATGAGAAACGAGTTACCTAAAAAAATTAAAGGAAACGAAAGAGGAATAATTAACTTGGATAATGCAAACGGTCCGGGAACACATTGGACGGCGTACAAGAAAACGGGATCTCAAGTTATTTATTTTGATAGTTTTGGAAACTTAAAGCCTCCTGTAGAAGTTGTAGCGTATTTTATTTCGAAAGAGCCTTGTAGAATTAATTATAATCATAATGCATATCAAACCTATAACAGTTCTAACTGCGGCCAATTGTGCTTATCTTTTCTTAATAATACAATAAAATAAAATAAATCATATTTAGTGTTTCATTCGCTTGATAACCGTTGACCTAGTAAAAATGTCTTTCTATACGTTCACGTTATCGGGAAAGGAATCCGTTTTAACCGCACAAATATATCCTCCGATTATTTTAGATAATAAGAAAACGTACGTTCTCGGACTGATTGATTTTTATTCGTACAATGCCATTCCCAACGTCGATGAAACAAACAATAAATTTTACATAGACAAACACATTATAGAAATTCCAGAAGGCGCTTATGAAGTCGAAGATATCGAAAACTACATAAAGTCTCGATTGGTTGAAATTAATTTCAAAAATCAAAAAGGTAGTAGTAGTAATAATAAATTATTGTCTACAAAAAAGAAAAATGGAAACGTTATCAATAAAGATAATGAGGATCCTTATATAACACCCAAATTTATGTTCCCTGACAGAAATATAAATACAACCGCTAATGATGATGAGGTCATAGTACTAAAAGCAAATACGAATCATAATACATTGAAGTATGAGTTAAAAAGTAACAAGATTATACATTTCGAAAAATCAAATTCTATTGCACCTCTGTTGGGATTTAACAGAAGAAAACTGAGCGCAAATAAAAAACACATATCCGATTTTGCTATTAATATTTCTAAAGTCAATGCGATTTGCGTCGAATGCAATCTAATTACGAATTCTTATAATAATAACAATCAAGATCACGTGCTACACATATTCTTTCCTCAAGCACCTCCAGGTTATAGAATAATAGAAAAAGTAAACAACGTCATTTATCTACCAATCAATACCAACTACATCGATGAAATCGTCATTAAAATACTAGACCAAGATAGAAATTTAGTCAATTTTCAAAACGAAATCAGAACAATAAGACTTCATTTAAAAGAGTTAAAGTAAAAAAAAATAAAAAATGGTGTTTCAGTACAATATTTTTCCGTTTAAGGATATAAAAAGACAATTTACATGTAAGAGGTTCAGTTTAAAGAAGCAGTTAAAGGAATTAACTTCTGAAAATAAACAGTTTTTATTATCGTTGGGTTTTCAATTATTATAAAGAAGATAAAAAAAAAAAAAAAAAAAAAAAAAATGAGTTTCGGTATGTTAAACATTGGTGAGCACGTTTTCACGGACGATTCTATTACAAACTGTGAAATACACAGTCATCCACCGTACGCAAACACCACGTTAAATAAATCAGATGAAATTCGACTACCGATTCAAACGCAGGACATCTACACGTTACCATCTCAAAGTTACCTGTACATCGAAGGGAAAATACTCGATCAGGACAACAAAATCAGCAATACTTTGAACTTTATCAATAACGGTATTGCTTTTCTGTTCGATGAAATCAGATACGAACTCGGTGGATCGGTCATAGATCGCGCTCGAAATCCTGGCATAACGTCAACCATAAAAGGATACATTTCTTTTACGCACAACGACTGCACACGATACAACAATGCCGGCTGGAATCATCTTGAAAATCCTACAATCACCGACTTAACGACAGGAAATTTTAGCGTTTGCGTTCCGCTGAAGATTTTGCTCGGATTTTGTGAAGATTTTAAAAAAATTTTAGTGAACGTACGACAGGAATTAGTGCTCATTCGAAGTTCTTCAGATCTTAATGCGACAATTACCACGAAGAACGGGGAAAAACCTAAAATAGAACTTTTAAAAATTCTATGGAAAATTCCTCACGTTCGAGTAGCCGACGCTGAAAAATTACAATTGCTCGGATATATCGATAAAGGAAGAGATCTCGAGATCGCATTCAGAAACTGGGAACTACACGAACTACCTCTCCTACAGCAGACGATGAGGCACACGTGGAACGTTAAAGCTAGCAGCCAATTGGAGAAACCTCGTTTCGTTATTGTCGGTTTTCAAACTAGTAGAAAAAATGACGCTTCAAAAAATGTCAGCCAATTTGATCATTGTAACTTAACAAACATGAAACTATATTTAAATTCTGAAGTCTATCCTTATGATAATTTAAATTTAAATTTTGACAAACATCAATTTGCAATCTTGTACGAAATGTACGCTCAATTTCAACAATCCTATTATTATAAAACCGCAGGCGAACCGTGTCTTAGCTTTACGAAATTTAAAGATTTAGCACCGCTCGTTGTGATCGATTGTAGCCGACAAAACGAAACACTCAAATCCGGGACCGTAGACATAAGATTAGAATTTGAAACTAATAAAAATATTCCCGCAAACACCTGCGCTTTTTGTCTCATTTTGCATGATAGATTAGTAAAATATAATCCACTTACAAATGCTGTAAAAATGTTTTAAAAATTAATTATAAATAAAGTGTTGTGTAGTCATTTTATTCATTCATTCTCGAAAAGATGCCCGTTCCGGTGAAGTACAAGTGCCCTAAATGTAAAGGAGAGACAGATATACCAGAACACAAATGTATATCTTGTATGATGGATCAATTACAGAAAGACCTCTACGGAAAAAAACATTGGCAGTAGGAAGGGGAGAACTTATTATTTAATTTTTTACACATCTGATTCAGTATATTTTAATCATTGCACCGGGCAAGATGAGAACCTTAATCGCATTACTTTTCATTACCATTACGCGCATTCAGTGCAATACCACTGACTCATGTGAATACTATAAACAAAGTTATGAAACCGCTCAAGCTGAATACGACACACTTTATAATAGCAGTTTTATCATATATCAAGAATGTACAAAGGAGCTCGATGAATACATTCAATTACATGCCAACGAAATAGATTTAAACGATAAGTACATTCAACAAATTGAAAATTGTGAAAAAAGGGTCACAAACTTAAGTGAAGAAGTCGTTAATACAGAAAGAATTAAACTAATTAAAGAAAATATTTTATTAGAATCATCTATGCAAGTATTAAATAAAACTTCAACAGAAAAATTACATGTCTTAGACGAAAAAATAAACATAGCATATTCTCTAATTAACGAATACAAGAAAAACGTATCACGTTTATTAAATCAAATCGATACATTGACACATGAATTGTATATGATTGGAGCGGATTCCAACAATTGTAGCAAGAAACTACATATAACAATTGATGAACTATTGAAACAACAGGCGAATCAAAACAAAATGTATAAAAATATCAACGATTGCATTGACAGAGAAGAAGATTGTTTGGAACGAAGAAATAAAATGGGTGTAACACTTAATACCTGTCGAAAAAATAACAGAAGATTAAGACAACAACTTAATACACAAACATCATCATCATCATCATCCACACCACAACCGAACAAATCCTAATTATTTTATTTGTAAATTATAACTAAAAGTTTTTTTTATTTGTAAAAATTGTAATATTATATTAGAACAAGTCTGAAATAAAATATTACATTCTAACGAAGCGTCTTATCAGTTTCCTGATCCCTCGTTTGACCTAGCGTCTCTTATCGTCTTTGCGTAACCGCTCGTCTGATCCCCCCCTAGCGACGTTCGAACACAGATTCCTAAAAATCTACATTTTTGCATTTTTTTTTTTTTCAATCAGTAAGCAACCAAAAAAAAAACCGACACAAACAAGTGTCACCTGTGTGTGTGTGACAGGTAGCGCAAAAATTCTGTTCAAACCTGCGAAACGATACGCGTTCAAGAAATACCGCTCGTACTAGGACAGTACAAAGGTCAGCGCAACCGCGGCGAGGCTCCTCCAGCCTCCACTTCTTCTTCTTAGGCCTCTGGTCATTGACGATGACCTTGAAAGACTTCTTCTTCTTAGGCCTCTCCAGCATTGTCCACAAGCCCCCGACCTTGAAAGCCTCTGGTCATTGACCACTTCTTACACCCTCTGGTCATTGACGACATGCACAAGAACCAACAGGGGTTACTTCTTCACCGATAAAAACACCCCCTACAATTGGGGTTGGATTTCAACGGTGGTCTCTTCGGATGGAACATGCCATCGAAGTGTCCTAGGATCCCGCTTGCTATACTACTGTTAGCGCTATTAAAGAAGCAAATTATAAAAGAATGAGAGGCTATACCTGCCGAAGTCTTGTTACCGTTCAATTTCTGTCCGACCCCGAATCACCCTGAAACAGTCCAAGCCGGTCGCAGGGCCGGCCCGTCCATATAGGCCAACTAGGCTACAGCCTAGGGCGCCTAGCTTAGGGGGGCGGCGCCGACGCGGCATTTAATGTTTAATTACCATTTACATTTTTTTTATTCTTTAATATCTATGAAATAATAATAAATTAATTGGATGATATTATTATGTAAAACGAATAATTATAATGATAACTTAACAAAATTAATTCTAACAGTAATATAGGAAAACAACTGATTTGCTTATTTTAATTTCTAATGTGCAAAGCAGAAGAGATGGAGAGAATAGTCTTGTTTATTCGGACATCTGGTTATTAAGGACGGTCGAGATGTTTACCCCGGCATTGGCAGGTAATGCCATAAAATGTGCGACAAAGCTCAATTTCGCTAGGTCGTAAAAGGCAAGCAAATTTTCAATCTTTCTGTTTATAGTGTTCCGTGTACGCGATTGATAATTCCTTTGCTTTTCAAATTCGGTTGTCGACGACAAGCAGTAAACGTAACATTTTAAAATACCTGTATTCAATCGCGTTATTTTTGTGTCGCTGTAGCGCTTGGAGCGTTCCGCGAACAGATCGGTACTTCCCATCTCTACTTACGAGCTGCTGCTTACACTGCTGGTAAATGTTACAAATACCTAGTTAAATATCAAAGTTCTTCTATTCTTCATTTACTTCAGGTTTATATCATTCTTGAGACATGGCAGATGATAGAAGAAAACTATCTGGGGCACAGTTTCGTAAAAGAAAATTAGAGAAAGTATTATCGTTAGCAAAGCAAGCAGGATCATTCTTGAAGTTTCTGCGTCCACATCCTCAAGAAACTGATAAGAATGCAAATGATTTTCCAGAAGAATTATATGATCACCAAGCAGATGCAGGAACTAGTGCCACAGAAAATCCAGCTTTAGTTTCACAAATAGAGAATACCGAAGAACACCGTATAACTGAAGATCAAGAAATCAAAAAACAGAACGAGAAAAATGTTTCCGAAGGGATGAAGAAAAGTACTGGCAGCAGATTCTGGAAAGACTGATTGCATTAGTAAGAGTTTTGGGAAGTCAAAATTTAGCATTTCGTGGATTACATGAAAAATTATTCACGTTTGACAATGGAAATTTTCTGAAATTTGTTGAATATCTAGCTTTGTTTGATCCTATTATGCACGAACATCTTCGAAAAGTTCGTGATAAAGAGATTCACATTCATTATCTCGGAAAAAATATTCAAAACGAATTGATCAATCTGCTGTCTCATGCTGTTCAGGAAAAAATAATTGCTTCAGTTCTCTCTGCTAAATATTTTTCAATAATCTTAGATTGCACACCAGATGTTAGTCATGTAGAACAAATGACAATAATCGTTCGATTTGTAAACATCACGACTGATTTTGGAGAATGTAAGAGTGAAATTAAAGAACATTTTTTGGGATTTGTTCCTCTTACCGATACAACAGGCGCTGGAATAACTGAAACAATTCTTGGTAAGTTAGCAGAGATGTCACTCCCAATAGAAAATTTACGTGGTCAAGGTTATGATAATGGGAGTAACATGAAAGGTAAAAACAGTGGTGTTCAAAAAAGAATTTTAGAAATAAATCCACGAGCTTTTTTCGTACCCTGCAGTTCTCATACACTAAATCTTGTGGTAAATGATGCAGCTAAATGTTGTCTATCAGCTACATCTTTTTTCAATTTGGTTCAAAATTTATATGTATATTTCTCTGCTTCAACTCAGCGTTGGGAAATTCTACTGAAACACGTCCCTACTCTAACTCTCAAGCCACTGAGCGACACAAGATGGGAGAGTCGAATTGATGCCTTGAAACCATTAAGATATCAACTAGCTGATGTACATGATGCACTCATGGATATTTACGAAAATAATGCTCTGACGGGACCATCTGGAAATCAAACGCGAATTGAGGCGCAGTCGATTGCAAAAAAAATTGCTGATTTTAAATTTATTGCATCTCTTGTTGTGTGGTATAATATTTTGTTCGAAATAAATTTGACAAGTAAACTACTTCAATCAAAGGAAATTGATCTAATCGCTGCTACAAATGCACTGCTAAAAACAAAAACCTTTCTCGAAGGCTGCAGAAGTGATTCGGGATTTGAGAAAATGTTGGTGGATGCAAAAGACATTTCTGAAGAAATTAACATTTCCGCATCATTTGCACCAGAGGTAGAACCAACCCGCTTAAGAAAAAAGAAAAAGCAATTTAGTTATGAATCGGAAGATGAGCCGATCTGTGATGTCAAAGATCAGTTCAAAATTAATTTCTATTTTGCCGTTCTTGATACCGCAATAAATGCAATTGATGAGAGGTTTAATCAAATAAAACAGGTTAATTTTGTATTTGGTTATCTTTATAACGTTCATGAGTTGCAATATAAATCTTCCAAAACTATTTTGGAAAACTGTTTAAAGTTGGAAGGATTTCTGACTCACGGGAATTCTAAGGATATTGATGGTACTGAATTATGCAGTGAATTGCAAGCTATTGCAAGAAGAATGCCAATAAATACAACCCCGCAGGAAGTTCTAAATTACATTTGTAAAAATAAATTAGTGGATAGCGTACCGAATCTAGTCACTGTTTTAAGGGTTTTGATGACACTTCCTGTATCTGTGGCAAATGGTGAGCGTAGTTTTTCTAAATTAAAATTAATAAAAACTTACCTGCGTTCTACCATGGGCCAAGATAGACTTGTTGGGTTGGCTACATTATCGATTGAACAACAGATAGCACAAGAACTTGATTTAAAGGATATTGTTTCTACTTTTGCTAAAGTCAAGGCAAGGAAAATGAAAATGTAGACTTAAAATTAAAATTTGATTGTTTACTTGTTTGTTTTAATCATTACAAAACTCCTACAAAAGTTGGTCTACAGAGGCGCTATTCTCTTAATTCGCCTAGGGCGCCAAGTTTGCTTGAGCCGGCACTGGCCGGTCGGCTATATTTTTGTGGTTTAAGACGTTTTATTTTTAGTTTATTTTATCATTATTTTTTTCCGGCGATTCGTGGTGTTGCTAATGCGGTTGGCGCCAAGATAGCGAAAGCTTGAAGAGGGTTGATAAGTATGGGCATTTTGAAACGCCAAACGGGTGGGAACGCCACGGATAGACACATAAGTTATTAAGTCAATTAGGGCGTAGGATGTTTTAGGATTTAAGATAAGTAACATTCGTAGAGAAGTGGTTTTTGCTGTTTTTCGGGGGGGTGTAAGGAGAACCGCAATAGGGAATTCGGGAGACAAGAAGGGCAGTCGGAAACGGAATAGCTCCGAGATCGGACGACCGAGCGTGTTTTGTTTCTAAGTCCATTTTTTATTATTTTCTAAGCTCATTGTAAATTAATTATTTCCTAAGTTACTAAGTTTCCTAACGTAAGTTACGGGTAGTGACCAATAGCGTTAAGTCCTAGTGTAAGTGTTAGTGTGTTAGTTAAAGACTAAAGAGCGCATATGCTATCATTACCAGTAGGAATTCAGGTATAATTTGTCATACATTCATGTAAGGGTGGCGATTTGTTGGGGTCTCGCCGTCCTTGGGGTAGGAACGCGGGTTCAATCTAAAATTTAACGACTGATTTGACACGCCCGCGGGTGTCCCGTTTGCCTTTCAGTTCCGGTGGTGGATCCACCACATCTAGACAAACTTCACTTTCTGGGATCTGTATCTCATTACATTATTTATGCAATTCCCGTAGGGACGATTTTGGTGATGTCCATGGGCGCGCTTTGGCCGGCGGAGTTTGTGCCCGGACATCGACTGGAAGAGTCCCTGAAAGCCCAAGCGTACCCATATCTCAGAATGGCCAGAGCTAAATTTCGGCCAACACATTTACAACTACAAATCATATCTTTATAGTACGTCTCTGTTCGTCCCTTTTGAGTGTCAGAATTTACTTCGGCCGGGGGCTCCGACTGAGAGTACTATTTTCTCGACCGACCAACATGTTCTGGTCATTTTATCGTACTCGTTTAGATGCACGTGTACGTATACCGCGATTCATGACCGCCCTTGCCCTAAGGGATTCTGGACAAGGATTCGATCCTGAATCGCAACCCGTGATTCAATATTGATCCCTAGCAACTAATCTGGGTCATCCTACGATCAAGCCTCCCCGACCGGAGTGCGGTTAGAATGTGGGCAGCTGAGACTGTGCTACCTCTGATTTCAGGTCAATGAGCGGGTATCCAGTCCGAAACCGATTCGCGATCCCTCCCTTAAAACAAATAATAAAGTCAATCGATCATACGGTGGAAGCCCGGTGACGATTGCAATGAACCCCACATGTGGGTCACTTAAACAACCGTGATAAACCGCTGCTCTTATTCGACGCCGTGCCTTGTCGGTTAAAGCATTTGCCCCACGGGTGTATCCACCCGTTATAATTATTACAGAGACATACCCCCGTGACACTGCCGGATCTGATTCGCGGGGAACACCTGAGGTGTTCTCAAGATTACGAATAAAAGTAATATTTTTTTGTTTACACAAAATTCTTGCCACTTTAACAGGTGGTTAGTTCCTCCCAGGGAGACTTTACGGGACTACCTGAGTCGGTCGGCGAGACCTAGCCGAGTGGGCACCCCGGGGTTTATGTCAATGAGTCGCGTCGATAATCGGAATTTCGTCACGGTACTGAATTTAAGGTCGCTATTAAGTTACGATTACTTTGTTACGGCTCACCTTTGTAAGATTTCGGTTTTGGTTTGTGTTATTTTAATTTTTCGAGTAGAGGGTTTTACGCTCAAGAATTCCGCAGAACTGGTAAGTCCAGTTAAGACTGCGGACTTCAGGAGTTTTTCCCTCTGCAATATACGTCTTAAACGTTAATCTGGCATTTTTATTTCATTCTTGTAAGGTCCCTTCTTTCAAATTTCACACCAATACCAGGTAAGACCCTATGTTAATGCGAACACGACCGAGGGATCCTTTTTCAGTTATCACTAGACGATTTACGAGCCATTTAAATAATCAAAACAAATCAGATTTTATTTGTTTATTATCAATATTTACAGTTAGGGTAGCGCGGGCGCGTTACAACCCTGTATATTGCTCCCCGTGAAATATTTTCGCAGACCGCCCGGCGAACTTTTGCGTTCCGCCGATTTGCTTTCAAAGTATTTCCCCGTGTTATTTGTTTTCCTGTAAAAGTTAGGATAAGGAAAAGTTGGGGTTCTAAAAGTTAATTTTCCGGTCGCATAGATTCTTTATTTAGCCTTTTTGATTTACGCATTATTGCAACATATTGTGAAATCAGCGATTTCTTTCCCACGTTAGCTTCACAGAAATTGAACCCTGGTCTTTAAGCCCATTGGTCCTCGTTGACGTAAGATTCTGTCGCGGTTGGCGGAGGCACCCTATCTCTTCTTGTTTTAACCCCATCTCTTTCCGTTCACCTGCGCGAAGCGATTTGGTCAGAACAGAATTGTCCTCGTTCTTCTCGGTGCAACAACACGTCTCGCGTTGGTGTGTTTTCTTTGTGTGTTTTCGCCCAAAAATTAATGTTGGGGGATTCATCAACAGCTTTTTTTGCTGGATTAACCTGTTGCACAAGAGAATTATAATACATTCGTATTGTCTACGCCTGCTCCCTGCCAAGTAGTTCCGCGGACAGGTGAGTCGTTGTTCTGTTTCGCTTCGACACTTTCTATCGCGTATCTTCCTTCCTTACAGGCTTTAGTTCAGGGGTACCCTTACCTCTGTGCCGCATTCGGCAAGAGTTCACGATATTGGTGGCCGTTCACCGCATCTGCACGGTCCCGTGAGTCCCGGCGAACCCCCTTGGAGCTGCTTAACACTCCGACCGTCGTGCGACACGCGCAAGGATAAAGTTGGCTGGGCTTTTGTTATTTTTGTTTGATTTGACGAGCATTCCTACCGGACAACGGCGTGTATTTACGCATTGCGCGTTGATTTGATTTGGGTTCGCTGTTTGACATTTTTGCGTACCGTTCCGGTTATTTTCTTTTAAAGACACCGATGCGTTTTAAGCGTATTCAGGTATGAGAAATGTAATTAGCGCTGTTGTGGCTAGATTTAGATTTTAATTACGGTGCATTTGCGAATTTGTCGCAGTGTATACTGGTTTAATATTCTGTTTTGCGTTTCACTGAATCTATTGTATAATTGTTTTGCATTTAATAAAACTGTATTTGAATCGTATCTTGGATGAGTCGTAGTTTTCTTGATTTTTCCCCGCGGCTCCCCATAGCCCAAAAGAAATTAAGTGGCGCCTTTATTTTGTTTTATTGGTATTGTATGTTAGCTCAGATTTAGTTTTTTTTTATCCACCCTATCCCGCTGGCGCTGGCCGGCGACGCCGAAACGTCTGTCACGGCGATCACTTGCGATACCTGTACAGGTAGGTAGCAGTCTGCCAGCCTTGTGTCAACAATGCCTTCTCGTATCAAAGAAGTAATTAAAGCACATGGTGGTGCAACGAAATATTAACATATGTAAATAAACTGTTGTTTAGAATATCTAAATGCACGTAGTTTTATTTAAATCCTTGTACATTGACATATTTTCATAATACTTAAGGGTGCCTAATACATCTGGCTATGACTGTATTTTAGTAATTACAGTAGACCAAAGAAAATAGTTTCGGATAGAGGTAGTGCTTTTACGTCAACGAAATTTAAAGAGTTTTTAAAAGAAAATAATGTTCAGCAGGTGTTAATAGCATCTGGTACTCCACATGCAAATGGACAAATTGAGCGAATAAATCGATCAATTACTTCAATTATGGCAAAATTATCAAAAAGTCCCTCAATTTGGGATAAATCTTTACGTGAAGTTGAATATGTATTGAATAATTCGGTTAATCGGTCCACCGGCAAAACACCTTCAGAATTGCTATTTGGCGTAGAACAATTAGGGAATGCATCACATGAATTACGCGAATTATTGAAAGATAAGCTTAACGAAGAACGTGATTTGGATCAATTACGCTATTCAGCTAGTAATCAGATTCAATCAAGTAGCGATTACAATAAAAAATTTTATGATAAACGACACAAAACACCTACGAAATATTCCGTTGGTGATTATGTAATGATTAAAAATGTTGAAAAATTACTACCTAAATTCAGAGGTCCGTATGAAATAAAGAAAGTTCTTAATTCAGGTAGGTATATAATCGCAGATCCAGAAGGATATCAACTTACCCAAATACCATATCAAGGTATATGCTCACCTGAGAACATGAGAAAATGGAAGAATGAATGAATACTAGACCAGACAGACACCTAAGTATTGACTACGATTATTTTTTAATGTTTAATATTTTGTCTCAGTTTGTAAACAAACTTTGTCATTATGTTTGCAATCTTTACTATGATAATTCATTTATAGTCTCTCGTATGATTTGAGATATGTAAATTATTTTAATTTGAAATGAATTGCTTGTCATTTGTTGACAATGTGAATTTGTAAAAGTTTCTCGTGTGATTTGAAACATACATTCACATACATTCATTTAGTTGCGTCATTTGTTGACAATTTAAGTCATTAGATATTGTCTTTTGAACTGTACCCTTATGTCATTTATTTGATAAATTTGTTTATCTAGTGGGTTCAAAATTATCTTTGTGATAATTCTTTCTTTCTATTATTTGTTTGTAAGCTTGAGGGCAAGCTGGGTGTCAGATTGGCCGAACTGTAGTATGTAAAATTAAAACAGTTGATAAGTGTACTGGCCGATCACTGATCTTTGCCCGCAGGCGGCGTAGAGAATCTAAATAATATTATATTTAAAAAAAAAAACTGTCAATACATGTATGTCATGCTGGGTCAATATAAAAAGAATATACAAGAATAGTGTGGTCATTCTGACAATCTGACAATAACACTAACTATGCATTTTGACGATGCTATAGATAACACAACTGGTGAAGACAGAAAACCCGAACTCGTAACATTCCATGAAATGACAAAAATAGGCGTGTATCTTCTGCATCAACTATGTCAAAAAAAATAATATAACATGCAACACAAGAAGATGGGATTATGGTGCTATTTTACAACTTTTTGAATATCACAGCTATTAATTAAATTAAGCTAAATTCAAATAAAAGAGTAGAGTCGATTTTCTAGAAAAAATTGGTTGGGACTCATAAAACCTCAGATAGGACGGCGCTCAAATGTGGAATCCTTGAGTAGTATAGCTAGCGGGATCCTCGATCAATTGGACCTTGAAAATAATTGCGGATGGCATGTGTCCATCCGAAGTGACCACCTACCGAAATTCGACGACGAGCTAAATTATTGATAGGTGACACAGCCATAAAGAAACAATAGATCGCGTGGCAGATGTTATCTTAGCGAAAGGGCAACGAATAAAGCGGCATTCCGAAATTCGCTCCCAAAATGGTCAGGTAAAATTTTGCGATAGCTAAATTCGCTCCAGGGTTATCGTGAAATTCGCTCCCTATCTTGTTAATCCGTTTTTAAGTACTTAGCCGGGTACTTAGCGGTTTCTTATAATTTTGGAGAAAGTCCGCCCGTTGATGAGGTGGCCTTTGAAATATAGGGGTGAAAATTGAATTATTATACATTTGGCAGTGTAGCAGTACAGTAATAAGTCTATACTTACAATGTCGAGTTTTTAGTTTGTTAAAAGTGAAAGAGGGAAAAATCTACTAATTATCGCTAATTACAAATATGCATTTCAAGAGACACTAAATGGCGGAATAATACGTTGGAGTTGTGCCTCTCGTTCAAAAAGTATTACGTGCAGTGCTTTTGTAAAAACCGAAGGTACTTTGCAAACGATTGTGGAAATCAGTGCCAACCACTGTCACGAGCCAATTAGTGAAGCTGATCTGAATAGGTATTGTACATTTTGTGCTACCCAATTCTGTAGACAGGTATATAACTATTTTCTTTTTTTTGGTAACAGGCAAAGTTTTAGTCATAAAGTAAAGAGAAAAGCTGTGGAAGATATTTCAGAAATTCCCAGGAAAATTATTAACAAAGCTTTAATAGAGGAAAACGTCGACACGTTAACTGTGTCGGATATTAGAAAAATTAGAAACAATATGTACAACGCCCGTCGGTCTGTGATGCCAAAAATACCGACGAATATAAAAGAAGTACATTCATATGTGAGGGATTTTCCACCGACAACCAGCAAGGGAGAAATGTTTGTAATGAAGAATGATTGTGAAAACAACATTATTATGTTCTCTTGCGAAACAAACATGACATTTTTGGCCGGCAATGTCGATTCTGTTTACATGGATGGAACTTTTGAATATTGCCCGAAATTTTTTCTACAGCTTTTTACGGCACACGGTTTTTGCAGTAATCACTACATACCTATCGTATACTTTTTATTACCGGACAAAAGCACTAAAACTTACCAAATTGCGTTTGAATATTTAAGGGAGTATTTTATACCAAAAACAGTAACTGTTGATTTCGAAATCGCCATTCACAGAGCAGTTAAGTATGTTTTTCCAACCACAGAAATAAAAGGCTGTCGATTTCATTTGGGTCAGTCATGGTGGCGTAAAATCCAAGAACTTGGTCTAGCAAAAGAATTTAGAAAAAAATATTCAGAAGTGTCTAAATTCTTGCACCACATCTTTGGACTTCCATTTTTACATCCTGCAGATGTGGGAGATTGCTTCGCCTTTGACCTAATGGAGAATAAACCGCAAGATGAATTAGTCACCAAATTTTTAGACTATTTATTGGAAAATTATATAGACAACGATGCCCTATTTCCTCCGAATTTATGGGCGGAACATTCATCTTCCATCCTTCGTACCACAAATGCTTGTGAATCATTCCATTCTTTTTTTAATTCATCATTTTATACATCCCATCCCAATTTCTACACTTTTATCAATGTTTTAAAGAACTGTCAGGTGGATAGTTATATTAAACAAAGAAGCTGTCACACAGTTAGACGGATATACGATAAGCGAGTTATTAAAAAAATCGAATTCATAGAAAATAAAATAAGTGTGTTTAAGTTAGATGTGATAACTAGATTTGAATTTGTGAAAGCTGTGTCCTATGAGTTTAAACATAAATAATGTTTTTTATCTCAGTTTAATTTTACTTCTTAGTCCGCTGGTCCCTTAATCCTTCTTCGAGATCATTATAACGACTGATGATATGAAATTAACATAATCTTTTACCTGGGTCGTCGGGAGCGAATTTACCTGCAACCTTTCTCAGCGTTTAGATAAATGGTCACTTATGGGAGCGAATTTGGTGATGCCCGAATAAAGCAACTCGCAGATGGTGTAATAAGCCCCTTAGATGGACTTTATCCACTTTCAGTTCGTTTGGCTCGATGGGCATTACTACTGCAACCATATAAAGCCGGCTACTCATTACGCGGTACTTGGCGAGTTACTTGACGTGACAAGTACTCGACGAGTACTTGTGTAAGTAAAAGTCAAACTGTACACATTACTCAGCTACTTCCGCGTAGCCAATCTGGCTGGGAAGTACAAGTAGATGCTCGGCGAGTAGTGAATACTCGACTTTGTTGAGAAAGTGTCGAACATGGAAACCAATGACATTGAAGCAGCAGCTGTATTTGTGTTAATGACATGTGGCTACCTTTTATTAAGAAACAAAACAACTCGAAAGAATAGGAAGAGAAGATGGTGGATGACATCCTTGAATAGAAAATAATAAAAATAATGAATAATAAATGTATTACAAAAGTTGCTTTTAATTTACTTATTATTTTTACAGGTACTGCAGTGCAGACATGATGGCAGATTTGCTGAAGGAGCCTTCAGGTTTATTTGAAAATTTTTGTAGAATGTCTCTAGAAGATTTTGAATTACTACTCAGGAAAACTGAACCACATATTACAAAAAGAGACACACAATTCAGACAACCTATTCCGGCAAAAGAACGTCTAGCAATAACTTTACGATTTTTAGCGACGGGCGATAGCTACAAAAGTTTGCACTATTTATTTAAAATTTCTCCTCAAGTGATATCTAGAATAGTGCCCGAGGTATGCACAGCTTTAATCAAAGAATTTCAACACTTAATCAAGGTAAACAAAGTATATTATAGGAGGTATTTTATTAATTATAAGTTTACTAAATAAATTCATACATAACTAACAAGTAAAAAAAACATTCTATACCTAATTTGCTAATAAATGGTAACTCTGTCTCTAGATTAGAAAATGAACAAGAAAGAAATAGGTATTTACATAAAAAATTATTTATTGAAAGTTCTCGTAAAACGATTTTACGCTGTTGCTTTCGTCAATAATTGAAGAAGCTGAGGATGCATTTTCATATTGCGAGTGTGGTGAAGAAGGCATGTGAAAGCTTTGGGACGCAGTTAATGCTGCAGCCGAAGCACCACTATTGGTCGAACTGTGACCGGATAAAATATTATAATTCAAATTACGCGAATGATGGTATAAAGGAGTAGAAGAATCACGAATTGATAGCGTCTTTTGACGCAGTTTTGCTTGGTACATAACATTTTCTATGTCATGCATCACATAATCTCTTTCAGTTTGTTCCATTCGTTGGAGTCTCTTTGCTATTAGTTGTCCAAATATTTCACATTCATCATTTTCTTTTTGCTGAGGTTTCTTAGTTAATACGTCATATGCCTTCTCCATTTTTTCCAAAATTACATCTTCAGAGAACTTATATTTTTTTGCTCCAATGCCAAAAGAAGTAGTTCTTTTGCGTACAAGGGAGTACAAGATGTACCGACTTGCTGAGAGTCAAGAGGTGGCTGAGAGGTAATAGCTACGCTGTCTTGCTGGGAGTCCGCCGATGTTCTGTTATGTTCGGATTCAACATTTACCGAACCTATTGTCTGAGCTATAGTCTGAAAAAGAGACATCGTGAAAGTAAAAATGAAAAAAATATCGGACATAAAATGTTGTAAACATATGCATTTGATTTCGAGATAACCCAGTCAAGTCGGCTTGATTGCAGTTGAGTTCACGGAGCTACTGAGGAGGAGGTCCTAAACAAAGCCCAAAGAGCTGACTAAGAGTTGCTTACATTAGAAACTGACTTGCAATTAGTTTATTGAAAAAATTACTTTGTTTGAAAGTACATCGAATAGTAAAGGCTGTTACTCACTTAGCGAGACGAAAAACATTTCTTTTCCTATATTCTTGTGAGAGAAAACACACTTAGGCGAAGCTACTCAACTAACGCAAGTACAGCAAAAATCGTGGCGCTATGAATGCGACAGTCTTTACTTTTCAACATGCAATTAAATGAGTATTTTTTGTTCCAGATTCCTACTACCCCAGATGAATGGAAACAAATTGCAGATGATTTTGAGAAGTTATGGAATTTTCCACACTGCCTAGGGTCACTCGATGGAAAACATAATGATTCAGTCCCCGATTAACAGTGGTTCTGACTTTTATAATTACAAGAAATTTTTTAGCATAGTGTTAATGGCTCTTGTTGATGCTAACTACTGTTTTACCTTTATTGACTGTGGTTGTCAAGGAAGACTAAGTGATGGGGCTGTTTTTAGAAATACTGAGTTGTATAAGAAAATTGAAATGAGACAGTTAAATTTGCCTCCAGACGAACCATTAGACGGAACAGACAAACCATTTCCGTATCTGTTTGTAGGTGATGACGCATTTGGGTTAAGTACTACTATTTTGAAACCATTCCCTGGTACGCATCCCAAGGGGAGTATGCAAAGAATATTTAATTACCGCCTTTCGCGCGCTCGTCGCATTGTCGAGAATGTTTTCGGAATAATGTCTTCAGTTTTTCGAGTGTTGCGGAAACCAATATTATTAGAACCTAATAAGGTTACAACTATTATAATGGCCTGTTGTTTATTACACAACTTTTTACGGAAGAGCAACACGTCACGTGCAAATTATACACCTGCTGGTAGTTTCGACATTGAAACAGAAGAACAAGTTCTTCCAGGATCTTGGCGCGAAGATCAAAGTAACATTACTTCACTATTACCTTTGCAAAAGGTACCAAGGAAGCAAAGTATAGATGCGAAAAATACCAGGGACGAATTTGCTGAATACTTCATGGGAATTGGCAAAGTTTCATGGCAAAATAAATATTGTTAAAAAATTATAAATGTCAAAAACTATAAAATAAATATGTTACTTACCTCAGAATTTAACGTGCTTCTTGGCATATCGTGATGAAGTAAAAACGATGCCATCGTTGAATATGCGAACCAGTTAGGTTTATATATATCATCCGTACCGGCACCACTGCGTTCACTTTTTTTTAACTTTTTGTACGCAATTTCTAAAAGTTGCCATCAACGAATCTTTTTTTTTCAATTCTGCTATAGAAATACCCTCGCCGATTTCTGCTTGTATTCGCTTCCACGCGTCGTATACCTCATTTCTGTTTTTGTGTAATTTATGGGAAGGGTCCCAGATAATTGGCTGATTCATGTAATAATTCAAAAATTTCATGACGGTGTCATTATTCCAATCTATTGTTGTTGCAGCATCAATATTTTCACAACACGCGGTTGTCATTGCGCTAGAATAACTTAAATAACGTGGCAAGTTAGACGAGTAGTGTAGCGCGGTTTTGAAAACACTTTGCAAGTAAAGACTTGTCTCTTTGACTTTGGGTAGTTTACCGACACCGCACGGGAAGTACAGTAACGTGGCAAGTAGTGCCGAGTTGCACGCCGCGTCTTAATACACATTACTCGGCATTTGGAAAGTATTGGCAAGTACTTGCCAAGTACCGCGTAATGAGTAGCCGGCATAATATGAACATTGTGAACACTCCTGAAAGAGTAAATCGAGTAGCGGATAAGTTGTTTGTCCAGAATCGACAATATTATTGACGACGAAAGTGTTGCTTGTTTGGTGACTCTGGATTTTCCACCAGGCAGCGCTCAAGATATTCAACAAGAACAATTGAAGGACAAGAATACTGTCAAGATTGTCCGGTGTTTCGAGAATCCCTCTGAGGACATGATCTCAGCGTGGACTGATAAAGGTTATGTTATGTTACGACGTGCTCCCGAGCAAGATACTGAGGCCGCTCGACAGGCAGTAACTACCCACGAGCGTGAGAATAATCAAGGAATATCTCGAGGCACCAACTGCCGGACATTATGGTGCCGATTGCACCTACGCAAAAATTGCCGATAGATATTACTGGACGAGTATGCGCCAATATATTACGGATTATGTTCGTAAGTGTATCGATTGTCAAAGGTATAACGAAGTTAATTTGAAACCTGCAGAACTACTACAAACCCCCGCAGGGGCACAGAGATTTTTGAAGTAGTAGTAATTGACTTGTTCAAACCATTACCAGAAAGTCAATCCGGGTATAAGTGAATATTTATTGCGGAGGATATTACCACCCGGTGGGTAGAGTTATTTGCGACGGACAAAGTGACCATAGAGAACTGCGAAAATCCTATTACATTCATGGGTGCCATCCTGCAACTCGTCGCTTATTGTCTGGGATTGTGTAAACTCTAACACCTGTACGGTCCCCAGATAAGTCGGGCCATATGGGAAATGTCTTTATTATTGATTTCTCAGAAAAATTTATTCTTTACGAAAGCTCCTGCATCTTTCCAAACTTAAGATGCATGCATCAAGGTTTGAATACCTATTGTCATATACCGAGGAAATCGAAATATTTGAAATCGATATAAGAGTAAAGTACTTTGTACATTTTCCACGCTAGGCGGGAATTTTATTTGAAAAGTTACTATGAGACCTCAAATATGAAATCATGGCTGTCTACGAAGAAAATTTTTTTTTTACGTATTTTTCAATTTTTCTCGTACCAACGTGTGTGTCGTAGAATTTTGAATGTGTGTAGCTGGACGTTTCTTCAAGTTTAACATGAACACACCCTGAAATTTGTCTTTTGTTTAACTATCAACTAGAAATTATGATTAATAAAGCTTTATCCATATAAGATTCAAGCAGTCCACGAACTCAGGCCAGTAGATTTTCACAGAAGAACAGAATATTGTCAGTGGTTTCTTGATAACTTAAACAACGACGACATTCTTAACAAGTGCTTCTTTTCCGATGAGGCCTGGTTTCATCTCTCAGGGTATTTAAATAAACAGAATATGAGAATATGGTCAGCAGAAAATCCCCATGAATTTGTGGAAACTCCATTGCATCCATTGGTGTTTGGCTAGCAGTGTCAAGAAGGCGTATCATCGGACCAATATTTATTTAACGACTCAATAACTGCTGAAAGATACCGAAATGAGATACTAGAGCCTTTCATTAATCAACTACATGATGATGAACTTACAGAAGGGTTTTTTCAGCAAGACAATGCTACTACCCACACAGCTTATCAAACAATGCAAGGTCTCCGGATCTCACAATTTTGGATTACTTCATTTATCCGCGCATGAAAAACACAGTTTTTAGAACTACGCGTCACACAATCGAAGAACTTCGTGCGGGCATTACAGATGTGTGTGCTAACATAACCCCCGAATACTTAGCAAATGGGTTTGAAAACATGAAACGCAGAGTACGCTTATGTATTCAAGCTGAAGGAGAGCACTTTGAGCATCTACTTTAAACTTTAATGTTGTGTTTTTATTTGATGTTATGATCAGTACTGACAGTTAATGACAACTGTTTTCTCTAGAATTGTGTCGCCAACTTCATAAAAAAATCACAGCTTACTTTAATGAGGAATTCAATTGAAGGCACAGTACAATAACGTGTGTTTTTAATTGACGTCACCGCGTACGACTGAACAAACACCGCCAACTCTCTCTAGTCGCTTCAATGTTGCCAACTGTCGTTCTTTTTAGTCATGCCACATATCTAGCATGTTTCAAGTTGACAATTATAAGTTGCCAGAAAGACAATAATTTTAGCATAAAAAAAAAACAAATGTAAAATTCGGGGCTTAACATTGGATAACATCAAATACATTTATCAATAAAAAATACCAAATGATGCAAACGTTCAACGTTAATACACTGTGGTCGTAAATGATCAGTTGACTTTGTTTTTACAAGTAACGTTCTTTGCGTCTCGATTTATGATTAATGTTACACAATTTTTAGGTTAAAATTACATCCGCACGCCTTTAAATTGGGTACATGATTTCTAGTAACTGGACCAAGAAATTTTTGTATGAAGCGGCACGTTCAACCATTTACGATCGCAGTGTATGAAAACAGAAACGGAAGTAAGGCAAAAGTTACTAAAAAAAAAGGTCTGTTACTTTTTCTTTAATTCTCACTACGTTAAATTTCCAATTTCACTATAAACTTTGACAAGAGACCTTTAACTACGCACTTAAAAGGTTTTCGCGGCATTGTTAAAATTTGATGCAAATTGCAAATTGGAAATATGATAATTCAAATTTTGACTGACACATAATAATTACAGTGTCAACGTGAAGTACCAACCAATTTCAACCAAAATTTATCCGGGGAAATTTGCTTTTCGGCAACACAATTCAACAAGTAGTGGATTTTTAATTTTGAAATAGACAGTATATAACCTTATATTAGCAGAAAGCTACATTTAAGTGCTACCCATTTCTGAAATAAAAAGTATGACGTTCCATTAAAAAAAATGATACCAAATGTTTCGTAAGTATCGATCAAAAAGATATCTTAATTTTCAGAAATTTATATTTAAACTGACTGAGTTTTTGAAGAATTTTTCTTTGAAAAGGAAATAATTTTACGAAAGTAATTTTATGAAATCAATATCTATTTATACCGTTGTAATCAGCTGACTGCGGCGCATCCAAATATCTAAAAATATACAGAGCAAAATTACTGGAAAAACTCGAGAACAGATCGATGTTCATTAACAAGGTGGGACGAAATTTCTGCTTTATTGTTAAAACTTTATCAAGATAAAAAATCAATTGATCAATTATTAAAAGAACTAAATAGCATTAAACAAGAGCGTAACGAAACAGTTTCTCTTTTTTTTGTCCAGGATTAGACGATTTAACCTCAAGAATTTTAGCCATCATTCATAATTCGGAAACAAATGTGCCTCCCCTTAACGGTAGAATCTTAATTGTCAATGATATCTTTAGAAAAATTTTGTGCAAATCGTTTTTGATTGCAGTGAGAACCTCGAGCAGCCTCTGGACAGCTGTTTCAGCCCTGCTTGGGGCTTCTTCAGCAGAAACGTAGCTCGACATTTCCACTGCAGACCAAAAACGACTTGCCCAATTTATTCGCAATTGCGATGTAAGAGTGATGAACATATAAAATAGCGACATCTTACTATCGCTTTTTGACCTGACATTGCAGTAGGATAGACAAATTGAAGCGGGATTTGCTCCTAATAAGTCCCCCATGCAAGGCGGCCGTGCTTGCTATCAAAGCATAATGAAAGTTTTTAGAAAAATTTTGTGCAATTGCGAATAAATTGGGCAAGTCGTTTTTGGTCTGCAGTGGGAATGTCGGGCTACGTCTCCGCTGAAGAAGCCCCAAGCAGGGCTGAAACAGCTGTCCAGAGGCTGCTCGAGGTTCTCACTGCAATCAAAAACGATTTGCACAAAATTTTTCTAAAAACTTTCATTATGCTTTGACAGCAAGCATGGCCGCCTTGCATGGGGGACTTATTAGGAGCAAATCCCGCTTCAATTTGTCTATCCTACTGCAATGTCAGGTCAAAAAGCGATAGTAAGATGTCGCTATTTTATATGTTCGTCAATGATATCGTTTCATTTACCACTCGTGCCCACTAATTTTGCAAATGTTAAGATGTAGGGAATTCAAGACGATTAACGACGCGTTTACCTTGACCCTTGCCGAAGAAAAAGCGATAAGATTAAAATATAGAAGTTTTAATACTCAAAAATGTCAATTCTGGTCACACGATAGACGAATGTAGCAAATGCCAATACAACAACACTAAATTTAGCCAAACTCCTAAACCATCAACTAGTTTTATCAAAACTCCTTGACCTACCCCAAATTCTAAATCTAACGTCCACTCACGCTTTAGAACTACCAAATCCACCGGTTCCACAAAACACAACGCAACTGACGTACCCACTAGACGATTTCACAATTTAAATATATCACAGTTACTATTCACTAGAACTTATTCTACGTACTTTTTAGGGTTAAAAGACGTTGCCGAGTCACTGACCGACTCAAATTCAATGATCCTTAATGGACTCTCTCCTAATTCACCAGTGCAGACTCTCGGAGGAATTAATACTAAACTCCAAATTGGAGAGAAAAGCATATTCAGTACCTTCCAAATTATAAATTCTCCTACTAACATTCCTTTGGATGAGCTGATAGGTGACGATTTTTTAAGAAGTCATGAGGGTATTGTCAATTATTCCATTATTCCTTTTCCAATTCCACTGAATCACAATACGCCTCAAGATTCTAATAATTCAATTTCAATCAACCCTTGATCGGAAACAGTTGTACCAATTAACATTATTAATCCTCATCCACTTACCAGTCTTTATTAATATCTAATGCAATAATCAAGACACATGATTACAATACAGCTTTCATTACAATCACAAAATCTACACATTTTCAATTTCAAATTGGGACTGAACAATTTCAAATTGGGAATAAAAAAATTCAAATTGGGAATAGGAAATTTCAAATTGGGAAATTCAAATTGGGAATAAACAATTTCAAATTGGGAATAAACAGTTTCAAATTGGGTATAAACAAATTCAAATTGCGAAAAAAACAATTTGAAAATGAGAATAAACAACTTCAACCTGAGTGTCTTACTGTCATTAACTCATTTCAAAAAACTGTGTAACAAAGTAACACTATTATTTGTTACGTATTAGAATTATTTTAATTTAAAAATGTAAATAGTTAGAAAACCAAATAAAGTTTAAGTTACGGTGGGGATTGCCATTAGAGTAGGGGATCCCCTTCCACTCCCGTGCCTATATAAATGCCCGCATGGACGCCTCGAGACATTCATTTTCGCCAGTGAATGACTCGAACGCGCGCCGTGAATCGAGCTCCTATCTCGCTAGTGCTCACCCTTTCCACCCGAACACGGGGTTCTCGTGTTAACCCGTACCAGAGTGGGTTTCTCACCCTTTCCACCCTAACACGGGGTTCTCGTGTTAAACCGTACCAGAGTGGGGTGTTATTCATTCTTACCTGACACGGGTGTGCCGTGTACCTGTTCCGGAGTAGCTGTGCTATTCATTCTTACCTGACACGGGTGTCTTGTGTACATGTCTTTGACTGGGTGTCTCATTCAATCCGTCCGACCAGACCGTTTTACGACCCGAACTGTACCGTCCGTACCGAGTCCAGAGATAGTATATTTTATGGAATTGTAAATATAGACATAAGTAAGTTGTGTGAATAAAAGTGGAGTTAAAACATTTGAATGTCTCACTTTGCTGAACCTGGACACCGACGAGCAGACCCGGACTCCTGATTGACGTCTACAGAAGGCATCGAGAACGCCGGAAAGACCCGACCGTTACAACTGTTTAATTCTATTTCTACTAAACTATATACATTAAATTGAAAAAGGTCACAAGAAATGCCTTACAGTAAGAAAGTGGTCGCTGATGCCATGAAGAAACAAATCCGTGTCCTGTAGAATAACAACCAAGATTGAAGAACACTAGCGAATACCTTAGGAGTGAAAAAATCAACCGCGTACCGTTGGGTAAAAAAGCAGCAAGAACCTGAAAATACACGTGGTGGAAAAAGAAAAATAAAAATCAAGAACAATACATCGAAGAGAATCCGCGCATAACATTAAAGCAAATGAAAGAAAAGTTTCAAGTTGAACACCAACTTGTTGTCTCGACAGAATGCCTTCGAAGGCATTTGGATGGTTTGATGTATACTTTAAAAAATATGAGAAAAGAACCTGAAAGGGCAAGGAGTGCGGAGAACAAAACCAAAAGATGTGAATTTGCTCGACAGGTATTAGATTATCAAGCAGATAATATTCCAACAGTTTACCTGGATGAAAAGAATTTTAATTTATACTTATATTTTTTATAGAGGCATTTAAAAAACCGCAAGCTAATGATTTCATTCGTCGATGCCTCCAAAATGCCCGAAATTTGTATCAAATACCTGTCGTCGTGGTCATCGATAATGCTCCGTGCCACTCTTCAATTAAGGATGACTTTTCCCTTACAGCCCGATGTAACTCGCGTGGTCTTGTCTAAAAGCTGGTGTTAAAGCTTACTTAGCAATCCAAATGCAAAACAAATTTTAGCAGGTGAGGTCAGGGCAAACATTGCGCAGACGGAATATCGTTTACAAAAATTAGAAAATATAGTGCAACAAAATATAACGAATAAAATTACCGTAGCTAACTGCATAAGATTTGTTGCAAACATTCAAAGATTTATACCTGATGCGTTAAGTGTGATTGATGTAAAATTTTGATTAAGGGCCGGTTTCACCAAACTCAGTTAAATTTCTCCTAAAACAGGATTAACAAAACGCGATTCAAACTTAATCTTACATTTTAAACGAGTCTAATGTGTACATGTTTTACCAATAATATTTGTTGTTGGGTTAATCGAGATTAGTTAAGCGAGTTTTACTTTCACGATCTCGCCGAAAACGCACGAAAGCAATCGAAATGTGTATAGTATACCTCTGTGGTATACCTATTCTCAAAGAATTCTCAGTGGAAAAGGCGCCTTTTATTTTTCTACAGATAATTTTGTAATTAAGGCACATTTTTTATTGAAATGGAAAAGAAAAAAGGAAAAGAAGTCCTAATTTGATTGCAGGAGAGTTCTGCACGGTTTTTGTAGATTTACTTACAGACCATTTTAATGTATGAGGAATGAGAAGAAATTGGCCGCAGCTTCAACGCCATAAGCAGTAGTTGCCACAGAAATCCGGAAACTTTAAAAGCAGCATGGGATAATTTGAAAAAATATACAAGAAAATTATTTGCCGATGAGCGCATACAGACAGGGACTGGTACCGGTGGCGGACCAGCCAAAAGATAAATACGATCCGCTACTAGGCCGCGTCCGAGAACTAATAAAGCCCACTGTGGATGGTTTGAAGAATGTCTTCGATAGCGACTCGATTATGAGTAAGTGTAGATTGTCATCACTAAAGTCCGGATTTATATGTGCTAAAAAAGTGGAAAATTTTTTTTTTTTATGCGATTAAAATATGGATATTATATGCGATAAAAATTTTATTTTACTTATACATACTTTAGAATAATAAAAACATAAATTGTTTCATATAAGTAATTTTAACACTTAACACTTAAGTAGTAGGATTACAAAATATAATCAACAGTTGATTTAAATTATTTGGGGTAAAATTTTGTCGTCTGTCTGTCAAAATATTTTTATAAGAGGAAAACGAACGCTCGACATCGCATGAAGTAATGGGCGCAAATTTCATGGATGCTACATCTTTGGGGTCCATGTCCAAATCCTCTTCACTTTGACCTTTTAAAACTAAACAGATTTTCCTCATTTTATTGTAGTCAGGATTACGTAATAGAACCTTGTCTAATTTTGCCATTAACTTCTCTCCTATCTCCCCTGGAATTGATTTTACACTTTCAATTGCATCATCGACCACTTCAAAAGAATCTAATAGAGACGTCTGGGATGATTCCAACATTTTAATGGTGGATATTAAAACCGAAAAATGAGTTTTAATGAATGCTAATTGATTCCCGATGTTTGTGTTCGACATGCATTCCTTACAAATTCTTAAAGCCGCTGAATTGGAATCATCCAATTCTAAGAAAATTTCCTGCTGCGTCAGACACCATTAGTAATATATTTTCCGATTTAACTTGATTAGGTGCATATAAAAGTGTCAAGCTGTCGTTAATAAAACGTGCGATCGTTGAATGATTTGTTTTTTCCAAAACTGCACTATTTACCAAATAAGATATTGGTGCAACTGTGTTGCTTAATACTCCTGCTAACATATTTGCTACATAACGACCGCAGGCATCTGTCGTTTCATCAACTACTATATAAATATTGTTGTCGCTAAGCTTCTCTCTTATTTTCTTCATCCGTTGCTGGTAGCATATACTTAGATAGTTTTTCCGCAAAGTCGATTCATTTGGAATATGACGATTGCAATATTTTTCCGAAAAAGTTCGAAAACTTGCTTGTTCAGGTTTATGCCAAGGAATGTTTGACTCTGCCATAGCACTGCACAAGTCTAAAGAGAATTCATTTCCTGTGTCACTGCCCTGTGAGTTACTGGCTGTTGAAGAAATAAAAGACTGCTTAAAGTTAGACACACATCTTTTCTCCGACTCCTTATGGAGGTTTGTAGCCAAATGTTGATCAATCTGGTACTTTTGGTCTGACGACACCTTAAAATATTGTCAAAATGAAAATGTGATTTTTAAGAGAATTTGTAAGGTGTCTACCTGTTTTGAGCATGCGTTGCAAAAAATAACTTTTCCATCTGTAGTTAGATGTTTAGATGCTTTAATCCATTTTTTCAATAGCTCGGATCGAGAGGATGCTACTTTCGGCATTTTGAAAAGATAAGCACTGAATTTATTTCGTCTTTAAATTAAATAAGAAAATAACAACTAATTCGCGTTGATAAATACATTAGTCACTAGTCACACACATTCACGGAGTTCTTATCTCAAACTGAAATGCAAAACATAAGTGCAAAATGCAAGTGCAAGTCGCTACAGATTCCCAGAAAATCACATTCCGGGAAATCGTAAAATAAAGTAGCCAGACGTTGAGGAGAATAAATTACTTCTTGGAAAAGCTGCAGACTTGAATATTGACCGTATATGGAATTATAATGTTATTTATATCAATATATGGATAAATAAATAAATATGCGCTAAAAGTCTAAAATATTAAGTTATATGCGAAATAAAACTACCATTTTTGGGCTTCTCTAATCGACAAACATATAAATACAAAACGCCAAGTTTAGGTATGTTAGCGTAAAAAACTTGTAAAAACTTATAAATCCGGTCTCTAGTCATCACAAATGTTTCATTAATTTCAATATTATTGCTGCAACAAAATTTTTTTGAAATGTGAAACTTTTAATTTTTGTCTCGAAATTTATTTCTTATACCGCGAATTTTGTTATTATATGAACGCAAAGATAACCAAAATGTGTTTTGAATTTGACAGATGCATCTTATACTGAAGTGGAAGAGATTGATGCCAAGGAAAATTGTAATGGCGAGGTTGTTCCAATAGTAAAGTGTTCATCGTTTTTAAGGCTCACGCCTTGCTTCCTTCTATACACGTAAAACATTACCAACGAGGAATCAGTATAACAGGATAAATAATTATTATATTCATTCAGAATTTGTACTACATATAGTAAATATTACATTCTACACGGGGCTGCAGCCAAAATTTCAGAAATATTTGTTTAGAAACTAATAAATTTAATTCTAAAACGTATATTCGTAGCAAAGTTTGACAGGAATTCAGCGTTTTTTTTTTTTTCAAAACAAATACAACTTTTTAATAAAAAATGGTGACACACCCGTGTCGTATAATGCCTTTACAATAAATCTGCGTTTTTCTCTAAACCAAAAACTGTAAAATATTTCGTGTAAACGAATTATTCGCAAGTTCTGATTTTCGTTTATTTTAACTCTCAAACCGAAACATAGATGTTCTCTGAAGCTCACGTTTCTGGCGAAATATCTGATTGGTAGTTCAGAGAAAAACCAGCCCCTAACACATTTTAGGTCTGTTTATAAATTCTTTAAAAGTATTTAAGTGCCAGCAGATACATGTTAAAATCTGTAAAATAATGGCAAGAGGAAATAGAGATAAACACCGGTATCCCGTTTTAACCAAAAAAAGAAAAGCATTTAATAAATCGCGTATGCGAGCGATTAGTATGGGGTATGTTTTTATGTATCGTTAATCTTAGTACGTTTAAAAAAGTGTGCGTAGAAAAGTGCGGTTGTTATAATAATATACATTAATAATTGGTTTTTAATACTGTAGCAAGAAAATTTCGGTGAAAAGTGTAACAAGTGAAAATAATGCAGAACAAGGGCACATAAATTTCGCCTCTACCAGTAGGTAAGTCCACAGATATAATAAATTGAATAAGTAATTTACAAAAAAGAACTCTTCATTTGCGAACTTGTAAAATTGTGAACGTGCGTTTTCTAAAAAAAAAAAAGGATTTTTTTAAACTAATATTACGTTAAAATTCACATACATACATACATACCGGGTGTCTCACGCCATCGCGCACACTTCTGAAGTATTTATCTTTTAATAGATTTATATTTAATTGGGACACGATAAATTAAACAAAAAAATAGATTTTCCTACATACTGATAGCCGCCGTAGAACATCGTAGAAGTTTTGCCGGAAACTTACAGATCATTGCGAATCTGAATAAGGTAATTTTTGTTTCCTTGTTACCGAACAGAAACTTTTTTCTTTTATCTAGAAAGATTTATCAGGCCAATGAAAATTTCAAATGCTGTAACAACGCTAAAAATTAAAATACAATCAAAGGAATGATTTTCTCGAATTACTTGATACGAAAATGATGAAGTAGATTTCAACGATATAAAAATATATGTGGTGGTCCATTTAAAATAAAAAAGCTGTACGTTGCTCCAAAGTTAGTCCCATAGTCCCACGTTGCTGAATGGTGTGTCGGAAAACTTATTTTTGTATGTAATTAAATTTTTGAATTTTAAGTAAATCGAATAAAAAATAAAAATTCTAGAAAGTGGACTCATGGTAAGGGACACACGGCATATTTGTTTCAAATAATTTAAATATTTTTCAGGTATCAGTTTTCTAGAGTAGGCTTAGAGGATACAGGATGTAATTTATTAAATACGAGTGCAAATGCATCTGAAACAGGACTCCATCCAAATTCTGAGTGAGTAACAAAGTGGTATTTATTTAAAATTAAATTTATAACACCATATCATATTTGGTCTTAATTAAGAAGTTATAATAGCTTGCATGTATTTCAATGTTCTTTTAGACGGAATACAAACGAACTCGGTGAAGAAGCAATAAAACTATCGTAAGTACAAACTACAATAATTTTATAGGCAGTCTGCGTAAACTAATATTTAACCCCGTCTACAGACAATTAACTGAAAATACTGGAGATTTCTTTCCTACTGGACGAAGAATTATTGATATTGCTCATTGGTTTAAAACATTAATGAGTCATAAACATTCAGATCTTTTCAGCTGTTCTTTTGTAAACATGAAAATTATTAAAGAGACAAGATTTGGACTTCGATCTGTATTTACTTTAGAATGCAACATGTGCAAAGTAATTTTAGATTTAGATACTGACGGAATGAGTACAGAAAAACTAGATGTAAATACGGCAGCAGTTTCTGCATTTGTTTCTACGGGTGGTGGCTAGGGACAATTATCGGAGGTTGTGGGTGTCTTAGATGTACCGTCGATGTCTAAGGATATGTTTGGGAAATGTCAAACAGAACTTTTTAAAAGCATTACAGATACTACTTGGGTTTCAATAAAAGAGGCAGGAAAAGAAGAAGCTCAGTTAGCTAAGGAAAACGGGGAAGTAGATAAAGACGGAACTCCTTTAATAACTGTAATAGCCGACGGTGCATGGTCGAAGAGATCATACCGTGCAAACTATAACGCATTATCTGGAGTGGTAAATATAAATATAAAGTAATAATAAATAAATTTGCGCATTCATTTTGTTACGTTGTAAACGAGATCGTCGTGCGTTTAGGCATATAGCCTTCCTGAATGGTAGCCTGTAATGAATAACCAACGAGAGGGATGACGAAAGCACGCGTAGTCGGCCAGAGGACTTGACGAAACGCTATGCTGAGTTTCTTTACGTGTTCGTACCTACATAGTTCGCTGTAACACATGCATTTGTTACAGTGGGCTATGTAGAAACTCGGCTTAGTGCTTCGTCGAGTCGGCTGGCCCACCACTCGTGTTTCATCTTCCCGCAGGAATAACTAACGAAATTAATGCGCAAACTCCTTACTATCTGCTATAAACAAGGTCAAATGAACGTTTCCTATAAAAAATATGAAATGCAAAATGAATTATTATTTGATCTTGCCATGACATTCATTTATATGATTATAATTTTTTAGGCTTGCATAATTGGTCAGAGAACTGAAAAAATTGTTTATATCGGAATTCGCAATAAATACTGTTGTATTTGTGCAAGGGCAGCTACACTTTCCATTGAATGTCCGACTCATATTTGCTTTAAAAACCACGATGGTCCGTCAACTGCCATGGAAGGTGAAATAATTGTAGAAGGCTTTAAATGTAATATGGAGATGCATGGAATAAAATATGCGAAGCTGATTGGCGACGGAGATTCAAGTGTACATAGAAAATTATTAGATGCTCGCCCATACGGAAATGATTTAATTGTTGAAAAGGTTGAATGTTGCAATCATCTTCTTCGCAACTACTGTGTAAAGCTGAAAGAGGTAGCGCATAAACGATTTAGTTCTTCTGGAAAACCTGTAGATGTATCATTAAGATATATTTTAAGTAATAATATTAAGAGACTAAGAGTTGCTGCAGATTGTGCCTCAAAATACAGAAGAAACAATTTAGATAATTTCTCGACAGCAATTGCTGAATTAAAAAAAGATTTAATAAATGGTCCCAGTCATGTATTTGGTGAGCACAACAGTTGTAAGGAAGGAAATCGGCTATTTCTGTACTGAAAATAAAATATCCAATATAATAGTTTCAAATATGAAGGAGTGTGGCTTGTACCAAGACATTTTATCCTGTACTAATAGATTAGTGTACCATGCAAAAAGTTTACTCCAAAATATGACAACCAATGCTGCAGAGTCATATAATTCTGTTCGAGCTAAATTTATTGGTGTAAAACGGATAAACTATTCCCGCCGATTTTCCTATAATTTACGATGTGATGCAGCAGTTTTATCCTATAATTCAAAGGGACGTATACATGACTGCATCCACAGATCTATTACAAAACATAGTCCCGGTCAACATACAAAAAGATTTCTCACTCTGAGACAAAAGGACAGAAATAGAAAAGCCAGAAGTAAAGGATCCACCACACCAGCGCGATAATTTCGCGACGCGAACTTTTCGCTGCGAATAATTCGCTGGCGGCGCGTCAGCGAAACTCGATATTCACACCAACGCGAAAGTTTCGCGTGAATGCACGGTATTGGGAATTTTTATATACAGACTCTATTTTCTCGATTTTTCGTCACACAGATTGTCTTAATGAAATTATAGTTTGGATATCTAGTAAGGGTACTTTGCAATGGCTTCTTCTGATGAAGAAGAAGCTTTGTTATTATGTGCACTGGCAGAAACCGAAGAACTTGGGTAAGTAATGTAAGTACAAATTCATGTTTTCTTTTCTTATATTATTTGATTTCAGGAAGAAGAGAAAGAAAAGAAAATGGATCCATGAAATAAATCAACTTCATGAAAGTTATGGCGAGTACCACACTTTAATGCCACAGTTACGTACAGATGAGAAAAGATTTTATATATATTTTAGAATGATGCCTAATTGTTTTGACAAAATATTGCATTTAGTTAAAGAAGATATACACAAAAACGATACCAATTACCGTGAAGCAATAAGTCCGGAGGAACGCTTAGCCATTACTTTAAGGTAAGAATATAACATAACGGGTCATTTTTAAAATTCTTAACTGGAGTAAGCCATGGTTTTACAAAAATTCTAGGTAATTCTACAAGACAACTGAAATTTTGATTGATGTCCGATTCATTCATCACAATTTTTTAATTGCTGCTACGACAATAATCTGAATGTTCATGTTAATTGTTGGTGATGAATTAATAAAATGTAATTAAAAGCCAAGGCTTACTCCACTTCAGAATTTAAAAAATGTAGCACGTGGCTTTAAATTAAGTTTGAGGGTCGGATCAAAATAAGTATAAAACGAAATTACTTACTCTACTTTAATGAACTGAGTTAAAATTGAGTTTAGAATTTGAGTAATACACACACAAAATAGAAAAAAATGTAACAATGGATAGTCAAATCGAGCGGGTAGCGGCACACACCCGTTCCTGAGCGAGAGCACCCTTGCACTACCTCGACTTCCTCGGGTTCCTTTGGGTTCCCGGAATTCTAAGTCCGACATTCCGCTACACACTCCCCCTCTGGCTTCGTCGACGTCCCGGCACGGAAGCCAGTTGACTCTTAGGAGGTCGTCCTCGTTTTCGTCGAGGGGCAATAGGTTCAACCATCGTAGGATCCGCCTCCGAATGGAAATGCCGCAGATCGCTGCAATGGAACTTCCCAACTGCTCTTCCTTGGGTATCATCAAGCTCGTATGTCGTCGGGCTCACTCTTCGAGTTATAACATAGGGTCCATCCCGCTTGGGTGCGAATTTAGTGGTAAACTTGCTAGCGGCATTGCTCAGGGAATGAGTGGTGACCAACACGTAGTCTCCGGGCTTGAAATTCTCAGGAGCCGTCCTTGTGGAGTCCGCAAATACTTTCCGACGATCTTGCTGGAGCTCCATCGTTTCCTTGGCCGTTTTGAGCACGCGTGCGAAATCCCGTAAATACGGACTGACTTCCGGCACAAAATTGTCGGAATCGACAATGCTTCGGAGATCACGATTTACATCGTCGGGTGTTCTGAGTTCTCTTGCGAATGTCAGAAATGCCGGGGTGTGTCCTGTTGACTCGCACGTGGCAGTATTGATAGCAAACCTTACTGCAGCTAAGTGTTCGTCCCATTTGTGATGTTCTTTCTGGACGAGGATCGCGAGTTGAGTTTTTATATCTCGGTGTTTCCTCTCTACCGGGTTACTTGCCGGATGGTATAAAGGGATCAACGCCTGGTGCATGTTTAGGCAATATGTAACTTGTTGCATGACGGCGCTCACGAATTGGGACCCATTGTCGCTGATAACCTTCCTCGGCGTACCATATCGCATGCAAATTTCCTCGATTAAGATTTTGGCACAACTTTCCCCCGAAGCGATTCGTAGGGGAAATAGTTCTACCCATTTGGAAGAGGTATCTTCAATGGTCAGCACCCATCTATGCTCGTTAGGTGTTTCCGGTAATGGCCCGAATAAGTCCATGGCTATGACTTCGAACCTTCTTGTCGCCGCAGGAGTCTGGAGAAATCCAGCGGGTTTTAAGTTATTTATTTTGAAACGTTGGCAGTCCGTACAATATCGGACATACTCCGTGATATACTTGCGCATGCCGGTAAAGTAATATCTCGCTGCGATCTTCCGCAGAGTCCTCTCGACTCCGTAGTGTCCGGCGGAAGGAGCATCGTGGTATTCTTGCAACACCTTCTGTCGTTCTTGGACAGGCGTTACCAGCCGTGGCTCTTCCGTCTCATCGTCCTGATCATAATGGTGCTTGCCATAACCCGTGCCTGTAGGACCATCTCCAACGATGCCCTGCAAGTATTAAGCTGCTGCCTGCCCCCTGACTTAGAAGTAAAATTGGCCGCTACTAACACCTACATAAAAAGAGGAAAGAGTACTCACCTATTTGAGGTAGCAATCGACGGAAATAACAAAAAGGAAGCCAGACTCCTCGCGAAGGAAACGGTGCACCAAAAATGGCAGACACGATGGGAAACCTCCTCCAAGGGCAGAGTCACACACTCCTGGATACCTGAAATCAGAAATTGGCAGACAAATAAATTCAAAACCTTCAATTACGAACTTACCACTTTTCTGTCCGGCCATGGGTCATTCGCGGCCAAACTCCACTCGTTGGGCCTGTCGGAGACGGATACCTGCGCCTGCGGAGAAACAGAGGATTGGACACACGTCTTACAAGATTGTGAACTCTACCTAGACGAGCGGACCCTCCTGTTCCCGGAAGGACTGGATACCACACCAGATACGCTGCTGACACGGGCGGATTCCCTCTTCGAGCTGTCCAAGGCAATCTACAACAAAAAAAGAAGAAATCAGTAAAATTCAACATGGGAAACGGACTTCATTACAGGACAGGAGAAGAACGGAGTCAAGGATAGATACAGGGTATAATAAGGAAGCGGTTAGAAGCAAGGAAAGAGCACAGGACCAGAAGTACTGGTGCAAAGAGCAGTGGTAAAAGTCAGCCAGTAAAACTGGAAAAAAAAAAAAAAAGACCTGGAAAAAAGAGGTAGGGAGGGCGAGGATAGGGGATGAACTTCGATGCTGTAAAAAAAATAAAAAAGGTCAGGTCTAGAAAAAGAAATAGCACAGCGGGGTATGGGCTGACGCCCGGGTACCCGGAGCATACTCTCAGGAGTATCATGAAACGGTTGATCATAATGGTATAGTACACCTCTGGACATCACGTATCCTCGCTCTGCCCACCTCACACTGTCTAAATCATCGCAATTCTCAAAAGTATAGATGATTTTCTTTAGATCCGGGTCGGCTAGTTGTGCTGTGCGAATTTCCGCCGCCGATCTCGTTGGTAATTCTACACTAACACTTTGCATCGTTGTAAAGGACGAGTCATTGCTGTCTGTCGTTGGTCGAGATAACGCATCAGCGATCACATTTGCCTTCCCGGGTGTGTACGAGATGGATAGTCGATACGACTGTAATCGAAGTGCCCACCTCGCTAACCGTCCGCTCGGAGACTTCATGGAGAACAGCCACTTTAAGGGTTGGTGATCGGTGATTACATGTATATCGCTGCCTTCGATGTAGCTTCTAAACTTTTCCACCGCCCAAACTACCGCCAAGGCCTCTCTTTCCGTGGTGGAATAGTTCCTTTCATCTGGCACGAGTAGTCTACTGGCATACTCGATCGGTTTTTCTTCGGTGCCCTCCCCCTGCAATAATACAGCGCCTAGGGCGTACCCGCTGGCGTCCGTGCGCAGGGTGTATGGCTTCGAGGGATCGGCCTGTTGTAAAACTGGAGCCTGCGTCAAAATTTGTCTAAGTGATACAAACGCGGTATGTTCGTCGTCACCCCATTCCCAGTTTGCTGTTTTCTTCGTTAAGGCTGACAGTGGTCTGGCGATTTCGGAAAAGTTCGGCACGAATCGCCGATACCAAGAGCACATCTGGTAAAAGCGCAAGACCTCCTTGACGTTTCGAGGTGCCGGAATATCTAGAATTGCGCGAATCTTTTCGGCATCGACGTGTATACCTTCGCCGGATAAGATATGTCCTAAATATTTTACCGACTTTCGCGAAAACACACACTTGTCTCTATTTGCGCGCAATTTAAAAAGTACTAGACGCTCAAAAACCGCACTCAAGTCTCGTAAGTGTTCGTCAAATGTGCTCGATATCACTATAATATCGTCCATGTACGTGGCCACGGTACGATCACCTAATCCCGCACGGAAACGGTCCATTAGTCGTTGGAAGGTCATTGGGGCGTTTGTGAGTCCGAAAGGCATTCTTATAAATCGGTACGTACCGAACGGACACACAAAACACGTTTTATCGCGGTCTTGTTCGCGTACTCGCACTTGCCAATACCCGGATTGTAAGTCGATTGTCGTAATGTAGTTCATTGGTTTTTCCGCATGCAACAAATCGTCCATACGCGGCATTGGATAGCTGTCCTTAATAGTAACTTCATTCAAACGGCGGAAATCGACGCAGACACGTACTGCACCATTTTTCTTTGGCACCATTATTAACGGTGCTGCCCACGGTGACTCGCATTCCTCGATAATATTATCATCTAACATCTGGTCCAGTTCCTGCTTCAGGATAGCTTTGTTTTTGGCATTCATGCGGTATGGGGCCACAGCGATAGGGTTATGCGTTCCCGTATCGATAGCATGTTCCGCGAAGGGTGTTGGTTCTCCCCCTAGCTGGAAAATGTCATAATTTTACTAAGAGTTGTTCCACTTGCGTCCTTTCTTCTAGTGTCAAGTCCTGTCCTTCGTCTGGGCGAAGTCGTGCTGCACTTGTTATACCTTGTAAGACTACTACTTCGGTGGACTTAAGCGGAATGTCTTCTGCAAATTCATACGTGGTTTCGGGTTCATCTGCGAAACTCCAGGTATATTGCCCGTGGTTGAGGATTATTCCTGCTTTTTGCAAAAAATCAATTCCAAGAAGTGTTCGATTATGTTGCAATTTGGGTAGGATGATTAATTTTATTGGTATGATTCGCGTTTTCATTTCGATTTCAACATTCGCAATTAAAACTTCCTCATTTCTGGGTTCTCCGTCAGCGTACGCAATACTAATTTCTGTACTTGTGAACGGATATTGTTTTTGTACCAAGAAATCATAGACCTGACGTCCCGCAAGGCTGGCTTGCGCACCCGAATCGGCGAAAGCAATAGCGTCCCTTCCTAACAGTTTGAACGGCAATAGGGGTCGACAACCGGATTCTCCACCGGGCGTCACTTGCATCACATTTGCGTAGTTTAAAGGTACAGGTGCATTCTCGTTCCGTTGTGTCGACGATTGAGTTGACCGGCCCGGGTTACAAGTAGTACAGTTTGCTCGTATTTTTCCGGGAGCGCCACATCCGTAGCACCTTACTTGCGTTGGAAAGTTTGCGTTTCCCGTTTTCGTAGAATTTTCATTCGGTTTATCGTGTTTCAGTTTCGAACGACAGTCATCGATAGTATGGCCGAAATTTCGGCAGTAATTACAACGCGGACGTTGTTTCGTTTGTGTTTCGGGTTGCTTCTGTTTGACTGTTATCTTTTGCGTTTTCGTCTCGAGTAGTTGCTGTTCCGTTTCACGCGCGGATTTTAATAAATCTTCGAATGTCTGCGCGTCGTCCCGTTTAACTCCTTTCCTAATTCGGCGATTGAGCAGGCCATAAATCATATCGATTTGGATATCAATCGTGGGTGGATTTTTTAAACGCGACAGTAATGCTCGAGCTTTACTTACGAATATATCCGTGGACGTATTTTCGTCCTGTTCGTGCGCGAATAGTTCGCGGTATATTTTGTACGCTGGCTTGTCAGGACCGTAAGAATTTTTCAAGGCGTCTAACGCGGATTTCCAGTCCGTTATACCTGACTTCACGCTCTGCCAAAAAGTGGCTGCAGGGCCGGTTAGTAACATAGATAACCCTCGAATCGCATTTTCCTCCGAGATGCCGACGCAATCTTTATATGTATTGATAGCGTCGATGAAAGCTTCTACGTTATCATCTGCTGACCCCGAGAAACGAGACGTGCATTTTGCGAAATTACCGAAGGTCGTTTGCGTTTGCGTCGGTGGCCCTTCGGTGGGCGTTTTTACGTTTACTTGCAGTTGTTGAGTTACTTGGGCCTGGACTCCCGCTAACAACTGTTGCAACTGATCCGTGGTCATTTATATTATCGCTGAACCGTCATTCATGTTTTCGCCCGTAGTAACTTGATTTGCTGTTGATTTTTTTTGAATTCTTTCGCTACGGCGAACTTGTTTCGGCATTCACGACGATCAACGATCAAAACGCGCCACTCATATTTCGAAAAAATAACACGTGCGAAATTCTGAGTGCGTAACGAAGACACAATAAATGTTCATGCAAGGTGAAAGTTCGTACCGATTAAATAACACCCACTTACGAAATTGTCCGAGTAAATCCAAAGATTGTATCCGCTTACCTCTGTCGGAGGACTACTTGTTAATAGCAATACCGCTTGACGATCCACGATCCAATATGGCGAAGCGTATCTTGAACCGCGTGGTAGAGCAGATTTATCTTAAATTTTCTTGCCTATCTGAGTTCATCCGGTGATGTTGCACAGATTCCACGATCACAATTGTTTTATTCGTTTATCTTTTTACTTTATTTATATATTTTAATCACACTGGCCTCGAGTTGGGCGCCAAATTTGTAGCACGTGGCTTTAAATTAAGTTTGAGGGTCGGATCAAAATAAGTATAAAAGGAAATTACTTACTCTACTTTAATGAACTGAGTTAAAATTGAGTTTAGAATTTGAGTAATACACACACAAAATAGAAAAAAATGTAACAATGGATAGTCAAATCGAGCGGGTAGCGGCACACACCCGTTCCTGAGCGAGAGCACCCTTGCACTACCTCGACTTCCTCGGGTTCCTTTGGGTTCCCGGAATTCTAAGTCCGACATTCCGCTACAAAAATGAGTTAGTATAACATAATAGTTCATTAAATTTATTAAATTCGAAATATTTCTTAACGTTATTACTTACAAAAAAATTTGTATTACTTACACTGAACTGTATGTATTATAATTACTAAAATAAGACTTAAGTGGGCTTGATCTGTTACTGCTTTCATTTAACGGGGGATTTAATTCAGTTATTTGTCTTGACTGGAAGTTAGAGAAGCATGGCGAATTGTACGCAGGTGAAAATGTTGCTTCTTTAGTATTAGTGTTAAAACAAGAGTTGGTAAGTCCAAAAGCAGTGCCGTGGCATTGACCGGATGTGGAATTATTACTTTCCGTAGATGTAGGAGAAAGTAAAGGTGTTAGATAACCTGCACTATTTTGTGAGGAACACCTGGTACTTGGACGGGAAGCTGAAGAAGCCGCTGTTTCTTGTTCATTTTCTAATTCTAGTTGTGACATTAATTGGGCAAGTTTTAATTTTGAAATTATTTGCATTCGTGGTGAAAACGTTTTAACTATTGCAGCATATCCTGAAAAAATCAAATCAACAGCATCCATCTTAGGTACCGCATTTTTTTTGTAAGGAATGTTTTTCCTTTAGGTAGGATATCACTTTTTCAGTAGGAGAGTCGGTTTCTTCAACACATTTTATACGTTTATTAGAATTAGCTTTGCGAACGTTTTTAGATAACGAAATTGGAGTTTCACGAGACACTGAAGCTTCTTTTGTGTTTGTATGAACCACGTTCTCTTCAATATTTAACGTGAGCTCGTCCTGCTGAGTTCTACTTAAAAGTGATGGTAATATATCATCAGTAGTGACAGATTCACTATCGGTATGTTCTTCACTTGCAGTATCGGTTATGTTGGATGTGGTTTTTGCGAATGACAGAAAAGGACGAAATGTCTCCATCTGGCTCGCCCATTGCCATTTTTGCAATTTTTTTTTTGCACTCTGACCTGTAACTGTTTTTAAGGATCTTAAATACTTCGCGTAACAGTCTCTTAGATTCTTCCACTTCTTTTTTAAATCTTCTCCTAGAATGCAAATAAACATAAATGAAATGAAATGCTTACCGCAAAAAAGTTACAATTTCAAATTTATGCTACCTACGACGGTCTTGATAAGATGGCAATAAAGTAATAATGCAGTATTTCATTTCAGATTTATAGCAACTGGCGACAGTTACTATACAATTGGTCTTAGTTACAGGATAGGATTTTCAACGGTAAGTAAAATAGTTCAAGAAGTTTGTCAGGCAATTTGCAACAGAATGGAAGGCATATATTTACCAGAACCGACAACAGAAATGTGGAAAGAATCTGCGGAAAAGTTTAAAGAGTTATGGAATTTTCCAAATTGTATTGGAAGTTTGGACGGAAAACACGTCACGATAAAATGTCCAAAAAAAACTGGATCAAACTATTTCTGCTACTTACATAAATTTTCGATCGTTCTTATGGCCATAGTAGACGCTGATTATAAATTTATGTGTATAGATATCGGTGGGTACGGAAAAAACAGTGATGGGGGAATTTTTGAAGTTTCCAATATGGGAAGGCGATTTGAAATGGGACGTATGTATGTCCCAAATCCTGAGCCACTTCCTGGACAAAATATTCCCTGTCCCTATGTACTAATTGCAGACGAGGGGTTTGCGTTAAAGCCATACTTGATGAGACCTTACCCATATCGACAGTCACGTGCTGATACTCGAAAAGAAAATTATAATATGAGGCTCTGCATAGCCCGAAGGGTGGTTGAAAATGCATTTGGCATTTTAGCGCAAAAATGGCGAATATTTTACAGGCCAATTGAGTTGTCCGTAGAAACTACTATTCTCGTAGTAAAAACAACTTGCATATTACATAATTTTTTAAGAACAGAAAAAAGTGACCATAGATATTTTGAGGATTTGGAGTCACCAGAGCCATGTTTAACTGCGTTTCAAGATCTGGATCGAAATCCAAGACGTGCAGTTTCATCTGCATTTGAAATACGTGAAAAGTTTGTTACTCATTTTTATAGCTAAGATCTTATATTTATTTGTATATGTGTAAATAAAAAGAAATTGTTTTTTTTTTCACCTATTTTATATGAATATAACAACGTTCAGTCGAAAAAGAAACTCGCAGAAATTCATGGAAAATTCTCTTCAGAGCTAAATAAGATTTTGTTAACTACAAACTTTCATGTTTAAACTTGGTATACATAAGTGAACAGTGTCTACGTCAGTTGATTGTTGTAAATAAAATCAATTAAGTCTGCATGAACTAATTAAGACATACTTTCAAAGCTTACTATAGTTTTCTTTTTAACTGAACAACGTTATTTAAAAATATTTAATGTTTTTTTAACTGTGGCCATAGGGCTTTCCGTGGTAAAAATGTTATCTCTTTTGTTCTGCTAAAAATGTTAAGCGAATTTTAGTTTCTAATAAACAACATAATTTATTACAAATTACACATTCCCAGAATAACAGGTGCATCATTCATTTCATTATTTTAATATTAAAAGTGGGAAATTTTTAATAAACAAATATTGATCGAATAAGTTAACGTCAGAAAGTAATTATTCACTGTCGTGTAAAATATCTGAATGACGAATTATTTTTTGACTTTGACCAACGCATCTCTTATTTTGGTAATGTGTATTTTATAACAAATTATTATTAGAGACTAAAATTTGCTTAAAATTTTTAGCAGAACGTAAGTTAACAAAAGGAAAAAAAATTAGCATGTAAAACCCTACGGCCACAGTTAAAAAAAGCACTGTATAAGCAATCTTACCACTTTCTTTTAGTTTTCTTCACATTTTTGTAGTCATCATGACTTAGATCGTAAATTACAGGGTATAGCTTAACAATTTCAATTAATTTTTCCGTTAACGCCATTTTTTAATATACGCGAAATCTCGACGGCAGCGGAAAGAACCGTGCATGCAACGTCAGACGAAACGCTGCACTGACGCGACCGTTGCGAATTCGCACGCGTCGGTTTGAATGGGTTCGTATACCGCCGTGTCTATTGGTTCGCTGCGGATTCGCAACGGTGGCGGCAGCGAAACTTTCGCGCCGGTGTGAGGGATACTTAAAGCTCGTCGGCAACTACAAATGTCAGCACCTGCTGATGAATATTACGGACCCCATGCAGCGGAATCAACAGAAACTCCTGATATGTCACTATCTGTTTATAACGTTGCGAAGAAGAAATTCTTACAAAATCTTAACAAAACAGAGTGAAATTGCAATCTTAGAAGGTAAAACGCTGGGACAAAATTCAAATGTGCTATGGCAAACAGAAAGGTTAAAAAGAATTACAGCCTCCAATTTTGGTAAAATATGTAAAATGCGAGTAACGATTAACTGCACTGCTACTGTAAAATCTTTGTTGTACGGAAGTTTTTATGGTAATCGAGCTACAAACTACGGTATCGAAAAAGAACCATTTGCCATAGCTCAATTTGAATACGAATTCAACCTGCAAGTAAATAGTTGCGGATTATTTGTGGACCACAAAGAATGCTACTTGGCCGCTACTCCTGACGGATTAGTGGGAGAAGAAGCTATAATTGAAGTGAAATGTCCAACGGTGGCATCAAAAATGTATCCAGGAGATGCCATTATTCAAAAAAAAGTTGCTTTTGCAACTTTTGATGAAGGTGAATTTAAATTAAAAGTTAACCATAACTACTTTTATCAAGTCCAAGGCCAATTACACATAACAAGACGGAATCAATGTTTCTTTATTTTTTGGACTCCACTTGGGATGCTTGTTCAAAAGGTAAATATGACTGTATGTATTTACACATTAATTCTGCTATTTTATGTTTTCTTTTTTAAGATTCCCCGAGATGATGATTTCTGGCAACACAGAATGAGTAACCAACTTAGACAATTTTATTTTGATTGTATATTGCCGGAAATAGTAGATGCTCGCCACCCACGAAACTTACTTATAAGAAATCCTCAGTATCGGGAAAATAACAAAACTATACAATAGTTATTTAATAAAACTGTATTCTTTTTCAATAAGCGCTTTTTTTTCTTTCAATGTTTTCTTAATCGAATTATAAGTATTATTATATAAGTTTTATAAGAAAGACTTTGTTGTTGTGTACAATAAGAAGTTTTAAAAAGAAGCTCTTGTGACAATAAATTTTATGAACCCGCTGTAATGCATTATTTATTTTCTATTTTGCGCTTTTTTTATTTTAAAAATAACATCTGCCATTTAGATTATTTACAATGTAATGATTAGTGACAAATTGCCACTGAAATTAATTTTGAATCGTTAAATATTAAATAATTGATGTTTAATATTAAATAGGAGTTTTCTAAAAAAAAAGATAATAATAAATTTCGGAAAATGATAACACTCGCCTACTGGTGCTTTACAGATTTACAGCCAGTGTGTGCAGCATTTATTTGTCACTTTCTTTTCTGCAAACTATATTTCCGCTACCTATATAGTTCTTAGGACCAAGATACTTATAAATGCATGTGGTAAACGTCAAAAGCGGCAGTAAACACATTTATCTATCACTCACTCACTCACTCTTTGTAAAAATGTTTGGTAGGGGTTCATCCGCGATACGCCTACCGACTATTCCCTTTCCTCACCCTTTAACCCCTCAGAAACTTAGTGACTGCAAGGCGTAAGCCTTAACAGCTATGTCAGCTAAATATACATATTTTTTTTTCTTTAGGATACTTTTCTAAACGGGGATTGGTCTCATTATACACCTCAAATGCTAAGAACACCAATTTCATCTGCTCTGCGTACAGTGACCAGTGCAGACATTAATCAGATCCTTGACCAAACTAGTTCTGATTGCATAGAGTTTGTAAAAGAACCCACTTGTTAGAGTGAAACTCCAACTGCCCCTCAATTTGTTCAAGAATGACCAGGGCAGACTGTTTGGAAAGCCTGAATCTTCTTCATCGCTATCAGCATCAAAGACCAGATCATACACCTCTTGAGCCATTTTTTTGTATTTTCGAAATGAAAATTTGACGTTACTAATCGCGATTAAGAAGGTAACTTGTCAAAAATGGACGTTTAACGATAAACTCGATTAATCAAAATTAAACACGATATAATAAATGGTGAAACGCGTCAAACGATTAACTTAGATTAACTGCACTCCTAAACGAGTTTAAAGTACTAAACTAGATTGGTGAAACCGGCCCTAAGGCATATAAGTAATTATTAGTTAGGTAGTTATATTCCGTTTCGTTATTTTATTTCCTACGAGCTTGTATTTCTTGAATTAAAATATCTTGTTCCAATTTGAATTTTTTTAGTTCCAGTTTGAATTTTCTTAGTACCAATTTCAATTTGTTTATTTTCAATTTGAATATGTTTAGTCCCAATTTGAAATTGTTTATTCCCAATTTAAATATGTTTAGTCCCAATTTGAAATTGTTTATTCCCAATTTGAATATGTTTAGTCTCGAATTGAAATTGTTTATTCCCAATTTAAATATGTTTAGTCCCAATTTGAAATTGTTTATTCCCAATTTAAATATGTTTAGTCCCAATTTGAAATTGTTTATTCCCAATTTGAATATGTTTAGTCTCGATTTGAAATTGAAAAGATATAGTTCACGTAAGGCGATACCGATTCCTGAAAATCTTCTAGAACCTATTCCTAAATTTCTACATATACTTCAAGTAAACTCTAACGTAAACACTCGTCTTTCCCTATTACAAGAAAATCTTAGACTTGAACATTTGAACCCAGAGGAAAAATCGACAATAGAAAAAAATTGTTTCAATCACAATGACGAACGCTGACGATAAATTGACAGAGACAATGACTATTACTCACGACATTCCTACCACTGACGAAAAAATTATAAGTACCCGGAAATTCTTCCTAACGAAGTCAATAAACAAATTGGTACCATATTAAAACAAAGTATAATTAAACCATCAACTAGCTCTTGGTCCAGTGGGTAGTTCCGAAGAAAGTAGTAGCTTACGGGGAAAAGAAATGGCGAGACATAATCAACTATCGTAAATTAAACGAGAAAACGATAGGTGACGCTTATCCCCTTCCCAATGTAGAAGACTTGGACACCCTCAGTTCGTTAGGACTCTAGATCACGCGAGCGGGTTTTATCAAATTCCATTAGACCCAGAGGACAGAGCGAAAACGGCGTTTTCAAGAAACACCGGACATTACGAATTTAATCGCATGCCATTCGGTTTGAAAAATGCACCGGTCTGTTTCCAAGGAATGATGAACTGCGTCTTAATCTAACTAACTAATAGGGTAAAGGTAGGAGACGGGTAAAGTGAAATAGGTGGGCAAAGTAATTTTTTTTTTAATTTTTGTGTATTGGCGGCCTGTCATTCCGCGACGATGATTTATTAGATTTATACAACTGGCTACCTTGGGTGCAATATGGTGACGATGTATCAAGAAATAGGGAAAAATTGTTGGTAAACGTGTTTTCGCTGTAAAAATTGTAAGTTTGCTTCTACCTTTCGTAACGTTTGTTGTTGTTATGTTAACTACATGAATAGATAAAACAGCGACATCTTACGATCATTTTAGACAGACAAACTGAAGCGGATTTGCTCTTAATAAGTCCCACATGCAAGGCGGCCATGCGAGCTACGTCTCTGCTGACGAAGCCCCAAGCAGGGCTGAAACAGCTGTACAGAGACTGCTCGAGGTTTTCACTGCAATCAAAAACGATTAACAAAATTTTGTTAACTATGTGATTAGTTTATTGTTTGTGTTTGCAAATGTTAGAGTCTAGAGGATATAACCATGTATAAATATATTCCCTCTATGGCGTGATTTCAGATTTGCTGTATTTTGATCTTCCTTCGCATATTGTCGGGCAATATGGAAAGCGACATTGGCGGGCAATTGAAATACATTTCATTTAGCCCGCTTCTTCAGAAATCATTATTCAGTCAATGTTTTACGTCACTTGTAGGTCTAATATGGTGCACAAATACAAACGAAAATTCTACCAACAAGCATGGGACAAAAGTCAAATGGTTGCGACTTTAACCGCTGTTAGAGAAGGAATTTCAATAAATTCAGCCGCGAAAACGCATGATGTTTCTGTTGCGATATTATTTAGAAGATTGAAGAGGCCTGGTGATGGAGTAAAAAAAGGTTTAGGTAGATATCGTACAGTTTTTAGTGAAGACCAAGAAAATCCTCTAGTCAAGTATCTCCTAGAAATAGAAAAGCGCCTTTTTGGTTTGACAAGAGCAGATCTTAGATCCCTGGCTTTTCAATTTGCAGAACGAAATCAGATTGTACATCATTTTAATAAAGGAAGTCAAAAAGCAGGAAAAGACTGGGTAAATGCGTTCTTGCACCGACATTCAGAATTGTCTTTACGGCTCCCAGAAAACACTTCAGCAGCTCGATCTTCTGCTTTTAACGTTAACGTTAATCAATTTTTTAATCTTTTAGAAAATTTATATGAAACTCATAATTACACTCCGGACAGAATATATAATTGCGATGAAACTAGGATCAGCACAGTACCCAACAGGCCATCTACGATAATATTGTGGCGAGCCAACCTGACTTAGCGCAAGGCGTCAAGAAGTCGGTCCGCTTCGATGTGTCACCGGCCGTCACGCGTTCGGGGCCTACGCGAGCGGACTAGAATCTTCCAGCATCGAGACTTCCAGACGCCAGCAGTGATATAAAATGGCCCGGAGTTGACTCACCAGTCAGTCGAATTCGAACAGCGATAGTCGAAGTTAGATCTTAGTGTGAAAATAAATTGTTAGAAATAAATTAGTTTTTAAGCTTTATTAAATTACGGTTAAGTTTTTATCGAGTGTTTTATTCGTTTAAATAAATAAACTCAAACCCTAGAAACGTAACAGTGGTGTCGGTGTGCGGGTTTGTGAAAATAAATAAACAATTTAAAGTAAATTAAATTTAATCAGATTATTAAATTATTCAAAAAAAACAATGGCTACGAGAAAAGTGTTGTTGAAAGACTTAAAAGTGGCCGAATTAAAAACCGAATTGGAAGAACGAGATTTAGAAACCTGTGGTTTGAAAGGCGCACTTCAACAGCGTCTCCGATCCGATTTGTTGACAGCTGGTGAAGATCCAGAGACGTTCCTTTTCGAAATTTCGTGTGGTCCCGTCGATTTTAATAAAATCTTGAAGGATGAATTTCGAGAACAATCCAGAAATTTGGACGAGAAGTTTCAAGAACAGTCTGGAAATTTACAGAAGCTTCAAGAACAATCCAGAAATTTAGAGGAGAAGCTTCTAGAACAATCTGGAAATTTCAAGGACGAACTTCGAGAACAATCCAGAAATTTGGACGAGAAGTTTCAAGAACAGTCTGGAAATTTAGAGAAGAAACTTCTAGAACAATCTGGAAATTTCAAGGACGAACTTCGAGAACAATCTGTAAACTTCAAAGACGAGTTGCGAACTAAATTAATGGAACAATCCAGAAATTTAGAGGAGAAGCTTCTAGAACAAGCTGGAAATTTCGACAAATTACAGAATAAATTGTTGGAACAATCTAGAGACTTAGACGAGAAATTTCGAGAGCAATCCAGAAATTTCGACGAGAAATTTCTAGAAGAAACAAGGAACTTGCAAGAAAATGTGGAAGAAATCATATTCCAGCAGGATAATAAAATCAAAAATCTGGAACGAATCATGGCGGGGTTGCGAGTGTTCGGGGATCAGCCACCAGTAGAAGTACTAGAAAATAATGAAACCCGAATTGTGGAAGGACCAGCAGAAAATTCTAAACTGAAGATAAAACCACCAACGTTCGATGGAAAGTCTTCTTGGCCCAACTACTTCAAACAGTTCGAAGCAGCAGCAAAGGCAAACAGATGGACGGCCAGCGAAAAAGCCACTTCGTTAATTGTGGCCTTGAGAGGGGACGCTATCGATGTGCTACAGACGATGCCGCCAGAGGAACAAGAAGACTTCGACAAGCTTGTGAATAGGATGGAAATGCGTTACGGACAGGCCCATCTGACCGAGGTATACCATGCGCAGTTGAGGAATCGCTGTCAGAAATCCGGAGAAAGTCTTCAGGAATTCGAAGCAGACGTTGCGCGTCTGGCCCAGTTGGCATATCCCACAGCTCCTGTTGAATTCCTCAAATGTTTGACGGTCCAGACCTTCATAGATGGAATCCGTGACCCAGACAACCAGCAGGCATTGAGAATGACCCATCCGAAGACGTCCAAGAACGCATTAGCTTATGCCTTGGAATTTGAAGCAGCGAGACGAGTCTCAAGAGTCCATGTCAACGTGCGAGCGGCTATGGACTTCCAAGAGGAAGAAGAGGAAGAATCCGCTAACGCCAAGGTGGGATCTACTATAAAGGAGCGAGCCAGGGAGTATGCCACCGCCGAGGATGTTCGCCGCATTGTGGAACAGGTCTTCAAGCAGAAGAGGCCGCTGGTTTGTTGGAATTGCCAGGAGGAAGGACATGTTCGCAGGCGATGTCCAAAGCCCAGACAGGATTCAAGGAAGCCACAGTTAAACTAAGCCGGGTCGGTGCAGAGGGGCAAACGTCGACCCGTATTCAAAGGCCCCCAAAGACGAAAGCCAACCAAGTAATATCCCTACGGCAGTTAACCAGCAGTGTCTTCGTGGATGTCACCATTGATGACATTCCTCACACCATGTTATTGGATACGGGTGCGACGAAGACCATCCTAAGACCCGACGTCATTAAGTCATCTGGACGCACCGAGCCGACCAAGTGGAGACTGAAAACTGCAACTGGAACATCAGCAACTGTCCACGGTGAAGTAGAGGTTATCATCACCATTGGTTCAACTCCAATAAAACACCGTGCACTGGTGGCAGATATAGAGGACGAGGCAATTTTGGGCATGGACGTCATGTGTGCCCACGAGTTCCAATTGGACTTAAAGCGTGGCGTGATGGCGGTCAATAATGAGGAGTTGGTTCTACATCAACGAGGGGACGTGGCCGCTCGAGTAGTCCTCGCTGAAGACGTTGTATTACCCAGCAGGACTGAGGTTATCGTCGACGCAAAACTGGACGGTGTTTTTCAAGATGGGCAAGTCATTATGGTTGAACCTAATACTGATGATCAAAGGATTGGAAGAGGAGTCCTCGTTGGGAAAATGTTGTTGACGGCGAAGAAGGAAGTACCTGTCCGCCTGATGAACGTCAACTGTTTCTCTGTCAATATCAAGAAAGGAACAATCTTGGGAAGCTGCACCATGGTGTCCTCCATCTCCCGGCAACTTGAAACAAACGTGCCAGAAGCGAAAGTCCCAAAGAAATTATGGGAAATGGTTATGTCAACAGCCCAGGAATTGACTCCAGACCAGAAGACAAAAGCAAAGAATCTGATCGGCCGTTATCAAGATGTATTCGAGGTAGAAGATGGATCCAAGGGAAGAACTGATGTCGTGAAACACAAAATAGAGACTGGAGAAGAAAGACCTATCCGTCAAGCTCCAAGGCGATTACCGTTGGCAAAGCGTGAGGAAGCGGAACGCATTATTCGCGAGATGGAAAAGGATAATGTGATAGAACCATCAAGCAGCCCGTGGGCGTCACCAGTAGTGCTTGTGAAGAAGAAGGATGGGTCCACCAGATTCTGTGTAGACTACCGGTTACTCAACAATGTCACCAAGAAGGACAGCTATCCCCTGCCACGGATTGATGCTACCCTGGACACCCTGGCCGGCTCAAAGATCTTCTCAACTTTGGACTTAAAGAGTGGATATTGGCAAGTGGAGCTGGCGCCCGAAGATCGAGAAAAGACGGCGTTTTCCATTGGTATGGGTCTGTGGCAGTTCACAGTGATGCCATTCGGATTATGTAATGCCCCAGCGACATTCGAGAGGTTAATGGAGACGGTTCTGAAAGGTCTGTCCTGGACAACGTGCATGGTGTACCTTGACGACATAATTGTCGTGGGAAAGACGTTCGACGACCACCTAAGGAACCTGGAAGGAGTGTTCCAGCGGCTTCGCGGAGCTGGACTAAAGCTTAGCCTCAAGAAGTGTCACCTGTTCCAGAAGGAAGTGAATTACCTGGGGCACATTGTTAATGGAAATGGAATCGCCGTGGACCCTGTGAAGATTCAGGTGGTGAAAGACTGGCCAACTCCCAGAAATAAACACCAAATAAGGAGTTTCCTTGGCCTGTGCACTTACTATCGGCGCTACGTTCCTGGATTTGCAGACATTGCTAAGCCATTAACAAAACTCACTGAAGAAGGTCGTCCATTTGAATGGGACCAACAGTGTCAAATTGGCTTTGAACAACTAAAGCAGTACTTGGTTAGTGCTCCTATTCAGAGTTATCCTCTCCCGGAAGGCAAGTTCGTCGTGGACACAGATGCTAGCAACGTTGGGATTGGTGGCGTACTCTCCCAGATACAAGAGGGGCAAGAGAAGGTGATCGGCTACTTCAGTAAAGTCCTATCAAAGCCGGAACGAAACTATTGCGTCACAAGAAGGGAATTGCTAGCCGTCGTAAAAACGATAGAACACTTCTACAAGTACTTGTATGGTAGACGCTTCCTGCTGAGGACCGACCACGCCGCTCTAAAATGGCTTCTCCGTTTCAAGAACCCAGAAGGGCAAGTTGCACGATGGATCGAACGACTTCAGGAGTACGATTTTGAAATTCAGCATCGGGCAGGAACTAGCCATCGAAATGCCGATGCTCTGTCGAGAAGACCCTGTGCCGAAGACTGTAAGCACTGTAGTCGTTTGGACGAGAAAATAGCCACAACTGCGAGGACAGCTATTGTTGATGACAAATGGCAAGGCGAAGAACTGCGAAGAGACCAGGAGAACGACCCGGATTTGAAATTAGTGCTAGAATGGAAAAGCAGGGACGCGAGGCCTACCTGGGAAGAGGTAGCACCATGTGCACCGTCCGTAAAATCATACTGGGCGCAGTGGGACTCCATAGTGTTGGATCGTGGTCTTCTGAGACGAAGCATAGAGAATCAGGAAGGCATGGAACAGAAGACACAGTTACTGATCCCCAAGAATAGGGTGCCAGAAGTTCTGAGGGAACTTCACGATGGAACTTCGGGAGGGCATCTGGGAGTTAAGAAGACTAAGGAGAAGGTGCGCGAAAGATTTTACTGGGTGAACTGCAAGGAAGACGTGAAGGATTGGTGCAGAAAGTGTGCAGTTTGCGCAGCCAGTAACGGTCCCCACAGGCGGGGTAAGGCCCCCATGAGACAGTACAACGTTGGAAGTCCTTTTAAGAGAGTTGCCATCGATGTAGCTGGCCCGTTTCCAGAAACGAATGGTGAAAACAAGTACATCGTCGTGGTAATGGAGTACTTTAGCAAGTGGGTTGAAGCTTACGCCCTACCTAACCAAGAGGCAGTCATTGCGGAAGTCCTTGTCAGGGAATGGATCAGTCGGTATGGTGCACCTATGGAACTGCATTCAGACCAAGGAAGGAACTTTGAATCGGCCTTGTTCAAGAACGTGTGTACTCTGCTCGGCGTACGAAAAACTAGAACAACTGCACTCCACCCACAGTCGGACGGAATGGTGAAAAGGTTCAATAGAACCATCAACCGACATTTGTCCAAGGTCGTTTCCAATCATCAGAGGGACTGGGACACGTACATCCCCCTGTTTCTAATGGCATACCGCTCATCTGTTCATGAGACAACAGGGGAGACTCCCGCGAAAGTGGTATTCGGGCGAGAGCCGAGACTGCCCTGCGACCTGAAGTTTGGTGTGAAGCCTGGCGAAGTCTCTGCCGACGAAGATTACGTGAGCAAATTACGCAGGAAAATGGATGACATCCACAACCAAGTGCGTCACAATATACAGACGGCCAGCGATCGGATGAAGGAGCACTATGACATCAACGCTCAACACGGGGGATACCAACCTGGAGCACTGGTCTGGCTTTATAACCCCCAAAGACGTCGAGGTCTCTCCCCAAAACTGCAGACCTCTTGGGAAGGTCCTTACAAAGTGATGAAACGGATCAACGACGTCGTTTACCGCATCAAGAATGTCCCCAGAAGCAGATGAAGGGACAGTACAAAGGGCGCAAGTTTCCGAAGTGAACTTCGAAACCTTCATGTCTCATCACGCCGAAGGAAGCAAGGCACGATTTGGAGTAACCACGGAGAAGCAACAAGATCTCTTTAAAGTGCCACTGGAGTACAGTCTGGCCCACTGCGTAGCAGAAGACCTGAAAATGTCCAAAGGAATCGCTCAGGTGTTTAAGAAGAAATTTCGCCAAATCGAGGAGCTACGAAGACAGCATCCCGTGGTAGGCAAGAGCTTGCAGATCATTGATTCGACGGCAGATCGGAGGCGCCACGTGCATTATTTAGTCACTAAGAAGACATCAAGCGGTAAACCTGACTATGTGACTATGTGGAGAGCCCTATATAGCCTGAGGAGACAGCTAATAGAGAACCATCAGATGAAGCCATCCCCAAATTGGGCTGCGGATTGGACGGACTAGACTGGAGAGTAATTCGAAGCACGCTGGAAGTCATCTTCCACAGAACGGGAATTGAAGTCCTAGTCTGCAGCCACCACCCACAGGCAACAGTCAGCAACAGCAAAACCGTGGACTGTTACTTCTTCTAGGCGGGAAGTTGCAAGAATGGGCCAGCATGTAGATTCCGACACCCTCCTTCAAGACTATCACCAGGAACATTTCGAGACGAAACGTTTCTAAGAAGGGGGCAGTGTGGCGAGCCAACCTGACTTAGCGCAAGGCGTCAAGAAGTCGGTCCGCTTCGATGTGTCACCGGCCGTCACGCGTTCGGGGCCTACGCGAGCGGACTAGAATCTTCCAGCATCGAGACTTCCAGACGCCAGCAGTGATATAAAATGGCCCGGAGTTGACTCACCAGTCAGTCGAATTCGAACAGCGATAGTCGAAGTTAGATCTTAGTGTGAAAATAAATTGTTAGAAATAAATTAGTTTTTAAGCTTTATTAAATTACGGTTAAGTTTTTATCGAGTGTTTTATTCGTTTAAATAAATAAACTCAAACCCTAGAAACGTAACAATATCTAAAAAAGGCAAGAAGCAGGTGGGCGTTTTGTCACCAGCTGAAAGAGGCATCCTGGTTACAGCCGAAATTTGCTTCAATGCAGCTCGAAATTATATTCCTCCAACACTCATTTTTTCGGGCTAATCCCCTATTTGAGAAGGGCGTGTCTCGGAACACCAAAATCTTTACACACCCATCTGGTTGGTTGCAGTCAAATATTTTCGTGGAATGGTTTCATCATTTTTTAAAATATTCGAAACCTACAGGGGATGAGCGCGTTTTATTAATACTTGATGGTCATGCAACGCACGTTAAAAATTTGGAGGTCTTGTTGCTGGCAAAAGAAAATAATGCGGACGTATTGGTGTTACCACCGCATTGTACCCATCGACTACAGCCCCTAGATGTCGCTTTCATGTATCCACTCTCAACATATTATGAACAGGCTGTAAGGGTATGGCTAAGAGAGAACCCTGGTAAAATAGTAACGATTCATGAGGTTGGAGCTCTAATTGGGATTTCTATATAAAAGCCGCCACCTTACAAAATGCGATCTCAGGTTTTTAAAAAACGGGAATGTATCCTTTCGAAAGAATCATTGCAGCATATGTCTTTTCCGCGGCAGAAACAACAAATCGTTCGATCACTTGTTACCGTGCAAATTTCCCCGGTTGTTTTGAGCCACCCTGTATGTTGTGTTGCGAGCTAAAAATAGATGTGTTTTTAGGCGAACAGTGGGCGTGGCGCGAACTCCACTTCCTTTGCATTTGCGGTTTCTTTTATCGCCCACGTAACCCCTTTGATAATGCCGCTCGTTCCGAGCCGCGCTTAAATTACACATATTCCGCACTTGTTTTTACGACCTCGTGTTCTTTGAGAGAATACGTTTGTTTATTTTACTCAAGGAATTGTTTGGGATTGTTTGCGATTTCATTCTATGTCGCAATATCTACCGCCGTGTGAAACGAACTATGGCGTTCGAAATTGATTGGCTGGTTTTAATCAGACATTCAATGGATGATTCTGGAATGTTCTCCCCCCGTTCCCCCCCCCCCCTCCCCGTTTTAACTCGTTATCACGAACCAAGGTCTGGATTCATTCCAAAGTTGATTCCCGCAGTGATCGCAAGTATTTTTGTGTGGGTGATTTTCACTTGGTGTTGTGCGTGAATTCGTCCTCTGCGTGGGCAAATTCCCCCTTCGGCTTTGGGCCGGATTCTGTGCGATCGTTGCAGCAATAAACGCTTGTTTGGCGTTTTTCTAAGAAAGCCTGCTTGTTAGGGCAGGCTTTTTCCTTCCCCCTTTTATATTGCGTTTGGGAGTTCGGAATTTCTGCGAGAAGTGTAGAAATCACCTTCCGCCGTCGGACTCGACCTGAGACGCGACGTGTTATCCTTCCCCGTGGCTGTCGTGTTGCGGCCCGATGAAAAATTTGTGCCCGCCTGACTGACTATCGGACAAGGTTGGATCTTTAACGCTATTTTTGATTGATTATTGAAACTTTTGCTTTATCTGTTTTATAAGCAAGCTTCCTTTTTGCGTAACCATTTAACCTGTAATTGGTTTTTGTTTGTTTGTGGCCTTTACGCGCCACTATAAGGTACATTGTAATTTTGTTGTGTCGCATTTATTTTGTTTGATGTGTTAGTATGTAAACGGATTACCTTTATTTCTTTGTTCTGTCTATTTTGTGTGGTAAATAAAACAATCTTGTTTAACAAGGACGTACCGCGTTTTTCTTAATTTCCCGCGGAAAGAAAATTAAATTGAGTGGCGCCTTTTTATTAGGTTGTTGGTTTGAGATTACTCCCACCCCGTCACGACTGTTTGCTGCCGGATGCGTCGAAACTAACGTCACGATGCAACATCTGCCTATCTTACGGAAAAGGTAAGGTAGCACACTGTTAGTGAGGATAATGTTGAAAGGCCGACATGTTCTACTACCACGAATGCAGTCATATCGCCTTGACATCCTGCCCATTCCATATCTTGAAAAAAGCAAGCGTAAGAGTCGAAGGGGGACAACTGCCATTGCCACCAGTACACATGCTATCGAAGAACTAAAAAGAAAAAAAGCAAAGTTTGAAAAGATTTCAAAAAAGAAAGATCAGAAAGTAAAGAAGCAAATCTTTCCATCCGATTCTGAAGGTGATTGTGACAACGTAAGCCTGAATTTGGACGACAGTGACTTAGACTTGGTCGAATCACTATATTCAGAAGAGGGCTATATGGACGCAACGAGTATCGTAACACTGACACCAGACTTAATTGATGAAGGTACTTGGGTGATTATTGTAAAGTATGAAGGAAACCGTTTTCCAGGATTTGTCATAAAAAGTCCAATAGGGAAGTAATAATAAAATGCATGGAAAAAAACAAAAATATTTTCGTTGGCCGGCACGGGAGGACATACTTTCTTATACATATGCGGACTTATGCATGATTATTAAAGAGCCAAAAGCACTAAAAAGAGGATTCTTTGACATCCCGAGTTATGCCAACATGTAGATATTTAAAACCATAATAAAAAAGTTCTCGTTTTGGAGTTAAGATTTAATTTCACTTTGCCCCCCGCAGAATTTCACTTTGCCCGCACTGTTACCAACGCTGTTTAATTGTAGCCTAATTAGGTCTAATTATATGTTGCGACCAAATCACCATCCACGATTGTTGCACCGTATAGATATAATTTATAAGTTTATCGGTGAGAGTTATTTTGAAACAAAGACATTTATTTTACACAATTTATTAAACTACGTACACACAATAACAATTATTAATAATAAATTATACAGAAATATCTTTGTCGGCAACCGGCGTGTGGTTGTGCAGTCCGCGACAGAAATTTAGGGACACTGGTGGTTCTGAATTAAGTGATTATTTTGTATTATTTCCGATGGGGCAAATCTGAGATACCTTTCTTTGAAGGTTTGACTTTAAAAATACTGTTCGTTCTAGCTCTACGTTTACTTGAAATGTTACGTGATTCATGATTTTAGGTATACAAATTTAAATAAAAAACTTCTGAGTATTAAGCGGAGGTAAAATGAAACGGAATTTCTAAATTGCCTTTGTAATATGTTTCATGCGAAAATATTAGTTTAAAAATAAAAAATGTGTTCATGTATTGAACAAACGCCGTCCCGCGGAAATATTTTTATTCTTTGTAAATTGTATCATATGTCAGTATATTTTAGTTTAGGTTCACTGATTACCGCGAACGGCTAGGAACACAAAAAAAGCTAATAATTCGTTAGAGCGACGCAGCAGCATGTTGCAATGAAACGATATGCCTAGGCTCGGCGAGCGCGCCGGCCAATCACAGCGCGCGGGGCTTTACATCCGCACAAGTTCCGTTCCTAGCGTTCGATCGACTTGTAATTTTTAGGAATAATGTATCACCCTATCCTTCAACTCCCTTCGGAATTTCACGCAGATCGTAGCGCTCGAGTGGAGCTCGTGAAGAGCGAGGACGAACGAAGGACCGACGTCAGCAGCAGCGAAGAGGAGTCGTCAGCATCGGACGAGTTTCAGCAGCCGAAGCCGAGGAAGACCGCCCGCAAGATGCGGAAAACGGCTACTGCTACCGAGACACAGATATCCACCAAGAATGGATATCAGACTTTGTCCGACGACGACATGGATGCCACGCCGGAGTCCCAGCCGCCAGCTCCGCGAAAGGTCCGGATCCCCCCAGTCTTCCTTAGGGAAAAAGAAAAGTGGACGCAGGTCTGTAGAGATCTTGATGTCGAAAGCGAAGAACACGGGGACCGGCATTCGCATCCAGCCGACGACGGTGGACGACTACCGTGCGATGACGCGAATGTTCGACGAGAAGAAAGTGCAGTACCACACGTACGCACTTACAGCTGATAAACCGCTGCGGATCGTGATCCGAAATCTGCCCTCCAAAATCAGCGAGGACGAAATCAAGGCCGACCTCGAACAGCAGGGCTACCCGATTCAGTCGGTTTCCCGGCTGAACAAGGGACCTGAAAAGCGTGCTATGCCGCTAGTCATGGTCCAGTTATCGAGAGGCGTCGATGGCAAACGCATATTCAACGAGAAAAAGGTCGCTCGGCTCGATGTAACAATCGAGTCGAAGAGACGTCCGTCCGGCGTTAGTCAGTGTCACCGCTGCCAACAGTTCGGACACTCTCAGAGATTGTGCCGCGCCAGTCCTCGCTGCGTGAAGTGCGCGGAGCCGCATCACACCCGTGCGTGCAAGAAGCCACGGGACACCCTGGCTGTTTGCTGCAACTATAGAAGGACCCCGCCTCAACGACGAGCCAGGCAGCGCCAGCTACAACCGTTGCCCCCTCTTCGGAGGCGCGAAAGCGACCGAGCGTCAGCTACAGCGCTGCCGTGGCCAGACCGAGCAAGGACCCAGTCCAGGCGCCGAAGAGTGCCAAACGCGTCCCGCCCGCACGGACCGAAACTGACACGGCCAGCGTATGGCAGCAGCTCGCGAATTTACTTTCGCGGGTTGACTTCTCGAAGCTTCTCAGCGGCGCGGCCAAAGTGATCGCCAGCCTCAGCCAAGCGTCCGGCACCGAGATGATAGCGGCCTTGTTAGGCTGCCCTCCGACATATCATCGCTGTTCCACCATGGATAGACAGCCAAGGCGAAGGCGTTCTCTACAGACTGTTTTTTGGAATGCCAACGGACTCAAACCCAAGCGATTAGAGTTGATGGAATTCGCCCAGCGTCAAAACTTGGACGTAATTCTAATCAACGAGACACATCTGAGAGCGGGGGACGATCCCAGGCTTCCGAATTATCAGCTCTACAGGAACGACAGGCCAAACGTGAGAGGCGGAGGAACTGCCGTATATGTAAAACGAGACATCGACCACCCACCACGTCATTGATACGCCGCCCCTCCAGCACTTGGAGGCGACCATAGGACCAAATCGGGATCTGATCCCAGGGGTCTTGGACGCGGTGTTCGAGACGAAGGGCGCGGCGATAATCGCCGGCGATTTGAATTCCAAACATCCCAATTGGAACAGCCGTGTTACTAATCGGAATAGAAGGATTTTAAAAGCCTACGGCGAGGATCGAATGATAACGATCAACGCCACTGTTGATCCGACTCATTTCGGTTCGGTCGGCCGGCCCGATGTCCTCGACGTTGTCGTCTTAAAGGACGTGGCGACGGTGCATCAGCTTTCTGTTCTGAACGAACTGGATTCCGATCACGCTCCTGTTCTGTTGCAGCTGGGAGGGGACCCCGAAGAGGACGAGGACGTGGACAACACAAGAAAGAAGATATCCTGGGGAACGTTCACCGACCACCTGCAGGAAGCTCTAGGGCCAGTAACCCCGATCGAAACGCGTGAAGAACTAGAGCACGCCGTAAGCACACTGACCGACAGCATCGCGGCTTCGCTTGCGCACGCAACGAATCCGACGCCGGCCCGCCCTTTTCAAATGCGATTGCCCGAGGACGTCTGTGAACTCATCAGGGACAGAAATCGCGCCAGGAGGCGGTGGCAACGGACACTGGACCCCCAGCACAAGAGAGAGACGAATAGGCTGACCGGAGAAGTTCGACGTTCCCTAACCGAACACCGAAGGGAAACCTGGGACACCAAAATCGACGGCTTGAACTCCGATGTAAATTCTCTCTGGAGAATGACTCGGATTCTCAAGAACAGAGGAGCACCGCCCATGCCGCCTATTCACGGAGAAAGAGGCGTGGTCTACACCGATGAGGAAAAGGCCGAGGCTTTTGCCGACAATCTGGAGCGTCAATGCAGCCCTGTCTACGAGAACGCAGATGTGGACCATATCGTCCGCATTCACCGTAGAGTCAGGCGCTCGCTAGTACAGGAAGATGTCGAGCACGTCGCCCCGGTATCGCCCTCGGAGGTGAAGAAGGCAGCAATGCTCTGTCTGCGTCACTTTCCATCCCGGTGGAAGTGCGCGGATGTCATTATGTTGAGAAAACCCGGACAGCAAGCGGCGTTTCCTCAAAACTACCGACCGATCAGCCTCCTGCCAGCTCTCGGAAAGCTGGCCGAGAAAGTCATCCTCCGAAGACTGAAGAGGCACCTAGAGCACCTCCAGGTCCCCCAGGACGAACAGTTCGGTTTCCGTCCGGGTCACTCCACAGTCCACCAAATCCTGCGCGTCACAGAGTGCGTCACCGAAGGTTTTAACAAAAAGGAATACACGGGCCTAGTTTTGCTGGACGTGTCGAAAGCATTCGACAAGGTCTGTCATCAGGGCCTGCTTCACAAGATGTTGGAGGCGGAAATACCTTTGGGTATTGTCCAGCTGACCGCCTCGTTCTTGAAGAGACGCAAGTTCCGTATAAAAATAAACGGAGTTCGATCTTCGGAAAGAACGCTGAGCGCGGGAGTGCCGCAAGGCTCTGTACTCTCGCCGACGCTATTTAACATCTTCGTGAGAGACATTCCTCGAAACAACGGTGTAAACGTCGCACTCTACACCGACGATACAGCACTGTATTGTCGGTCCAAGAGCATCGCCATTATGAGAAGGAAGCTGCAGGCCGCTGCGGACGATCTCGAGGTTTGGTACCGCACCTGGCGAATCCAGGTGAACGCAGAGAAGAGCACCGCCATCGTTCTAAGACGAAAGGGACGGATCCGACCACCAGAAGAGATTGCCATGTTCGGACGAGATATTCCTTGGCGAACAGAAGCGAAGTACCTGGGAGCCATCCTGGACACCCGACTCACCTGGAAACAGTACATCGAGTCCGTCGCCGCCAGAGCCAAACAGGTCCTGGCCGACCTCTACGGGCTGATGAGCCGAGGAAGTAAGCTGCATCCTGACAAGATAAAGCTTTACTAACGGTCATCAGACCCACAATGACGTACGCCTCTGTGGCCTGGGGCTACGCGGCGAAGACTCACATGCGAAAACTCCAGGTGATTCAGAACAAAGTCCTGCGAATGGCGCTCAACGCTTCGTGGTCCGTTAGGAACGACCAAATCCACAGGGACACTGGCACCGAGAAGAATTCGTGCGGCGGCTCGCCGTGAAGACGCACGGGAACATGTTAGACCACCCTAACCCGCACATCAGGAACCTGGAGGACTACGACGAAGAGCTAGAGCATCGACACAAGCGGCCAAGATTGATGCTACTGGATTAGTGCAGAGAAGTATCGCACAACGTGCGGCGATCGCCACATAAGAACATTTTCTAACATGTTGTTTTTCTGTTTCAGATGAAGGAGTTTAAAGAACTAAGTTCTAGGCACTCCGTTGAAGATGCCCGATCAACGATCAACATTCTCTCTCAGATCCTCCGGGATCATTTACGGGGCGGAGTAGGCAGATAGAGGCCGTCCCCAACGTTCCTTCCTACCCTTTAACCTTTTTCCTGTCTAATAACACGGAACGGATCCCTGCCCGTCGGCAGCCGCTCCCGGTTATTAGATCCTAAATTAGTCATTTTAACACGGAACGAACCTCTGCCCGTCAGCAGGTTCGTCTCCGCTCCCCAAATTTCACTTATAATTTTTATTTTTAATTGCAAGACGGACGAATCCCTGTGGATCACTCCGCTTCCAATGGTAATAAATTAGTCCTACTCTTTAAAAATATTCGTTGTTTATCAACAACCCAGGTGTTTATCATTTCCTTACTTGTCCCTCGCCCCGAGAAGTCAAGAGCTAGCCGGCCAACGCCAAAGAAGCTTCCCGGGACTCGAGGAGCATTGCCGGACGGTCCGATCGCCCTAAGTTCGACGCCGACGCCGACGTTGACAACGCCGATTCGCCAGGCCGCCGCGGTGCACGGGTGACAGCACATAGGCGGGCAAACTGAAAAAATGCATCAATGAATTAAAATAATTATACAAGTCACATTCAATAAAATATACCTGATCTTGCTGCAGTATTTCAAAATCCTGTCATATACAAATTATATGGCACAACTGAATACTTGTGAAAGCTCAAATTCAATTTTTACAGATATTTTAATCTTAAGTATGTTACTTTGCCCGGCATTCCCCTACCATTTGTGGTCATTACGCCTGTTGTAGTCACTTGAAAATACTAAGTGATATAATTTTAAACGTCCTGACACCTACCCATTCTTTGTATAAATATATGATTCCATGACATGTTTTAATCGAAATTATATACTGGGTGTCTCATAACCTACAGAGGACATTGAAAGGCCAGCTGTAGGAGATCAAAATAAAGCTTTTTTCTTAATTCGTTTTTGACCAAAACCCAATAATAAGAAAGTTACAGCAGTTTGACTGCCTTCATTTCTTCTTTAATTTACACCTGTAGGTTCTTAATTAATGAAAATTATTTCACAAAGTGCAACTTTATTGTCAAATAAACTCTAAATTAATGGAAACTACCATTCACACAATGTCTATGTGAATCTATTTCCAAGTTTTGTTTTAATGAATAAGCGTTGTAGAGCAATACGAAAATCCGTTTTTGGGCATTAAAATGAAATGAAATGAAATAGCCGCAACTTTTATGTGACCACATTTTTTTTAGATAGTTGTTTCCTGTAAAGCAATGTTCAATTAACTCTTAAATACCCTAAATTTGAATTTAAAACGTACAATATTACTCCAGGTGGTAACTTTTGTTTCTTAAATAATTTCAACTTAACCTCTTGTAACTTATTAGTTATTGACTTTTCACCCAGTATTTGTTGAATCGAATAAATCTTTTGACATTAAGGATCAGTTTTTCAATTGCGATTTAACTTTAAGCTCCGTTTTATTCCTGTGGAAACAATTATCCTTACAATTGTTACCATGAATACCTCGATCAATACGATACGCTTCCTAGATATTACATTGAGGGCTTATTAAAAGATTCACGCAATGAATACGACAATGTGCACGGCATTCGCTATAATCCGGTGACAAATGGATGGGGAATCGGAGACAGCGATATCGTATTAAAGGGAAAAGATTTGACAGTTAATAATATTACTTATCAGGGCACTCCCGGTTTATATGAATTACTTTTTAAAAAGCAACCTACTGGATACAAGAAGAACGATCTGTCTAACTATAAAGACATATTGAAACGTACGAATGCTCATCAAAGATATAATAAACCCGGAGGTCAAGTAAAAGGGAACCGAAGTGAAAAATACAAAACTATAATTCAACCGTTATTCGAAAGAGGCAGACAGCGCGGTAAAACTTGGAGCGGTGAAGGCTTAGAAGTTGAAAATAAGACATTTCAGTATATTTACTATGAGGATATTAACAAAATTGTAGAAAAGTTGAGGTTGTTGAAAGCATCGCAAGACGCCGGTCATACCGGGCATAATAACGAAATTGTTTCAATTATCGAAGAACTGAAAGAAGCAAGTGTTATAGAATGAGTATCGATAAATTCGGTCGATATTTATATAAAACGAAAACGGCTCCTCGAGGTCCTCCTGGAGTAGGTTTTTCTGTCACCGACGATAATAATTACGACGTTCTGAATAAGCGATTCTGCAACGTAGGATCTCCAATAGAAACATCTGACGGTGTGAATAAAATTTACATGGATAAAATAAGATAAAATAAGAGAGAAAATCGAAAGTGATCTTAATATAGTGCAGTCTCAATGTAAAGAAAATCAAACGAATATTGCCAAGAATCTGGAAAAATTAGAAGAAACTGAAATTTAGAAACTGAAAAATTTAGAGGAAAAGCTTCTAGAACAATCTGGAAATTTCAAGTACGAACTTCGAGAACAATCTGGAAATTTCAAGGAAGAACTTCGAGAACAATCCAGAAATTTGGACGAGAAGTTTCAAGAACAGTCTGGAAATTTAGAGAAGCTTCGAGAACAATCCAGAAATTTAGAGGAGAAGCTTCTAGAACAATCCAGAAATTTAGAGGAGAAGCTTCTAGAACAATCTGGAAATTTGGACAAATTACAGAATAAATTGTTGGAACAATCTAGAGACTTAGACGAGAAATTTCGAGAGCACTCCAGAAATTTTGACGAGAAATTTCTAGAGCAATCCAGAAATTTCGACGAGAAACTTCTAGAACAGTCCGGAAATTTGAAGGGTGAATTTCTAGAACAGACGAAAGGACTCGAAGATAAACTAGTGGTAAAAATATCGGAAGAAACAAGGAACCTGCAAGAAAATGTGGAAGAAATAATATTCCAGCAGGATAACAAAATCAAAAATCTGGAACAAATCAAGGCGGGGTTGTGAATTGTGGAAGGATCAGCAGAAAATTCGAAATTGAAAATAAAACCACCAACGTTCGATGGAAAGTCTTCTTGGCCCAACTACTTCAAACAGTTAGAAGCAGCAGCAAAGGCGAACAGATGGACGGCCAGCGAAAAAGCCACTTCGTTAATTGTCGCCTTGAGAAGGGACGCTATCGATGTGCTACAGACGATGCCGCTAGAGGAACAAGAAGACTTCGACAAGCTGGTGAATAGGATGGAAATGCGTTACGGACAGACCCATCTGACCGAGGTATAGCAAGCGCAGTTGAGGAATCGCTGTCAGAAATCCGGAGAAAGTCTTCAGGAATTCGAAGCGGACGTAGCGCGGCTGGCCCAGTTGGCATCTCCCACAGCTCCTGTTGAATTCCTCAAATGTTTGACGGTGCAGACCTTCATAGATGGAATCCGTGACCCAGACAACCAGCAGGCATTGAGAATGACCCATCCGAAGACGTCCAGGAACGCATTGGCTTATGCCTTGGAATTTGAAGCGGCGAGACGAGTTTCAAGAGGGCATGTCAAGGTGCGAGCGGCTATGGACTTCCAAGAGGAAGAAGAGGAAGAATCCGCTAACTCCAAGGTGGGATCTGCTATAAAGGAGCGACCGCCGAGGATGTTCGCCGCATTGTGGAACAGGTCCTCAAGCAGAAGAAGCCGCTGGTGTGGCCAGGAGGAAGGACACGTTCGCAAGCGATGTCCAAAGCCCAGACAGGATCCAAGAAAGCCACAGTTAAACTAAGCCGGGTCGGTACAGAGGGGCAAACGTCGATCCGTATTCAAAGGCCCCCAAAGACGAAAGCCAACCAAGTAATATCCCTACGGCAGTTAACCAGCAGTGTATTCGTGGATGTTACCATTGATGACATTCCTCACACCATGTTATTGGATACGGGTGCGACGAAGACCATCCTAAGACCCGACGTCATTAAGTCATCTAGACGCACCGAGTCGACCAAGTGGAGACTGAAAACTGCAATTGGAACATCAGCAACTGTCCACGGTGAAGTAGAGGTTATCATCACTATTGGTTCAACTCCAATAAAACACTGTGCACTGGTAGCAGACATAGAGAACGAGGCAATTTTGGGCATGGACGTGATGTGTGCCCACGGGTACCAATTGGACTTAAAGCGTGGCGTGATGGCGGTCAATAATGAGGACTTGTTTCTACATCAACGAGGAGATGTGGCCGCTCGAGTAGTCCTCGCTGAAGACGTTGTATTACCCAGCAGGACTGAGGTTATCGTCGACGCAAAATTGGACGGTATTTTTCAAGATGGGCAAGTCATTATGGTTGAACCTAATACTGATGATCAAAGGATTGGAAGAGGAGTCCTCGTTGGGAAAATGTTGTTGACGGCGAAGAAGGCAGTACCTGTCCGCCTGATGAACGTCAATTGTTTCTCCGTCAATATCAAGGAAGGAACCATCTTGGGAAGCTGCACCATGATGTCCTCCATCTCCCGCCAACTTGAAGCAAACGTGCCAGAAGCAAAAGTCCCAACGAAATTATGGGAAATGGTTATGTCAACAGCCCAGGAATTGACTCCAGCCCAGAAGACAAAAGCAAAGAATCTGATCGGCCGCTATCAAGATGTATTTGAGGTAGAAAATGGATCCAAGGGAAGAACTGATGTCGTGAAACACAAAATAGAGACTGGAGAAGAAAGACCTATCCGTCAAGCTCCGAGGCGATTACCATTGGCGAAGCGTGAGGAAGCGGAACGCATTATTCGCGAGATGGAAAAGGATAATGTAATAGAACCATCAAGCAGCCCGTGGGCGTCACCAGTAGTGCTTGTGAAGAAGAAGGATGGGTCCACCAGGTTCTGTGTAGACTACCGGTTACTCAACAATGTCACCAAGAAGGACAGCTATCCCCTGCCACGGATTGATGATACCCTGGACACCCTGGCCGTCTCAAAGATCTTCTCAACTTTGGACTTAAAGAGTGGATATTGGCAAGTGGAGCTGACACCTGAAGATCGAGAAAAGACGGCGTTTTCCATTGGTATGGGTCTGTGGCAATTCAGTGATGCCATTCGGGTTATGTAATGCTCCAGCGACATTCGAGAGGTTAATGGAGACGGTTCTGAAAGGTCTGTACTGGACAACGTGCATGATGTACCTTTATGACATAATTGTCGTGGGAAAGACGTTCGACGACCACCTAAGGAACCTGGAAGGAGTGTTCCAGCGGCTTCGCGAAGCTGGACTAAAGCTTAGGCTCAAGAAGTGTCACCTGTTCCAGAAGGAAGTGAATTACCTGGGGCACATTGTTAATGGAAATAGAATCCCCGTGGACCCTGTGAAGATTCAGGTGGTGAAAGACTGGCCAACTCCCAGAAATAAACACCAAATAAGGAGTTTCCTTGGCCTGTGCACTTACTATCGGCGCTACGTTCCTGGATTTGCAGACATTGCTAAGCCGTTGACAAAACTCACTGAAGAAGGTCGTCCATTTGAATGGGACCAACAGTGTCAAATTGGCTTTGAACAACTAAAGCAGTACTTAATTAGTGCTCCTATTCTGAGTTATCCTCTCCCGGAAGGCAAATTCGTCGTGGACACAGATGCTAGCAACGTTGGGATTGGTGGCGTACTCTCCCAGATACAAGAGGGGCAAGAGAAGGTGATCGGCTACTTCAGTAAAGTCCTATCAAAGCCGGAACGAAACTATTGCGTCATAAGAAGGGAATTGCTAGCCGTCGTAAAAACGATAGAACACTTCTACAAGTACTTGTATGGTAGACACTTCCTGCTGAGGACCGACCATGCCGCTCTAAAATGGCTTCTCCGTTTCAAGAACCCAGAAGGGCAAGTTGCACGATGGATCGAACGACTTCAGGAGTACGATTTTGAAATTCAGCATCGGGCAGGAACTAGCCATCGAAATGCCGATGCTTTGTCGAGAAGACCCTGTGCCGAAGACTGTAAGCACTGTCGTCGTTTGGACGAGAAAATAGCCACGACTGCGAGGACAGCCATTGTTGACGACAAATGACAAGGCGAAGAACTGCGAAGAGACCAGGAGAACGACCCGGATTTGAAATTAGTGCTAGAATGGAAAAGCAGGGACGCGAGGCCTACCTGGGAAGAGGTAGCACCATGTGCACCGTCCGTAAAATCATACTGGGCGCAGTGGGACTCCATAGTGTTGGATCGTGGTCTTCTGAGACGAAGCATAGAGAATCAGGAAGGCATGGAACAGAAGACACAGTTACTGATCCCCAAGAATAGGGTGCCAGAAGTTCTGAGGGAACTTCACGATGGAACTTCGGGAGGGCATCTGGGAGTTAAGAAGACTAAGGAGAAGGTGCGCGAAAGATTTTACTGGGTGAACTGCAAGGAAGACGTGAAGGATTGGTGCAGAAAGTGTGCAGTTTGCGCAGCCAGTAACGGTCCCCACAGGCGGGGTAAGGCCCCCATGAGACAGTACAACGTTGGAAGTCCTTTTAAGAGAGTTGCCATCGATGTAGCTGGCCCGTTTCCAGAAACGAATGGTGAAAACAAGTACATCGTCGTGGTAATGGAGTACTTTAGCAAGTGGGTTGAAGCTTACGCCCTACCTAACCAAGAGGCAGTCATTGCGGAAGTCCTTGTCAGGGAATGGATCAGTCGGTATGGTGCACCTATGGAACTGCATTCAGACCAAGGAAGGAACTTTGAATCGGCCTTGTTCAAGAAGGTGTGTACTCTGCTCGGCGTACGAAAAACTAGAACTGCACTCCACCCACAGTCGGACGGAATGGTGGAAAGGTTCAATAGAACCATCAACCGACATTTGTCCAAGGTCGTTTCCGATCATCAGAGGGACTGGCACACGTACATCCCCCTGTTTCTAATGGCATACCGCTCATCCGTTCATGAGACAACAGGGGAGACTTCCGCGAAAGTGGTATTCGGGCGAGAGCCGAGACTGCCCTGCGACCTGAAATTTGGCAAAGCCTGGCGAAGTCTCTGCCAACGAAGATTACGTGAGCAAATTACGCAGGAAAATGGATGACATCCACAACCAAGTGCGTCACAATATACAGACGGCCAGCGATCGGATGAAGGAGCACTATGACATCAACGCTCAACACGGGGGATACCAACCTGGAGCACTGGTCTGGCTTTATAACCCCCAAAGACGTCGAGGTCTCTCCCCAAAACTGCAGACCTCTTGGGAAGGTCCTTACAAAGTGATGAAACGGATCAACGACGTCGTTTACCGCATCAAGAATGTCCCCAGAAGCAGATGAAGGGACAGTACAAAGGGCGCAAGTTTCCGAAGTGAACTTCGAAACCTTCATGTCTCATCACGCCGAAGGAAGCTAGGCACGGTTTGGAGTGACCACGGAGAAGCAAAAAGATCTCTTTAAAGTGCCACTGGAGTACAGTCTGGCTCACTGCGTAGCAGAAGACCTGAAAATTTCCAACGGAATCGCTCAGGTGTTTAGGAAGAAATTTGGCCAAATCGAGGAGCTACGAAGACAACATCCCGTGGTAGGCAAGAGCTTGCAGATCATTGATTCGACGGCAGATCGGAGGCGCCACGTGCATTATTTAGTCACTAAGAAGACTGACTATCAAAGTATGTGGAGAGCCCTATATAGCCTGAGGAGACAGCTAATAGACAACCACCAGATGAAGTTAGCCATCCCCAAATTGGGCTGCGGATTGGACGGACTAGACTGGAGAGTAATTCGAAGCATGCTGGAAGTCATCTTCCACAGAACGGGAATTGAAGTCCTAGTCTGCAGCCACCACCCACAGGCAACAGTCAGCAACAGCAAAACCGTAGACTGCTACTTCTTCCAGACAGGAAGTTGCAAGAATGGGCTAGCTTGTAGATTCCGACATCCTCCTTCAAGACTCACCATGGAACATTTCGAGACGAAACGTTTTTAAGAAGGGGACAGTGTGGCGAGCCACTCTGCACTACATCACGCTGAAGGCGTCAAGAAGTCGGTTCATTATTATGCGTCATCGGCCGTCACGCCACCATCGAAGAAACTCGAATTTTCCAGCGTTAGAAAATTCGAGAGGGCAGCAAAGGATATGAAATCTCCCGGGGTGGACTCAGCAGTCAGTCGAATTCTAACAGCGATCGTCGAAGTTAGATTTTAATGTGTAAATAAATTGTTACAAATAAATTAGTTTGTAAGCATTATTAAATTGCGGTTAAGTTTTTACCGAGTGTTTTATTCGATTAAATAAATAAATTTAAACCCTAGAAACGTAACAGTATATTAGCACGACGCTGGAAACATTAGCATCTAACACGCCTTCCGTTCAGGACTTTGAAACGAAAATTATATCACTTAGAAAGGAATTAGAAACTAAATGTGATGAAAATAAATAAAAAAAATAAAAAATTTGATGCGATTGCCTAAATAAGCTGCGGCAAGATGGAAAACAATCTGCGTGAGTGGGAATGTGATGCGTTAATTGAAGTGTTCAAAAGTAAGTACTTTATTTATTTGATTATGTATAACTGTATTCTAAGCGTGAAGTCGAAGGAGATAGAGTAAACGCTGTCACATTTAAAATGACACGGTGTTTGTAAATGTGCATCTTGGATCTGTTGTATCTTTTTTAGCATCCCATCAGTATATTGTTAAATTATGATTAAATTAATATGGCTATGGAACCTCGTAAAATATTCTCCTCGCAAAATTTCTCATTGTTTCACGCTTCAACACTAAATCGATTGTATTGATTTTAAGGTTAAACTGATGTTTTTTACTTTTGTGTGACTAACTTCGCAGTTGTTATTGGACGAGTTTACATATATGATTAGTGTTGTTTGTCTCTTTGTATTTTGATTTTGTCATTTACCACTTTAATGGAATGTTGCAACAATTTACATTGTAATTTATTCATCTGTTTATTTTCGTTCACATTGATTTATAGATTTGGCAATACTGTATCATTGGGCTGCATTCGAAGTTTTTCGTCAAACGGCCTTACGTGTCTGAACTTACCCTCTCACACCTCATTGGTAGGATTAAGCTGAGCGGTGGGATTGGCCGACGATTTCAAACTTCGAGGGGCAGTTGCCGTTTTGAATCCTAGCCAATATGGTGGTTGTTTAAGTATTCATTTAAAAATTAATATTTAATTGCCATTTTCTTGGTCATCCAAGTTAATTTCACGTTTAATAATGTCTTTTGTTTCCCCATAAACATAAAGGGGTAAGTTAATTTCAATATTTCTTTCTTTTTCGTTGGATTTTTGCAAAAACATTGTGTTGCTACCGGAAGCTCGTGCCACGGCACTAATGGAAATTTTTCTTAGGAAAATCCGAGGGAGGTTTTACCTTTCCTTAAGTTAATTACTTCAGTCGAAATCGTCCGTTGGCCAAGTGCTGAAATTCCTCCGTCGTTCATAACATATCAATCAATGAAATAGCGAAGAAATCGTTACCTTGCTGTCCCCTCCTTCACGAAGCATGTTCGATCGCCGTATGGGCTATGATGAGCTGGAAAAAAACACAGGAACTTCTGGCATTGGTGTGGATCGACAGTAGCAGGTCAAATTCTTCTTTTATTTTACCCGGATATATTTGCGCTCTTCAAAACCATTTTTTCTAAGTAAATAAAATTATTCAATACCTTTCAGGATTTCTTCACACATAAAATATCTTAAATATTTACATAACAATTTTTCTTGGTTTAATATTAATCTACTTACTATTGTAAAGTTTTGTTACGATTTAGTTAACGTACTTTGTTTACATAATAATTCATATTTTTACTAATAAATTATATTTAACATAATTAATAATATTTTGGTCATTTAATATTTAATTACTCAGTTGAGAATTAATTTGCCTTTAGGGCTACCATTTAAAGAAAAGTATTTCTATTTATTATCAATGTGAAACGAAATTGAATTCAATATCGTGCAACTTATCAAACTGTCAATTCATAATAACGTATTCAGTCATATTTATTCTCAAATTTAATGCAACTACAAATTTCTTACTTAAATAATCTAAATTGCACATTTATCACACATTGTTTTGGTTTAACAACTTTATTAAATATATTTCTATATTTTTGGACGTTCTTCTATTTATTTCGTTTCAATTCAACATTTTGGCATTTTTGGTGGGTTTCCAAATTTTCTTTTGTTTGCTCTTTTGTTATCCCTTTATTAATAATAATAAAAAATTTGGTGGCGCTCAAATTTCAAAATTTATGTTAAAATATAACTTCTGTTTTGTTCAGCTTCATATTGGAATATTTAATTTAGTGAATCCTCGACTTTTGCTCTCCCATAAAAGGCTGAGTGCCATTCGCACCTGTATAACCCTTTATAGGTTGATAAAAAAGGTAAACAGGCCACAACGCATTCGTTCTATCTCACTGCTCCAATTATCGCAAATGGCTAGGTATAATTTTAATAAATCTACTAGTTTAGAAAAATATATGAAGCGTTCCGTATATCTCTGTACCGCATTTTCTTTGTTATATTGCCGCTTTATTCTTCTCTGAAAGTCAGCTTGCAACATATTTTTAATTAACGCCTTTATTACATATATTGGCACATGTGATTTTATAATTTATCATTTTAGAAAACGATATCACAATTGAGAACGTTAAAGACTTAACAGCAGATTTGTTAAAAGAGCTAATTCCGTCAATTGGACGGGGGGACAGGTAATGTCGCCACCAGTAAGTATTTTAATCCCTGGATCTATTTCTCTGATCTTAATCCTACGGGTAATTTCGCCACCAATATTTTCGATAAATTTTAATGAGGGTGCAAATGATTAAGGGGTAAACAACCAGGTACTTTTCTTGCATTGATTATTATTTGGTCAGTACTATATCATTAGTAGTTGAGTGAACATTCCAGTATGGATTTTAAAATTATTACAAGTATTCGTGGAAAATCCATGTTAGTGGTTGACAATTATAAGTTTAGTTTCCACAAAAAAATTAAATCCACTACTGAAAGTTTGTGGAAGTGTTGCAATCGAACGTGCAAATGTACAGTTCATACACTGGGAGATATTACCAATACTGTGATAACAAAATCAAGCGGTGAACACAGTCATGATGCAAATTTAGTTGCTTTAAACCGACAAATTGTCAGTGCTTCATGTAAAAGAAAAGCGATTGAAGATTTGGTCGAAAAGCCTGCCAAAATTATAAGAAACCTACTAAAGGAGAATTTGCCGCCAACAATAACCAGCGTGGACGTCGAATACCTAAGAAAAAATATGTATAACGCTCGCCGTAAATTTTTTCCACCTACCCCCAAAACTATTAGTGAAGTGCACCGTATTTTAAGTGATTTAAATGTTAAAACAGACAAAGGGGAATCGTTTTTATTCATAAACAACGATCGTGAAAATATTGTAGCTTTTTCATGTGAAACAAATATTCGTATTCTTCACACCGTAACACGGATTTATCTTGATGGTACTTTTGATTATTGTACGCAACACTTTTGTCAATTTTTCACCATCCACGGTGTCAAAAATGGACATTATATACCTCTTTTGTTTTGTTTATTACCCAACAAGCAAACAGAAACTTATAAAAAACTATTTCATTTAATTGAAAATAAATGTAAAGTGTCATTAAATATACGGGAAGTAGTGATAGATTTTGAAAAAGCCATCCATAATGCAGTTGAAGAAACTTGGCCGAATGTGTGCATTATTGGTTGTCGATTTCATCTAAGTCAAGCATGGTACCGAAAAATACAAAAGTGCGGTTTAATCAAAGAATATAACGATAAATCCAGTTTAATTAGTCATTGGCTACGTGTAACGTTTGCATTAACTTATCTGAACCCTGCTGAAATTGGCGACTGTTTTGCAATGGATTTATTTGAAATTATGCCCAAAGATGGCAGAGTAGAAACATATGCAGATTATTTAGTTGATACCTACATATCGGAAAATTCACTTTTCCCACCAAAAATTTGGGCTGAAAATTCTGCATGCATTACACGTACCACAAATGCATGTGAATCATTTCACCGCAATTTTAACGATTCTATGTACAAAGCACATCCTAATTTGTTTATATTTTTAGAAAAAAATAAAGAATTTCAAAATACAAAGTCTACATTTGCCAGCAAAAATACATAGTAAACAAGTTAGAGAAAGGCAAAAATTTATTGATAACATGATACAACGATACAATACTAACGAAACAAGCAGATTGAATTTTTTAAAATGTGTATCTTTCCATTCTAGTCCAATGTAATAAGTTTTTTTAATGTGTATATATTATGTGGATTGTAATCTTGTGTAGATATAAAATATAACCATTTTTTTTCAATATATGTATTTGTTTTACGATGTCTATTTTTATTTTACTACCACTATTAAAATACATATATTTATAACAAATTGCCTGGATTGTCGTCGTACAGATTAATTCTTAGAAGTGCGGTGGCGAAATTACCGGTAGGATTACCATGCCTTTAATCGTTGGTGGCGAATTTACCTGTAATGATTGCATTGATGTGATTTGGTGGCGAAATTACCAACACCCTTGGACGGGTTGGAATGGTATTCAGTAAGAAATTAAAGGAATATATAGACCAGGTAATAATGTTCTACTATTACAAAAGTTCAGCTTACTGAGAAAATAATGATATATTCAAACTTGAAGCAGCACGTACAGAGTGGCCAAAAATTGAGAAATTGGAATTTGACCCTAGAGCAAACTGCAAAGTTATTTAGAATTAAAAAGTGTGATCTAAGTTAGAGTCACCAAGTATGATTACCGTAATTAAATTTATTTTCCTTTAGAAAGGTTACGAATCATAAATATAAACAGGAGTAATTTTACACTTAGATATATTTAAAATTTATTTTGATGTTACATTTGACTCTCTCCGGCGTTAAATTCGAAGTTTTAAATTTTTTATCTCCCTCTGTACCTACATGTTATGTCAAGTTTAAACAGTTCAATATTATTTGCTAAAAAAGTAGAACTTTCTATAACAACTAACTTCTTTTCGTAAAATTTGTTATTCTTTTTTCTATTAGCAAGGAATACAAAACGGGTCTAGGACAATTCGCCATCGCCGATTTGTCGTCGCCAATTCACCGTCGCCGATTCGTCGTAGGTACAATTCACCGCCGCAAAACTCGCCGCCAGCGATTAAAGTTTTAAGTCCAGGTACATATCCAAGTAATAATATACCGATAATTATATGTAAATAAAATAAAGAAGTTAACATAATTAATGGAAAATAAAATAATTTGTTATTAATTAAATGTGATACATAGATAAAGAAACAGATAAAAAAATTTGGTCTTCCAGGAAGTATTTCTTATTCTTCAGGGTGTTCGTAAAATCCCTCCAATTCTTATTTTTTATATTTTCAGATTCTGTTCAAAATCATATTGATTTTCATATCAATCAAAATCACTACACATCAAAAGTCTACTGCTTTCAAAATATTGATTCATGAAAGCTCGCCATTTAAAATTATAAATTGAAAAAGGGGTTCCATTAAAAAAAAAATAGAATTATGATTATGTATACGTACAGCACCAATTTGTTCGTAATTTTGTGTCTTACGGTGGTCGCACTATATTTAGGAATTTATTTTAACTTGAAATAGAAAAACAATAGTAAGGTCCATTTTAATTTACTTGAAACGTACTGAAATTATAGTTATTTTCTTCAATTCGTAGGTATAACTTGGATATTATCTAAAATGGTCAGAAAGTGTTTTAAAGCTTATCAAGCTAAATAAAGCAGTAACATGGGACGGCGAATTGGGCGGACGGTAAATTGGATCGACGACGAATTGGTTCTACGACGAATTGGCGACGGTGAATCGGCGACGGCGAGTTGACGACGACGAATCGTCCCATCCCCATACAAAACTATAAAGTAGTAAATAATATCCTTATACCAATCGAAAATAGTGGAACAGACGACACAGTTTCAAATATTGATGAAAGTAGCGATGACAGTTTTCGTAGTATTCCGGAACTTCATAGGCAAATTGCCTTTGTGGGAATTGAGAATGTAAATTTAAGCCTAAGTCCAAAGCTTCCAGATTTTGATCTACGAACTCTTTTGGAAACACAGCCAATGGGTTTAGAAATTTTAAATCATTACAGCTTGCATGGTATACTAGACAATAGTAGAAGAACTTACCTTGTTGATATAATTATGAAACACATTTTTACTTTTTTTCTTAAACATAAGTATTAAGTTACTCCCAAAATCATAATATTTACTGTTAAATTTACAGCCGTCTCACACATGACGATTATAATATTCTAACGTCGAAAATCATATCTGTATTTCCAAAAGAATGTATGACGTCTTACTATATTCCTGCCATTAAAAAAAGAGATTCCATAACCAAAAGGCCCATCCTAGCGAAAGGAAGACTTGTTGATAAGTGCAGAAATTTATTGCACCGAAGTGGCGAATCTAATAGAAAACGAAAGAGTTCTTCGTTCGAGAGTGAGGCGAATAATAAAATACTAAAACTTAACATACATGGTACGTATAAGGGAGGTAAGTAGAGCTGTTCTAAAAAAAAGACATAAGGACATTTCAAGATGTACGTAAAAGTCTCCTATTTTGTAGTTTATAACTAATCACACTCAAAATACATTTTATCTTTAACATTAATATTTTATAGAAGAAGACCAAAAAAATAATTATTTATGGCTTAGAGAAAGAAATGAACCGTGGGAAACTGTGCTGTCAAAATGGACCGCTACATATGAAATGAGAAAGCATTCAACAAAAAGCACAGTATAAGAGTTTTTAGAAGAGTGGCCTATTTTGGCAGATTTAAGATCTACTGCACTGGTATGCTTCTGTATAATAGATTTTGTTTTTGCAATTTTTTAACGAATAGTAGTACATAATTTTAGTAACCCTGTAATAAGGTGTGCATACCTTTGAATGAAATTTAATTTCAGTGCATTATTTCATTATTTAAAGAATAAACTATTTGCATTTTTAACAATTTCGTGGTATAAAGGAGCTTTTAAATCATACCAGCTTATTCTACTTATGAAAAACTCCATAATCCAAGTGTCCATATTGCGATTTCTTTACAGATTGAACTAGATTTTGAAAAGACGTATCCCTCAGACAGTTTTAATTTGTTTTTAATTTGGGAAGTGTTTCTTGACAGAGTTGTAAATTCAAGAAAATCTACCCTAAAAGGAAATAAATATGCACTAGATTGTTTAGAAGTTTTAGAAAACGACAATTGCGCTGAAGGTGAGTAATTATTTCAGACGGTAAATTTGCTCTTCAATTAAGTGTATTACCACATTTTGTACCCCCAAAAGGGAGAGTTAAGGTGGGAACAAATCACTGGAAGTTCTCCACTTTGGAAGCTTCTGAAGGAATAATAATTCATGCAAAGGTAAAAATGTTAATAAGCTCCGATTTTTTTTATCTGTGAATTTTAGGTTCCCGGTGATATTGATCGTATAATTGAAGATCAAAGAGCAAAAGCATCGGCAAGGAAAGGTACACTTCAACCCGTTATATTGGTAGAAGGTCCGTCTTTGAAGACAATAAAAGAAAGTTATCTGGTAATTGATAAAATTCAATATAAGTGTACCAGTGTCAAAAAATGTTTTGACCTCTATTTCAAGGCATTTCATGTTATGAATATATTGTACCCACAGCAAAGTGAACACATCTGGCTTCTGGTTCAAAAATCTGTTTATCAAATAAATACAATATATGATAAAACAGTACCTTATATAAGTGACCTAATTTAAAGTACAAATATTGTTGAGTTTTGTAGCAGTCATGAAGTGCGTTTCTTGTAATTCAAATTTCACTATTTCACTATAATATATTATGCATTTAGAATATGCACACAAAGAATACAATCATTACGTGTGCCCAATAAAATAATGTAAACGAACATATCATAAAAGATATGTTTTCAGGCAGCATTTGAATCGTAAACACTTAGCTGAATTTGTTGGAGAAAGTAGGAAAACTTCTGATTCTGTGTCGTTGTTCAATTCTCCTGAAATTCTAGTAAATTCTGAAGCCTCCAAAAGTACATTACCTATTGAAAAAGCACCTACTGCAGAATTACATTTTGAAATGGCTGATTTAGAAGCCAAAATGGAAGAATATTTATTGAACGTCAAAAGAACTATTCAAGAAGCTACGGTGCAATTCATTTCAAAGTTATATAATAATGTTGGCTTGAATCGTAGTATTGTACAAGAGCTAATTCGGTATGTCAGGACATTTCTAGCAAACAGTGGCATTAATATTTTACAAGAATGTTTACAATTGTTATTCAAAATAAAAAACATTAACGGCGGATTATTTATATTTAAAGAAATGCCGTATCTTGGAGCTAATCCTGATGGACTAGTTGGTGTGGTGAGGATGCTATAATTGAGATCAAGTGTCCCTATAAGTTAGCGAAGTTAAAAATAACTCCTCAGGAAGCAGCAAAGATGAAAGTTATGCCCTATTTCTTTTTGGATGGCAATAATGTTACTGTTACTAAAATAAATGACATGTTAAATTTATTTCGAGATCCGCTAGATAACTTTTCTTCTGAATTAAAAATTCTAAACTATTTTCAATCACACAATTTGTTAACCTACCCGTCACCTTGCTTATTAGGTACTAATACTGATCGTACGTACAAAGATGATGAAGTGACATTGATTTAAAAAAATAGATTTAGTTATTTTATTCCAATGCGACAAACTCTAAAATCTTTTCTAGAACTTCCAGGAGTGTATGAGGAAATTATGAAATTTTATAAGGAGTTGATGTTGGTTGATACAGTCAAACCTGATAACTAAAGAGCGGATTCTATGCTAAATGCATATTGCATGCATATTTTGCATATTTGAGCATTTTGTTCAATTTTCGCATATTTCTTAAAAACGTGCATATATATGCATATTTGAAAGAATTTGTGTCGAAGTGAGTAAATTTTTTCCTGAATTCTTAATTCGTCAGAACATGTTGTTGCATTAATTAGGGTCTAGTTTGCACCCTTCTTGGGCTTAAGCAGGCAGAATTTTCCAAGTAGTGAATTAGGGATTTCCAAGTACTTTCTTAACGATGCGGTGGGGCGTTCACGTTTGCAATATTGTTTCATCACTTCTTCACGGATTATTAGTCGGTTATTGCTGCGAACGTTTAGTTCTTCCGTAAAAGTATTTTTGTTTGTGAGAAGTGCAATATGCCGAAAGACAATTCGAGCCTGGTTAATTCCTGGATCAGAAGCTATCCCGAGCTTGCTTACACCAATGGAAGCGTATTCTGTAAAGCCTGTAGTAAAATGGTAAGTTTTAAGTTTGTTTTCTTCCTCCTTAGGTAAATATTTGCTTGGTTCTTGAATATTGAAAGTTCAGACAGTTTAAAAAAATTCAAGTTCTTGTTGTAGATACCAACCCAACGAAAATTTTCGGTCACACAACATGTCGGGACAGAACTACACAAGTCAAAATGCAAGAAGATGAATGAATCGAAAACATTTCAATTACCCTTAGACAGTGGACCGTCGTTGATGACTTCATCTAATGAACAACAAGAATTTAATGCTGATTTATGCGAGGCGATGATTTGTGCAAACATACCTTTGAAAAAACTGCAAAATTCTATTTTTAAAAGTTTTTTGGAAAAATATACCAAGATAAATGTTCCCGATGAAAGTACGTTAAGAAAAAATTACGTGCCTCGCATCTACAACGATACTCTAAAAGAAGTCAAGAAAATCGTAGAAAATCAATATATTTATTTTATTGTGGATGAAACTACTGATTCTTGTGGGCGTTACATTTGTTAATAGGGTCTTTGCGGGAAGATAAACCTAGTGAATCTTATTTAATAGCCTGTACACAGTTAGACAAAACTAATCATTTAAGTATTTTAAGATCTGTTAATGAATGTTTTATGAAATTTTTCTCACCTAATGTAGTTCCTACTGAAAAAAATTTGCTTGTGGTATCAGATGCTGCCCCTTACATGGTTAAAGCCGGGCAGCAATTTAAAACAATTTATAAAAATTTAGTTCACGTGAGTTGTTTAGCTCATGGATGTAACAGAGTAGCTGAACATATTAGATGTGAATTTTCTGATATAAATCTACTAATTAGTACCATTAAAAAAATATTTGTCAAAAGTCCCCTACGAGTTCAGTTGTACAGGGAAAAATTGCCGAATGTACCTTTACCTCCCGAACCAGTGTTGACTAGGTGGGGAACTTGGTTGGAAGCGGCAATGTTTTATGCTGAACATTTTGTAGCAATTAAGGAATTGGTTGTAGAGTTTAATGCCCAAGATAGTGCTGCTATTGCAAAGGCACAAAATATTGTAACAAAAACTTCATTGGCAAATCAACTGAACTTCATCAAAATGCATTACAGTTTTGTAATACAAACTATAAACAATTTAGAAAAACCGAAAATGTCTTTAATAGAATCCGTTAAAATTGTTAAAGAATTTAAAGAGAATATTTCAAAAGTTCCAGGTAAAATCGGCAGTTCAGTAAATAAAAAATGTTTATCCGTTTTAGATAAAAATAGCGGCTTCAAAACCCTCGAGGAAATTTACGAAATTTTGAATGGAAACTTTGAAATTGACTTAAGTGTAGAATTTTCAGCTATGAGTCACTTTAAATATGCCCCAATTACCTCCGTGGATGTTGAAAGTAGTTTTTCAATTTATAAAAATATTTTGTCAGATAAAAGGCAAAATTTCCTGGTAGAGAACTTGGAAAAACACATTGTTGTAAATTATAATCGAAGATTTTTTTAGTCGTTATAATATTTACTTAATAATGTACATACATAATATACATACTTCCTTCATATAAGCGTTTACAAATAAATGTAAATAAATTGTATAAAATATAATGTTTTTTATTTGAATAAGAATGCCCATAAAACACAGTAGACCAGTTATTGCATTATTTGAAGTGTTCGGCCTATCTTGCACATATTTCGCCATTTTTAGGGCATATATATGTGCATATTTCATCATTTTTTAGTGCATATATATGCGCATATTTCATCAAAATTACTCGCATATAAATCCGCTCTCTAATGATAACACTCGCCTACTGGTGCTTTACAGATTTACAGCCAGTGTGTGCAGCATTTATTTCTCACTTTCTTTTCTACAAACTATATTTCCGCTACCTAGTTCTTAGGACCATGGTACTTATAAATGCATGTGGTAAACGTCAAAAGCGGCAGTAAACACATTTATCTATCACTCACTCACTCACTCTTTGTAAAAATGTTTGGTAGGAGTTCATCCGCGACACGCCTACCGACTATTCCCTTTCCTCACCCTTTAAACCCTCTTGGAAGACATGAACGGACAATCGATTTCTGGAGGCTTTTACACCGAAGAACTTCAGAAAGTTAAACATAAGGACGTTTATTTAGTTGAGAAAATTTTAAGAAAAAAGGCAGGGAAAGCTTACGTGAAATAGCTTGGGATGTCCGAAAAATCTTGGGTTAAGTTATCCGATATAGTTTAAATACACTATTATTATTATTATATAATAAATATGTATAGTTTCCTTATTTTTAAAAAATAAAAACGAAAGTTTTATAGAAAATTATTTTATTATACATCTTCTTCTTCTTATTAAAACATGCGTAAACGAATGCGCATAAATAATAATACAAATATCGATAAAATCATAAACAATGCGAAACAATTACCTACAGTAATTTGTGCTCACATTAGCAAAGAAATTTTTCAAGTCGTTTTGCGTTATATTAACATATTGTATATTAAGAAAATCACTTTCAAAGGAAATATTTCGCGCAATGTCCCAATCGTTGTCTAAAACTTTACTTCGTCTTTCACTTATGCAAGGGATATTGTAATAAAACAGATGGATTTTTGCAAAAATTAACTCAGACATCTCAATCAAGACTCTTCCATTGAAGAAAGTTAATGAGCTGACAATCAACGAAGTTTACAAAATTAGTGACCTAAAATATGTAAAAACCAAATTTGGCGAGGCTTTATTGGCCGAATTAAATTCGGAGTTCATAGTATTTTTGCCAAGGCGATTCAACAGTGATACGTGAAGCGGATATAGTGGAAATTTTGTCTTCGCCGAGAGGTTTAATCTACAAGGGAGAAATGCCTTCAGAAGGAAAAGTCTTCTCGGCAAATTTTATTGAATTTATTAAAATTTAAAATATAGCTACGTTCATCGTACATTTGTTTTTCATCGCACGTTCTAGCACCGCTTAATTATATAATAAATAGTAGTAATAAATAATGCAAGCGACGATGCTTGCGTCGTCCCCATCAACATCATCATCATCAAGCCGGTTCAGTGAAAATTCTACATCCAGTTGTTTGTCGGACAATGATAGTAATGATACTGTAACAACTGTGGTGTATGTCAACGATGGAGAACTTTTGGAGAACAAAATTTTAGAGAAATTATTGCACAAGGAACAGGAAATCTCAAATACAACACACGCGGGCGAACAATATAATCGTAAAATTAAGAGGAAAGTACATTGTCAATGCTGTTATTTTAAACCTAAAGTGCCAATTAGTTTTTACAATCTTTGTGGATTAAATACTTTACGATATCGTAAGGGCAACATAATAAATTTTCTAAGAAATCCCGAAATTCTAAATAATTATAACAACATTGAAAAAACTATTTTAAGTGTGGACAAAACAAAATTTGAAAACGAAGTAATTTACAGTGTTAGTGAAAATAGTTATACTCGCTCATTAAAATGAATCTTGAAGAAATACTTGACGTTCGACAGTGTACTACTAAATTCGATACACGAAAACTGTTCAAGTTAAATAAAACAAAAATGAAAAATTTAAATAATTTATTACAAAGTAATTTAAGTGTTCATGAGAAGAAGAAAATTGAATCACAACTTGCAAAATTGCATTCGATCGACGTAAAACTTCGCTTGAAAATGAAAGAGTTCAACAAATTTGGTGAAAGGCAAGAAGATAATGACACCAGAAACGATAAAATTGCCTGGAGAAATGTAAGTAATTCTTAATATGTCGCGCACCCCCTTTTAATATTTTTTCTCTTTATTTATTTATTTTCCAGTTAAAGTCCGCTTTCAAGAAAACAATTTTCACCGGTGCAGTAATTAACATTAAGCATGTTAAACTTGAAAATTTTCTACAGGATGCTTCTTACATAATTAAAGTCAAAATAAAAAATCAACTTCGCACAATGCAAACTTTTAAATTAAATCTTGTATTTTCTGGAGAATTTATTCGTCCTGAAGAAGATACGATCGAATACAAATATTTAAATTCTAAGAATCACATCGTTAATCAAGGTACGGATTTAGAAGATTTGCTGTATGATTTATTGACGGAAATAACATTAAAAGTAAGTATAAAATTACAAATAAATCCGACATTATTTTTAAATTTTATTTTTTTTTTTGTTTTAGCTTGAAGAGTTTCAAGAAAGACATAGCGGATACGCCCTCGTTGGAATTGTTAATATAGTCGTCGCCTTCATGAAATACTCTCCTTTAAGAAGCGGTGTTGACAAAAATAGCTACATGGATTTGCCTCCAGAACTAAAAGGTAAAAAGGGAAAGAAATGCATTTTGAATATAAAGAACACAGATTGGAGATGTTTTGCATGGTGTATCTTAGCTCATTTATATCCAGTTCGAAATTGTAGCGAAGACGATGATGATGATGAAGATGGTGGGGATGTTAGCGTCAACGTCGATGTAAAGGACCCTTGCGATCCCAAATCGTATAATCAAAACATTTATGAAATATTAAATTTCAGTAACATTTGTTTTCCAGTCAAAATTTGCGATATAAGTAAATTTGAAAGACAAAATCAGTTTTTATCCATAAATGTGTACGGTTATAAAAATAACAAAATTATAGGTCCCCTTTATCATACAGAATCTGTTAAAAGAAACCATGTTAATTTACTTTTTCTAGGAAAAAACAAAAACATTGGACACTATTGCTTAATAACAAATTTATCACTTTTATGTAAATATCAAATATCGAATAGGCACACTACAAAATTCACATGTGATCGGTGTTTATGTTATTTTCAAACAAAAGAAAAACTAATATCTCACTCCGAAGACTGTTCAAACAATGAAGCTATTAAAATTGAATTGCCCGAAGTTCATGAAAACATATTACAATTTAATCAATTTGCTGGTACTATGAAGTTACCTTTTGTTATCTATGCAGATTTTGAAGCTTTTACGGACACAAATATTTTACAAAAAAAATTATCGAATAAACAGTTTGAAAATATTTATCAATGTCACAAACCTTTTAGTGTTGCTTTTTTATTAGTTTGTACTTATAATGATGAATTAAATTATTTTGAAAGTTACACTGGAACAAATCCTTCCTCATGGTTCGTTTCTAAACTAATAGAAAAAAACTACAGAAATTAAAAATATATTAAAATGCCACCAGACTAAACCACTACAAGCGTTAACAATCGATCAAATTAATTCCCATGCAAATTCTACAAAATGCGATATTTGCGACTGTATATTTACTGAAGATGAAGATAACTGTAAGATTCTTCATCATGATCATTTTTCAGATTTATTTATTAGCAGAGTATGCAATAATTGCAATTTACAATGTAAATATAGAAAAACTATACCGGCCGTGTTTCATAACTTATCTCATTACGATGCTCATTTTATAATTGAAAAATTGGCTAATGTAAACAACAATCCTGTTAATATTATACCTATTACGAATGAAAATTACAAATCATTTTCAAAAAAAAATTGTTATATGGAACTACGATTTTTGGATTCATTTCGTTTTATGCCAGAATCACTTGCCAACCTTGCCAAAAGTTTAACCTCCGAGCAAATAAAGCTTACGCAAAAAGCATTTCCAAATCAAGAAACTTTGAAGTTAGTAATGCGAAACGGTTGCTTTCCATACGATTACGCAAATTGTTTTAAGCGATTACATGAGAAGAAATTACCTGAAAAATCTAAATTCTATAGTAGACTGTCGGAAAGTGAGATTAACGATGACGATTATAAACATGCTCAAAAAGATTGGAGCCATTTTAAGTGTAAAAATTTGCGAGATTATGCAGACCTTTATTTAAAAGTTGACGTTTATTTATTGGCTGATGTATTTGAAAATGTTCGATCTTTAACATTAAAAAAGTACGGTTTAAATGCTTGCGGATTTTTCACTGCGCCAGGATTATTTTTTGCAGCTGCTCTAAAAATGACCAAAATAAAACTCCCTCTTCTCCATATGATTTTGATGTTTGAAAAAGGTTTGCGGGGTGGAATAACACAAGTTAGTTGTCGCTATGCACGTTCAAATACACCACACATGAAACATGATTTCGATCCAAATAAAGACATTTCGGAAATATTATATTTGGACGCAAATGGTTTGTATTAAAAATTACCGTGTGGAAATTTTCGCTAGGTGACTGAAGATAAATTAAAAGAACTTTCAAGCATGTTAAAAAATGATAATCCAAATTGCTCCAAATATTAAAGCAACGAGACTAATCGCTCATGCATTCTTGAAGTTGATTTAATATATCAGAACGAACTTCACGATTTGCACATTTACTGTCCATTTTGTCCGACGTCGACGAGAGGAAATAAAACTGCTGAAACTCGAAAATTAATGTTAACGCTTTTCGATAAAAATAAATATGTATATTACATTTGTTTTACAACAATGTTTAGCTCACGGATTAAAATTAAAAAAAAAAACTCATCGTGCTATTGAATTCGACGAAAGCAACTGGCTTGAAAAATATATTCAATTGAACAGCGATTTAAGAGCAAAATGTAAATTTCCATTTGAAAGTAATTTTTATAAAGGAATGAATACTATGGTCTTTGGTAAATTAATGGAATGTGTACGCGAATATAAAAATATCGTATTGGTAAATAATTACTCTTCAGCAGAAAAATATATATCCAAATCGAACTTTAAAAAAGCAACAATTTTCAATGAAAATTTAATTGCCGTCGAAATGAATAAAGTATCTGTAAAATTTAACGAACCAATTTACACTGGTATGGCAGTTCTGGATTTGTCGAAAACATTAATGTACAGTTTTCTTTATGATTACATAAGAAATAATGTAGAACCTTACTTCAAAGTTAAACTTTGTTACACAGACACAGACAGTTTTGTAATAAATTTTATAGTTAGAGATCCTCAACATATCAGCAGCATCTATGAAATTATAGAACGAGATGCGCATTTTATGTTCGATACATCTAATTATAATTTACAAAACCCCTACAATGTTCCACTTGTTAATAAAAAAATTATTGGTAAATTTAAAGACGAACTATCAGGAAGAATAATAACAGAATTTTTGCACTAAGAGCTAAAGTTTATTCAATCAGAGCAGACAACGAGGATATATTCAAAAAAAATTAAAGGCATAGCGAAAACAGCTATTCGAAAAATAACATTCCAAGATTATTATAACTCCCTTTTTAATGATAAAACAATAATGTCAACATTTAGCACGATTCGCTCAATTAATCATCAACCATACACAATAATAACGAAAAAAGTTGCTTTGCTTGCAGTAGACGACAAAAGAAAACTTCTTTCAGATAAAATAAATTCTGTACCCAGGGGCCATTATAGTACCCTGCAATGAAATTAAAAACAAATAAATGTATTATTATTACTATTATTATTATTATTATTATTAAAATGCACCGTATTTTATATAAATTGTAAACACAAATTGAATTATAAATATAATAAATAAAAGAATTAATTCAATTTGTATTATTACTACTATTTAAAGAGAAAATTTCAGATTTTTTTGTTAGTTTGAATAAAGTATGCAATACAAGCACACGCGTGCACAAAGTGTAGTTGTCATATACGACACCGATGAGAAGTTAGCAATAAAATTCCAGCAATAAAATTATGAAATTTCAAAACGCTGCCACCGCTAAAATAACGATCACAGATCAATAATATTTAATCTATTACAAAGAGTATAATGTGTAGATTCCCCTCATATGAAGAAACTGAAAAAATATTTGATATTAAGTTAACTATGACTATTTAAATCAGCCTAAGTCATTATTCATATATCGCACCAAAACAATTGCTTTCACTGAAAATTTTCACGTAGTCATAAAGTAAACATACAAATCTGTTTAATAATGCCTTCAGAAAGTTTTAGCCGGTTGATTTGAAGCAATTAGAAATTAATTAAAAGTGGCGCTCAGACCAATGAAACAGAACCAATTTCAAATGTTCATAACTTTTCTCAGAGAACTTGCATAAAAATTCTGTTTGCAGAATATTAAAGCACGGACCGAAATGTATCGTTTAAACCACCCTCTGAGTTTTAGCCGGTTGGTTTGAAGTAATTAGAAATTAATTAAATTTGATGTTAATAAAATTATATAATTAATAAAACACTACTGATGTTGACCATCCATACCTTTCGTTCTAGCATTTGCATAAATTATGACCTGAATTAAGAGCAGTCAGTTTGAACTTGAAACTGAGTATACATATACAGGATTATTAATGTTTCTATTTTACACACACGATAATTTCGTTATTATTGATGGTAGGAAGTCATTCAAATTAGAAAAAGTAATTACTTTAATAATTTAGCACTATTCATTCGTAAGTTGACCGGAACGGTCAGATTATGGTGGAACCTGCTGATGAAGCTTCAATTAGGACCGAAATCGCATGAGTACCCTATTGCAATTTATCTGATTTGTAGCAAATTTTTAATAATTTTTTTTGCAAATGATGAAATATTTGTAATATGGCAATAGCTCCTTTATTTGTCGTTTTGGGGTGAAATAGTAAAAAGTAGTTTATATTTAGAATTCATCATTGTTTCATTTCCGAACAAAAAATATAGAATGTTCCATTAAAGAAAACTTTACATATCAAGATATTTTGAGAACGCGATGCGTAATTGTTATTTTGATGTCACCGTTGCAGTTCTGAGTAAGGCTCGATATACACGTGCAGGCTTTTGCCGCTGCTGTACCACACTGGCGCCGCAATTGCAGTTAATTTTATGACATTTGCGGTGTACTTTGTAACTTATTGACTAATGCACTCGTTCGCACTTAACCGCACTGCTAAAAACCGCACGTGTGAATATAGGATAAAAACGGTTCATTATTGCTGATTTGAACGACTTCGACTCTAATAATAACGAAGTTGGCAAGTAACTTTGAACATTCCGATTATATTCATTGAAAAGAGCCTCAATGAAACAACCTACAATGTTAAAGTGCGCTCATAATATGTATTTGCGTACCTTTTTACCTGTATGTTATACATTTTGGAAACTTATATTTTAGTATAAATAAGCAATCGCAATAAGCAATCGCATGCGTGGTATTTATGGGCGTATGCGAGTTGGGCCACAAACACAAAGATAATCTCCTAATAGCAAAATATAGGGATTAGCAAGATGGGTGAGTTGGGCCGAAATGGTAATCTAGTATTATAGGTTTTCTTTTGAAGGAGGGGGGACGGGGATGTGATGACAAGGTGATAAATAAAATCCTAGTAATTGTCTAATTAGTTTGTTATTGTCAGTGAGACCAGTAAGATCCTAGCAGACGTCTGTAGTGTTCTTATCGAATTAAAAAAAATGGAAGGTGATACAACGAAATCAATGTTAAGTGAAAAGGGATATAAATTGTTAGTGATCAATAATTATAAATTTTCTAAGGCCAATGTGTCTAAAAGTGGAAAGATTCGTTGGAGATGCTGCAATCGGAAGTGTGGTGCAAAAGTTTATTCGCATATTTCGGATGAGAATAAATTAGTTGAAGCTAATTCAATTCATAATCACGAAGCTGATGCGTTTATCGAAAGGCAAATTGTCAGCAATTCTATAAAAAGAAAAGCTGTAGAGGATTTAACAGAAAAACCGTCGAAAATTATTCACCTAGAATTAAAGTCTAACCGCGCTGAAACTTTAACTGTGAACGACATCAATTATATAAGGAAAAATTTATATGTGGCTAGAAGAAAAATCCAGCCAACACTCCCTAAAAGTCAAGAAGAAGTTATAAGTGCTGTGAAAAGTTTAAATTTATTAACTAACAAAGAAGAGAATTTTCTTATGTTTGTGGACGAATCGAAAAAGCTGATAATTTTCTCCTGTTACACTAATTTACATTTTCTGTGTAATGTCAATACAGTGTACATGGACGGTACATTTCAATTTTCTTGTAAGTTCTTTTATCAAATGTTTACAATACATGGGTTCAAAAACGGCTATTATGTACCGTTAGTGTTTGGTTTGCTACCTACTAAAGCCAGTGAGTGTTATTTAGATTTTTTTACGAGTATTAAAAACAAATGTGTACAATTAGATTTAACTTTCGACCCAAAAGAAATTGTAATAGATTTTGAGATTGCTACACACAATGCATGTAAAATTATGTGGCCACAGGCGAATATTATTGGCTGTAGATTTCATTTATGCCAAAACTGGTTCAAGAAAATTCAATCTTTAGGCCTAGTAACAGAATATAAAGACAAGAATTCTAATTTAGGAAGTTATTTAAAGATGTACTTTGGACTTCAGTTTCTAAATGCAAACGAGATTAATAATTTTTTTTTGCAACGAATTGTATTATTTAATGCCACAAGACCCAAGAATTGTAGAATTTAGGGATTATGTATATAATTATTACATTAAGGATAACGCACTATTTCCTCCATCAGTATGGGCAAGTGACTGTAATACGTTATATCGTACCACGAATGCATGCGAATCTTTCCATTCTAAATTTAATGCTAGTTTCTATTCTCCACATCCAAATATTTTTCAATTTATCAATACCCTATTAAATCAACAAACTGAAATTTATATAAAAATTAGAACTGCTCAAACATTAACGAAAAAAATCAGACCAGAAATAGAACGTAAACAAAATTACATTAATGAAAAAATTTGTGAATATAAACAAAATATTATATCTAGATTTCATTTTGTAAAATTAGTTTCGATTAAATATTATCCTTAAGAAACTGTTATTATATCTCTTTTAATATTGCATTAATTATTATTGTAAATATTTTGTTAATATAAATAAACTGTTTATTTCTTCTTTGTCTATTTCTTTAATCGTTTAATCCCTACCCTTGTTAAATTGTGGCCCAACTCACCCGTAAGATTTATGGATCACCTGCTGTCGTGGCCCAACTCACCAACGCCGCAAATCCTGAGTGGTTTAAGGAGAAATCTACTAGGTTGACAGCAAGTAATTTTGGAAAAATTTGTAATATGAGATCATCGACAAACACAAGTAATACAGTAAAAGTCATTTTGTATTCGCAAACATGTGGACAAACTGGAAATTACCCAAAACCGTTGCAATATGGAATTAATAATGAATCAGAGGCTATAGAGACATTTAAAGTTAAGTTTAATTTGTCGGTCTCAAAATGTGGTTGGTTTGTGGATAATCATAAAAAATTTTTGGCGGCGTCCCCGGATGGACTAGTAGGTGATGATGCGATAATAGAAGTAAAATGCCCGTACTCAGCGCGAAATATGACTATTTCAGAAGCAATCGAGGCAAAAATAATAAAATTTTTGACTATTGATTTAGAGGATAAAATTAAATTAAAATCTAATCATAACTATATGTTTCAAGTTCAAGGTCAACTACATATTACTAATAGACATTTTTGCTATTTCGTTGTATACACGGGGAAAGATTTAGTATGTGATATTATTGAAAAAAACGATAATTTCTGGAATTCAGAAATGGTGGGTATTTTAGAATAATTTTATATGAAAGCTTTGTTACCAGAAATAATAGATCCGCGGTTGAAAAGGAACCGAACGATTAGAACTCTGTTACGAAAAGACATGAGTATTTATTGATATACCAATATTATCGATAATATCGATATTTATCGAATTACGAAATTTCAATTTAAGATATCGATATTATCGAAAATGTCTCCGCATTAGATACTGAGCTTCCCTACATTTTGACATAAATATGATTGAATGATTTTATTTCGTTACCGAGAAAAACGGAATCTTAATTTTACACAAATTAATTAAAATAAAAAAATCTAATTGAATTTTGAAAAAAAGAAAATGTCACCGCACTGTAGTTTACAAAGCCGAATACTTCTAGATTGCGAGCATTTTTTCAAATGTAAAAATACGCCTGTAAAACGGATTCTACGAATGTACTATTTTACTATGCACTCAGATAGTACTCCAGTGGAGCCTTAAGAGTGTAGCAAACCCCTAGAATAATTCCATAGCGCTCCGCCGGACGCTCTCCGATAGCGCCACTCGCATCACAGCAAGGCTCAGGCGCCCCGCTACACAGAGAAAAATCAATAGTAAAAAGTAACACAAATTGTAATTAGAACGAAGACAGAAACAAATTGTAGCAAATATTCGTACAATTGTCGGACTATTTACTACAATTGTGCTAATGTTTGCTACAATTTGTTTCTGTCTTCATTCTGACTATAATTTGTGTTACTTTTTACTATTGATTTTTCTCTGTGTATAACCATCCCGCAACTGACCGACCTACCCCGACCGGCCGAAGTCACCCTTTAAGAAGACTTCACCCACACGAAAAAGGCAGTTGGATTGCCTGACAGCTCTGCCTACAAGTCTAACTAGCTACAGCATCCAAGCGCACTGAAAGGTCCTTGGTCCGCTACCTGCTTGTTGAGAACTAACCCTGAGTCGCTCTCCGCGTCTGCACCCCCTGGGTCGACCTGTGGACAACTTGGGCCCTTTTTCTCGCTTCTTACGGCCGCGTCTGTTATGTCAACCAAATCATACCCGCGACGTTTATATTAGCCGATCCGTGGAAATAAATAACAATAAAGGTGTTGTTCTATTAAGTGAGAAGTTTTATAGTGAAATCACCCAACCCAAAACCCCTTACAAGAGTTATTTGTTTATTATATTGATTTTTTTTATTTTGGTTGAATTTAAATTAGGTTATATTTCTTAAGTGATAAATAATACCAGGTTTGGTTTAAGATTTTCTTTATTAACAATTAAAAGTTAGTTATTTATTTTACTACATATTTTTTTCTGGCTACATACAAATTAGGTTTGTTTTAGAGTTCGAAATTTTTATATTTGCCTTTTCATTGTTAATACTAAATAGACGAAACTCAAACTGTCACTCTCCACTTTACAACAGCAAAATAAATCTCTCAGATCCGAGATTGATGATTTGCAACAATATTCAAGATCAAATAACATTGAAATTACAGGAGTACCTTTTAAAATAAACCCCGATGATCTTTTTATTGATGCCTGCCACAGAATAAATACCTCTCAAAAAAATTCCAACAAGCCCAACAATATCATTGTGAAATTCGTGAGTCGCTTAACGAAGAACAACTTTTTAGCTGCATCCCGAAAGCTGCGAGGTATTAAACCGAGTGATATTGGAATTACTGGAGATAATACTACTATTTTCTGCAATGAACATCTTACTGTTGGAAATAAAAACCTCTTCTGGAAAACTCGTACTTTCTGTAGAGATAACGCTTTTAAATTTTGCTGGACCAGAGATGCAAAAGTATATATAAGAAAATCTGAGAGATCCAGGGTATATCACGTCTCCAATGAAGACCAACTGAAATCTTGTAATTTTGTTTGAGGATCTCCATTTTTTTCCTGTTATATATTAACACTTCCAATTCATGGATTCAATATCATTCTACTACCAAAATACCCGTGGACTGAAGACAAAGAATAACGATTTTTTTCAAAATGTGATCACTACTAGTTATGAGGTGATAATTTGCACAGAAACCTGGTTAAATGATGGTATTAACAGTTGTGAACTTTTTGACTGTCGATATAAGGTGTTCCGTCGCGATCGAAGTCCCGAAACTTCTGCCAAAAAAGATGGAGGTGGCTGCCTTATCGCAGTACTTTCTCACTTTAACGCATCTCTACATGACGATTGGTCCACATGCAATGAAGATCTTTGGGTTTCTTTTTCCTTAGCCAACATCAAAATTAACGTTTGTTGCGTTTACTTTCCTCCTAATAGTGAAAGTATAAAGTATGAATTATTTTTCGATAACTTAGCCAGGTTAATGTATGAATTTACTAACGAAATATTTTTAGTTGTTGGGGATTTCAACAAAGGAAATATTGTCTGGACTCCCTCAGATGGCTGCTTGATTCCTAATACAAGAACTAATGATTCCGGAGAAGCGGTGTTGATAGATATGTTGTCCTATTTAAACATAAACCAATTTTGCCATATAGCAAATCATAATGGTCGTGTATTAGATTTAATTTTATGCAACAGAGTAATTTCAAACATAAAACCAGCTCAGGAATCACTTTGTACTGAAGATATCCATCACAAGTCTTTCACTTTTGATTTCTTTAATGATAATATTTCTTATTTTTCATTACCTTCTAGAACAATGTATAATTTTCGTAAAGCTAACTATTCAATTATTAATGAGGCAATATCTAACGTAGAGTGGCATACAATGCTAGATAGTCTACCTGTTGAGAGAGCAGTTGATGTGTTTTATGCTTACTTGAATAAAAACATTATTGATGAATTTATTCCTAAAATTAAAGTGCGTCAATCTGCATTTCCAGCCTGGTACAAAATTTAAACCATTAAAATGTATAAAGAGAAGCGTCGTGAATATGAAGTGGAAAAAGTTCGGCCAATTCGCGGATTATGAAGTCTTTGCCTTATTCAGACGACGATTAAAAGAATCAATTAAAACCGATCATAAACAGTGGATGGACTCTGTGCAGAATAATTTTAAAAAAGATATCAAATATTTTTGGTCTTACGTATCTTCTAAACGTTCACGATCTTCTTTACCTTCCCAAATGTCATATAATAATATTATAGCAGCAGACGAATCTTCAATTGCCAATTTCTTTAATACCTATTTTTCTTCCGTTTTTGAAAATGACATACCTTCTTCTAATTACGATACCGATTTAGATTTTAATTACGCTTACCGTGATGTTGTTGTCGTTAATGAATTAAACCTGTCCTCTATTAAAAATAAGATTTCTAAACTTAATGTGTATAAGGGGTCCGATCCAGACAATATTCCTCCTTATTTTGTGAAATCTTGTATTGATAGCTTATCACTTCCGCTTTTAATCTTGTACAATAAATCACTTCGTGAATGTACTTTCCCCGATATATGGAAAAATGCCTACATTACCCCCATTTACAAGGAAGGTCCTGTAACAGATGTTAGTAATTATAGACCGATATCTAAACTATCGATATTTGCAAAAATTTTCGAGTCGATTGTGAATGACATGATTTACGAATCTACTAAACAGTCCTTGATTCCGCAGCAGCACGGCTTTTGCAGAGGGAGATCGTCAACCACCAATTTAATTTTATATAACGAATATCTTCATTCTATTCTAGATTCTTCTGGTCAAGTCGATGTTATTTATACCGATTTTCAAAAGGCATTTGATAAGATTAATCATCGCATTCTTCTGCAAAAGCTGGACTACTTGGGTTTTCATGGAAACCTTCTCCGTTGGATAAAATCATATCTGTATCATAGGACCCAAGCTGTGGTGATTAATGGATGTAAATCAAATCCTGTGAAAATTTTATCTGGAGTGCCGCAAGGCTCTCATCTAGGACCCACTTTATTTACACTTTTATAAATGATATTGGAAATGTACTAAATTCCTGCAATTTCCTGCTTTATGCTGACGATCTTAAAATTTTTTTAGAGGTTAAATCTATTACCGACTGCGAAACTATGCAATTAAACATTAATAACCTTGCAGACTATTGCAGGAAAAACAAACTGTTTTTAAACATTACTAAATGTTAACATCTCACTGTCACTCGGAAAAAATATTTTATAGATTATACTTACAAAATTAATGACATACCCTTAACCAAAGTATCTCAAATTAAAGACCTTGGGGTTATTTTTGATTCCAAATTGAGTTTCCAATATCATATAGATTTAATAACCAGAAAAGCTTTCAAAATGTTCGGTTTTATATGTAGAATCACCAAGCCTTTTACCGATTTACACTCCATTATACACCTTTATAAATCTCTCGTACTTAGTAATTTACAGTATTGCTCCATTATCTGGACTCCTCAATATAATGTTTATATAAATAGATTAGAAAGTGTGCAAAAGAAATTTTTAAAATTTTTAGAATACAGGTTTTCTCATGAAAATCCAAGTCCCTCGTACACAATGTCATTGAGAAAATACAATCTTCTCTCTCTGGAACAGAGGCGCGTTGCTGCGGATATAATATTTATTTTTAAAGTAATAAATAATTACATCGATTGCCAAGAGCTGCTGTCAAAGTTAAATTTTTGCGTACCGAGATATGAATCTAGGTATCCGCTGACTTTTTATATTGACAGTCAAAGGACGAATATTGGTAAAAATTCACCAATTTACAGATTATGTCATTCTTTCAATCGAGTTGCGAATGATGTAGACATTTTCCATGTCGGGCTGCCTAAATTGATCTCTAGTGTACACCAAATATTGAAACATACATAATTTCATTCATTCATTCATTCTTTCATTCATCCTTCTCTTGTACGTCAGCTTCATAACTACAAGTGTATGGTTCATGATACCTATATGTTTTGTATTATGTATTTTGTTCTTTCGTGGGAACCGTTATTGGGACATTGTCCTGTTGGTTTCCCGAATATAATAAAAAAAAAAAAAATACTCGTTTCATTTCTGTACTTCTTTATTGATTTTTCCTATAAAAACAAGAATCGGTATTTTTTATTTCGAATTCATTTTTCGTTTTCATTTCGAATTGTTGAAACAGTTCTGAGTCAGTTTTCAATACTTATTATCTGAAAATAAAGAAAATGAGACCTAAAACAGATTATGAAAAATTACTGAATATCATTATAAGTGAATGTAATAACATAAATACACTGGAAAATCTAGATATTAATAATCCCATCGTGTTTCATGCAGCTGAGAAGTGGTTTGGAGGTAGTTCGTATGAAAAGCATCGAACTATAATTAGAATATTGAAACGGAATTCTGCTAAATTAGATAATATGTTTTTGCAAGGGGAAAATAAGTTAGAAGAAAATGCACTTCTATCCGATTTAACTGTATCCAATAAAAACGATATTTCATCAGATATGCTTAATGTCACTAAAGATACATCATCAGAAATAAGTAAAAGCGAAATAATTTTTCTCAATGTTACAAATACCGACCCTGACGTTTCACATACGTATGAGAATTTATTCACAGAATCTCACAAAGTTCTTCAAAATAAACTTCTACCAGAAGGCTCTGTGAATTTATATAATGCCACCACTACTATATTTTCAGAAATAACCACTTTAAGCTTCAAAAATTGTGACGTATTTGAAGGAGAATTTTCTTTAAATGCAGATGAATGGAAAAGTGTTTTGCCTTAAAAACATGAAAACAAATACCAAATATCAGCGTAAACCATTTTTTCTAAATTTTCCTTCAAACATTATTTTCTCGAAAATTTTCTTATGCAATAGATAAATATTTTTATGTGGTCTTTTAAAGAATTAAACGAACTATTAAATAGAGGAAAAAAATCAGCAGGTTGTCATTAAAAAAAAAAATCAAGTAGGCATTGGATCTCAGAAACAAGAGCAGATAAACAATTGAAACAAATTGTCGGTCCTATTGACTCTGAATCAACAGCAAATTTCAAATAATTATGTCGAAAATATAATTTTTGAAATCATCTGTCTAGTAGGAATTTAAAAAAAAATTATTTAATCGTTACGAAAAACCAAAAAATGAATAATCAAACACAGACATATTAAAGGTATTTGATAAAAAAAATCGACAATTCAAAAAGTTAATAAAAAAGTTGTTATACCTAGAAAAATGCGTTATTACTTAGATTCAGTAGAAAGTTATTACTAATAAATAATAGCCGAGAACAACTTAGAGCCAATATTATAACCAACAAGTTGTGTATTATTTTTAATATTTCTGATTTATTTATTAGTTTTCATAAAATTTTGTGTTCTAAGTGTAAATTTCTCCTTGTCAATGTGTAAATAGTCATTCCAAGAATTCTAGTACATGCGGCATACGTAAACAAAAAGTTCAGATGATAGATGTGTATTTAAATATTATTTGTCGGTTTTTAAAATGAAATTGAAATTACAGTCGGAAATTAATTTAAAAAATCTCAGTTTGTTAAATTATCATAGCACGCTATTCAAGAATAATACTGAAAAGTGAAAAAATTGATGTGTCAAAGAGAAAATCATGAATAGAAAGAGAAAGGTGAGAGATGGGTATAGGGAATGCTAATACAGCTCGAAAGAACATTTAACTCTGATTCTTATAATATAAAAAAATACTGGATGTTCTATTTAAAAAACATGACTTTTCGACAGTTGAAATCAGTTCGAATAGAAGTTACTTTTCAACCAGCCCGTAAACGATTTTGTGTAAAATTAGGTATGACCTGAAAGCTTAGGAGCATAGCCTACTACAGGCCAAAAATTGAAATTATGGCATTTATTACACAAAGATGGCAGCATCATAAATAAGGTACTGCAACTTTGAACTTTTTTTTAAAAATGGACATATCTCTAAAACGGCTAATTTCTCTTGTATCATATGTTCACAAAATATTTTTAGAATTTCATGAAGATTTCAGAAATGCAATAAAAGATGAGGTATTCCATTTAAAATAAGAAAGTTGACAGCAACTTCCGGTACAAGCGGAAGTGTCCGAAAGTTGGAAATATTATATTTGAATAGATCATTATCGCTAACTTATAACTGCAAAATATGAAATAGAAATTCAAAGAGCATGCCGCAAAAAAGCACGACGCTGCCGACGACGACGGCGAAGACGAACCGATAACCGATTACACATTTTACATACACAAACCGCAAACATCCGCGCGCGCACATACACACACACGAGCATATACGATTGATCGAGCCGATAAGAAACTTGAATTTACGACCGGAAGTTTTGGTTATTCTTACGGGGAAAACGGCCAGAAGTGCCCCTTTTTATTCAACTAATACTTATTCAATTCAAAACTTTCAGCAACATGAGTTAGCATCGATCAGACGTTTGGTACGTATATTAAAAGGGCGTTTTCGAATTTTACTTCATGTGAATATACATGATACTGCTTTCATATCAAAAGTAATTTTGTGTTGTTGTATACTGCACAACATTAGTATTGATTTAAATGATATGAATATAGAAATTTACCGACAACAAGAAGAATATGTTTATAATGGAAGGGTGTGCATTTAATTTATGGATGCATGAAAGAAAATTAGGAAGACGCTTTAAATGGTAGTAAAACAGCGTTTATTGGTCTGAGTGGTTATAATAGCCCAAGTTTTAACAACACTCACACAGAAGTAAATTTATTTATTCTTTTATTTCGAAACATGCAACAACCGCTCTCACTTGTGGTTCTGTTTTCACTGCCTGCTGTACTTCCCGCGTCGCCAGTAATGCCGTCCCTCTCTCCACAACAGAGAGACTCGGGGCCGGTGATCAGACGGCGACCCAGTGGCGTACCGCTTACAACTCGGCCACGCGCCGTTTGTCCACGTCCTCGTGGACCAATACCTATAAAATGAAGATGCATTACTTGATTAATATTAAAGGGGTTAGTTCATTGTCCGCGAACACGGAATCAGTGTAGATCAGCACTAATCATCGTGAAGTTGCCTAACCTTTTCGTTAGTTTAGGTCTTCTCGTATTAGGTTCACGCACGATATACAGAACACTGGTACGCGCACTTCCCTATCTTCCCCATACAAAACGAGGAAGTCAAAAGTAGTGCCTAGTTACGTGATTTAAATTTCACCGCTAGATGACACCAATGTATGAAGGACTGTCACTAAACGTCATTAATGTACTTCCGTAGGGTATATTACGTGTTGTAGGCATTGATTGTAGGCGACGTATGTTCAGTATTTACGTGTGTATTAATGGCAAACTTTGGTTGGTGTGTAATGAAATAAAGAATAAACGGCGAGTGTGAAATTTAGCAAGCAATCAAACAGATGTTGAAAGATATTTACTAATGTTACGAGCAAGTACGTTTTGCTATGATTTTTACAAACCTTTCAGAGCTTATTGGTATTATTTGTTCCTTGCATCTGTTTGGTAGTGGTGGAAGAAAGGGCAGATGTGAGGTTAGCATTAGTTCAGTACAAGTATACATTTAGTTGAGGAATAGCATCATCTGTCAGTGTTCTTCGAATGATATCATTTCCACTGACTTAACGATTTTTTACAATTTTTATTGAAAATGTATCAAGCACACAAAAAGTTGCTTTAATATTGTGACACCTGCATTTTGATTCATTCTTGAAGCCTTTCCAAAATCTATAATTAACAATATTTCATAATTAATGGTATGAATCGTAAGTCTAAATCTGTAATCCAAATTGGTTTGACAGCAGTTTATTCTGGTTAACTGAAAATTTAAATGATGCTTTAAATATCTACTAATGTTTTTGATTCACTGGCATTGAATCAACGCAGAACGAGTTATCTTCATCTTGTGTTATTACAAGATGCAAACACTCTGACTGCAACTAGTGCAAATGAATCAAACACGCTATTTGCTTCAATGTTCTTTGTCAATTTCTTCGAGATTAATAAATCATTTTATTTTCTGAAAGAGCCAGAGTGAAACGTAGATAAACTTTCATTACGTTGGTCATCATCTTCAGCTTTTTCAAACTTGTGATGCAAATGAAGACAAGTGCTACTCTTACGGTAATCTTGGAATAAGGGATGTAATCAGATTAAACAATATGTTTGTTAAATTAGAAATAATATAAAGAAGGTTATGAGCCTCTCACATAACACTTAATATTTTCAGCTTCGATGGAATTAATTTGCAAGGTCATCAAACTTGAAGGAAACAAGCTGCAGTAACTTATGCACTTTTGGTGTCACTTGCATGCAGAACTGATGTTACTAGACAGGTACTTTTGTGAGTTTATATCCACTCGTTATATTGAGTACATTTTAATCAGTACGTTGGTCAGTTTAATGCCAGATGGATTGGTGGATATTCTAGGTTAGATGGCAATCTTACGATGAGTTCATGTTTAGGTTAAAATCTCCTTGCTTCAATACAAATTAACTCTGAGAAGTCTTTCTATTTTGACTGCAATGTAACTAAATTAGGAAACGAATTAAATTATTCGCCAATACATACCCTCTTTAAATTAAAATTTCTACGCCTGACAACTTCGCTTTAAATTCATAGTTAAAATTTAAAATGCAGTATTTAACCTCAAAGCAGTTGTTGCGTACAGACCTCTGTTTATCTCTGCCCATGTTTTGTGTTTACCACAAGAGCTTCACAAGAACCGGCTGCGGAATTTGATAAAAATGACAGTCCGCGATACGGTTCTACCATCTAGCGAATTTTTACAAACTACTCAACTTTCTCAAAATTTTAAACTGAAAATGGCGGCGAGTGAGCGTACCAGTGTTCTCTATATCGTGGGTTCACGCTTACTTTTAACGTGAGCCTCTCCATCAGAAACGTACTCGTTAACCCTAGTTCTCATTACATCCGACGTCCGATATCCGACGGCTAAAACTCGCTCATATTGGCCAATTATTTGAAAATATTTTAGCGCTAAAATTTGTCCGATAGCTTTCAACTTTTGTCCGACGTCGGAAAAAGTTAAACTATTTTCAACTTTTTCGGATATCGGATGCGACTATAACCTCACAAATTAACAATTCAATTTACTTGTTTGCCAAAAATGGTGGGCGAGTTAAGTGAATATTATAACTGCTCTCGCAAAAAGTTATTAAATGTTAATGCTCTTGCTGTTGCTAATAAAAAATAAAAATAAAAAGAAACCACGAAAATATTGGATCCGTGAGATCTTTAAGAATAGACAGCAGCAAGGAGATTTTCATAATTTGATACAAGAAATGAGACTCTCAGATAAAGACAAACATTTTAATTACTTAAGAATGTCCAGTGAAAAATTTGATGCACTTTTAAGTATTGTGGGCTCTAAAATTAACCGACAGCGGGTCATACGCGAACCGATTTCAGCCGCGTAAGTAAGACTAGCTTTAACAATTAGGCAAGTATCACAAATCTTAGCGCAATTAAGAATATACCTATCATTTATTGGTACATATTGAAGGTATTTAGCTAGTGGGGACAGTATGGTTTCGATGTCTTATGCATTTCGCATTGGAAAAAGTACTGTTTCGCAGATAATACAAGAAACATGCAGTGTCTTACGGGATTGTTTAAATGAAAATGTATTATTAGTACAAAATGAGACTTCGTGGAAAATCATAGCAGAAAACTTCAATAAAGAGTGGAATCTTCCCAAGTGTTTTGGTGCAATAGATGGGAAACGTGTTATAATTCAGGTGTGTTTCAGGTTTAATTTTCTACGACAATAAATTTAATGTATTCAAAATATTTCTCCTTTTCTATATATTTCCAGGCACCTCCAAATTCTAGGTCAACATATTACAATTATAAAGGTAGCCACAGCATGATTTTAATGGCAATGTGCGATGCCAACTATAAATTTACTTTAGTCGACATTGGTGCACCAGGGCGACAAAGTGATGGTGGTGTCTTTAAAATCTCGAATTTGGACAAATTACTTACTGAAAATAAATTACATTTTCCCAAGTCATTTCCTATAGAATATGCAGGACCTGTAATAAATTATTACATCGTGGCTGATGAAGCATTTCCATTGACTCCAAATATTATGCATCCTTATCCAGGACATTACTTATCCCAAAATAACAGGATATTTAATTACAGCTTCTGACTTGGTACCTTTGTCATTATTTACTGACCTCGCAGATTTATATGTTTTAGATTATGTAGAGGTAGACGAGTCACAGAAAATGCATTCGGGATATTGGCAGCAAGGTGGCGAATCTTCAGGAAACCTATTATTTGCAGTTTATGTACAGTGCAAAATATCATTAAAGCCACAGTATGTCTGCACAACTGGTTAATGATTAGCAATGAACAAACTACTGAAACCAAGAACTATGAAAAGCGTTATTGCCCTTCTACATTTGTTGATACAGAAGACAGTAATGGCGAAGTTGTAAATGGTGAATGGCGCACAGATGCTGATGTAACTAATAATTTATTACCTGTTCATCGTGTTAGCAGTAATATGTATACAAAATGTGCACATGTTATGCGAGAATAACTTACAAGCTATTTTTTGTTTGAAGGTGAAATTAGTTTTCAGTTGGATAAATAAAAAATGCATTTACATTTCTAGAGCTTTTATTTACAAAAAGTCTTTTGCTTTTTCAAACGTTAGTTGTAGCAAATTAATTTTTAATTCTGTCCTTTCCCGTTGCGGCATCTTTTCCAATATTTGTGAAATTCTATTGCATATTTCATTATATTGTTTTGCAGCAGGTGGCACTGGGCAAGCTGGTACATTTATACGATTTATTGCATCTATTATTGCATTTTCGGTATTATATTTTCTCTTTGTACCTAAAATAATATACTGTTTGCAAAATCAAAAAACAAATGTGATTATTTACCTTTGTGTGTTGGATTAGAAGCTGATGCAAAAGAATTATCAGCATCTGGTGAGGAACTGGATAATGATCCATCTGTTAAATTACTTACATTTGACGTTGTTCTGAAACAGAATCAATCATGTACATTTGTAATACTTTCACTAATTCTACAATACAACTTACGGACGATGACAGAAAGTGTCTTTTAAAAAAGACATTATATCATAAAATTGCTACATTTTCTTTTTCTTAGGCTTTCCACCACTTCCAGGGGGTGTGTATGATTCATAATCACCCTTTAAACGGACATATGTGTCACGTAAATTTCTCCATTTTTTTATAAGTAGGTCAGAGGAAAATTGTTCTTGTTCTGTAATATGAATTATACATGCAGCATTTAGATATTCTTGTATTTAGCAAAATTTCTTCATGATTTTCTCAATTAGACCAATAATTTTTACACGGTCTACACATATCTTTAATTTTATTTTATAATATCATCTCACTTTCTGTATGTGCCAATGTCGATACACCCAGTTCAGGTAATTTTTATTCCAGTCAGTGAAAACCAACTGCACAAACATTAACTCTGTAATTAAAGAATTGCATTTCTAATTTAGTTTTAACTAACTGGCTTACAAATTATACTGCTTGTATTTTTATAAGATACATATGAAAAACTTTGACTTACCGCCAAATTCTTTATAAATATCAAGCCAAAGCTGATCTCTGACTGCTTTGCTTCGCTCTGTTATGGGAAGGCGTGAATCCCATAGGGGAGGTCTGGCTCGTACACACTCTATTAATAATTCTTTAACCGTGTACTCTACTTCTTGCGCATTTGAATTCTAAATTTCATAAGTTACTTTATTATCAATATATTATTGCAGCATACATACGATAATATGTTCAGGATTTTCTTCTGCCATTATGCAGTGGTTAAACACAGTTAAGCAAATAAACAGGTATCAAGTGGTCACCGGATAAGAGGTTTAAGATATTTGAGATTAAGCATTAAATAGCATAAGGAATAAAAATTATAGTGCCAATGTACAAACGGTAAAATCACTAGATGTCAAACCAAATCCCCTATAATTGTTACTAAAATGCACTAGGATTTTCAACGAAATTCGGATATATGTGAACGAACACTTTCGTACGTCCGTTTGTGTTATCCGATTCGTACATCGGATGTCGGATATCGGATGTAATGAGAACTAGGCTTTAACCGTTTCTAATTCGTAGCTCCCCTTAAACGTTTTTTTTTTTTTGATATTTTGCTTCTACGTAGGTACGTGCATTCGTTTATGCAAGAGACGTCACTTCCCTCCCTTTGTCCGTTTTTGATATATACGTTTTATATCTTATACAGCGGTTGTGGCGACGTTTTGGCTTCGAGGATATCCCGTTTAGACATCCTCAGAAGCGTTTTTCATAGTTCCGTATGAACTGCTCACTTCGAAGGAGGAGTTTCCTTCCAAGTCGTCCTTCTCACTTAAGGGACTCTCTTCCGTATTCCGTCTCGTAAGGCTTCATCTTATCACTAGAAACTATGCCTTCGTACGCCTTACGGGATCTCGTAGACCCCGGTACATCTCGAATCACGAAACGGTCGTTACGCAAAATTTTGGTGATTTCGTAGGGGCCACTGTACTTTTGCAGTAGCTTTCTGCTTTTCCGTCATTAGTAGGGATAACCTTTCTCACTAAAACAATTTGGTCCACTGGATATGGCGGTGTTCGTTTTCGTTAGAGATCGTATTGAATTTTTTGTTGAGCTTGCTTAGCCACAACATGATCACTTATTCATTTTGTTTCTTCTAGGTTCTGATCACAGATTGCTGCGCACACTTCAGAACTTAAAAATGCATCGTTTGCTTGTCTTGGTTGGTAACCCATAAGCAAATCGTAAGGCAGTTTTCTAGTCGTTTTGTTGATCGTGGTATTTAACCCCCACTGGATCTGCATGAACGTCTCGTCCCATTTTCGCTCGTCATCAGAGGATGAGCTTATCGCAGTTAAAATCGTTCGATTATATCTTTCTGCTTGGCCATTTGCTCTTGGCGTCGTTGTTGCATTGTAATTGACCTTTATACCCTACGTTTGGTAGTATTCAGCAAATCGTTTGCTGGTGAAATAACTTCCACGGTCACATACTATTCGTAGTGGAACTGCAAACATGTTGAAAATCTCGTCTAGGTAATTCAATACTGGTCCTGTTGACGTATTTCGTACAGCCTTCAAGAAAGCGAAATTGGTTAATCCGTCTATCACCAAAAAGAGATGGGTATTTTTTTTCGTATACTCTTTACAAATGGCCCCAAATGGTCAATGTAAAGAGTATGTATAGGAATGTCAAATTTTGGTATCGGATGTAGGAACCCTACTTGCTTTCCTGTTGGCTCTTTGTTATATAAACACGCTAAACAGCATGAGACATATCGTTTTATATATTTCTTCATTTGAGGGAACCAATATTTTCGGCGTACCAGTTCTAACGTTTTTTCAGCACCAAAGTGTCCAATACTATCGTGGTGATAAAATACAACTTGAATACGCGCTGTTTTAGGCACAACCCATCTTTCCCCATTCAAGGTTTTCCGAAATAATCGGTTGTGCTTTAAAATGTATTCTGTATGTATAAGTTGAGTTTCTTTGTCAATGGGTTCTTCGTTGTAAGGCTTTACGTATCTGCTGGCACAACTCGTCTTTTGTTTGAGCTGCCAATACCCAATCATCCTCACTTAAGCCCATGTGGCATATATTGAAGTGCTGTTTTGAGTCTTCGGGTTCTTCCGGAGGGATTGCATTACGACGCCATAGTGGTTCGTATGGCATTGCAGTCCGTCACTACCTTGAAATGTACCCCCAATAGATACACTCGAAATCGTCTCATTGATTCTACTACAGCCAAAGTTTCAAACTCGTAGGAGTGGTAATTTTGTTCAGCCTTGCTCGTTTGGCGACTGTAAAAGCATACTGGTCTCAAGGTGTTGTCCTTTTGCAGTTGTAGGAAGATACCACCAATGCCTTTCTGCGATGCGTCCGTATGTAGTTCAGTACCCGCCTGCCTGTCATACAGAGCCAACAGCGGACGCTCTGCCAGACGTTGTTTTAACTCAGTGAAAGCATGTTCTTGCTCCCTTCGATTCCCACTGGAAAGCAGTACCCGTCTTGGTTAGCTTCGTAAGCGGTTTGGCGATCAAAACGTACGAATCCTTGTATAAACCTCCGAAAGTACAAGGTCAATCCAATAGATTGACGTATTTCATGTACATTCGTCGGTTTAGGATATTGGCTAATAGCTTTGGTTTTTGCATGTCCAGGGTAAACTCCATTATAACTTATTTAATAACCTAAATATTCTAGTTTCTCTCTAAAAAACTGGAATTTTGATAACGGGAAAGTCATCCCTGCCTCCCGAAACAACGCAAAGACTCTCTTCAAATATTCTAACCCATCTATAAATGTTATCGCCGGCAGTATGATGTCATCTAAGTAGGCTAAAGCTGTGCCAAAACGCAAGGCTCCAAGCACAGTGTTGATGGTTCCTTGGAAGACTGCGGGAGCGTTCACCAAACCGAATGGCATTCGTAAACATTCGTAATGACCATCCGGGGTCATGAATGCTGTTTTGGTAATTAACGTCTCGGCTATCTTTATTTGATGGTACCATTGGGCGAGATCTAGCGTTGTAAAGTACTTGTTGCCACTCATTTTCTCAAGGTATTCGTCGACTCTCGGAAGTGGAAAACGATCCTTGACCGTTTTCTTATTTAGCGCTCGATAATCGACACATAATCGAGAGTCGCCCGTCTTCTTTTTCACGAGTAGAATGGGACTCGAATAAGGTGACTGGGACTCTCGTATAATATTGTTGTCCAATAATGGCCGGTTTCACAAAGCTTTGTTAACACGTTGATTAACTAATCAACTGTTAACTTTAATCAGTGTTAAAAATTTGATGCTGTTTCACAAAACAGAAAATTATTATGTTAATCTCTGATTAACTAATTGGAGATTACGTTTGGCAACATCGAAAAAATTGCGTGCGTTTTAGTATTTTGTCTGTACTGAAGTTATTTGTGATTCGCTATAACTAAAATAAACACTTGTAACAATACCGTTTATTAACAAATAACTGTTAACAAACTATAATTCACCACGCTCTCATCTTACAATTGGCTAGCTCTAATACCAACTCTCTTGGCGCTTGTTTCTTGTAACTAACTACGCGCAAATGTTCATTCACAAAGAACTTAAGTAAAGGTTATTTCACAATGTAGTTCAAATTGCATAACTCAACACTCTCCCTCAATTTGGCTGTTTTACATGCTAACAATTTTATATAAAAATTAAACAAGTTTTTCTAAACCTAATTTTAAACACATTTTCATAAATTTATCTGCTGGTAAGGCTTTGGTCATTATATCTGCAATCTGATCATGAGTGGGAATATATAGCACATTTATTATTTTATTTTCAACTAAATCACGTATGAAATTATACTTAACGTCTAAATGTTTCAAACGTTTATGCTCCCACTTTTGAAGCAGATGGATACATGACTGATTATCCTCATACATTTTTAGTGAACCACTACAGTCAAAGTTAAGGTCTTGAACAAGTTGTTTCATCCAGAGAATTTCTGTAACAGCATTAGCTAAAGCTACATACTCTGCCTCTGTGGAGGATAAAGCCACGGTAGATTGTTTTTTAGTTCTCCAAGCAACAGAATTTCCGAACAGTTGAAGTACGTATCCAGACGTAGATTTTCGGTCTTTGCTTCCAGCCCAGTCTGCATCAGCAAATCCCACAATGACTTCACCGGTCCCTTTATGAAAAACTAGTTGATAATCTAACGTTTCTTTTATATACCGAAGGATCATCTTCAGCCCTTTCCAATGCGATTCTTTTGTATCGTTCTGATACCGACTAAAATAATTTACCGCCATATAGAGGTCTGGTCTCGTTGTCTGCGTAAGGTAAGTAAGGCAACCTATTAATTCTCTATAAGGTTTGTCGTGTACGTTTGAAGTTCCACTGTCATCTTCTAGGAGTTTTGTTTCAATCGGCGTTTTAACAGCATTACATTCTTCCATGTAAAATCTTGTTAACATCCGTCGTTGGTAGGCTTCCTGACTTAGAGTCAGCTGATCTTGTTGTTTTTCAATTTTTATTCCTAGGAATGAATGAAGTGTACCGAGATCTTTCATACAAAATCGTTGTTGTAAAGCAATCTTGACCTTATCCATTTCCAATTTGCTTTTGCTTGCTATGAGTACATCATCAACATACAGTAATAGATACAGTTGAACATCTCGGTCTTTGTGTTTATACAAACATTTATCCACCTCGGATCTAATTAAGTCCAAACTTTGTACATAATTATCGAACATCTTGTTCCAGGTTCTAGGTGCCTGCTTCAGACCATAGAGGGTCTTATTTAGTTTGCACACACAATTGTCTTCATTTATTATTCCAGGTGGTACTTTCATGTAGATATCCTCAGACAAATCTCCATGGAGAAAGGCATTCTTGACGTCCATTTGACAAGTGTAGAGGTCATGTTCGTTTATTATTGCTAATAGAATCCGAAGAGTCGTTAAACGAGCAACAGGGGCATAAGTATCATTGTAGTCAAAACCTTTCCTCTGCGAACAGCCCTTCACTACTAATCTCGCCTTAAAACGCTCAATATTGTCATCTGCATCCCGTTTCACTTTAAAGACCCACTTGCAGTCAATTACTTTTCTTCTTTCTGGTAACTCACTCAACGTCCACGTATTGTTTTCCTGTAACGAGGTAATTTCTTCTTGAACTGCACAAAGCCATTCTTCTCTATCTTCTCTCTCTTCAATGTCTTCAAATTTCTGCGGCACATCTTCCAGAAATGTATCTGCACTCAATGCCAAGGTGGCATAGTCGTCCAAGTATTTTGGTTTTGTTTTGTCTCTAGAACTTCTTCTCAGGGACAATTCTAAAAGTTCACTTTCTTCTGGTTTTTCTTCTTTTTCTTCTTCAGTTTTTCCACGATCGTCTTCATATGATTTTTCTTCTGCGATCTGTTCTGCAACTTCATTCTCATGTTTTTCCATGTTGAAGTTGATTCCAAGCCAGTCGTCAGTTGAATGTTCATTAATAAACTTCGTTTCATTAAATATGACATCTCTTCCCAAAATGATCCGTTGTTCTTCAGGACACCATAAACGATACCCATTGACGCAGTACCTAACGAATTAGCATCTTTTTGACCTTGACTCAAACTTTCCTTGAATCAGTTCTTTTGGGATATGCAAATACGCAACACACCCAAATACTTTCAACTTTTTTACATCTGGTTGAATTCCAAACCATAAGGCTGCAGGTACTTCTCCATCAAGAGCATTCGTTGAACTTCTATTAATTAAATAATTGGCTGTGAGAACAGCTTCAGTCCAAAGATATTTTTCCAATTGTGATTCTTGCAACAAACAACGTGATCTCTCCAGTAAACTTGTGTTAAACCTTTCGGCTATACCATTCTGTTGCGGTGTGTAACGAATGGTACGTTCATACTGGATGCCTTTTTCTTCACAAAATTTTAACATTTCTGTAGACAAATATTCGCGACCATTCTCACAGCGAAGTCTACTAATTTTTGTTCCAAAATGAGACGTAGCCATAGCCTCATACACTTTGAAATGATGAAAAACTTCTGACTTGTTTTTCATTGCATATATAGCAGAAAAATGAGTGTTGTCATCTATGAAAGTTACTATATAATTTTTATTGTCGAACGATATTGGCGAAATAGGTCCGATTACATCACTGTGTACCAACTCTAGAGGTCTTTTTGCACGTGTTCGTGTACTTTTGTGAGGTAGTGACTTTGTTTTCCTTGAATGCACGTTTCGCAAGGTTCCAAATCTATGTTTGTTGGCAATTTCATTCCAGTAACCTGACTTTCGAGTTTCTTTAAACTAGATAAATTTAAATGACCCATTCTTTTATGCCATAACTGTGCATTATCTTGTGCAACACATGCATGCGATTCAGTAAAATTGAATTTAAAATTTAAAACATACAATTGTGTCTCATTCCTAACAGCAATTGCTATAATGCAATTTTTCCTTTTAATAACTGCGTGTCCATCCTTAAATGTAATTTGAAAACCATTCATTTCTAACTTTCGAACTGACAGCAGATTATATTCCAAGCCAGGAACAATCAAAACATTTTTTATTTTTATTTGAATGTCCTTACCATTAACGTGACTCCAAACATTAACATATCCAAATTTCTTAGCAGTCAAAATTGAACCGGATTTTGCACTTTTTATTTTAATTGGTTCTTTTAATTGTTCAATTTGTTGTAGTGAAACTTTTTCACTTACCATATGTTCTGTGGCACCAGAGTCCAGAAACCAAGTTAATTTACCACTTACAGTCTCTCCACCGATAGCTGGGAAACTATAACTTTCATCTACGAACTCCGTTTTCGCTGCCACATTCAGAGTTTTGACCTTTGCACCTTGTTTTTGATTTTTCTTTTTACAGTCCACTCGTTTGTGTACAAGTTCGCCACAGTTATAACACTTAAAACGAAAAACATTTTTATCTCCGCCTCTTCCTGATTTCTGTTCAGCAGTAGAAGTCCCACGATGCAGTTTCATTGAAAAAGCAGTCGATGTCTGAGTATCGGCGCGATTTTTCCTTGTAGAATCATTACGTTTGGCTTCCTCATCCATAAGCCGATTTTTAACAAAAGCTATAGTCACTTTATCTGTATACAATGTTTCTATTGCTGTCACAACATTGTCATACTCACTCGGCATCGTAAGTAAAAGATGACAGACTACGTCACTCTCTTCTAAATTGACTCCGGTTGAACGCAGCTCACGTATTAGATTGTCGAATCGTAAAAAATGAGCAGACAAAGTTTCTTTCGAGGGTATAAACTTCATCAATAAAAGCTTCCTTCGAATAAATAACTGGCTAGCAATACCTTTACGTTGAAACGTATTTATTAGTGATGACCAAATTTCAAATGCCTTTTCCTTGTCTTTTACATACTCTAAGTGACTATCAGCTACACGTTGTATTATTTGTGAGCAACATTTCCGATCTCTTTTACGCAATTTTTCAAGTTCTTTTTCTTTTTCCTTCCGAACTTCCGCTGTATCACTTTCAGCAATTTCTACTTTAGTTGTGTACGCAGTTTCCACAAAACTGAGTAAATCTAATTCATTCAATAACGTTTCGATACGAAATTTCCAGTTATCAAAGTTAGTTCCGTTGAAAAGTGGTATTTGATACTTTTCTACGCTTTCCGCCATCTTCCTTTTATTTTTTTCGGACGCTGTTTATTCCGTGGTGATTCCGTGCTGCTTTAAATTATTTCATAGAATCATACACTGGGCCCATAACCTGAAGTGATTTGTGATTCGCTATAACTAAAACAAACACTTGTAACAATACCGTTTATTAACAAATAACTGTTAACAACAAACTATAATTCACCACGCTCTCATCTTACAATTGGCTAGCTCTAATACCAACTCTCTTGGCGCTTGTTTCTTGTAACTAACTACGCGCAAATGTTCATTCACAAAGAACTTAAGTAAAGGTTATTTCACAATGTAGTTCAAATTGCATAACTCAACAGTTAGGGTGGCGTAAGTGACAGTGTGAGGTTAGATATTCAACAGATATTGAAACTCGACACCAACTTCGAACTAGATACACCTTAAATTCTTCGAGCAGTTAGTGATTTTTGAAAATGGATAAAAATAAGAGGGGCGCTAACTTTAGTGCAATTGAAAAAGAACTGCTCCTGCAGTTGGTGAAGTCGTAAGTATCTTTTAACCCTGCATATACCGCAGGGGCCTCGGAGGCCCGGTTACATATTTTAATTTAAGAAATTGTTGTTAAATATTCATATTTTGACTAACGGTCTTGTGACTTTATTTGTTCGAATATAATGTCTTACTGACTGAATAATTATAAAAAAATACGTAGGTATTGTATACTGTTCTAAAAATATAGCGTAAAATACCAATCGGGCCTATAAAGTACCCGTAGTTTCAAGTTAATTTCTATTATATCCTGTAGGAGATCATATTTGCAAGTCTCTTGCGGTTTGTGCAAGTTCTGACATGCTAAGTAAAATCTTATATAAATAGCTGAGTCGTATGAATGTCGTTAGTTTTTTCTAGACCATTGTTCGTATTGAAGTTTCATAGTGTATTATCAAGATAGCATATGCTAGAAATAAGAGAGCGCTTTCTCAACGTGAGCTAGAAGAAATTGCAGAAAACATTAGTGATTTTGAAGATCTAACCGATGAAAATGATCAATCTACTGATGATAGTGAATCCGATTACGTAGAAGAATATGAATCGAGAACATCGGAAAATAGTTCAGATGATGAAAATGCCGAGTCTCGAGTGCCGACCATAGGAGTTACATCAACAGGAATTTACATATCGAAAAATAAGTTAGAATGGCGTTCACAACCAATTCAAGCAGCCCGAGGAAGAACGCCAAACAAAAATATAATAAGATTTACTCCTGGAGCTACTCCATTTGCTAAGAGAATGTACGATTCAGAAGAATCCTTGTTTTTATTATATTTTCGGCAACCACTTTTAGAAAAAATTTGCAAATGGACAAACACTTCTAAAAGAAAAATGGAAGAACGTTGATGATAAAGAACTAATAGTTTTTATTGGTGTTTTGATACTTACTGGCGTCTACAAATCCCGAAATGAACCAAAGACGCAACTATGGAGCAAGAATGATGGTCGTGATACTTTCAGCAAAGCAATTAGCAGAAATCGATTTCAGAGTTTGTTACGTTGTTCACGATTTGACGATGCAGCGACTAGAAGAATAAAGAAAACAGAAGACAAACTAGAACCTATTCGCGAATGTTTTGAAATGTGGAACTTATATTTGAGAGAATTATATACTCCAAGTTGGTGCATGATGATAGATGAACAGCTGGTAACTTTTCGAGGTCGCTGCCCATTTCGACAGTATCTTCCTTCAAAGCCACGTAGATACGGTCTAAAATTTTGGGCAATTTGTGATAGTGAAACTTCATACGCGTGGAAAATGAATGTATATACTGGAAAGGCAGCCGGAGGAGAAAGAACTGTCAAACTAGGAGAAAAGGTAGTGAAGGATCTTGTAGTAGAAATTGAAGGGAGTGGAAGGAATATAACATGTGATAACTTTTTTACGAGTTATTTACTGGGAGAATATTTACTGTCAAAAAATCTTACACTTGTTGGTACAATTCGTCGTAATAAACTGGAGATACCACTAGAACTCAGCAAAACTACTGGTCGTAAAGTGAATTCAAGTATTTACGGGTTTAGAAGGGATGCAACCGTTGTATCTTATTGCCCTAAAAAAGGAAATTTGGTGACACTATTGAGTACAATGCATCATGAAAAGAAAAATGAAATAAATGAAAAACAGAAGCCGGAAATAATACTTTCATACAATGCAACTAAAAGTGGAGTAGACACGATGGATCAAATGACAAGATATTACACGGTCAAAAGGATGACAAGAAGATGACCATTAGTAGTTTTTTATAACATGATTGATATCAGCGTTCTAAATTCTTTCATACTGTAGAAATCTATTACATCCAAAAACATGCAACGTCGTGAATTCATTATCAAGCTGGGTAAAACACTTGCTGGAGTAAAGGAAGATGCTAACCCAGGCGAAGAAGTTCAAGCTGCTGAAGATGTAGTGGAACCTGTGGTAAAAAGAAGACTGTGTTCAAATGTCCACTCTCATTGGATAGAAAAAATAAAATTATATGTAAAAAATGTAGCAATAATGTGTGCAAAGAACATTCTGTCCTACTTTGTAATAAATGCTATAATCAGTAAAATTATGTTATTTTTTATGTAGATAATTATTTCATTAAAGGTAATCTATAAATAGTCAATTATTAAATAATTGACAAGAAAATATTAAAAAGAATAGACAGTATAATGACAAAAAGATTACGGGTCTCTCAGGCCCGCTTGATACTTCCTAGGTTATAAAAATATTGGTACGTCGAGGGTTAAAAACATTACTACAGTAAGTGCACATATGATGTAAACTAACAAAATACTTACGTTTAAGATTTGAAATTGTACTTATAAACAGGCAGAAAGAAATTTGAGCCAAAATTTTAGGACAATGTCAGTTCGAATTTAACACAATGTGTCTATAGAAATTAATCACAATTTTCCTTTAGTTATTATTCCTTTCTCCTAGTTTGTCCCTTCAACTTTCCCTTCTTTACTTTCTAGGTTTAATTACATAATAGAAAATAAAAAAACAGATGCCGTATCCGTAAAAACCAAATTCGAGACATGGAAAAGAATTGCAGATGAATTTAATTGTCAAACCATAGTTCCGAGGTCATTTCAGCAATTAAAAAATTTGTATGAAAACTTAAAAAGATGTACTCGAAAGGAGGCTGCAGATGAAAATGTAAGTAATGCTTGGTTTATACGGTCACTAAAACTAAAACTAAAAATTAACTAAAACTAAAATTAAAACTATGCAAAAGTTTTCATTTATACAAGCAAAAATTACGCATGCTCGTTGCACACCTAGCTGTGAAAATTCCGTGGAGGGAATATTAACTGGAGAGAAAGTACAGTCAAATTTACGGTCATCCCGCCTTTTCCATTAAGAATTGAAATAAACGAATTTTTAATTTTTAGTGAAGTTGTATAAACCGCTTCGTATCAGTACGGCCTTTTAATTTCTTAGTTAATAGTTATTAATGTTTAGTTATTAGTTTTAGTGACTGTATAAACCACACTTATCCCTTGATCATTCATAATGAGCAAGTTAATTTGTGTCCTTTGTAACATTAGCTGCTTTCTTTTGCTTAAAAGTTTGAATTTGGTTTTGAATAGTTTAGATCTGGATTCTGTAATTGTTGTAACAAAACACCTCAGATTTAAATTATTGAGTTCGCTTGTAATAACTACCGCCTTTGAATCTAAACGCGTTTGGACCAAGTTTTTGTAAGCGAAAGAAAGCACCTTAAACCATTCTGTAAAAGCCACTTTATACTAACTGATTGAACCAATAAAAGGTTTGAACAGTGAAATTGCTTAAATAACAACGTATTTAACTATATTTTATACAAGTGAGCCTTAGTTAATCTTCTTTATATGAAATGGAATGATTGGTGTTTGGTGTAAAATTCCTTGCTTCCCAAAAATCTAATTTGTGATTGTATATTTTAATACAAAGCACCAATACTTTAGGATGTACCTATACTTTGGATTACATTATTGTTTAGAAAAAAAGGTATGAAAAAATGCAAGAGCTGGGGGTTTCTATAAAGTACAGCCAAGAGTATCAAAAAATTGCTGCAGTTGAAAAGGTAATTTGAAACATTTGTTTTAAGTCCGATCACCTCACATTTTTAAGCCTTTTACAGATTAAATTTATGTTGTGTTTAGAATGAAAATTTATGAAATTTCTAAATAATATCAATTATAATGTAACTGACACAATTTAAGTGTTACATTGTCATTTCAGTTTATTAACAAAAATGTTGTTAAATCGGATGTGAATCACAAAAATTTAGTAGTCGCAAACATTTAACTTCAAAGAGAACAATGTTAAAATGATTTTCAGAAAGAACGTAAACAAACTGGTGGTGGCAGTTGCTCCAATCAGTTGTTTCAGATTGGAAGTCAAGTTCTCACGATTTTAGGTGACCAAGTGCAGCCACTGGAAAATGTTTATGACAGTGCTGCAGATTATTTGGTAAGCTTTGAACCCTCGTCATTTATGTCAAGAGTCGAGGTCATACATATTAATATTTTTTCTTAAATGTAAAGTTATTTTGATTTATACAATTACTTATTAAAAACCAGAAGATGTTATGCATCAGCATATCGTGGGCTTGTAGCAAAGTTAGTATATGAGAAGTTATCTCATCCGCTTGAATTTACGTGCATAAAGCCCAAAGTTGGTATATGGGAAGTTGTCTCATGCAATATCGGACATTTGTCGCGTTGTTATGATAACGGGACCGACTGTGCATGCGCCGTGGATCGTGACCAATTAAAATCGCCGTAGTATGATCTGACGTCACTAGAGACCACATGGACATCCCCACCAGTGCGACCAGGCATTCGGCTTTATGCATGTAAATTCAAACGGATCAGATAACTCATATACTAACTTTTCAAAATTTAAGATCAAAGATTTGGGAAGGGTCAAAAATATTCTAGGTATGGAAATTTGTTTTGAAAAAGATCATATAACTGTTAGTCAAGAACATTATATTGATCAGTTATTAAGTAGATTTAATATGTCCGAGTGTAAGCTGGCTAAAACGCCTATCGAAACAAAGTTGGATCATCTTTATGAAAAGGGTGAAAAACAAGTTGAAGTACCATATCAGAAGTTAATTGGCAGTCTCATGTATCTTGCGGTGCTTACAAGACCAGATATTTCATTTAGTGTAAGTTTGTTAAGCCAATTCAACACTTGCTACACTGATGCTCACTGGAAATGTGCAAAACGTATCCTACGATACTTAAAGGGTACTAAAAATTATTGTTTAAAATTTTGTAAGACGGATACAGAATTACAAGGTTTTGTAGATGCCGACTGGGCAAATGATTTAAGTGAAAGAAAGTCATACACTGGCTATGTTTTTAAGCTTTGTAATTCTGCGATTTCCTGGTCAAGTATTAAACAAAAAAACAGTTGCACTATCAAGCACGGAAGCGGAATACATGGCGGTTGCTGACGCTTCGAAGGAAGCAATATATTTAAGAAATTTGTTGATTGAAATAACTCACAAGTCGTTTTGTGTGTCTATGTTTAATGACAATCAAAGCGCTTTAAATTTGTCTAATAATCCCATACATCATAATCGAACAAAGCATATTGATATACGTTATCATTTTATTAGAGAGTATATAAATAAAGGAATTGTTAAAGTTGGATACCTGGAGACAAATTTAATGCCTGCCGACATATTAACTAAAGGTTTAGGTAAAAAGAAACATTATCATTTATTAGACAGATTAGGTGTTTTCCAAAAATAATGTTTTGATAGTGGGGGTGTTGAAGTTATCAAATCATTATTGTTAAGATAACTTTAATTATGTATGTGGGTACTGGATGGCGCCACTGCTTGCCAATTTTATCTGAACGAATTATAAATAAAGTAGTTGGTGCTGAATACTCGCAAAGGGAACGTGTTTTCTTTTTTAACCAACAAATCCCAAGTTTTGCTACAAAATACATTTCATTTAAATGTAACATTTATTTTACAATTACAGATTTTGAAAATAATTATTAATTAAATTATTCCGTAAATGGATATTTTCATGTTGTACATGCGGAACTTCTGGTATGTGTCCGTTTTCAATTAGAAGTTGAAGTTCTTGCTCCTCCATTTCTTCTGGTACTGGTAAATGGTCTTCCTGCATTTATCTTGCAATATTTTGCAGTATAGCAGTAGCAACAATAACTGGGAGAACTGTTTCCATTTTTAATCTTATTCCGTAAGCCAGTACAGGAAAACGTCGTTTCCTGTTTCCAAAAAGACGCTCCACAGTATTACGAGTTCTTATGTGAGCTTCATTGTACAGTTGTTCTGCTCTAGTAGCAGGATTTGCCAGTGGTGTTAAAAAATAGTCTTAATGGATATGCACTATCATCTAAAGCAAAAATTTGATTAAAAAAAAGTTCTACATAACATGTATTTACCTAATAATATATTATCTGGGAATTCTCTGTTGTCCATACGTGCTCGAAGATGGCTATTATTAAATATTGAATCGTGCGTAGAACCTGGCCACCGTGCAACTAAATCAATTATTTCCAAATTTGCATTACACACAGCTTGTACGTTAATAGAAATTACCCTTTACGATTTCTAAAAACTTCAGGATCCACTCCTCCAGATTATTGAATTTTTATATGTGTCCCATCAATGGCACCTATAATTCTTGGAAAAGCAGCTATTTCAAAAAACTAATTTTGGGTATGGGCTACATCAGCAGCTGTTTTCGGCATATGTATAAAATGTCGCCTTAATGCAGCCAATGCATGAGATACTCGGACAATAATTCTAGATGCAGTAGCAGTATGTATTCCACTAAAATCTGCTACTGCTGTTACATGTCCAGCTGATGCATAAAACCGGAGAGCTGTTAGCAGTTGATTCATAGGTGAAACACTGTCATTACTGTTAAACAAACAGATTAATTTTAGACATTGATTTCCTTTTTTAGTTCATTTTTTAGTGTTTACTTACAAATTGTTAGGAAATTCCAAAGTTTCTTCTATCAGAGCTAGCACATTTAAACAAGTGCGTTTCGTCAAGCGAGAACGTCTATAAAAATTAAATTCATCCATTTCATGAAAATGTTGCGATCTGGTATATATTTGGAAATCCAAAATCTAATATTTCTAGAATATCCAGGTCATCTTCAAATATATCATCCATTTCTATAATAAAAATTTATTTGATTTCAAAATACGTGCAATAAACGACCGTAACAACAATTAATACAAATACGTACCTGTATTTTTGTGGCAAATGCACGAAAGAATTATAAGGTTAGGTTCATTAACAGCTGGTGGTTCACTCCCGATTGACAAACGCGCATTAAGAATAACTTAAGTACGCCGTTTCCAGGGCTTAAATATAAGAACTGGTTAACACATTTAAGAATGACTTATACAACGGTGCAACAGAAAAAGCAGTATTAAGCAAAACTTAAATTTAAGTGGTTCTTATTTAGTTCGGTGCAAACGGGCATTAATCAATCAGCGCCAATTAACTGTACTCTCAAACATATTGGAAAATTCCAATACATCACATTTTTGGAAAACCATTCTATCGTTTAGGAGGTATTCTTTGGCAAGTTGGGAAACACGCTAATAAGTGCATTTGGATTTGTTCAAGGAAGTTTCCAATCAGCGCCACTGATCTAAGGCAAATTTATATCTGCCGACAAAACCAAGTGTGACCAGGACGATTTAATCTAAGAAATCAAGGCCAAATTATTTTTCTTAACCGTGCTTCTCTCAAGCCTTGTGTGTGGACCGAAATGTGGTTTTTGGTTGGGAGATTTTCAAGTTAATTTGAAGCATTTGTCGAAGACTGCCAATAAAACAGTCAAAAAGGGTCCTTGCGGAACCAAAGTAGTTAGATAGGATTACGCGACCAAAACGATATAGGGTGAATAAAAAGGTGTACCACTGGTACCACACCCGTAAGGTACTTGGACGTAGTAGGCGAAAGATCTCTGCCAAGTAGCCTAAGGCATTTGGGTGTAGTATAGGAAACATCCTTACCAAGTGACGTAACAGCTAGCTAAAGTTAGGGTTTCCCATCACTCCCTCAAGAGACGAGGAGTTCCCGAAAAACATCAGATTGATCAATTCATTACTTCACCAAATTAAGTACACTACATACCCACTACGTCACACTGTGCGTTGATTGATCCTAACAGAACATGTCTTAGCGTCCGATCTGAAGTGACGAAACATTAGTACCATGACCAATCTTAATTGAACATTAATTAATTATTAACTTAATCGAGGAACAGGGTTCCCACCACAATAGTTGAGTGGTTGTGCGGACGCAATGCAGCTGTAGTGATAGAAGACAGTGAGATCGCAACGAGATGAATGAAATAACGGATTGGGTTACTCGCCGTACGTGTTATATCGATTCCCGCCATACTCACTTCTTTCAAACAATAATTACATTTTCCTTTATTTATATTAGAAACACTAAAGTATTTCCAACCAACACTTCTTTTACGCTCAGATATAATTTTCAAATAATCTGACTGAGATTTGACAGAAAATTTCAATTGTTTAAAAATCTTCACTCACAACCTTGTAAATGTTATTGTTATAAATGGTACTGTACTATGTTACTAATAAAGTAATTTTATTCTTTATTCAAAAATGTAAAAACATACAGGATGATTCATATAATATATTTTCATTATTAAAATACATGAAAAGAAGAGGTGAAAAATGCACTAATAAAATTGGAAGCTACAGTGTAGCGTGATTCGTTCATTTCGTTCATCTGAATCAGATCGTTCGAAAAGATTCCTTCGTTCACGAACGAACGAAATGAGCGAATCTTTACTTAAAATAGCTATTTTCGCGGAGTCGATTCCGAACACATTCGGAACATAAACTGAATAAGAATGGATTTTACCAATGCGCAAGCGCGTCTTTCGAATCGTTCCTGAATTTTTAGCTCTGCGAACGCGTCCGTCGTGAACACCTATGGTGAGCGCGTGTTGAATGTTGAGAAGTTAGGTTACGTCAGAGATAAACTGTCAATGACTGTCACTGCTTAATTTCAAATTTGCTTAACGAAAATTGGATTAAAAGAATGTGTGATCAGCAAGGTAAGTTTTTATTTATTTATATTTTATATTATTACGTATTATTTATATTGTTAGGTATATTGGAGTTTTTAAATTTTCCTTCTACTTCCCAGTCCCAAGAACAAGATGAAGCAGAATTGTTTAAGTGGAGCCATAATAACACTCTTCTTTTCTTGGACCTATATAAAGGTTATAGGAAACAAGTTGGTTCTTTACGAATAAAAAACCTGAAGAAGATGTTCGAGGAAATTGCAAAAGAATTACGCTATAAAACAAAGCAAAACATAAGTGCTGCAAATTGTGAAAATCGGTGGAAACATTTAGAAAGAACATATAAAAAGTTTGTGGATAATAATACCAAAACTGGACGAGGGAGGAAGGAATTTGAATATGCTGAGATCATGGATACAATTCTAGGGAAAAAAAGGAATATTCATCCAGTTTTGTTACTGTCTGGAGACACTGTGGCTCCAATGGAAGAAAATACAGTGACTGCTGTCGAGATTGTGGATAATACCGCTACAACCAATAATAGTGTAGAGATAAAGGAACCACCATCTGTAAACACGAGACCCCGAACAACTAGCAATAAGCATAAAAGATTAATAGCCGTTTGCACCATGTCTAGTTAAAAATTAAACCAGGTTTAACAGTAAACCCAGTTTGCACCGCGGCTTAAACCGTAGATAAAAACTCGCTAAACCAACTCAATTTAATCCGCCGCCCGTGATGGTTTAACGTCGAGTTGGTTTAGCGAGTTTTTAACTACGGTTTAAGCCGCGGTGCAAACTGGGTTTACTGTTAAACCTGGTTTAATTTTTAACTAGACATGGTGCAAACGGCCATAAGAGTAGAGGTTCTAAAAGAAATACGACAGGATAGGAAAGATTTCTATAAAAAACTTTTAGAAATTGAAGAAAAAAGTTAGTTGAAAAGCAACGAAAGAATAATATTTTAGAAGAGAGAAACACTTTGTTGAAGCAGTTGAAGAGTAAAATACTCATAAGTGCAATAACTTAATAACATTTTTGTTTAAATATAAAATTCCATTTCGTTTTTGTCTTTTTATAGTTTGCGTTAAAGTTTAATTTATTTAGTTCTAAAAATGACAAGATATTTTTAACTTTAAGAATACAACTTTATTGCATCATCTTACATTAATCTCGAACAGGGTTGGAATTGCAGCATTAAACTGTTTTTTTTTTTATAACAGATAATAAAAGAGTATTAACTAAATTACTAAATTCGAAAAGGCAAACTATTGGCAACTTCATTTCTTTTCATTATCCCTCTTCTGTCATCCTGGTTTTCTGCTTCAACGTCTTGTACGAGAATGGGTTCGTTTTCCAAACGTATTTCTTCTGGAAAAACAAAATCTGCATTGTCTTCTATTGCCAAATTGTGCATTACAGCAGTAGCTCGTATGAAATGTGTGCAAAATTCAATGTTTCTTAGCTTTAGATGGTAAAGCTGTCTAAATTTTTGTTTGATTAGACCAAAGCAATGCTCAATTATATATCTATTTTTTGACAGTAGATAATTATAGTTTCTCTCACGCCGAGTCAAATTGCCTCTATCTTTGAATGGGGTGAGACAATGTCTCAAGCAAGGGTAGCCACTGTCTCCAAAAATGAAATAATTGGCACATTTATCTTCCAGTGTTTCAAACAAAGGTGACGCCCGGAAAACTCTGCTATCATGAACAGAACCCGGGTATCCTACAAAAATGTCCCGTATTCTTTTCTTGTGGTCACATACAACTTGTGCCTAAAAGAAAAATATAGTCACATGTTATAAAAATAAAAACCGTGCTTACATTGCAAATAATCAATAAAGTAGTTTAAAAATACAATGTCTTTTTATGTTTCATTTCTTACCTGGATAAAATGAAAGTGTTTCCTGTTTAGGTACGAGTCTGGATCCTCCTTTGGTGTATCAATTTTTATGTGTATGCCGTCAATGATTCCAATTATCCCAGGAAAGTCCTTCTGTCTGAAATATCCCTCAATTTCAATTTTTTCCTCATTCGTTGGCCAGGTTATAACTTCCACAGACAAATTTGATAAAAAATATGTAACTCTTTTTACGAGTTTATGTAGAGAACTGATAGTGATACCAAAACGGTCAGATACATCTCTAAAAGTAGCACCCTGATTGCCTGCAAACCAGAGAAAGGCTGCAATTGTTTTCAAGGGACTTATTTTTTCGGAGTCTCCTTGTTGATAATGATAGTACTGGGATACGCTATACTGATTTGATAGTTGCACTGCTAGGTTTCGACTGATTCTAAAATGTTGTATAAATTGTTCGTTGTTAAGTTGTGGCACACTTTCTTCAAAAAAATTCTCATTTTTTGGTACTTCGAAGAGGTTCTCTAATTCTTCTAAATCTTCATCACTTGAACTCAAATGCAGCATCTAAAAATTATTATTTCTAATTGAATTTTTTTTGTTAGTGTTCTTACCTTCTTTTTTATAGTCTTGTGCAATTTTCAAGGGCTGTATACAAATAAAAATCACAAGTGTTTAGGTTAGGATCCGTTTCGAACTAAATATCCTTGCCTTCATCCTAGGATGTGTCGAATGCGTTATGAACAAGTTCAGAATTTAACAAACGTCTTCCACGAACATGGAATTTTTAGTCAGGAGGGAATCCTTTCTCTACCGCGAACGGTACATTTGCAAGTGCGCATGCGCCGACGCTCCGAACATGTTCGGGATCGACTCCGCGAAAATAGCTAATATTTATTCGAAACAATTCGTTCAATTGTTCGTGACAATGACACATCTCTACTACCCTTTGAATGAGGAATATGACATGAATGTATGTTAGCATACGTCCACTCTAGGAAGTGGCGTCCTCTAGTTACTTTGTAGTGAAGCAGTTAAGACCATGGCCGCGCTTGCGCATCGGAACACCGACGCGCAGCAGTGTTCCTTAGACGGTTAAGGTGTGTACACGTATTACGAATCTCCTGTACAGCATATAGTAATAAATGATTATGGTTACATCGACGTGCTTTTATTACATGGCGCAGTCATCCGAACAAGTTTAAAAACGACGCCTGTTAATAAGTACCCAAGACAAGAATAATTAAGCAAGTATAGCAATGCAGCCCACGCAGTCTACGTCTACGACTATGTCTACGAACCTCAACTTGAAACCGCCAACCCCACTGTCGTTCGACGGAAACATATCAGAAAATTGGACTAAATGGTTCAAGAAGTTTCAAATTTATATGCAAGCCACGGAAAGTAGTAATAAAAGCGACGCCGTGAAGGTGGCCATTTTGTGCACGCAATTGGGGAAGACGCTCAAGAGAAGTTTGATACATTCGAACTCGCCGAGCAACAGCAACAAAATTATGATACAGTAGTTAACGCATTCAAGGATTTTTGCGTACCTAAAAAGAATGAGAGTGTATGTAGACACATATTTTTCCAGGTGCCAAAACGTGGAAGAAAGTTTTGATGATTTCTTGACGGACTTGAAGCGATTGAGCATGAACTGTGCTTTTGGGACACTCAAGGACAGCCTCATATTAACAATGGGCACCTAAAGGACCGTTTGCTGCGGGAAGAGGATTTAACTTTAGATAAGTGTGTTCACCTCTGCAAAGTAGCTGAACTAGCAAGCAAACGAATACAGACGTTGAAGAATACGGAACAAGTTGACGTAATCAACAAGAACATCGCAACATCGTGGAGTCTCGGAGAAGCTACGGTATGGTAGGCTGCCCATGGCAACATCGACCCAGGGGGAAAGCAGTCCACAGTCTCATCGACATCAAAGGGGAGCAGGCAAATGTCCCAGATGCGGCAGCACTCATGCACCACGAGCCTGTCCAGCGTTCAACAAAATTTGTAATGCGTGTAAGAAACGTAATCATTTTGCCAAGGTATGTAAAAGCCGTAAAAGCATAAATACAGTAAACACTGAGAACAGTGACTCAGTTTACATGTTAGGCAACATAGATGTTAAAAATCAACCAAGTAATTGTTGGAATGAAATTGTACTCTTTAAAGATAGTGGTAAATTATTGCCTTTCAAGCTAGACACAGGTGCTGGCTGCAATGTAATTAATAATAATGATGTCAAAATGTTAAAACTCGGGGTACGTCCTGAGAAGTCACCTATCAAATTGACTAACTATAATGGCACGGAAATACCTGTGTTAGGTTTGATCAGAGCAAATTGTCAAGTAAAAAATCAGACTAGCAATTTAGCATTTTATGTAGTCGATTGCAATTATACTGTCCCGGTATTAGGGTTGGAAACAATTGAAAAACTAGGGTTAATCCAAAGAATTGACAAGGTCATATGCAACGTTGATACAGTTCAATCACTTTTAGATAGTTATTCTGAAATATTCAAAGGAATCGGGAAATTTCCAGTTGCATGATTTCAAGTTAAAACCAAAATATGTTGGTAAATGCGAACCCTGTCGCAAAATTCCATTTAAATTATTGGTTACATACAAAGAAGAAATACACGATATGGAAAGAAATGGTATTATTAAAGAAGTTGAAGGTCCAACTGAATTTGTTAATCCTGTAGTAATTGTTAGGAAGGCTAATAACAAACTTCGAGTTTGCTTAGACCCTAAAAACTTGAACGACTGTTTACTAAGGGAACATTTTAAATTCCCAACGTTTGATGAAATCGCAGCCAAAATGGTTAATGCAAAGTTATTTAGTATACTTGATGCTTCCAAGGCCTTCTGGCAAATTGAATTAACGGAAAAAAGTTCATTGTTAACAACTTTTCAAACACCATTTGGCAGATATCGTTTTTGCGAATGCCTTATGGGATTAAGACAGCTCCCAAAGTGTTTCACAAATTATACTCTGACATTTTCAAGCACATACCTAATGTGGAAGTATACTTAGATGACATCATAATTTGGGCAAAAAACGAAAAGGAACATGAAGTCATTTTGAAACAAGTGTTTGAGAGAGCCAACACTTGTGGCATTAAATTTAATAAGGAAAAATGTAAGTTTGCTGTGGAAAAAGTTAAATTTTTGGGCCACATTTTCAGTGCAGCTGGAATACAAGTCGATCATGATAAGATCTTAGCTATTACCGCTATGAAGAAACCGCAGGACCCCAAAGGAGTTGAAAGATTACTGGGTATGGTAACATACATAGCTAAGTTCTTACCTGATCTAGCCGAAGTTACAGCGCCATTACTAACGCTCATTAAAAAAAATGCTGAATTCCTTTGGAATGACAGCCATGAGTTAGCATTCTCAAAAATAAAAACATTGTTAAGCAAAAATCCGATACTGCAATTCTATGATATAAACAAAGAAAGCACTATTAGTGTAGATGCTAGCAGTTCAGGAGTAGGTGCAGTATTGCTCCAAAACAATTTACCAGTTGCCTATGCGTCCAAAGCATTTACACCTAATCAAAAGGCATGGGCTCAAATTGAAAAAGAACTTTACGCCATAGTTTTTGATTGTGAGAAGTTCAGACAATATGTGTTAGGTCAAACATTCATTATCGAAAGCGATCACAAACCGCTAATTCCCATTTTGAAAAAAACTGTCTGAGATACCCATCAGGTTACAAAAAATGAGAATGCGCTTGCAGCCTTATGATTTTAAAATTTTGTATAAACCGGGGAAAGAACTGTTACCAGCAGATGCACTTTCGAGAGCACATCTAAATGAATGTGAGGATGACATAGATACTAAGTTATATACATATATTAGAGATAAAAGTGACGAGCAACATGAGCGATGCCAGAAAAGAAGAATTTATAAAAGAAACCGCAAATGATGCAGAATTACAAACTGCTTAATTAACTGATTAATTAACATTAATCCAAGCAGGTTGGCCTAACAATCTTCAAAAAGTTCCGGATTATGCAAAAGCATATCATAACTACCGTCATGATCTCTATGAATACAACGGTTTACTATATAAAAGTGATTGCGTAATAGTTCCTAAGAAATTGCGGAAGGTTATCATCGACAAACTACATTTTAATCATTTGGGCATAGATAAAACCAAGGGTAGAGCGCGCGAACTAGTGTTCTGGCCTGGTATGTCGAAACAAATTGAGGAAACAATAAACACTTGTAAAACATGTTTAAAATTTCAGCAGAAAAATACAAAAGAAACGCTTCAACCGAGTGAAATTCCTAGTAAGCCTTGGGAGACTGGGTAAAAAAATGGGTAAAACGTATTTGTTAGTAACTGATTATTTCTCAAAATATGTAGAAGTCATTAGCCTAAAAGACGAAACAGCTATTACTACTATTAAAGCATTAAAATCTTGTTTTGTCAGGTGGGGCATACCCAATATAATCAGATCAGATAATGGTCCTCAGTTCAGTTGTAGAGAATTTAAAATGTTTGAAAATGCATAGAACTTTAAGCATGTTACTTCTAGCCCGCGATACCCGCAAAGTAATGGTATGGTTGAGAGACAAATACAGACCACTAAACGAACTATTAAAAAAACCTACTATTGTAAAAAAGACCCATACCTAGCTTTGTTAGAACTAATGAATACGCCAATATCACGGGACATTGAATCGCCAAATAAAATTATTTTCGGAAGTAATGTAAGAGGAGTCGTTCCTGATTTTTTGGAAAAACGTAATACAAAATATACTGAGATCAAACAAAGATTGCTTACACGTCAAAAGAATCAGAAGCAATTTCACGATCGGCGAGCCAGAGACCTACCAGAATTAAATACGGATCAGAACGTTAGAGTACAAAATGAATACGGAACCTGGGACCGTGCAAAAATAATTGATAAAAATCCTAATGGTCGGGCATATACAATTAAAACGGAAAATGACAGGACTCTGACTCGCAATCGCCATCACCTGCGCAGGGATTCCCCTGAATATTTAAATGCTGAATCTGAAGTTATATATGATGATGCAATCGAAGAGCCCGGAAACATAACTATTACTAGCGCAGGCCCTTCGACTGCAACACAGACAAGTTTTCTGTCAGAAAATGTAACTAATAGTAATAAGAACCAAATCACAACTAGGAGTGGTAGGATTATTAAGAAACCTAGGCATTTAGAAAATTTTGTAACAGAATAGTACTGTTGTTTTATTATTTAAAAAAAAGGAGATGACATGAATGTATGTTAGCATACGTCCACTCTAGGAAGTGACGTCCTCTAGTTACTTTGTAGTGAAGCAGTTAAGACCATGGCCGCGCTTGCGCATCGGAACACCGACGCGCAGCAGTGTTCCTTAGACGGTTAAGGTGTGTACACGTATTACGAATCTCCTGTACAGCATATAGTAATAAATGATTATGGTTACATCGACGTGCTTTTATTACAGAATACATACAACAGAGACTTCAATCATAATAAGCCACATAAAATATATCATTTGACTGATTTGATCGATACGTGGTGGAAATCCATTTAAACGTAGACGTAGATGTAAAAAAAAACTAATCTTTTTTACTCTCAATTTCCACTATATATTTAAATACAGTGGAAATTGAGAGTAAAAAAAGATTAGTTTTTTTTACATCTACGTCTACTTTTAAAATATATCAAATCAGAAGTTGCTAAACAAATTTTAGTTGATAAGGCTATCGTAATTAATCAAACAAACATAAATATACAGGGTGTTCTTTTACTGTGTGCAAATATTTAAACCTGTAATATATCACCATAAATGGAAACGATTGAATTCATATGTTCTTAACAAAAATTTAATAGTTCTCGAAAAAAATGCAGTGGCAGATTTTCACTAAGCCGTTTGAGAACTGCTGGCATAGCTAAAAGTGAAACGCGGCCGCCGCTTCAATTAAGACCCGCAGCCGGAGTAGGCCAGGGACAGTGCGTTACTTGCTCTTGAGTACGACCGACGTAAATCAGCCGCTCCGATCACAGCTGATCGGTCAAAATGTGTACAATTTAAATTAACTTCACATTACAAGTCTAAGTATTTTTAAATTAAAATATAGTGCAATTTAAGAAGCTGCGGTTCGCAATTGCCGAATAAATTAAAAGCAAGGTACAAACAAATTGTAATTTCACATTCTCTATTATTTTTAATAGACTTATAAAAATTTACTTTTTTTCCATTGAACGTAAGTAATATTATTTTCATAGCTAGTAGCGAGATTACAGTAAGAGTTTATTTGCATAAGAGAGTGAAGGAAGAACATTTTTAACGCGCTTGCCTAATTGGTGCACACATTTTAAACTTATTCGTCGATAGTTGATATCGTAAAACATATTACTTCGCTCAGTGAATTAAAATTTTAAATAAAATAATTAATAAACGATATCGGTGATTATGATTTGAATGCGGAACTCAGCGCGGGTCGGTGTGCAGGAAGGCGTTGCGACCTTGCAAGTATATCTCTCTCGCACATATCAACGGTTCCAAACAAGTGGAACTTTCAAAATTTTTTGGCTGTAGTACTGTAACCACCGGAAAATACGCACAGTAGGTAGCATTTCATGTACTTATACTGAGGTTTTTTTTTTATTTGCACACAGTAAAAGAACACACTGTACAACTTAATAATATTTTACGTCCGCTAGATGATAAATTATCTACATTAGAAGATTTAATAATCCTTATAAAAAAAGTTCACAAAATTAAGCTTTACAACGGAACTGGAATAAAAAATAAAGTTAGCTATCATTGTACCGGTGGAAATCTTAGAAAAGCTAAACGTAATCATGCTTGTGCATTACTAAGAAAATATTTATTACGAAACACATCAGTCATTCATAAATTAAAAAATAAAACAAAAAGTAAACGCATTCAGAACAAAATCAAGCAAGTGAAAAAACAATAAAAAAGACAGGACGCAATAATAGAAGATTTACAAAAACAAATGGCAAAAATTAGTGATGTTGAAGATTTAATTTTTGAACTTCCAGAAAATCAAAAATTAGTCGTTCGAACATGTAATGAAACTGCAGAACAACATTTACATGGAGAAAAGTAACATTAAAGACTGGATATATGTATGCCTATCTTCTTATAAAAATTAAATGCCCAAAATTGTATAAGCATTGGCGAAGTAGAGACTTGCTACCTCTGCCTGCATCAAGTACCTTATCTCGTTACATAAATAACATAGACGGTACATACGGCTTTCAAAATAAGTTATTTAAGCTTATAAAAGAAAAAAGTAATCTTATGCCTGAACATGAACGTCACGGTATTTTGATGATCGATGAATGTAAAATAACGCCAAGTAAACATTTTGATAAAAACCGTCTACAAATAATGGTTTTTGGTGGATTTAGGGAATTATATACTCCATCGTGCCAGAAAGATGACGAAAGATCATGTTCTCATCATTATGTTTCAAGCTTTTGCTGGTAAATACATGTAAGCACTAGCTTGTTTCTTGTCAAAAGGCAGCGTCCCTGGAAATGTTGAGGCAAAGTTGATATTGGAAGCTATTCCCTTTTTTTGAAGCGGCTGGGTTATTTATTGACGTCGTTACATCAGATGGTACTACCTAGAATCGTGGTGCATTCTTCACTGTAATGAAAAAAGACAATTGCGAATGTGTTCTGGTTTACCACTTTTAATAAAATGTATTAGAAATCGACTCGTATCCAAGGGAGAACTTCAGATGCCTGAAGGTCGAGTTCGATGGACACACTTCAAAATATTAATTGAATATAAACATAAAAAGATGAAAACTAAATATGTGTTTCAATTGTTCAGTGCTACTGTTGCTGATGCTTTATCAATATTAAAAGAAAAAAAAATACCTGACTTTGATGATTGTGAGCCGACAATTCAATTTTGTAGACGGAAGAACCATTTATGTGATATTTTTAATTCAAACAACTCCTTTAATGCGCTTCGACCAAATTCTTTAGAACACCATTAGATTTCTTGGTTTATATGGATCTATGGGAGTTTTCTGCTGAACCTGATTCTTTTTAACAAAATCAGCAGCTGAAGGACTAAAAGCATCTACAAATACTGGTTTAGATTTATGGCATTATTGTTCTAATGAATTGGGTTTCCAGTATTTAATGACTTCAAGAATAAATCAAGATCCACTTTTTCATTACTGCGACTAAGGGCCGGTATTTCGGTTCGTGGTTAACCAGAAATATTTTCGGTTACCTTTCGATTGCTTGGTTAGTGATATTTCAGTACGTGGTTAAGCGTTAATCGCGGTTAAAATAACCGAAATTCTTAACCGATGTCTGAGACCTCGGTTATCGAGTTAACCGGTATTAGACGAGCATACGCCAGTTGACGTTTCAAGCGTACAAGGCATAACCTCACTTTATAGTGTACGTTTGGGATAGTTCTGTTTGTGTTTTTTGCGGTGAAATATGAATAAGGGCAAAGTAGCACGTTCTAAAAATTTCAGCAATGCTGAAATCAATTTATTAATTGTTTCAGTAAATGAAACCCGGCACGTTTTGGAATCAAAAAAAACTGGAGTTTGTTCACACAAACAGAAGGCAGGCGCATGGATTGCTTTGGAAACAAAATTTAATGCAGTGTCTCAAGAAAACATCTACCGATCGGCCAAGGTTTTAAAAGAGAAATGGACAAATATAAAACGTAATGCAGTAAAAAATTATGCAGCTGACAAAAAATACTGTAAAGGTACAGGCGGAGGCCCAAGGCAACCATCACAGGAAACTGCTACAGACGCTATTGTCAATGACATTTTAGGCGAACGTCGGACAGGGCTACCGTCAGAATGTGACAGTGATTTACAACCAGCAGGTATGTTCTGTTTTAGTAAAATGTATTCAGCTTAAATCTTTTATTTTGCAGAGGAAGAAAATGATTGTATCGATTCAGAAGAAAATGTGGATGCACAGAACAGTTCAGTTCATCACATTGCCAGAAACGGCACACCACTGAGTACACCATCTTCTCAAGGTATCTATATAATTTACCGAAATAATTTTGATTAAGCTGAATGTAAACTGACCAGGTGAATGTGTTTCAGATAAAATGCAAAATGAAGCGATTAATTGGGAGGTCTATACTCCACAAATGCTGAAGGCGGGACCATCCAAACAACTACAGATCAGTGCGAAAAAAAGTAATGTTTCAAAAACGTTAATGACAATATATAATGCATGTCAATTTACATCTTTACTTATTTAGTCTTTTTTTTCTGTTCTTATAGAAAAGGTAACAGGGTGCATGACTAATAAAAAATGGTCTGATCTGGCAGATGTGAAAATTGAAGGAGCAAAACTTAAAATTGAAAGCATAAAGGCTGACCAGCAACGCAAGAGAGAAATCCACGAATTAATGTTAGCACAGCTCAAAGAAGAGCACAACCTGAAAATGAAACACTGCGAAGAAGAACATAATTTTAAAATGCAAAGTTTAAAAGAAAAACATCAGTTAGAAATAGAAAAAAACAGGATTTTTAGATGTACAGATAATAGAGAATAAAAAGTTTGTTAAAAAGTTTGCAATTTTATTTTCAATATTTATTAAAAATATGTTCTGCCATTTATTAATTAATGGAATCACTATTAGAAATACAAAAGCTGTTTGGAGAATTGAACGCTTGTACTGCCTACTTCTTCATAGTTAATAATAAGTTTAATAATGTAGCTTCTTAGGTTTTTAATGAGGAAATTATTGCATTAAGATTTACAGTAATGTACAATATCCTACAGATTGGAAAAATATTCGATCAACTGATTTCTAATTACATTATTATTTTCGTTTGGAATCTCTTGTTGAGGAACATAATTAGCTGCTTCAAATGCTCTTTTTTCGTCGTCACTTAAGTCTGGCGGGTCTTTTTCATTACATCTCACAGCTATATTATGGAATACTGCTGTTGCCACTATAACCCACTGTACCTTCGGTAGACTTAAATTAATGCCATTACTTAGAAATCGTCGTTTCCACACTCCGTATGATCTCTCCACAGGATTTCTTGTGCGTACAATGGCCTCATTATATGCATTTTCACCAGGTGTGTTAACATTTCCTAATGGTATTAATAAATAATTCTTCACTGCATACCCAGCATCTCCTACCAGCACTGATGTTCCCATTTCCCCATTCTCAAATTTTCTACAGATTACTGAATTTCTAAATACTGTAGAGTCATGTGTAGTATCGGGCCACCGTGCAACAATATCCATAATTTCCAAATTACTATTAGACACTGTTTGGACATTTATTGAAAAAAAAATTTTCCTATTCCTAAATATTTCTGCATTTGGTCCTCCTAAATAACATAGTTTTTAAAATTTTCATACAAGTTTGTGTAATAATAATATACCAGGTGATTTGATTTTAATATGCGTGCAGTCTACAGCACCGAGAACTCGTGGGAATTTAGCAATAGAATAAAATTCTCTCTGTATAATTGTTCGTTCCTCTTACCTTTCACCTATTCTAATATATTGTGGTCTAAGATCAGCAAGTGCTCTCATAACCTACAATTTTGATCCATATACAAACTTACTAAATTTTATCATGCAAAAATACTAACTTTGTTTATAACTTTACCTGCAGTACTTTTATGAACATCAATAAAATCACCCGTTACAACTAAAAAACTGCCAGTCGCAAAAAAACGCAATGTTACATATTATTAAATGTTTCTTTACCACTCAGTAGGCTGTTGTATGGCATCAGTAATACGTTCCAATACAGACACTGTAGTTGCTTTAGACAGCCGGAACCGATTATAACATTCTGTATTGTCCCAATAATTAAAATGGTCTCTGCGCTCTTGAACTCTAGGTTCCTTACGAACTTACCGTTGTCTTACGACAAAGTTTATTATTTCTTCGTCATCAGATGACACATCAGTACCACTTTCACTTGAATACATGTTCTAATTAGCTAGCTATTATTGTACAAACATCCAACAGATGATTAACAGCTGACAAATTAAATCAGATGTCACTTTCACGCATGCGTGTTCAAACACTTCTTAACCCGATATCATACCAACGCAAAGAAATTTATGTTCAATTAGCCGAAAAATTTGTAACCGCAAACCAGAGACTGGAATACACAAGCTCGGTTAACATTTGGGTTAAAAGTTAATCGTGGTTACTTAACCGCAAATGTAACCACGAACTGAAATACCAGCCCTTAGTGGTGAAGCTAACAAAAATGCAGAATCACTACAGATGGGTTAATTATTCGGACTCATATCTTTTTACTCGCTAGTCAAACCAAGTTATGGTAGTAATGTAATTGGTGGCAATATGCTTGAAGCATTGATCCATAACACAACGGATGCTTTTAATTACAATAAAGAAAGTAAGGCACATATAACAAAAGCAGAAATTGACTTACACTTTGATGACATGTTAAATGAGGATATTGGTTGTGCTGCTAGTATTGAATTCAGTACACAGAAGAAGTATTTGCGTGATTTATTCCAAATCGTTAGGAATTCACAATAAATTGTAACGATCCTCAGCGTAAAACTTGGTGAAACTGTAACATGTCACTTGTGCAATTGATTGCCTTCTAAGTTACGAGCAAAAATAGTTGTGTTAGTTACCATTTTGGTCCCTACACGAAACTCTCACCTCAAACTACAAAATGAACCTAAGTGGGCTAAATATTTTAGTGTCATTGCTAATCGTTATTCCGGCGAAAGGAGTTGTCTTCTGCTCGTTTTTTGAATATGGCGTTTTAACAGATTCTGTAATTTATCAAACTGTGAGGGATGCATTCTCGTGAATTTTTTTTAAGTTTCGTAATCATGTCTTTTTGCGTAAGTAAATATATTTGTCAAATGTTCCCTTGTCGTCTCTTTCTGCATTAAATGGTCGAACTCACCACCTAAATAGTCAATCAAATAAGGAAAAAATTGAATCTATTATTTAATAGCCATTGTTTTTACATACGCTCCTTTGTATTAATGTAGTAGTAATATAAATATATCATGAAAATAAATAAACCATATATTAGAATATTCCTGAATTCAATTTGTGGATCTATAACTTTCTGTTTAAGCACTTAAAATTTTAAATCACAACTAACTTTTAGCAATGTTAGAAAGACTTTGAAACGTTCGCTCCTCCCACCATGTACTTACTTCCTGTTTGGTTGTACATCAAAGTAATATTCCTCTTTCATTCACGTTTCGTTCTCATTACTGTTCCCATTACCGGGCAATTGTGGAGGAGCATTAATACGTTGGAAAAAAAACTAAGAAAAAATGAAAAAAAAAACTGTAGGGACTTTACTAACAACGTTACGGCTTCAAATTTTTGGGAAGAGAATTTTTAGCGTGACTTAAAGTAATGGATTAGATGATAAACCTGCTCGTGAGAACATAGAGAATCCCTTTGCGAAAAATCCAAAAAAAGTGATTTGGCAAATTTTGAATCTAAGCAACTCATTTATCAATCGGTTTTGGCTTTGAACGTACTTTAGAACGAGCCTGTTGCAAAGGTCTCTGCATCGAGCTACTCACAATATGAATTCAGAAGAAGAGACTTGCTCTGTTAATTAGACCAAAATACAAACGCCGTCGTCAATGTAAATATTGGATTCATCCTATTTTAAACGCAAGAGAAACATGGACATTTTTTTACAATTTATAATGAATTAAGAGAAAATCCATTTAAACATGAAATGAACATTTGAAGAATACAGCGTGTCTCTAAACCTATGTCTTTAATTGAAACCACAAATAGTGGTCAAGAAAACAAGCAACATTTGTTATACAACTGTTGGTCAGATAGCAATAATAACGCAGATAAAAATTATTTTACTTTTTCATAGAAATTGTTTGAGGGACGCTGAATGCAGCTTAAATGTTCCGGCGAAGCTTGGTTTTCAACTATTCTCCGACGTTCGGGGCCATAAAAAGTCATGAAAACACAGACCATGACCTCATGCACAGATATTGTACTTAAGGCAGGTCAAGTGAATTTAATGATATTGTTGACTTGATGGGCTCTTTTGGTTTTCTGCCGATGATTAAACAATACACACGAGTGGTGTCAAATAGTAAAACCCAATTAGACAACGTATTTGTTTATGATAATAATACACACTGTAATGGAAGTATACTCTGTCCAGGTTTCTCCGACCACTTTGCAGTTCAGGTAACTTTTAACTTAACTTCCGATAACCTTAAATCAGATCAGCGGAATCGCTTGTGTAAACAATTTAATTCCAAAAACAAACAAAAATTTAGGGAAGTACTTCATTTACAGGCATGGGATTCAATATATGACATTACTGGTGTAGAGTTGAAATATCAATGTTTCTCAACTATATTTACAAAGTGTTTTAATGAGGCATTTCCACTAATTGAATCTAAATTACGATTGAATAAAAATAAAAGTTGGGTAACAGTTGAAATCAAATCAAATTCCAAGAAACTATCAGATATGTTTATTAAATCGAGATCCAGTGGGTCTTTAGATGATAAGGATGATTATGTTCGATTTAAAAAATACCATAAAAAATATTACAGGCAAAAAAAAAACTTTTACTCTGATGTACTACTAAATTCCACTAACATGACTAAAACTGCTTGGAACATTATCAATGAAAACAGTAAGCCCTCTGCCTGCGATAAAATAGCCTTGCATAATGATAAAGGAATTTTGTTAAATGATATTCAGATATTAGAAAAATTTTTTTGTGCAAATCGTTTTTGATTGCAGTGAGAACCTCGAGCAGCCTCTGGACAGCTGTTTCAGCCCTGCTTGGGGCTTCTTCAGCAGAAACGTAGCTCGACATTCCCACTGCAGACCGAAAACGACTTGCCCAATTTATTCGAAAATGCGATGTAAGAATGATGAACATATAAAATAGCGACATCTTACTATCGCTTTTTGACCTAACATTGCAGTAGGATAGACAAATTGAAGCGGGATTTGCTCCTAATGAGTCCCCCATGCAAGGCGGCCATGCTTGCTGTCAAAGCACAAAATTTTTCTAAAATCTTTCATTATGCTTTGACAGCAAGCATGACCGCCTTGCATGGGGGACTCATTAGGAGCAAATCCCGCCTCAATTTGTCTATCCTACTGCAATGTTAGGTCAAAAAGCGATAGTAAGATGTCGCTATTTTATATGTTCGATATTCAGATAGTCAATTTATTTAATGAGTATTTCACAAGACGCAATATTACTTTAGACTCTTCCTCCTCTTGTATAACTAATATGACTAATCAGTCAATGTACCTTTACCCGGTTACTGAAACGGAAGTCTTTAACACTATCCAATCTATTGCAAACAAAAATTCAGCAGGAGTAGATAGCGTGCATTGTTCCCTTTTAAGAAATCTATCTGATATTAACAGCGTAACTTTAACACACATAATAAATGAGTCTTTTAAACAAGGATATTTTCCAATATCTCTCAAAATAGCAAAAGTCATACCAGTCCATAAAAAAGGAGATACCAGTGAAAAAAGGATTATACGAAACATATTAAATACAAGCTTTCTTGTTAATTGCAAACCTTTATTTTAGTTTTTGACTTACTTATTTATGAATGTTCTGTATTTGTAAGGAAAAACCCATCACTGTTTACCACGAATAAAGATATACAGCAACGCTATCCTACCCGATCGAGTAATAACTTGAGTGTTCCTGTTCATTGTCTATCTCTATATGAAAGAGGACCACACTATAGCTGCATAAAGATATATAATCATCTACCATCTTTCTTAAGAGAAACTTCCAAATTATCAACTTTTCAAAATAAACTGAAAATTTGGTTGAGAGACAAGTGTTTCTACTCATTGGCAGATTATCTCAAGCAGACCCAAAATTAACTTGATACAGGGTACCTTTCTCTCTTTTTTTATTTAACTTTCTTTATTACACTGTATTAAATGTTGTCTTTTTGTTTTAATGTTCAATTTCAACAATATGTGATGTGTTCTATATCGCTTGGGCGATCTATTGAACGAATAAATTATTATTATTATTATTAAAAAAGTATAGTGTTTTTTTTATTAATTTTAAAAGCAGATAAATTTTGTAACTAGGTAAATTCTTAATAGTTTAAAATACTCTGTACGTGTTGCATTAATTGATGATTAGTTGTGTGCTAATCCGTACTTTAACAGTTAAATTTAAAAAATTCAATCTAAAGGCTATCGAAAAAGTGGAGATTCTTACATCATATTAATTTGTAAATTGACAATAATCAACTTACAATGCTGATTACTAAAGTTTATTGTATTTGTACAATACATCTTTCCCATCCCGTCCAGTTCTCTAACCAATAGGAAATGTGCCATGAGTGGCATATTACTGAAAATTTAATTTTATAGACAATTCAGTAATATTAATATGAAAACCCAAAAATTCTGTTTTTACACCCTCTTTCGAGAAAAATATGGTTACGAATATTATTTTTATTACTGTCGCCGCCAAAAAATATCAGTCTTCTCGACGTACATTTAACAATACTAATGAGCGGTTTCACAAAGCTTGGATTAATATTTAAGTTCGGATTAACTCTGTAACGAATGATTAAATGTAAATATAACTTAATTATAATTTAATATAAATAACAACTGCATTTAACTTTGCTTAAATTAGCGATTACTAAACGGTTCCTTCTGTAATCAGTCGGTAAATAGTCTGAATGCTCCGTTAAGTGTTTCACAAAGTTCGATTAAGAGATAACGCTACGTTTACTACTGTCTAATCAGACCGTTACATTAATCCACAGAATTCCATGGATTAAAAAGTGACGACCGAGTTTTCGATTTATTAATAAAGCTTTTTTATTATAAAAATTCAACAGGTTAACCTGAAAAGGAAGTAAAATTTTATTAAAAAAATGTAGCTTACTTTAAACATGACCAATAATAAAATTTGTGTGCTTTTTACTTGGCTTGCGGTTTATTAACTTTTACTACCTATATTACTGCTGAAATTACTTTCAAGAATAAACAATTCAAAATTATTTCAGAATGTCTGCATCCTAACTTTCTTCTGTATCTAATGAAGAAATTCTTCCTCAAGGTAGGATTCATTTTATAAGAAGAAGAGATGAAATAATCCTTTGAATTATTTGGATGATGAAGAATTGAAGTTAAGGTTACGCTTTTTCAAAGAAGGAGTTCTGGAATTTTTACATTAAGTCCCATACTAGAGCCTGTAACGAGCAGAAATCAATCTGTAAGTGTCGTAAATCAGTTGTTAATAACCTTACGTTATTATGCTACTGGAGCAATTCAACAGCTGATTGGTGATACTTTCAACATAAAAAAAAACAACAGTATGTAGAATAATTCATCGTGTTACTCATCTTTTTGCAATGCAGAGCAAACAATTAATTAAAATGCTAACAGAAGAAGAAGAAGAAGAAGAAGAAGAAGCTCAACAAGTCATGTTGGACTTTTACGCAATAGGGGAATTTCCTCATATCATCGGCACCATAGACTGCGCCTCCATTACCTGGTGGTAATTAGGGTATCTATATAAAGAGGGTGAAGACAGATAGTGTCTGCTTTATGATTGGCCGGAAGCCCATAAGGGCGAATATCGTTTGACGGCAGCCATTAACAGGCCAAGCCCCCGGATTCTGAATGCTCGACTCGATGCGACTACGCCATTTTTGCGATTCTGAAGTAATATCGAGTGGAAACGATATCGAGCGTAACCGTCATTTTTACTCGATAGCTCTAAAGGTGTCGAGTTACACTACTAGATATATGTATCTCACTTTTTTACATAGTTGTTTCTCACTCTTTTAGGTAAAACTTCGCGGGATTCAAAGTTGATGGGAAGTTTATTAGTTTTTATTTTTGTACACCGTGGAATTTATCTTGAGATGTCCATTTTAAGCCCGAAATAAGCGCTAACGATAGCAATTATAGAACCTTTCGCTATAATTTATTCCTTAACTTATCTTCGTAATTCCTAAATTACCAGATTACTATTATAAAACTGAAATCCTCAGCAAATCTTTACTAACCGCAATGAACAAACATGTAATTAACCTAATCTACAATTACATCTTAGTTCGATAACTTGAAATTCATAAACCCCCTGTTGATTAATACGTCGTGCACACTCAGATCCCTTACTTTCGTATTAATGGGTTTTCCATTTCTATATTTCTAGGAATTGTATAGCGGTTTGTTTTCCGTTTACCTAAATGCACCACCCCTTTTCATAGCCAATCGCCACTTACCTCATTAATAACTTGCCAATCATTTCTCGTACCCCCACATTTGTACTTTAAATAGTATTGTGAAGAAAGTTTTAAAAACTAACAATTTGCGAACAAATTCGTAGACTAGTTCGCAGTCGATTAAGTGTTCGGTTTTCATCAATGTTTAACTCTATAAGTATCTTTGCAAATAATTGTAATTTGTAAAGAAACAGTAAATCGTGTAGTGTGTAATTGATAATATGTAAGTAGTAATTCGTTTTTTAAATATAATTTTTTAATCAGGGGTATAGAATTGTCTTGAAGACAGGATTTGTTGATTCTTTTATTTATTTTCTCATAACATCTGGTATTTACTGAAGGAAAAGGAAAAAATAAAAAATACTAGGAGTAAAAAATAGCACTAGCTACAAAATTTGACTTAAAATTAGCTTTTCTCTACGCCGTTTAACCACAACTAGCGCCACTTTATTACTTGTTTCAGTACCAAAAGAAGTTAGACGAAAACAAATAAAAGAATCAATTGATTCTCTGTATTTTTTCTCTTATCTACTTTACTGTGAAATTGTTGGTAAAAATAAAGCCGAGTTACTTTATTTTTACATGTAAAATCCTATGTCTTGAAAAACCATTCTATACCCAATATGAAAACTAATTGTATTATGTGTGCACATTTATATTTTAGGGCATTTAAAATAAAACCTGAACACTGGGATATATTAATAGATTTTATGGAAAATCATAAAGATTTTGCAGTAGGGAGGGTAGACTGTCAATTCGGTAAAGAAAATTATAAAAAGTTATGGGAAGAATTGTCTTTAAAATTAAATAGTGCTGGATTTGGATCAAGACCTGTTGAAAAATGGCAAAAAGTGCGAATGTAAAACTACTAAGTGAAATAACTTTTAAAAATAGAAATATATTTACAGAGTTGGACAGATTATAAATGTGCATTGAAGAAAAAGGCTTCTGAAATTAAAAGGCTACAAGAGGCCACTGGAGGTGGACCACCAATTGAAAAAAAATTAACACAGCTGGAACTACGAGTGCTGGCAATCCTGGGAAGTACTTTTTACCAAGGGTGCGGTACTTCTGAACGTTGTGTAAGAATACATAAATAGCTTCAAGTTATAGATGTAATGTTTTATAACTATATTATTCTCGTTTTAGTTAAACTCTTCAATAAATGAAGACAACACCCAGAGTCCTCATACCTCCAAGGCTACTTTGCAACAGCAAAATGCAGAGATGATTTTAGATCACGATTACCAGTATTTATCAAATAATACACCACCGCCAGCCAAAAAACAAAAAAAAGGAAATCCAGAGGAGAAATGCGAGGAAATGTATTCTGAAACTATAAAATTATTAGACGATATTAACGGCTCATTAGAGAGTAAGTTGTTGAAAATTGATGAAACTTTAACTAAGCTGACTAGTATTGTATCTGCAAGTACCGACACAAATTTGGCAATTGCAAACAGCATGATAAAAATTGGAAATTCAATAGATAACAAACTTGCAGATATAAATAGTAGCATTTTAAAATTGGTTAATGTAATATCTGCCCAATCTGTGAACTTATTAAAATAATTTAATAGGTTGGACTATTATTGTAAGATTTCAATGTATGAAATATGTAAACCACTATTCTGCATGTTAATATTACGTTTATCTTTGTTACAAACAACTGATTGTATATAACTACTTTATAAATAAAAACATGAAATATAACTTATTGATCTTTATTTACACAATGTGAAATATTAACGATTATTTATTTGTAATATTAGGATCAAAAACACTTTGTCAATTAAGAATTTCATTTCAATTTGATTTATTATTTTATTTAATAAAAAACTAAAGTAACTTAAACCGATATCTTAAACAAATATACCTAATTGATCTACCTACTCTATGGAAGTTTATATACATAAATAAAATCTGTCACAATTAATACTAAAATACATACTACTAAATTATTGTTAGTTAAAATATCTATTTACAATCATTTGTCGCACATTACGCCCTTCATGTAATAAATTTATGTTATTATTTATTAAATGATTAGGAATAACAGCCACTTCTGCAGGGTCTTCAATTTCACCAATAACTGGTATATTGTTATCTACACAAATGTTATGCAATGTTGCACATGTATTCACAAGTGAACCCACAAACTGCGGTGCATACCTTGCTGTGCGTTCCTTAAAAATGCAACGAAACCTTGTCTTAAGTAAGCCAATGCATCTTTCAACACAGTTTCGAGCACTAGCATGTCTAATATTATATCTGGCCTCAGGTGAATCTTCCGGTGGGTTAAGAAATGGCGTCATTAAATACGGCTCCAGTGGATATCCAGAATCCCCAATTAACCAGCAACCACGAGCTCCATTTTGATACAGTTGTTGCAGTCGCTCTTTTATCTGAGATTGCCTCCAAATAAATGAATCATGTGACGACCCAGGAAAATTAGCGTTCACATTTAATATTTTCAGACTGCTATCGCATATTAGCTGTACATTCAAGGAATGAAAACCTTTACGATTAATAAAATTATATTCCTCAACTGCAGGTTTTAAAATTGCAATGTGAGTGCAATCAATAGCTCCGATGACTCCTGGAAAATTGAACAGTTGCATAAATATTTCTTTATTTATATTAAATTCTCTCATTGTCGTTGATAATGATAAATGTATATCAATACACTCTGTCACTTCATGAATGCATCTAAAATGAAATTACATAGTTTTATTAAAAATAAAAAACCATAATGTAAAACACTAACCTATGCACAGAAGTTTGGCTTAGGCCTAAGTGGTAGTCTTCACCAACAGCTCTTTGGTAACAACCTGTTGCGTAAAAACGTAGAGCAGTCAGTACTTTTGTTTCAACACTTAAACCAGTGCAGTATTTTGGCACAATCAAATGTGGTCTTAAATTTGTAATTAAATTTCTCACAAGGAGTTTACTTAATCGGAAAAGTTCAATAAACCTATTTTCAGGCAACGCAAAAGGATCACTATTATCTCTCAACAGACGGCGTTGCAGTCTTAGCCTATGTCGAGGATTATTTTCTTCTTGATTGTCTCTATACTGCCTTATGTAAAAATCGAAAATTGGCAGCATAATTGATGTCCCAATATAGATTTCTGACCTGCATTATCAATTTCATATATAAATTTATGCAAACTATTAAAGTATATAATTGTTCGACATAAAAAATAAAATTATGCAAGAAAATTCAAATTCATCTATTTCAATGGACTCTCATAATTTGCGGAATAGAACTTACGTAAAATTAAAAAAATAAGACTTCGAAACCCAAAGGAAAATAACTTTTAACAATAAAAAAGATTTGTTTCACTCGCGTGACACTAGTGACACTTTTCAGTGTCTACCAATTACAAAGTTCAAAGATTCCTATAAATTACTATGCCGAGGTCCACGCTACGGTTGCTACGACGACAGTATACACGACATCACTTTAGAATCGCAGCTTCTCGATATCGAATTTGGTGTCGGATGTAACATCGAGTACAACTCGTGTCGAGTCGAGCATTCAGAATCAGGGGGAAGAAGATCTTTCTATTCTTTCTTGCTTTAGCGTTTCAGCACAATTTAATCGCTCACTTTATATTCCAGTACAATAATAACAAAATAAATAATTGTAAAATAGTGACAAGAAAAGTGAAGTATTAGGTAAACTGTGGTGTTAGTATCTGGTAAGTTATTTTAATTTTTCACATGTCTCTCGCTTGTGTTGTTACTATGAATAATTGCTTGTATTATACTCCTAATTTATAATAAACTCCTAGTTTTCAATAATCTTATTTTAAACATTATACTTTGCCGTTTGAATAATTTCTCATAAACATCTCTGCTTTACAGTTTATAACCTCTCCTCTCCATTTGAAAAAATATAAAACATGCCAGCCTGCTCAGCTGTAGGATGCAAAAATAGAAGAGAGCAAGGATTTGTAATGAAATATTTTCCTAAGGATCCTGTTCGAAGAAAGCAGTGGTTAAAAAACATGAAACGTGATAAGTGGAACCCTACTGATTATTCAGTACTTTGCGAGGTAAGATTAAAAATTAATTATTACATAAATGGTGATTCACTAATTATTGTGTTTATGTTAGCTGCATTTTGAGCCCACAATGTGGGAAAAGAGAAGGGAAGATGGGAAGCAGAAATTAAAATGTAATGCAGTTCCAACATTATTTTCTTTTACAAAATTGAAAATTACAAGAAAGCCACCAAAACAAAGAAGTGTGCCTGTTATTTCAGAATATTCAACCAGTAAGTTGCAAAATACACCAATGTCCTCAGGTAGTGACAGTTCAGGAAATGAGTGTGACACGGAGAATGATGCTGTAGAAACTGAGAATGTAAGTAACGTCAAAACTCTTCCAGGATATGACAATGTTCAAAAATAGTACGATAAATTATACAAACAACATCTTGCAATAAAACAAAAATTTCTCTCATTAAAACGGAAGCATAACAAATTATTACGTCAAACTAATAAAGCTGAGAAGGTGCAATTAATGCAACGTGTATTTAATACCGACCAAATAGAAGTAATTACAAAATCTAAACGTCTTAAAACTTGGTCTAATCCAACTGTGCAGAAGGCATTGAAATTGAAATTCGCGTGTGGTTCTTCAGGATATGGTGAACTTTTAAAACAAGGTATACCATTACCATCCATAAGAACTTTAAATCGCAGATTACAGAATCTGAAATTTGAGTCAGGCATACTAGATGAAGTGTTAAGCTTTTTAAAAATAAAAATTGCATGTTTTAAGAATGAGCATGAGAAAGACTGTGGAATTGTGCTCGATGAAATGGCCATCAAGCCCGCTAACATGTATGATCCTGCGACAAAAAATTACATAGGTAATGTTACATTACCACATCATAGTGGTGTTGCATGTGCTCTTGTAATAATGGTGGTGGGAATTAGTTCAAGATGGAAACAAACAGTATCATATTATTTAACAGGTATGGATTGTAGTGAAGTGTAATTTTAAAATCAAAAGGATTTTATTTTTTATTTATATTTTTTTTTGCAGGCAAATCCGTTGATGGAGCAGTATTTGAAGAAATATTGTTCAGTATAATTTATAAAATTGAAAATATTGGCTTGAAGGTGTTAAACATAACTTCTGATATGGGGTCTTCAAATAAAGCATTATGGAAGAAATGGGGCATAATAGCAGGACGTTATGAAAATATTAAGAATTTTATTGTTCATCCTTTTAATGCTTCTCGCAAAATTTTTATTACTGCAGATGTTCCTCACCTTTTTAAAAATATTAAAAATATGTTGATGGCTAATAAGATCATCTATATCGCTAATGAAATACAAATCAAATATAATTTGCCTACAAATGAAATTAAGGCTAGTCACATCGAAGAATTAGTTAATTATCAAGAAAATATTCAGTTTTCTTTAGTACCAAAATTAAAACGAGAAGATTTGTGGGCTGATCACTTTCAAAAGATGAAGGTCTCAAATGCATCAAAAGTTATAAATCAAGATGTTAGCAGTGGTATATTATTCTTAGGAGAGCAGATAAATAAACCAGAATTTATTGTGACGGCCTGGTTTATATCATTGATAGATAAGTGGTTCTCATTAATGACCTCTAGGGATCTTGCTGTTGCTTTAAGTAAAATATCTAAAGCTAATTATAAGGAGGCTCTAGAATTTTTAAGATCAGTTATAAACATTGTTCGTAATTTGTATGTTGGAGAAACAAAAGCTTGGAAACCATCACAGACAGGAATTATTCTTTCTACACCATCAGTTTTAGATATTCAGCTTGAGCTTTTGAATAATCAAAACTATATTTTTGTGTTAACATCACGCTTTACACAAGACTGTATAGAAAATGTATTCAGCACTGTTCGTGCTAAACAAATTGTGCCAACAGGATTGCAGTTTAAAAATAATTTAAAGCTTGTATGTGTATCACAATACCTTAAATATGTATCAAATAGTTCATATGATGAAGATGATACCTTTAGTAGAAATAAATTACAGTGAACGTAACTCGCTATATTATATCTCAGGTTATATAATTAATAGTATAATAAGAAAGTCCAAAACATGTCAGGTGCATAACACCGTTAGGTTCAAAAAAATATGATCAGACAATGGCAAATGTAGCTTTACTGACACAATTGAGAGCATATAAACAAAATTACCTCTTTTGTTGTAATCCTTGCACATATAACTTCTTTCTGGAAATGGAAATAATTTTCAGGCAGTAGGTACTATTCTAAGATTAAAGATCAGAATGCTGATTTACATCACTTTTTAACACAGCAAGTTTTTGCCAGATGCAAATTTACTCAATTATGTCATAACATGAAAAATAATATTATTACTAGATACATGTCTTACCGGTTAAAAATTGCTAGTAAGAAAAAAAAATATACGGAAAATAAATACAGTAGTAAATCTTTGATGCGTGTTTAGATTAGAATAATTATAGAACATTTTACTGTAAATATTTATTTATAAAATAAAAGCTATTTAAAACACGAATGTAATTTGTTGTTTCTTTATTTGTACCTGAATTTTGCGTTAAAAATATATACTTGTACAATGGATACATATCCGTCTATTTAAATGTGGCCTGAAAATGGCGGCGATCGATTACGTGTCTTTACCCTCTTTATATAGGTACCCTAGTGGTAATTGTGCTGAGCTGTACCCCAAAGAAAAGGTTTCTTTTCAATAAACGTTCAACTAGTTGCAGATGCAAAATTAAAAATCAGGCATGTTATTGCAAGGTGGCCTGATTATGTACATGATAGTACAATATTTAATGACTGTCCGTTGAAGGCAGACTTGGAGCATGGCAACAATTTTCTTTTAGGAGATAGTGGCTATCCTTGCAGAAAATATCTCCTTACTACACTTCTCAACACCCACACTCCAGCAGAAGAAGCATACAAAACATTGCCCATATTAAAGCACGAAATACCATAGAAAGGTGTTTCGGTGTCGAAGAGAAGATTTCCTTGTCTGCATGTAGGAATGACATTAAAGCTTGATCATGTTTTACCAGTCATCATTGCATGCTGCATTTTGCATACTTTGGCATTTAACTCAACGACCCAAATCCTCCAGAGGAATATCCTTTTAATGATGATTATATTGCAATCAATGCAGATAACTTGGCAGCAATAGCAGGACAAAATGATATTATTAGAAGAATACTCATTAACAGTGTCTTTCAGTAATAATATTAAAATTAAATTTATAACTTTCCATTGTTTAACAAACATCCATGCAAACGTCTCCAAACTTTTAAACTTGTCTCTCATCTTCTTTTCAATTTGTCAATATTTTGGGAGTTATTAAAATATTGCCAAACTAAAAACGTTCAAAACCCAACAGGTTGGTGTTGATCAAGGTTACTAAAGTTAAAGGTTGCCCAAGTTTGTATACTTGCTACGTTGGATGTAGTTTATGGGCGCGGGGAACATTTAATGAAAAATTTTTTCGTTGAAGAAGTGAACGATAATATTTCTCAGAATCTACGAAAAGAAATTGAAATTAAAGAACTAAAATCTGAAATTTTGAAATTGAGTGCCCAGAATTACAACTTAAGAGAAGTTTTATTTTTCAAAAACAAAATTTTCTTGACTTGAAATTAGAGAGAGTTGAGGCAGTCGTTCATCGGCCCCAATTTTGGCCAGACGTGTTCCCTCATAGAAATGTAACTTTGGAAAAGAAAAACGAATTATGAACGCTTGGTTGGAGACATGCAAACCCTGACATCCCACTAACGATAAGATAATTGAATCTGTGTTTGTTTTCAGATGCTATTTCTCAATTAATGAATATTATATTGCTTAAATACCCTCTCTCTTATTATCACTAATGTGAACAAGTATGTGAGCCGTGTGTTAGAACGAGTTTATGGCGTAACTGTCTGTTACGTGAATGGGAAAATATAAGAGAAACACACAGTTGAATCTGTTAAATGATCGCAACACATTTTTAAGGGAAAGATCGATCCTATACATACAGAAGTTGTCCACTCCCTGGTATCTAGTGTACATCAATAGAATCTATAGACAAAATGCAAGACACCAAAAGAATGCGATCGCCGAATTTTACTGTAGAAGAAAAATTGCTTGTCCACCTAATAGAAAATAGAAAAAGCGGATGATACAATTTGGAAACAAAAGGATTTAGCGTGGGAAGACGTTACAAAAGAATTTAATAGTCGTAATCCTAATTTAGAAATATGCACTAAAGGATAAATATATTAAACATATAAAATAGCGACATCTTACTATCGCTTTTTGACCTAACATTGCAGTAGGATAGACAAATTGAAGCGGGATTTGCTCCTAATGAGTCCCCCATGCAAGGCGGCCATGCTTGCTGTCAAAGCATAATGAAAGATTTTAGAAAAATTATTACCCTGAAAATCTCATTAGGAGCAAATCCCGCTTCAATTTGTCTATCCTACTGCAATGTTAGGTCAAAAAGCGATAGTAAGATGTCGCTATTTTATATGTTCATCATTCTTACATCGCATTTGCGAATAAATTGGGCAAGTCGTTTTTGGTCTGCAGTGGGAATGTCGAGCTACGTTTCTGCTGAAGAAGCCCCAAGCAGGGCTGAAACAGCTGTCCAGAGGCTGCTCGAGGTTCTCACTGCAATCAAAAACGATTTGCACAAAAATTTTTCTAAAATCTTTCATTATGCTTTGACAGCAAGCATGGCCGCCTTGCATGGGGGACTCATTAGGAGCAAATCCCGCTTCAATTTGTCTATCCTACTGCAATGTTAGGTCAAAAAGCGATAGTAAGATGTCGCTATTTTATATGTTCATCATTCTTACATCGCATTTGCGAATAAATTGGGCAAGTCGTTTTTGGTCTGCAGTGGGAATGTCGAGCTACGTTTCTGCTGAAGAAGCCCCAAGCAGGGCTGAAACAGCTGTCCAGAGGCTGCTCGAGGTTCTCACTGCAATCAAAAACGATTTGCACAAAAATTTTTCTAAGATAAATATATTATGTGTAGGGACAGCGGCACAAAACATTAAAATATTACAACGCCGAGAAGTAACTTTCAGGGTAAGAAAGCACCGATATTCGTTCGCACGCCGGTCAGAAACGGACCTGGATTCCCGGAAAGAAAGCTGGGATGCGAGGGTCGGTCGACCAGGCACAAAGGATGACCGCGGCAGATTTAGAATTCGACAGTAAGACCAAATTCCTCATCGGTATCGGTCGCGCATCGCTCCTCGCTCTTTTAATTACCCTCGCTACTCTTGAACTCGTTAAATACATTTATTTCTATTTGTCCGGTGTTTGTTGTATTCCACCTAAAATACCAACATATGAAAATAAAAAGAAAGAAGTGAGCAAACAAGCAACAGTAAAAAGAATATAGCGATTTAAAACTGGTGGTGGACCACCAATATCATACGTTAATGATCCAACTTATGAATTGTAATGAAGTGTCAATTGCGCGTGACCTTTCGCCCAACACTGCAACCGGCTCGCGCCAACATGCATCGAGTGTGCGACCTGTCCGCACTGCCCTGCCACGAAGCGACAATCACTGATGGGAGGAGCCAACCGTTATAAAACCCGGAACGGAGCCCAGGAACACTTACTCTGCTGGTCACCCGCGCAGTCCACCCCTAACCCTACCAAGCATGATTAACGTGCCGCCCGTTCCTCTCTAGTATTCTGATGGCTATCCACAGGGTACCGACCGACCCGTCCTGGTGAGCTAGTCGTAGGTCATCCACTGCTTGTAAACCGCTTCCTCGTTGGTATAACCCGCTGGTCCCCCGCGGGTTATGACCATTCCCTTCGGATAAGCAAGCCATCGATCATCCGTTGCTTGTGAACCGTTGCCTCTAGATGTACCGCTGTCCGTTCCCTGTGCTAGTATATTCTGTTGGTCTCCCACAGAGTATGTAATTTCCCCTTTGGTACGGTCTTCCCACCAACCCTGTGTCTTGGTTACAGTGGTCAACGTCGTCTGCCTACACCGCCCCGCAGCGTCCGCGAGAATCTCGGCCACGGCAAGAAACATTTAGTGAGGTTACGTTGCTTATTTACCCAATTTATGTTTGTTACATATTGTTAAGTGTTAAATATAGTTGTCTGTTATATTAGAATCTGAACTTAATACATCTGTCCATCGAGTTACCCCGGAAAGCAATAACGAAGAGATTACAGAATTAGCTACGGATATAATAAACAAGAAGACGGTTGTAGAATTAGAAAATAAGCATGATGATGATAATGTAACAAAGGAAATAATTATCTAAATAATTATTTAAGATCCATACAGTGCAAGGAAAAACCTTGATCGATAACTTTGCATATAATTACATAATAATCCGGCAGCAGAGAAAAATGAATCATCGAAAGCTTCAAGAACACAGAGCTACACGTCAATCGCCCACGCCGCAGAAAGTAGGTCAACCTCAGATATAAATATCGATAGATTTCCCGATAGCATTAGTCGATCGGTATACTGATTATAGTGCGTGAACTCATGTCGTCCCAAAATAGTGCTTCTGTCATGTAAGTGTACTTATACTTTTAATAAATGTACTTGATGTTTTTTGTCCTCTATTAATTCAGCTACGCAACCCCTAATACGTTACTTCTTGGTAAAAACCAGATTACCAATAAGGCAACGTTACAATAATGATGCAAGCAATGATTATGCTTTACTTGAAAAAGATACGGAACATGACGTTTCGACCTTTCACGTAGATAAAGTAAGTGTTACCGTTCAATTTCTGCCCGACCCCGAAACACCCTGTATATTTGTTTCCCGTGGAATATTTTCGCAGACCCGCTCCAGCGAACTCTTTGCCTTTCGCCGATTTGCTTTCAAAGTGATTCTCCAGTACTATAAGTTTTCCTGTAAAAATTAGGATAAGGGAAAATTGGGATTTGAAAGTTAATTTTCGGTCGAATAAATTCTTTATTTACCAATTTTAGAGTTACGCATTATTGCACCATATTTCGACATCAGCGTCTTAGTTCCGTATAGAAATTGACCCCCGCTATTTAAGCCCATTGGTTGTCGTTAACGTAAAATTCTGTAGCGGTTGGTGGTTGCATTTCACCTCTTCTCTCTTTCGCCCAAAGCTTGTGTTGGGGAATTCAAATGCAGCTTTGTGGCTGGATGACTTCGCTGTGTTGAGAGCTATTAATGCGTTCGCATTGTCTACGCCTGTTCCCCCAAGTTGCTCTGTGAACAGGTGAGTCCACTCGCTGATGTTTTGATTCAATTCGAACGTTTCTACCGTGTATTTTTATTTCTTACAGTAAGTTTACTTACGCTTAAATTATTTTTGCGTAAGACGCGGTTGTATTGTTATCAATCTGTTGACTGTGTGTCCTGTATCTGTCTATTTATTTCGCTGTAAATAAACCAAAGTATTGTAAATATCCTGAATGAGTCGCGTTTTTCTTAATTTTTCCTCGCGGTCCCCCATAGCCAAAAAAATTAAGTGGCGCCTTTCCTCTTTTTTGTTTGTTAGTAAAGACTTCGTATAAAGCCACCCTATCCCACTGGGGCTGGCCGGCGACGCCGAAACGTCTGTCACGGTGATCACTTGCAGATACCTAAGCAGGTAGGTACTTAGGTGCCTGTATATCTCTGCTCTCTATATGAATTGTCATGAGTTATGTCTCAAATATGTTTAAAAAAAGCTAGAATAGCAGAAGGAGTGTATTTCGAACACTTATAACGTTTTTACTTAAGAAATAAATTTGAATATTTCTTGATTGAAACTCATCTTGTTTCAACAGGAATATTTATAATGTAAAATAGAAAGTCATGGATGTTTCTAGAGCCTATCTTCCACCTAAATTTCAACTCAGGAGATGAATGAAGCGGGAAAAGAAGAATATAGGTTAGCTTTGAAGTAGGGGATGTTGAGGTAAATGGAATTCCAGAAATAATTGTGATTGCAGATGGTGCTTGGTGTAAACGTTCATATAACTCCAATTATAGTACTGCATCGGTAGTTTCCTCTATAATTGAGGCAAGAACCAAAAAAAAAATGTACTTGGGATAAAGTTTGCATTGCTTGCAGCAAAAGTGCCACATTAAAAGAGACTCCCTCTTTGCATAAAAAGTACAGGGGTGTGTAGATGAGAAATGAAACACAGTGTATAAACAAAAGTGTATTTGAAGTATTGTTTAGTGAGAAAAGATGATTCATTCTGAATAAATAGCATGACAATTCAATTAGAATTTTTTTTTAAAAGCTGTAATCCCGGAAATTATAGATTCCAGACAGAAAAGAAATGAACCCATTAGAAAATTATTAATAAAAATTAATTGTTGTTTTCCTCGAAAGCGTTAGCATGGGCCATTCATATTATTCACCAATTATATCTGGTAACGTATTATGTAAAATTAATATCATATTACTACAATAATTTATAATTACTTTGTCTATTATGTTTGTAATTTATAAATAATATACTAACATAATTTAAAATCTTATTTCACTAATTACGATTCACGATTCATTCATTTCAGAGTTTACATCTGTCCGGCGAAACTCCTACTGTTGGGGCAACAAATCGCCTCCAAGGAGTAGTTTCAACAGTTCAATTTATATTTTGTGTTGTCTAATTTAATTGTTTTCAAAGTCAATTCTAGCAGAAACTAAACCAGTTTGCAAAAACTGAAACACTTTCCCAGCTTTAGTCCAACACGATCTATAAAATGGTATGGTTCAAAATGTTACAGTTATTCGTTCGTTCTAAAATTCGATTTTTGTTAAGAACGTTTTTAATAAATTAAAAAAGGAATCTTTTTTCGTAATGAGATCAAGTTTCCCAATTACATTTAGCTATTCCTCATGCATACAAGCTGATGCCTTTGATTGCTTCGCAATATATGACATGGCGTTTACCATTGATTTTCATTGATTTGGCCAACACTCCGGTATACCCTTAAAGAAAACTGTTCCAGTATAAACTCAAAGTTTGAATTTTTCGTTTTTCAACAGAAGCCGTTTCTTCGGAGGGGCAAAGAGAATTAATTGGAAGGTAATTTTACCTTCAAAATATGACCGTATTATAAATTATATTTGTATTAAACCAATTTCAACCAAAAAAAAAACTCATGTACTGGCATATCTTTCTCAGAATAAAAAGTTCATATCGCTATTATATTTGTTTTCTGTTAATTTTGTTTTGTTTGCTGAATAATTTTTATTAACGTTTTTATTAAATTTAGTTTAAGTAACAGTTTCGTGAGCTGCTTTATCTAAACTTTTTCTTTTTTTGTAAAAAAAAAATTTGTCAGTTAATTGTTATGAAAGTTGCTCACATTAACGTTCGTTCACTTTTATGTAATTTCAATGAATTTAGAAATCATATTATGCAGTTTGAGTATAATATAGTTGCAGTTACTGAAACTTGGTTGACGTCACAAATTGCTACCGAGACAGTAAAAATCCATGATTACGTTTTTATACGCAAAGATAGGGATGGCAGAGGTGGCAGCGTTGGTTTTTATATTAAAGATAATTTAAGATATAAAATAATGGCCTCTTCAGACAGCAATGAACAACTTTGGATAAGAATTAATTTTCATCAAGATATTTATATATTTGGAGTAGCATATAAACCACCAAATATATTCCACGGACAATTTGTTGATGAGTTTGAAATATCTTTTTCATCTCATTTACCAATAACTAAATATATTTTCTGCTTGGGTGATTTAAATATTGATTTATTGAAAATGGATTCTTCTCCTGCTACTTATTTATGTGATACTCTAGATTCCATGGGTTTTCATCAAATTATTGATCGACCAACTAGAATTACGGATAAGTCTATGTCACTTTTGGATTTAATCATAGTTAGTGATGTTGCATCTATTAAAACATCTGGAGTGCGTAATACGGAAACAGCAGATCATGATGTAGTTTTTTGTGATATTCACTTGATTGAACCTAAATTAAAACTCAAATCTTATAAAAATTTTGTGCAAATCGTTCTTGATTGCAGTGAAAACCTCGAGCAGCATCTGGACAGCTGTTTCAGCCCTGCTTGGGGCTTCTTCAGCAGAGACGTAGCTCGACATTCTCACTGCAGACCAAAAACGACTTGCCCAATTTATTCGCAAATGCGATGTAAGAATGATGAACAGATAAAATAGCGACATCTTACTATCGCTTTTTGACCTGACATTGCAGTAGGATAGACAAATTGAAGCGGGATTTGCTCCTAATAAGTCCCCCATGCAAGACTTTTGGTAACTTCTTTGCTAGCAGCATCGTTCGTGCAAGTTCAACAATTGTTCTGTTACTACGCTCTGCACAACCGTTCTGTTCTGGTGTATATGGATTCGTGACAACAAATTTCACACCATTAGACTTAAGAAGTTCTTGTACATTCTTGTTATTAAATTCACGTCCACCGTCACATTGAAATGCCTTCACAGATCGTCTACACTGATTTTTAATCATTTGCAACATTTCAGTGATTTTTCCAAAAACTTCAGACTTCTCTTTAAGAAAATTAACAATTCTCAATCTCGAATAATCACATGTGAAACAGACAAAATACTTAGTTCCACCTAAAGAAGTGCATTCCATGGGACCGCAAAGATCGGCGTGAATAAGTTCTCCTGGTTCCTTGGCTCTTTGCTCACGAGTGTGGAAGGTGTTTCTGTGTTGCTCTTTCCTTCAATACATGCTTCACAGTATTCATTTTCCACTGGAACGTCAATACCATTTTGCTTCAAAATTTTATGCACTTGACGTTTATTTTGATGGCCTAAACGTTCATGACAAATTTACAATGCATCTTTTGACTGATGGTTTGCTTCGCTCACTGAAGATATTTTTGGCTGAATTACATGAATGGTCATTTTAAACAACTGCCCAAAACGTTTTCCACACGCTTTGACTACACCGTTCTTAACAAATTTGCATTCCGTTTTAGATTAAATAAATGACATGCCTTTGTCAAGCGCACATGTCACAGAAAATAAATTTCTACGATCTGCCGGGACGAATAAAACATTTTTCATGTAACATACCAACCATTTTCCGTCAACTAATGACTTAAATTTAATTCTGCCTTTCCCAAGTGCATCCATGGTCGATTTGTCGCCGATGTGAACTGTGTCAACGATCCAAAAATTATCTTCGGCTTCTGTGTACATAATTTCCCCAATGAATGCTTATTCACTAGACGAACCAGCACTATCTTCTTTCTTCTTCTGCGTCTGTATACTTGGACAACTTCGTCGAAAATGTCCCTTACCGCCGCAATTATAACATTTAAATTTTTGAAGCTTACTCCTGTCAGTGTCAAATTCCTGATTTGTTCGTAAATGCTTATTTTTCCAGTGACAGGCTTGCTTACTCTTTCCTTGCGCTTTCCCTTTAGAAGCCGTCAATGCCACCAGCTCATCATTTCTTCTGAGTTTTGTTGCCGACGCTTTTCGTCTGATGTCAGAACACCTACCAGAATTGAAAGTGTTTGCTGTTCCTCAGGTCTAGCCCACCATGCTTGTCGCAAACTCTCATAGTCATCCGGTAAAGTGTCCAATAATTTTACCATTAGAGAAGACTCATCTGGCTTCAAATTTAACTGCTGCAATCTTAAAACCATTGCTTCAAACTTTGCAATGTGCGTGACCATATCATCCGATGGATTCATTGCAAAACTGAAGAATTCAGCTTGAACAACATGAGCAGCTTGTTTAGTTTGTTGCTCAAAGATTGCGTGTAACTTGATCCACATGCTTCTAGCAGAATCGCATGTAACCAGTAATGCCATTATTTTAACATCCAACGTTTTTACAATAATTTGACTAGCAAAACGATCGCCTTTATCCCAAATTTTAAACTTGGCATTATAAGCAGCCACTTCATCTTTTGATGCATCCTTCGCTAACTCTTCTGGTTTCTCAATGTCACCAGCACATACTTCATACGCATTTTCAGTTCCACGTAATAAGTTTCTTATAGCAAATTTCCAGATACTCCAATTTTCGGCTCCTTTTAACTTTTCAATCGTTTGGAATTCCATGCTTATTATAAATTCTCGAAAATTTCCAGTGATGTGTCAAGTTACAAACAAATCACCACCAATTCTAGTCCACGGGAAACTAACAAGCACCTTCCAGGATTCTATTGAAGAGAATCACGCTCTGCTACCATATTGATGTTTTCGTGGTTCGCTCAGAGGAGAAGAAACATCTATATGCTTTAATTAAAAACTTTTTTTTATTTGACACACATACAGTGCTCATACATAGGAGTATATCAACTGTTTTTTTTTTTTAATAAACATAGCAACAAGCAAGTAAATGTTTTTCTTCAATAGGAATTTTATGATGCAACGGCATTTTTAAAAGACACGCTGGAATATCGTCCTACAACATCAAATTTATCTTCAAGTCCAAGTCCAGTTGGTGAATCAGATTCATTGTCATCAGTGTCAAGTGTGTTACAAAGTAATAGTGAAAGAAAGAAAAAATTGAATACTGTACAAAATGCAACTGATGTCGCCATTGTGGAAGCACTTCAAAGAATCAATGCGCCTCCACCAGTACCCTTGCCAGTTCCTGTGCAAAGCAATACCAACGCAATTTGTGACAGAATATCTGAAATACTAAATATTATGCCACAACGAGAACGAATAGTATTAGAAATTAGATTACTGCAAACTGTATATGATGCTGCAAAAGAGTATATGTAATAATAAAATAAATAAAACAGTCGTTTATTATTTATATAACATTCAATTATTTTTTACTGGAAAATGAGTTACTTTGAGGAAATAAAATAATAATTTAAACAAGTATTAATTTTTATTTATTCCATTGAAATAAAATAGCACCTTCACATAGGAAATAAGAAGTTAATAGTTCTCTCAACAAACTAGCATTATGTGCATACATGTTACTACTACTACGTTTTATTTCAGACAAGTTATTAACAGATTCAGCATTACGCCATTCACCATCTATAATGACTCCATTGTTATCTTCACGATCAATGGTAACTGCAGAAATGTATCGCCTATGTTCTCTGTTTACATTTGCTTCGACTTAGCAAATGGGTTTGAAAACATGAAACGCAGAGTACGCTTATGTATTCAAGCTGAAGGAGAACACTTTGAGCATCTACTTTAAACTTTAATGTTGTGTTTTTATTTGATGTTATGATCAGTACTGACAGTTAATGACAACTATTTTTTCTAGAATTGTGTCGCCAACTTCACAAAAAAATCACAGCTTACTTTAACGAGGAATTCAATTGAAGGCACGGTATATTGCATATAAATAAGAAATTAGATGCGCTGATAACGAGTAAAACATCAGAAATACAGGATTTAAAAACTGCTAATGTGGGTTAAAGGGAGCCGAGACAGAACGCACGGCTCAACGCCTTAGTGCATCAAGTCCGAGATGCTGTCAAAGAGCACCGTGACGAAACGTGGTCAAAAACAACAGCCGCTTTAACAACGGACCACAGTTCCCTGTGGAAATGCACCAGGCGATAAATCAAATCCCGCACTTATGCTCCGGCATTAGTCGACGACCAGGGGAAGATGGCCAGTGATCCTCTAGCGAAGTCTAAACTATTCGCGGACTCCCTGCAAAAACAGTTCTGGGTACCTATTCTTGACAAGTGAATTTTTGCGCTGGCATTTGTAATATGCGAGTGCGAAAAGCGTATACGCTTTAGATAAGTTATTCCAGACCACTCGAAAATTTCGTTCGAAAATAAATGATAACGTTCGCATTTATTCGAGTGGCGAGATTTGAAAATGTCGCGAATTTGTCAGAATTCTGCCGTGTCCGTCGTGAATGACAATTAAAGCAAAGAGTTTTACGTTTTGAAATTAAATCTAATTATACGAAATATACATAAGATATCTCGCTTACGTTAAAAATCATTAAATATAAGTAAGTACGATTTATTTTGTAATAGGTACACATATTGTTATAAATGAATTTTAAAACATTATTTGCGAAATGTAGATACTCATTAAAATTACGCAAATTAATGGGATGTCAGTGATTGTAATGCATCGACACTCTTCCTCAAGTTATTACCTCAATTTAAGAAGACCCGTACCAAAGAAGTAAATGTGAACCATCTAAAAAAGCCGCGTGTCTAATGCTAGCTAAATACCTATAATGAAATTGCAGAGTTACAAAAATTTGTTAATTTAGAATTTTCTTAAGACCTTCAATTAAAATGGTCAGATTTCTAAGCCGAAGAAAAGAGGATACGATGAAAAAGATTCTCATCACCTATGTGTACCGCATGTTATAATGTCGCAGTCGTTAATAAATAGTACTGGGGCTCATTTTGCATTATTTTAAAAATAGAGGACGTCTGGCCACCCTACCTTCAGTCATCCCAATATAAGTAGATATTTAGAAGCAAAAGAAGCATATTAGTGAAAACTTGTGTTTTTATGTAAAATGTCAAATTAATTTGCTACAATTTAACGTTAATTACAGTTACAAGCACTCGCATAATAAAAAACGAACGGTAATGTCCACTCGCAACAAAAACGCATACGTTTTGGAAAATCGAACGGTCAAAAATACACAAGTTCGCATTTTTAGCGAATGTGTATGCGCATTCAAAAACGCGCTTGTCAAGAATAGGTCCCCAGGGCAAATCCAGTCAAGTACGACCGATTAACGCACAAATTGTAAACACCGTCTAGCGCATTCTGTCCAGACCAGTCGAATCACCCGCCGACAGAAGAACTTGTCGAAAAAATCCAGAGCCTGGAATGCAAGAAAGCACCCGGCAATGACGGCATAAGCAACACCGCCATCAAATTCCTCCCGAAAGAAGCCGTTAACGTTCTTGCAAGCAACTGCAATGGCATCTACTCGTGTTCTTACTTTCCGAAATGCTGGAAGCTCGCCAAGGTGATCATGATACCGAAGCAGGACAAAGAGTTGAAAAAGGCGTCCAACTACAGGCCCATCAGTCCACTCTCGGGACTCAGCAAACTGCTTGAGAAAACTCTGTTCGACAGAATCGTCAACCACATAACAGTCAACGACCTGCTAATCTGAACAGTTCGGATTCCGAGAAGAACACGGCACCGCTGAACAACGCCTGCGAACAACGGAGCACATCACCCAAGGCTTCCGCGGCAAGCAACACACCGGCTGCGTCTTCCTGGACATCGAGAAGGCGTTCGACAAGGTGTGGCACGATGGTCTGCTGTACAAACTAGCCAAACTAAACTTCCCCAGAATCTATATCCGTCTGATAAAGTCCTACTTTACCGACCGCAAATTCTGCGTCAGCTGCGTAAACTTCAAGTCGTCAGTTAAATCCATCGAAGCAGGCGTCCCACAGGGAAGTGTAGTCGCGCCGGTTCTGTTCAACCTGTACATTAATGACATACCGACGGACCAGACAACCTCCATCTACGCGGATCATACTCATACGGTATTACTCCCGCTGGAGAATCAAGGTGAATGCCGACAAGAACGAAGCAGTCCTGTTCACCAGGAGATTCCCGAACAACATGGAGAACCTGACGCTCTGCAATACGCCGGTACAGTGGAAAGCTCAAGCCAAATATCTTGGACTGATTCTGGATAAGTGGCTAAACTTTCGAGCCAACACCGATTACGTACTGGAAAGGGCGCGTGGACAATTCTGTAAACTCTATCCATTGCTGAATCACCGGTCCACACTCTCATTGAACAACAAACGACTGTTGTATACAAGTATGCTATAACCCACCTTGACGTACGCCAGCGCGGCGTAGGCGTATTCACCGACGCGACGGTTCTGAAACGACTCCAAATATTGCAAAATCGAACGCTTCGCTCCATAACAGCAACATGGAAGTTCGTCAGAAACGAGACGCTGCACAACGATCCGAAGTTATTCCAGATAGCCGACTTCCTCAAGCTCAAGGCGAAGATCCTCTACGCCAAAGCCAATGACGCGACGAACCCCTTGATAAGGGACCTTGGCAACTACGATGTAGAAAATCCACAGTACGAATACAAGCGCCCTAAGCTCTTGCTACTGGCAGCGGATTGAATCAGTAAAAGATGAAACCAACTCGAGAACAAATCCCGAGATGCGGAAAGTTATAGCCATTGAGCTAACACTTCGAGAGAAAAATGAGAAACGACAGAAGGCTGGGTTAAAGGTTGCATATGTTGGAGCAGTATACCTGACGAATTGCTGGTGCGAGTTGTGGAAAAATTTTAAAATTTTTTGTGCTAATGTTTAACAGCGAGTGGTAATAACTTTTCTGATATCATTTTTAAGATTTAAAATTGGATAATATTAGCGTTTTTAAATATCGTAGAGTTATTTCAGTTTACCCTTAATTATGTTTTTTCAACCTCATACCTGTTGGAAAAGCCTGAACAAAATTAGGAGCCGAAGTGAATCCATTGATTGAGCCCATCTGGTTGGAAAAAAAGGTAGCAATTTGAGTAAATCTAAGTCAGCCTTTCCGTGCCAGATTATTGTCAAATTTAGGAATTCTATTTATTATTGTGTTATGCCAAAAAGTTCGAATCTCATTAGATCAATTATTTAATATCATATTAACTTGATTCTTCGAATCTCAAAACCCAGTACAATGCTTGCATTCGTAAGAACCCGGATCCGGATATTTGGGCGCGGCCAAATGGGCGCCGCTTCTAGGGCGCGAAGACGCTACGGCACGAGTCCGTTACGACGCGAGTCCGCTACGGCGCGAGTTTGTTTAGAAACTCATTGTTGTAAATCATCCCCTGAATACGTAGGTACACTCGTTCGCAATAAAATCACGAACACATTCAAAATCAAGTGGCAGAGTTTTTCTTCGTAAATGGGTATTTTGAGAATTTTGTTTGTTATTGTTGACTGATCGTCAATAATCCCCAGGTACATTCCAGAAACTCATTATCGTTAAACTGTTTGTTATTGTCGACGGATCGTCAAACATCCCCTGATTATGTAGGTACATTCCAAAATGGCATTATCGTTAAGCTGTTTGTTATGGTCGACTTATCGTCAATCATCCCCGTAGGTACATTCCGCAATCTCATTATTGTTAAACTGTGAAACCTTCTGTGATTGGTTGAATGGTAATTTGTAATGCACAGTTTTTATTATAAAAAGAATATACTTCGATAGAGAGCTCATTTCTGCACACATTCGCATTCACGGTTGTTGTGTTTTGAGTTCTTTTTTGTGATCAGTTATTTTGAGTGATTGTGAAAAATGGAAGTGTTTTCTCGAAAAGGAAAAAGGAAATTTCATAACAACGGATACTGTTACGTTTTCGATAGGCTTAGTGCCTGTGGAACAAAATAATTTTGGCGATGCGAACAAAAGAACAGTGGTTGCAAACGTCGTATTCACACAACAGAAGGTATGATTGTTAAAGAAATTCACAATCATTCCCATGACAGCAAAGCAGCAAAAGTGGAGGCCGATATTGCCCGTGGTAAAATGAAAATTCGTGCTGGTGAAACTATGGAGCAAACATGCCAAATTATTAACAGTTGTCTCAATGAGGCGAATTTGTCTCAGGCTGCCCAAGCAGCTTTACCTAATCAACTCGCTTTAAAGAAGATGGTGCGGAGGAAGAGGAATCAAATCAATGCTGCACCTCCAGCTCCGTTGCGGGTTGAAGATTTAATTATTCCCGAAGAATTTAAAACATTTGTAGCAAATGGCACAACAGACAACTTTCTGTTAGCAGATAGCGGACCAGAAGCGGAGAGAATTTTAATATTTGGCAGAGAAAGAAACATTCATGAGATCTTGGTACCATCAAATCATTGGTACGTCGATGGAACCTTTTCTACGGCACCACAATTTTTCCACCAAATATATGTGCTAATGGCCCAAGTGTCTTCGCGCCCTACTGTTTTCGCGCCTTAGCGTCGCGCGTCCAACCGACTTCGCCCTATCGGCCGCGGCCTACTGGTCGCGCCCTATTGTCCGTACCCGGTAAGAACCAACTGTTACTGCTACGCTACTTTTGCATCTGTCAATTTTCAAATTTAAAAGTAAGCGTCTTTGGTCCTAACAGTAAAAATCTTGTATACTCGCTTTTATATCAAGTAAGTAATGATACATATGAAATAAATACGACACTAGAAGAGCATAATCGATTGAAAGGTTAGTGAGCGAATGTTTTTTCATAAAAATTATTTCATGCAAGTTATATTTTGTAAATATAACTCAATAATTATATTTGTACATTATCAGACGAAATATTATCTTTACAAAATGAAGAGGAATTCCAGCCTAGTGTATATCTTTTTGGATTAAAATAATACCACCAATACTTGAAGTATTTTACATGTAAATTTTGTTTGGATGTTTATATGAAGCTTCTGCGCAGTGAGAATAATTGCGCCTATTTTATTGAAATGTATGAAAATACATTGCGCTTAAAAAAATGTGTAACTACTTTTTCCAATCTGTAAATTGAAGCCTGTAGAGGTCCAACATCTGTATTACTACAATGAAATGGTTAACTGTCGAAAGTAAGGTAATTTTATGGAATATTGAGGTGATGGCTTGGAATTACCTTTTGGTTTTGGCGTAAATCTTGCATTATTAGTTAACTTTAGGGCATTTTATTTCATGGCTGTTGCATTTAGCAGAATTTAAGTTGTATGGTCATCATGATTATAATAAATAGGCCTTTTCTTTTCCTTATTGTGATCGTACCAAATTAAACAAAATGTTACCATATATCAGAGAAAGAACAAAATAAAAGAATGAAACAATGAAGGTTTATATAAAATAGATTTAATCATTCACATAAATGTAGCCTTTCAAAAAGGTGCACATTTTTTCCAATCTATTTAAATCACAGATTACAAGGACATGATTCCCTTAAAATTGACATTTGCAAGGAGCAAAAAAAGAAGGTCTAATAGTATGGCAGTCATTCTAAATAATTTTTTAGCCGACTTTTGTTGGAATACACGACCCTTTTAATAAAAAAACTATAAAATCTTAGTGTCCCAATTCAGGGATCCAAAAATTAAAAAAAAAGGTCTTTAAAAGCTTCTTCTATTATGTTCTAAAGACCATGAAACATGAAGTAACAGAAGATATTCTAGACCCAGAAATGGAACAACTTACACTAACATAAAAGACAACATTAAGTTTACAGGAAGCGCTAGAGTTTCATGGAAGTACTTTGACCTCTTTGAAGAAATTTACCACGAAGATAAAGCTGGTAATATACTCAAAACTTTGTCATCTATGAGAGTGGCTTCTTGTATAACCGACGGTTGAACCAACAAAAGTGCAAGTTAGCGTAGCAATTCCTTAGACTGTGGCTTCAGACATTTCAACTGCTGCGCCGAGTATATCTACCTCAAGTAATTTAACCGCTGGGCCAAATAAATCTACCTCAAGTAGTAAGTATCCATCAGAACGATCGAAGAAAGTCAGCGCATTGTACAAATTTAGGAAACATCAAAAAGAACTTGATGAAGTGAGGGTTGAAGAATTAAAACGTATTCCCTTAGCTCTTGAAGAAAGTAATTTAATACAACGGGAAAGAAATTCCATATTAAAACAAATGTTGGAAAAAAATAAATAAATAAATTTAATTATTACGTAATAGATGAACAGTATTATTTCTTTTTTTTAACCCATCTTTCTATATTCAAAATATACGTCATTTTCAATATGTCTTCTCACTGCAAACCAAAAACGACTTGACCAGTTCTTTTGCAAATTAATTGGTCAAGTCGTTTTTGGTTTGCAGTGAGAATTTCGAGCTACGTTTCTGCTGAAGAAGCCCCAAATAGGGCTAAAACAGCTGTACCAAGGCTGCTAGAGATTTTCACTGTAATCAAAAACGATTTGCAACAATTTTCTTTTTAAATAGGACCAAAAAAAATTAAAAATGTTTATACCCGGCACTGAAATAAAGATAATTTAGGGCGACTTGTATAACAGATAATTACCAAAAGATCAAATGTGACCCACTGATGATCGGTGAATTAACATAAGTATCTCTTGTTCAAGCGTTAGTCCAACGGTAATCCATTGGTGAACTACAAGTAAAAGTAATCAACCAATTTTGTTTGGTTAACGGATTATTAACATAAAAATTTACAATTTTCATCGGACAAGAGTCAACTACTATTAAAACTTTGACGCTGTCAGAAGTATTCGCAAGAATTATACTGCTATTATAGAGAGATTACGTGATGAATTTATTTAATGAGTCACCAATACGTATCAACACGGAACCCCGTTGAGAGATGTTTTGGAGTCTTAAAGCGAGGGTTCCCTATATTAGCGTACGGTATAAGGCTAACGTTGGACAAAGTACAACCCATTAAAATTGCTTACGCCGCACAGTGTGTCATTTCTCGGATCTAGCGGTACAAAATTCAAATTAAGGACATCTGCATGATTAATGTCAAACAGGTTCTGTCATGTAGATAAAACCCTACTGTTTTCGGAAAATATAAAATTTTGGAGTATAGATTACTTGCTACCGGGCTGAATTATTTAAAATAATTCAAATGTAAGACGGTTAAAATCTAAGTAGTTTTATTAGCATTGTTTGAATCTCTGTGTTTGAAACACCCTGTGACAATAGTGGGTTTTGTCAGGTTTAGTGTTTTTATGGTACATTTCTGAGATGGAGGCAAAAATTTCAAATGAAAATAAAAATTGTAAGTAGTCTTGCTGAATTTTATTAATATGTAGTGTAACTTCTAAATGAATTTTCATTTTACCAAGATGTACAAAAAAAGTTTCAAAAAGTTTCAAATCAATTCAACTAAATTATAATAATACATTCTTTTTCTTATAAGAACAATTAAAAATTAGCTGCGTAAACTTGCGTATTTCAATGATTCTGATTTTTATTTGCAGATGCGCACAAAATTACAAACTATATGCTGTTTGAAATATGGGAGACGTGTAAGGGTAAGGATTATTTAGAAACAATTTCGAATTGGATTATTCAGTTTAATAACATTAATCAAACAACTGACGGTGACATGCACAAATTAAAAAATATTGTCAAATGTTTTTGTTGCAACGTGGCGAAGAGATGGAAGTTAGCGTCAAGAAATAAGCATACATTCGCAATTCAAAATAAAGGCTGGCTTGAGAGGAATATCGAGTCACCTCTTAGGCAACAGTTAATACCTTCAACGCCAAATAGTGGGCATGTAACACCCTCTCCTAAAGTAGGGCGCCCAATAAAACCTTTCGAAGAATGTACTAAAAGAGTGAAAAACAGAAAAGCTGCACAGCTTCTTAAAATAAAATCGCCGCAAGAAATTTTATTGGCAGCAGAAATTACAATGAGATCGGAAGGAAAGAGAGATGCAGCTAATATATTTAAGGAAATATCAGCATCTTCACCAACAAGAGCAACAAAATTAAAACATGCCAGGCAAAGTTCAACATACCAAAGTCAGCAAATGTCTCCAGAAAAGGCACTTTCTGTTATGGTAAACAATAATTTGACAACACAACAATATAAAAACATTAGAAAAGAATGCAAGCAATTTGGATCGTCTACCTTTCCTTCGTATAATTTAGTTAAACAAGCAAAACTACTTTGCTATCCACCTAAAGCAGTGTCTCGCAAACTGTTGCCGCGGCACACTGGTGTGCCGCGGGAGAATGTTAAGTGTGCCGCAAAAGATTTTCCAAGTTGCACTAGATATTCTGAGATTAATCTAAAAACCAATTTCTGATAACTATAAAATTACCCAAAAAGTAGTCATTTAACTTTAACTAAATTAGCCAGAACACAGGTACTCGTATTTGCCCTCCCAAACTTTGTCGTAACAACAAGATGCACAAGTGAGGGTGAATTGGTTAGAGAGGCACTGGCGTGGATTTTCCCCCACTCAACGTACCGCTTGACAACGCTTCATTTCGCTCCGTGGCGTGACTTTTCAATTCCCCTCAAAAATTCTCATTGTGTGTTTCGTTTTACGAATATTGTTGCGTTTGCTAGATTGTGTTCTCATTTTTTATTTTTACCACGTGTTTGTGTTAGATTTTCTTTATTATCAAGGTGAGTGCAAATAATTAAATAGTGACCATGTTTATTAACTATATTTATTCTTAATATAATTAATAAACTAGTTACATACTTCTTAAACAGGCGTTGATACTTTTTTAATTCTTTTTCTTACAATATTGAATATAAGAAGGTATTCATTTCAGTTACTTACTTGTTACTTAATTACAGACCCAATATGGACAAATACGTTATCAAAACAAAGAGTTCCAAAACTCCGGACTCTGACAAAACTACAAAAAAAGCAAAGGTCACATCTTCAACAGTTTCAGCAAAGCGGAAATACAATGATGAATACATAGAGTTTGCTTTTATTCCGTCCAAAGAAGATAATTCTTTGCCCGTTTGCATGTTGTGTTCTACAACTCTTTCCAATGAAGCGATGGTTCCGAGTAAACTTAGACGACATTTTGAAAAAAAACATCCATTGTACATAAACAAGGAGAAATCTTATTTCGAGAACCTTCGTTCACAATTATACAACCAAGCCAAACGATTCAAAAATTTATGTACGGTACCAGAAAAAGCTCAAATCGCAAGCTATAAAATTGCCCAACTATTAGCAAAAAAGAAAAAGCCTCATGCTGATGCTGAAAATATCATTTTGCCTTCGTTGGAAATAGCTGTTAAAGCCATGATTGGAACACAAGCTGTTGAACGTGTAAAAGTAATACCGTTATCAGGTGATACAATTGCGCGTAGAATTCAAAGTATGTCCGATGATATTGATCTACAACTCAAAGAGCATTTTGCGAATAATCAAGACAAAATGTCGAATTTATGGGCTCTTCAAGTCGACGAATCTACCGATATTAGTAATAAAGCTCAACTATTAGCATTTCTCCGTATTATTAAAGACGGATCGATTCAAAATCAGTTTTTCTTTTGTTCGGAGCTGAAGCAAACTACCACAGGACAGGACGTTTTCGAACTGGTAAATAAAAATATTGAATTAAGAGGAATTAAATGGGAAAACTGTATCAGTGTCTGTACCGATGGCGCACCTTCAATGCAAGGCCGCAAAAAAGGATTCGTCGCTCATGTGTTGAAAATTAATCCGAATGTGAAAATTGTGCATTGTATGATTCATCGAGAGGTATTGGTAACAAAAGCCCTTCCGGAAAAACTCTGCCAAACAATGAAGGAAATCATTAAGATCGTCAACTATATTAAGTCAAACGCACTCCGAACAAGAATTTTTGCATCATTATGTGAAGCAATGGATTCCGATCATAAAGGTTTGTTGTATCATACTGAAGTGAGGTGGCTCTCGAAAGGAAAAGTTCTCGAACGAGTGATACTTTTGCGAGCAGAAATTGTTTCATTTTTCGAGACAGACAATACTGATAAAGTCGATTTTCTGCATGACGATATTTGGTGGCTTGAAGTTTCGTTCCTGAATGACATTTTTGAAAAATTGAATAAACTGAATATGAGCATCCAAGGAGCCAAGGAAAACATCATTAGCATTATCGGAAAACTCAAGGCTTTTGAAGAAAAACTGAAACTGTGGTTGCAAAAATCTAAAAATTTGCAATTTGACTTTCTTCCAACTGTCAATACATCAACAATTAAACATAAAATATCAAAAGAAATTCAAACTACATTTGAAAATCTGTCCTCTTCATTCGTCAAATATTTTCCATCTCTGAATTCGAAAAAAGACGAATGGGTGGTCAACCCCTTTGTAGGTTGCACGGACAGCTCATTCTCAATAAAAGAAGAAGAGGATTTTATCGACCTGAAGAACGATTTGGTGCACAAAGCTTCTTTCGCAGAACTCGAGTTATCAACGTTTTGGATCTCTCTTCAAAATCAATATCCAGAATTGAGCATGAGAGCTCTTCGAAGTTTGTTACCATTTGGCTCCTCTTATCTCTGCGAAATTGCATTTTCTTCATTGACTGAAATTAAATCTAAAAAACGTGAGCGACTTCAGATGATTGATGGAGAGATGCGAGTGTGTTTGTCCAACTTTGAACCACGAATAATGCAAATTTGTTCCCAGAAACAAGCCCATCCATCACATTAAGCTTAAAATAAAAATACGTTCCTTTCTATTGTACCAAATATTAATTAATGTACCTATTTGTAAAACAAATTTTTTTAATTATTTTTAAATATACGTTTTCTTCCGAAAATTTATTTAGCTTAGTGTGCCGCGGAAAAAAAATTCCTCAGTTAGCGTGCCGCAGACTAAAAAAGTTTGCGAGACACTGACCTAAAGAGACGATCTTGATCACAGATACTTCTACTGAAGTAAATTTACAAGATTTATTAAGTTTAACTGCACAACGCTTAGTTATTGTACAAAAAGATGTTCTTTTATCTCTCTCAGAAGCTGAAAATAACACATTAACATTAATATGCAAATGGGGTTGTGACGGAAGTTCATCGCAAAGCCGCTATAAACAAAAACTGGTGTCAGAGAGTAGTGATGAAGCTGTATTTTCCATAGCATTTGTACCATTACGTCTAATAACACATACCAGTAACAAACAAGATTCCATAATATGGAAGAACCAAAGACCTTCTTCGACAAGATTTTGCAGAGTAATAAAGTTTGCGTATAAGAAGGAAACAAAAGACGTGATAAACGAAGAAACTAAGGTTTTACAAGAAAAGATAAACAAGTTAACGTCAACATTAGTAAAAATTGAAGAAAGGGAATTTATAATACAGTATAAAATGTTACTTTCAATGATCGATGGTAAAGTTTGCAGTGCACTTTCGCGATTCCAGTCTTCTCAATTGTGTTACATATGCGGAGCATCGCCGAAAGAAATGAACACTATTAAAGAACTGACGAAAAAAAAGCCCATAGAAAGTATGTACGAGTTTGGTATTTCTCCGCTCCACTCTTGGATTAGAGCCTTCGAATTTATACTCCACCTCTCCTACAAATTAGGAATAAAGAAGGCAAGCTGGCAAGCTAGGAGTGAGGATGATAAGCAATGCGTAAAGCGGAGAAAGACAGAAATTCAGGACAAGTTACGAGAGGAATTGGGATTACTTGTCGATATTCCAAAGCAATCTGCCGGCAACACAAACGATGGTAACACAGCTCGAAGGTTCTTCAGTAATCCGGCATTGACAGCGACCATAACTGGTATTGACGCAGACTTAATACATCATTTAAAAATAATTTTGCAAACTTTGTCTAGTGGCTTCCAAATCAATTCTGATAAATTTTATGAATATGCCATGGAAACCAAGGAAATACATATATCTATCCCAATATTGGTGGTATTATATGCCCGCAAGCATCCACAAAATCTTCATGCATGGAAAGGAAATTATTTCTTCTTGTATATTGCCTCTTGGGGAATTAGCTGAAGACGCTCAAGAATCGCGCAATAAAGACTACAGAAATTTCCGGGAAAATTATTCCCGAAAAATATCACGAAAGGCAACGAATGAAGACGTATTACACAGATTTTTATTAACATCTGACCCTGTTCTATCAAGTCAAAAGATACCCACAACTAAGACATCTCAAGGATTTCATCATGACACTTTACAACTTCTAGAATGCCCTGAGATAGGGTTCCAATCTGAATTAGAATCTTCTTCAGAAGACTCCGACTAATGCAGACAGTTTTTAACAAAATTTATTCCTGCATTTTTACAATTTCATAATAATGGTCAACAAATGAAGTGGACCTCAAACAATGTCAATGAATTGACTTCTATACACTATTTTTTCTTGATAGACGGAAAAATATAGATTGACGTAACGTGTTACATAATTAACTACCGACCAAAAATTTCAGAGTTGACCCCAATTGTTACTAACTAGTTGCTGTTATAATAAAATTAAAAAAAGAACACAAATAACTGACTAATATAAGAGTCATATTCATTTACAACTTCGTGTCTTTCGCCTATCAAGAAAAAATTGACCTGATCTGATTCAAAAAAGATTTTAATAAAAGTATGCAATAAATTATCACCATATCTCCACAGTTTGTCGAAAACTGACAAAGCCCGATAAATTCTCAAAGAATATTATATTACATTATACTTACACTTATCTGTCCTCAAGTTCAGGCATTTGATAGATAATCGTTTGACATCATTAACACGTTTAGAAAACTTATGGTTTATGTGGAGCATTTATTTAAAATTTGTTCGCAATTAAATTTTTTTAAATTTAATTACGTAAGCTGCAGTTATTTTATTTATTTACTTCATCGTTTAATCTATGTTTAATGCAAGTCTTTTTTAACTGGTTCAGATAATTTAGTTAATTTATTTGTTCCATATGGATTAATATACTTGAATTTTTTTATTCTATTGGAAATACATTTTTTATTTTAAATCGTACATAAAGATAAAATTATGTTTATTACTGTGTTTTGAATTTTACTATTTTTTTTATACACAGTGTAACAGAATCACAGGCCGCTAGTTCACATATTCTACAAATAAAAATAAAGGAAAAAGTTTATATTATACACTATTAAGTTTCTTATTTGAATTTTTGCGAAGTAGCTTATTCTAGAAACGTTTCAGAAAAAAACTTCTATACAGAGTATACGCGGAAAACTGTATCGATAGCTAGAAAATCGTTTTCTAGAGACGAATTTAACTAGACATCCTGAATGTAATGCAGTGGTAAAAAGCTCATATTCTCGTGAAAAATAAAAACAATTAAAAATCTCAAAAATAGTCATTTTTTTTTGGATACTGCCATAAAATCAAGCGAAAAAGGTCCTCAAACTTTCCTAATTTAAGTTACTTCATGAAGTTTCAAATAAAAACTTAGCTATTGCAGACATATCTCTAAACCCTGATAGTCATTTGTTTTTCCGAAATTATCGTTAAATTGGACAGGAAAGGTCCTGAAACTTTTCTAATATAAGTTACTTCGTAAAAATTCAGATAAGAAAGTTAACTGTTGTTGCGGCTGTCATGAACAGCCTGTACACATATTTATAGAAACTTTTTTCATTATTTTGAAGCTGTAGAATACATCCCTGGAGTAGCGGTCTATATTTTTGTTACACTCGAAATTTTAGAAAGTGAGATCCGCCGTTTTAAATTAAGTACCGCTAGATTTAGCAAATAACACACTGTGCGCCGCGCGCCGTACTTCATGTTATTGCATGATGTTGTGGGATAGACTTCCGGAAGATATAAATGATGACATTGAACAAGAAATTGCAAAAACCATCGTACAGGATCTTATTATTCAAGATAATTATGGACCTAATTTTATTTTTGACCATATTGGAAGGCAAACTGAAATGTTATGATGTTTCTTTTGGATAAATTTAATACGGACATTAAATTATTCGATATATTTGTCATGCTTTTCCAGCATATGCTGCATTTTCTTTAAATATTCTATTTTTAAATGTTGCCACTTTATTGGCCCACAAACCACCAAGGAACCAACACCAAAGTAAAGGAAAGCTGTAAAATATATTTAATAGCACAACATTATTCAAAGCTTTGTAATAAATTGTATTACTTACCCCAGGTTTAAAGTTTTTACCTTTCAAAGTAAAAAGTCAAATCAAAAACAAAACTAAAAACACCATGCGTCTTAGTAAATATTAAAAAAAAAATAAATTCGGTTAATTTTTGGTGCTTGAAGTACCTACGATTCAAAATAATAATGTTTGGTACAATAATTTCTTCTAGTGGTCCCAGATAATGATTCAGATCATCTCTCCTTTATACAAATTTGGCGCTTCATTGTAGCCAATCTCTAGTAAAGCTTTAGTCAACTATGATTTGACCACTGAACTAGTTTTGTTTGTACAGCATTTGAGAAAAAGTAATGGAAATCTCGCGTGAAAATTTTCGTGCCATGATTTTTTACGATTTCAAATGTGGTCTAACGCCGAAACAATGTCTCGATCGGCTTCACATATTCGACATACCATGAGATTCAAGCATCCTTACGCATTGACATGAAAGCAATACACCAGATTTTGCATGATCATTTGAACGTACGAAAGTTTTGCAATCGTTGGATCCCATACAATTTAACAGAAGCGCAAAAGCAGGGTCGTGTCAAATGGTGCGAAGAAAAGCTCAAGAAATTCAATGGAGGTCGTTCAAATTTAGTTTATAACATCGTTACTGGTGACGAAACGTGGATCTATTCGTACGAGCCAGAAAGTAAACAACAATCTACCGTTTGAGTATTTCAAAATGAACCAAAACCAACAAAAGTTGTCCGTTCACGTAGTGCTGCGAAGCAAATGATTGCTTGTTTCTTTGGTTTAACCGGACATGTAGCAACCGTGGCTTTAGAGGATCGAAAAAACGTGAATGCTGATTGGTATACTACAATTTGTTTGCCGGAAGTCATCGATCAAATAAGAAGAAACAATCGAAATCGACGAATTATTCTCCATCATAACACCAGCTCTCACTCAGCCCGTCAAACAGTTGATTTTTTGTCCAACAAAAATGTTGAATTAATGACTCATTGTCCATATTCACCTGATTTATCACCTAATGATTTCTTATTGTTTCCAAATATCAAAAATAAAATGCGTGGTGAGCTATTTTCGTCGGCTGAAGCAGAGGTTGAAACATTCCGGACACTGGTTTCTGAGGTACCATCTTTAGAGTGGAAAACGTGCTTTAGAAATTGGTTCCAGCGTATGCAAAAGTGTCTTGACGTCAAAGGCGAATACTTCGAAAAACAGTGATACCGTTTAACAAATTTCATATGCGTTGTTTCATACCGTTTCCAGAAACTTTTCCAGCAGCAGAATCAGTAATTGTCATGTTAGTATTCTAGGTTTGAAAATATTTTATTTTTTAACATAATCCTGCATTCAGGGATGCTCAAGATATTGTGCAAACCATCAATAACGACATCAATATTGCCACACAGGAAATTGTTGACAGTTATAAAGCATATGCATTTTGAGGTAATTTTCTTGCTTACTTTAGGCCAATGTTTGTCATTTTTCAACATTACATGACTTCGTTCACTGATATAACACGGTCCATACTTCATAATAAAACATCGGCAGAATTGCTGCAATTGGGGCAAGCGCTTACTTCAAATGATGCAAATAACACAGGTCATATTACGAATAATGCAATGTTCGAATAAACAAAAATTGCGTATGAAAAGTGCGGATTAAAATTTAGACGGCAGTTGAGCAAAGCATCGACTCCGTAGGCATTAGTGCCAGCTCGAGGAAGGGGAGCCGCCCGGAGCCATCCCAGCCATCAAGGACGCTGTTCCCGCGATCAGCATCATCCTGAGGCTGATTATAGGACGCCTTCCTGCCACCCCATGTCAACTCCAGTCAGAAGCTGACAACTTCAACTCCGGTCAGCAACAACCACTCCATTTTGAACCACGAAAAACCCCCAACTATTTAAAACTTAATTTTAAATAAAAGGTATTAATTTTTGTAAATCCTTGTGTTTCAAGTTCACATGATGGAGACGCTACCCTGTTAGCGCAGCTTGCTAAGGGAACAATCCCGGTAAGCGTGACAATACTTATAATAATAATAATATATTTATTCATCACTAATGCAAGATATAATAAAATGTCAAATAAGAAAAATTATCATACTGTTGTATTATCCAAAAATTCTTGTACGTCATAATACTGTTCGGATAACAGGAACGTCTTTACTTTTCCTTTGAAGGTACTTAGGTTTGTAGCATATTTTATATTTGCGAGAAGTTTATTGCAAAGTTTAATGCCATTAAGACCGACACAACATAATCTACCAAGTTAAATATGTAAAGACAGTGCAATGTTAGTGTTTTTGTTTTAGAAAATAACGGTTTACAGTGAGCGTTATAGTTTTCGCCGCAGATGGCTTTTTTTTTGGTAAATAATTTTTGTATGTTAACTATGGATGAATATCCCCAAAAAATAATCCCATACGATATGACAGATTGAAAAAGACCGAAATAGGCAAGACGCAAAACTTAACTAGTCCATAAAATCTAGTAGGAAGCAAACTGTGCTCATTTTGGAACATAAGTGTTCAATGTGTTTATTCCACGTCAACTTCTCGTCCATGTAGAAACCGAAACATTTTATATTTTGCACCTTTTATATGGATTTGTCCCGTAATTTAATTAAGAGGCAACTGCAGACATTAACGTTTTTAATTATAAAATTGATAAAATTTTTTTTAAACGAATTCAAAACTAGTGCACTGTTACAACAATATAAATACATCATCGTTAACGATGTTATTTGTATTATGTGTAAGAGTTTCCATCATTAGCAGCAGTTAACGTTGTAGAGTCATCTGCATACAGGGTTAGTTAAAAGTATGGAGACGGCGACTTATTGTCGTTCATATTCATTTTAGGAAATTATGTTCAATACAAAAGTTTGTTATGAAATTATTATCTACATTTGAGGATACTTGAATATTTTTTTCTTCAATTGTTTTTAAGTTACGACGACATCGATATTTGTTTGAAATGACAACCTATATTTCTGATTATTGATTTCGATAGTTCATTCTATTCTCTTTTCAACGGTATACAATGTTCGGTATGTTACATTTGAAAAAAATTGAGAAAAAGTGCCTTAAAGTTCAAATATTAAAGATCCATTAAATTAGTAGAATTAATCTAGATAGCCAAAGCGAAGGTGGTTATTGTTTATGTCAAATAGTTGACTTATTTCAATTGTGCAATTTGTTGCTGTTAATATTAGCAACGGCGAGTTTAAGTGAACGTGAAAGAATTGAAATACTTATGATGCTGGGTTATGGAAATAGACGCAGAAGTTTACAAGACGTTTGTAATTTATTTAATGACACGCATCCAATTTCTAAATCCGTTGTTGGTAAAACCTTAAAACGCTTTGAACAAACCGGTAGTGTTAAAGATTTGCCAACGAGTGGTAGACCTAGAACAGTGAAAAGCGATGATAAAAAACTGAATGTTCTATTGGCCGTATTTGAAGATTCCCATTTATCAACCAATCAATTAGCGGCCAATCACAATATTTCACAGTCATCGGTCGTTTCAATTTTAAAAAGTGAAAAGTATAAACCTTATAAGGTACAACTTCTACACGAGTTGACGGAAGATGATTTTGATAGAAGACTACAATTTTGTGAAGAAATGTCAAATATTTGCTATAATAATGCAAATTTCGTGAACAATATTCTTTTCGCTGACGAAGCTACCTGTTGTCTTATCGGTGAAGTAAACAGACATAATTGCAGATATTGTTCATTAGAAAATCCTTTTTGGTTTATGGAGCACCATACGCAGTACCCCCAAAAGGGGGGTTGTTTGGGTTGACATTCTAGGTGGTCATATTATCGGTCCCTTTTTCATCAATGGCAATTTAACTTCGGCTCTGTATTTGCAGTTATTGCAAAATGAAATTATACCTTCTTGTGCTATGCTGTATCCAGATGAAAACAATGAACACCTTCCCAATAACAGTATCTGGTTCCAGCACGATGGCGCCCCACCACATTATGGTGTCAATGTTCGTCAATATTTGGATAACGTCTTTCCAAACAGATGGATTGGGAGACGAGGAAGTATTGAATGGCCAGCTCGTTCGCCTGATTTAAGCCCTTTAGATTTTTTTCTTTGGGGATACGTAAAAAACAAGGTTTACAAAGATAAGCCCAACGATGTCGAAGATTTAAAAATCCGAATTACCAGAACGATAGAAGAAATTCCCCGAGAATTTTTACAAAATTCTATTCAGGGTTTTGTAAATCGATTGGGTCATTGTCAAATTAGAAATGGAGAACAATTTGAACACTCACTTTAATTTAGTTAATTGAAGTTTGTTCTTGTCCGATGAAAATAGTAAGTACAAAGTTTTTTTTAATCTCAAACCGGACAGAAAAATGAAGGGAAACACACTCAACGTTTCGCTATAGATTTATAGCTTCGTCAGGAGTGAAAAAAAACTTTTTTTTTGTAAGGATATGACTTTTGCTGCCATGCGCGCCAGTTTAAAATCTTTGATTAATCTCGAAAAAGATGATCGTTCAGTAAAATATCCTAAGTATGTTTTTCAAAGAGATGAAATGAAAGGAATTGAAGCCAAGTATACAGAATTGAACGCAGTGATTTCAGACTTTTCTAATCAAGATCCTTCATTATATTATAAATATTATTCCCGGTTGTTGCATTTATTAAGTAGAGCTAATCGAATTCCTACTGAAGGGGATGCAGATATTTTATTGTTTCGTAGTAAAATTATTGCACAAATTTCGGCTCTTATGACACACTTAGACTCGGGTAAACATAAATCATTCAGAAATTCAACTCCGAAGAATGTTGGGAGTAATGCGAACTCAGAGACTTCGTCAGATGAATCGGATTTCGATCAAGGACCTAGTAGGGGTCAAAGTCAACACTTAACGTCTATTGCTTCTACTTCTAGATTTCAACCAGTACATAAGTGGAATTTAAAATTTAGTGGGGATGTTAAAGCTTTATCCGTTGTCCAATTTCTAGAACGAGTTGAAGAACTTAGAGTTGCTCGGAATTTATCCAAACAGGAACTATTTGCTTCATCTTTAGATTTATTTGAAGGCAAGGCTTTATTGTGGTACCGTGCTGCAATTAAAAAGTGTCACACTTGGGAAGATTTGGCAACGTTGTTAAAAAGAGATTACTTACCTCCGGATTACCGAAGCAGGCTTTTCCAAGAGATTTTAGATCGTACTCAGGGTCCAAATGAAACAATTGTTGAATATTTAGCTTGTATGAATGTTATGTTCAATAGATATGGTGGGTTAACTCGTGATCTAAAACTTGATATCGTTTCAAAAAATTTAGCTCCATTCTATACGATGCAACTTCCTGAAGTAAATTCTCTAGACGAATTAGAACATGAATGTATGCGTTTAGAAGTGAAGAAATATAGGGCTGAACATTATAGAGCGCCTCATAAAAAGGGTTTTATTTATGTTGAACCAGAATTAGCTTGCTTGTCTCCAAGCTTATCATCTTTGTCTACTGCTTCTAACCAATCAATTTCTACGGGAAAACGGAAAGTAAAGTCATCAGTTAAATGTTTTAATTGTGATCAAGTCGGTCATGTAGTTAAGGATTGTCTTGCTCCTAAGAACAAACATTGTTACAGGTGCAAAACCCCTAATGTCACTCTTAAAACTTGTCCTAAATGCAGAGGTCAGATTTCGGGAAACGAATCACGAAGAACTTGTTAGGTCGTCAAGCTTCTTCTGAGTCCATGATATCGACCACTTGTTGTCCTAAGAAAATCTTGCTCGACTTTATTATTTCGCATGCCACAAATGACCAACGACCATATTTAGAGGTTTCCATTTTAGGGATTTCTTTGTTGGGTTTACTAGATTCAGGGGCTAGTCATACTTTCGTAGGGAAGGCTGGATGCAAAATTTTGTTGCAGTTAGGTTTGAAGTTGGAACATAGTCTTCAAAAAAATTGTATCGTTGCAAATGGTCAATCTTGTCCAGCTGTGGGCATTATTAAGACTCCAATTACACTTATGGGAAAGTTTTGTTTATTAGATATTCTAGTCGTTCCTAACTTGCCACATACGTTAATTTTAGGCATGGATTTTTGGATAGCTATGGGAATCGTACCCAATTTGAAAGAAAATGTTTGGCATTTTAGTCCTGATTCAGAAAGTATTTCTTTGAATAGCATTCAGGCTAGGGAAAATCTGACTGATCTTCAACAACAGCAATTGAACCAGGTATTGCAGGAGAAATTTAAAGTTATGGGTAACTCATTGGGATGCACTTCCGTTATTGAGCATGAAATCATTACAGATTCTTCTCCTATTAAGCAGAGATACTATCCTGTTTCTCCATTTAAACAACGTATATTGGATGAAGAAATTGGTAAACTTTTAGCTCAAGATGTCATCGAACCATCTGTTTCGGGTTGGTCTTCACCAGTTTTATTAGTTCCTAAGAAAGACGGAAGCTATAGATTGTGCATTGATTATCGACAACTAAACAAGGTTACCAAAAAGGACGCATATCCTTTGCCTTACGTTTCCGCTATCTTAGATCGTCTCCGGGGAGCCACATATTTAAGTTCCTTGGATATTAAATCTGCCTATTGGCAGGTACCTGTTAAAGAATCGTGTCGTGAATTAACAGCATTTACCGTTCCTGGTCGAGGACTTTACCAATTTAAGAAAATGCCTATGGGTTTAAGCAACGCTCCCGCTACTTGGCAAAGGCTTATCGATAAAGTTTTGGGTGTGGATTTAGAACCTTACGTGTTAGTGTATCTAGATGATATTATTGTAATATTTCCAGATTTCGATACTCATTTAAGAGTTCTGTCTCAAGTATTCGATAGATTACAATCTGCTGGTCTAACTGTTAGTAAAGAAAAATGTCAATTTTGTAGACCGCAACTTAAATATTTAGGCTACGTTGTAGGCAAACATGGACTTCGCGTAGATCCGGAAAAGGTCGAAGCAATTCTTAATATACCTACACCGCAAAATGTCAGTGATGTTCGTCGATTGATTGGCATTACTAGTTGGTATAGACGTTTCATTGAGAATTATTCCACGATTATTGCGCCTCTAACTCGACTGATTCGGAAAAATGCAAAGTTTATTTGGTCAGCAGAATGTGAAGATTCTTTTAAAACCATCAAAGAACGTTTAGTTATTGCCCCCATACTCACTTGTCCTGATTTCGAAAAACCTTTCATTCTTCAAACGGATGCTTCGGCTTATGGTATCGGAGCAGTTTTAACTCAAAATTTCGAGGAAGGAGAGAAGGTTATTTGCTATCTTTCGCGCACGTTAACGCGTGCAGAACAGAATTTTTCGACAACTGAAAGGGAATGTCTAAGCGTTATTTGGGCTGTAGAGAAACTACGTCATTACCTAGAAGGTACTACTTTCACTGTCGTTACCGATCATGCATCTTTGGTGTGGTTGAATCGTCTTAAAGATCCAACGGGTCGTTTGGCTCGATGGGCAGTTCGTCTGCAACCTTTTGATTTTACTATTGTGCATAGGAAAGGTAAAGAAAATGTTGTACCAGATTTTCTTTCTCGCTCTGTCCCTGTTCATATCGATACTGTGACTGTATCATCTGTTGAAAATTTTGTGGATACACATGACCAGTGGTATTTGAATTTACGGAAAAAAATCGAAGAATTTCCTGTCAAATATTCTCAATTTAGGGTTCAAGATGGTCTCATTTACAAATATGTCCGCTGCAAAATTCCTGAGTTATCTTCAGACTCGGACAATTGGAAAATTGTTGTGCCAAAGGATAAAAGAAAAATACTTTTAAAATTTTATCATGACGATACTAGATCTGGACATGTAGGTATTTTCAAAGTCTATTGGAAGCTACATTCTAAATACACTTGGCCTAAGATGTGCGGTGATGTATCTCGTTATGTGAAATCTTGTGTTGTCTGTGCTGAACAAAAGCCTGAACAGAAGTGTCCTGCTGGACTTATGGGTTCCCGACCGAATATTTCGAAACCTTGGCAAATGATTAGTCTCGATTTTATTGGTCCTTTACCGCGCAGTAGTCATGGTAATACGCAACTTCTAGTTGTTAGCGACTATTTCAGTAAATATGTCTGTTTGTTTCCTGTTCGTTCTGCGAATGCAAAAACGTTGACGAAATTAATCGAAGAAAACATTTTCCTAGTTTACGGTGTACCCCAATATATTCTTTGTGATAACGGTGTTCAAATGAAGAGTAAAGAATTTCAAGGACTCTGTCAGCGTTATCAGACTCGAATCCTGTACACTGCTTTATATTATCCTAGAGCAGATCCAGCTGAAAGAGTGAATCGAGTTGTTAAGACCATGATTTCTTCGTACATTAAACAGAATCATCGACTTTGGGATGAGAACTTATCTTCGATAGCTTTTGCTATTCGAACAGCAAAGAGCGAAACGACAGGCTATTCACCATTTTATGTTAATTTTGGTCGTGACTATATGTATTCGGGGAATGAATATGATCTTCTTTTACAGGACCCAGGTATTCAGCAAGAATCTGATTTAGAAAAGCGTTTCACAGGATTTCGTAAACTATTCACTCAAGTTAAAAATAATTTAAGTCGTGCACAAGAAAGGCATCGCAAAGTTTATAATCTTCGGCGTAGACCAGTTCAGTATTATATTGGCCAAGAAGTTTGGAGGCGAAACAAAGCTATGTCGGACGCTTCAAAATTTATAACTTCCAAATTTCTACCTAAATTTGTTGGTCCATTTAAAGTACGGAAAAAATTAGGCACTTGTACCTATGAGCTAGTAGATGATGACGGAAACTCTGTGGGAAATTGGCATGTTCAAGATTTGAAACCAGTTCAGTTTTCAGATTTGTCGGACTGATTTAGTCTGTTATCTCAGCCTACAGTTAGGGCTTCTTAGAATTCTGCTGTTGCTCTTGTCACTGCATGTCGTAAAAGGCGACTTATGTTGACCCTTGACTTCCAAACGTCATCTGTATGAAGGTCCTTCTGTTTTTGTTAATAAGACTTGTTGGGTTTTGGTTTTCTGATACTGTGGGTGAATTATTAGTAGATTATCCTGTAGAGACTTTCGACACGACACTGAGTAAGGTGTCCGTGGTCGGAATTCTTTCCACAGAGATGGCCGAGCGCCCGGCCCCGGGCCCCGGCAAGCGCCCCCGCGCTCGAGTGGAGCTCGTGAAGAGCGAAGACGAACGCAGGACCGACGTCAGCAGCAGCGAAGAGGAGTCGTCAGCGTCGGAGGAATTTCAGCAGCCGAAGCCGAGGAAGACCGCCCGCAAGATGCGGAAAATAGCCACTGCTACCGAGGCACAGATATCCACCAAGAATGGATATCAGACTTTGTCCGACGACGACATGGACGCCACGCCGGAGTCCCAGCCGCCCGCTCCGCGAAAGGTCCGGATTCCCCCGGTCTTCCTTCGGGAGAAAGAGAAGTGGACGCAGGTCTGTAGAGATCTTGATGTCCGCAAGATCGCTTTCTCGAAAGCGAGGAACACGGGGACCGGCATTCGCATTCAGCCGACGACGGTAGACGACTACCGCGCGATGATGCGAATGTTCGACGAAAAGAAAGTGCAGTATCACACGTACGCACTTACGGCTGATAAACCGCTGCGGGTTGTGATCCGAAATCTGCCCTCCAAAATCAGCGAGGACGAGATCAAGGCCGACCTCGAAAAACAGGGATACCCGATTCAGTCGGTTTCCCGGCTGAACAAGGGACCTGAAAAGCGTGCTATGCCGCTAGTCATGGTCCAGTTATCGAGAGGCGTCGATGGCAAACGCATATTCGACGAGAAAAAGGTCGCTCGGCTCGATGTAACAATCGAGTCGAAAAGACGTCCGTCCGGTGTTGGTCAGTGTCACCGCTGCCAACAGTTCGGACACTCTCAGAGATTGTGCCGCGCCAGTCCTCGCTGTGTGAAGTGCGCGGAGCCGCATCACACCCGTGCGTGCAAGAAGCCACGGGACACTCCGGCTGTTTGCTGCAACTGCGGCGGACCGCATCTCGCTTCTTACAAGGGCTGTGAGAAGTTCCCGCAACCGCCGATCCGAGATAGGAAGCCGGAGACACCGAAGCAGAAACCTGCCCCGGAGTTCAAGGGCGGCAAGTTCCCGGAGCTACCCGCGAAGAAAGGAGCGAAGGACCCCGCCCCAGCGACAAGCCAGGCAGCGCCAGCCACAACCGTTGCCCCCTCTTCGGAGTCGCGAAAGCGTCCGAGCGTTAGCTACAGCGCTGCTGTGGCCGGACCGAGCAAGGCCCCAGTCCAAGCACCGAAGAGTGCCAAGCGCGTCCCGCCCGCACGGTCCGAAACCGACACGGCCAGCGTATGGCAGCAGCTCGCGGATTTACTCTCGCGGGTTGACTTTTCGAAGCTTCTCAGCGTGGCGGCCAAAGTGATCGCCAGCCTCAGCCAGGCGTCGAACGGCACCGAGATGATAGCGGCCTTGTTAGGCTGCGCCTCCGACATATCATCGCTGTTCCACCATGGATAGACGGCCAAGGCGACCGCGTTCTCTACAGACTATTTTTTGGAATGCCAACGGACTCAAACCCAAGCGATTGGAGTTGATGGAATTCGCTCAGCGTCAAAACCTGGACGTAATTCTAATCAACGAGACACATCTGAGAGCGGGGGACGATCCCAGGCTTCCGAATTATCAGCTCTACAGGAACGACAGGCCAAACGCGAGAGGCGGAGGAACTGCCGTTTATGTAAAACGAGACATCGACCACCACGTCATTGATACGCCGCCCCTCCAGCACTTGGAGGCGACCATTGTGGCGATACAAACGACAGACGGCACGGTTCGACTGATCTCCGCTTACAACGCGCCAAATCGGGATCTGATCCCGGGGGACTTGGACGCGGTGTTCGAGACGGAAGGCGCGGCGATAATCGCCGGCGATTTGAATTCCAAACATCCCGATTGGAACAGCCGTGTTACTAATCGGAATGGAAGGATTTTAAAAGCCTACGGCGAGGACCGAATGATAACGATCAACGCCACTGTTGACCCGACTCATTTCGGTTCGGTCGGCCGGCCCGATGTCCTCGACATTGTCGTCTTAAAGGACGTGGCGACGGTGCATCAGCTTTCTGTACTGAACGAGCTCGATTCCGATCACGCTCCTGTTCTGTTGCAGCTGGGAGGGGACCCCGAAGAGGACGAGGACGTGGACAACACAAGAAAGAAGATATCCTGGGGAGCGTTCACCGACCGCCTGCAGAAAGCTCTAGGGCCAGTAACCCCGATCGAAACGCGCGAAGAACTAGAGCACGCCGTAAGCACACTGACCGACAGCATCGCGGCTTCGCTTGCGCACGCAACGAATCCGACGCCGGCCCGCCCTTTTCAAATGCGATTGCCCGAGGACGTCCGTGAACTCATCAGGGACAGAAATCGCGCCAGGAGGCGGTGGCAACGGACACTGGACCCTCAGCACAAGAGAGAGGCGAACAGGCTGACCGGAGAAGTTCGACGTGCCCTAACCGAACACCGAAGGGAAACCTGGGACACCAAAATCGACGGCTTGAACTCCGATGTAAATTCTCTCTGGAGAATGACTCGGATTCTCAAGAAGAGAGGAGCACCGCCCATGCCGCCTATACACGGAGAAAGAGGCGTGGTCTACACCGATGAGGAAAAGGCCGAGGCTTTTGCCGACAATCTGGAGCGTCAATGCAGCCCTGTCTACGAGAATGCAGATGTGGACCACATCGGCCGCATTCACCGTAGAATCAGGCGCTCGCTAGAACAGGAAGATGTCGAGCACATCGCCCCGGTATCGCCCTCGGAGGTGAAGAAGGCAGCGAAGTGGTGCAAGAAGAGAAAGGCCCCAGGTCCCGACGGCATAGGCAACAGGGCATTGCAGGAACTTCCGGCGAGAGCGATCGCCGCTCTGACCGGCATACTCAACGCGATGCTCCGTCTGCGTCACTTTCCATCCCGGTGGAAGTGCGCGGATGTCATTGTGTTGAGAAAACCAGGACAGCAAGCGGCGTTTCCTCAAAACTACCGACCGATCAGCCTCCTGCCAGCTCTCGGAAAGCTGGCCGAGAAAGTCATCCTCCGAAGACTGAAGGGGCACCTAGAGCGCCTCCAGGTCCTCCAGGACGAACAGTTCGGTTTCCGTCCGGGTCACTCCACAGCCCACCAAATCCTGCGCGTCACAGAGTGCGTCACCGAAGGTTTTAACAAAAAGGAATACACGGGCCTAGTTTTGCTGGACGTGTCGAAAGCATTCGACAAAGTCTGGCATCAGGGCCTGCTTCACAAGATGTTGGAGGCGGAAATACCTTTGGGTATTGTCCAGCTGACCGCCTCGTTCTTGAAGAGACGCAAGTTCCGTATAAAAATAAACGGAGTTCGATCTTCGGAAAGAACGCTGAGCGCGGGAGTGCCGCAAGGCTCTGTACTCTCGCCGACGCTATTTAACATCTTCGTGAGAGACATTCCTCGAAACAACGGTGTGAACGTCGCACTCTACGCCGACGATACAGCACTGTATTGTCGGTCCAAGAGCATCGCCATTCTGAGAAGGAAGCTGCAGGCCGCTGCGGACGATCTCGAGGTTTGGTACCGCACCTGGCGAATCCAGGTGAACGCAGAGAAGAGCACCGCCATCGTTCTAGGACGAAAGGGACGGATCCGACCACCAGAAGAGATTGCCATGTTCGGACGAGGTATTCCTTGGCGAACGGAAGCGAAGTATCTGGGAGCCATCCTGGACACTCGACTCACCTGGAAACAGCACATCGAGTCCGTCGCCGCCAGAGCCAAACAGGTCCTGGCCAACCTCTACGGGCTGATGAGCCGGGGAAGTAAGCTGCATCCTGACAACAAGATAAAGCTTTACAAAACCGTCATCAGACTCACCATGACGTACGCCTCTGTGGCCTGGGGCTACGCGGCAAAGACTCACATGCGAAAACTCCAGGTGATTCAGAACAAAGTCCTGCGAATGGCGCTCAACGCTCCGTGGTTCGTCAGGAACGACCAAATCCACAGGGACACTGGCATTGAGAGGATAGAAGAATTCGTGCGGCGGCTCGCCGTGAAGACGCACGGGAACATGCTAGACCACCCCAACCCGCTCATCAGGAACCTGGAGGACTACGACGAAGAGCTAGAGCATCGACACAAGCGGCCAAGAATGATGCTACTGGATTAGTGCAGAGAAGTATCGCACAACGTGCGGCGATCGCCGCATAAGTACATTTTCTAACATGTTGTTTTTCTGTTTCAGATGAAGGAGTTTAAAGAACAAGGTTCTAGGTACTCCGTTGAAGATGCCCGATCAACGATCAACGTTATCGTTATTGACGACAAATACTCCTTGCCTAACATCACAAACATAGTGGATAAATTGGTTAATTATTTTAGTAAATTACTTATAATAATCTAATATAGTTATTAGATTTAGCCTTAGAATTCAATCAGATCGAAATGGAACTGGAAGACATCTCCAAAAAAAGCGTTTTCAACTTAGCAAGGCCTTATGAATTTGGAAGAATGCTGTTCGGACTGAAAAACGCGACTTTTCTGCGAGTTATGGACATTCCGAGGGGTACACAAAATGCATATTGTTTAGTATTTCTGGACGACTTTATTATTATTTATTCGACCTTGTTACAAGAAAGAAGTAGCCTAGCTAAGGTTTATACGTTACTACACCGGAACCGAGCACGCTCTAAGAAGTCAGTCATTCGCCGGTGTATCACTAGAACGCGCGACGTGACTTAAGCCAACACCACCTACAAGACAGTTTAGCCAACAGGGCCCATGTATTTATGATTAGCAGTTTATTGTCATCATACAAGGACGTTGTCCATATTCTTCCAGTAATTAGCCTCACTACCAATACTTTGCAAGGCTATCTAAAAAAATTGTTGTTGGACTGGAGAATATTGGCTTTGAAGTTGTTCAGTAGTGACTGATAACAATTCTACTAATCGAAAAGCCACGTCTTTATTTTAGGAACCCTCAGAAGTAAGTCAAATATGAAAATCCTACTGTTTCAAATAGACCTCTTTTTTTTTCATAGTGTTAGTTAGATAGTGTTTATGTACTGAATTGCATCAGAAATAATTGGCTGAACAAACCAAATCAAGAGTTTTTATATCCAAACTTCGAGAATGAACAACGTGTAGTTGAGAACACAGCTTTTTTAATGCATTAAAGCAAATGCATAGATTTGAAAAAATCAAATGTTGAAATATACTTATTCCTTATCTTTAAGGGCTCTTTACCCCTCAATAATGGAGAGACAAAATGTAAAACTTGCGTTAAGCATTTTTAATCATAAAGTATCTTGAGAACATTGAGAAAATTAGGGTATAAATATAATTTTGACAACTGGGAAACCACTGCAAATTTTATTGATATTGTAAGAATCCAGATTCTTGGGATAATTATTTTCATAATTTAGTATGCTTATTTAATTTGGATATATTATTAAGGTAGAATTCGTATTATGACTCATGAAGAATACAAAACACGTGCAGCGTTATGCAACGAAAGCATTCGTCAAGCTTGCGATGTATGTACCGAGAAATTAGATCAAGGGCATTCATATCGATGGAACATCGGCGATAAAAGAAATAATTATGTAAGCAGGATGAATCATGCAGAAGAGCCTTGATCGAATCTTGATGCTAGAAAAATTTGAATTAGCCATCAAGGTTTTTCTCATTACCAAAGCTGACGTAGACCAAAAGGAGGTCATCTGATCCCAATAAATAGGTGGTAGCTTCTCAGATCACAGGGGGAGTTCGATAAGAAAGTTGCCCGAGAGGGTTTGTCACGACAGTTGGCACGAAATCTTGTCATCTAGAAAAGTGCTTCTTCGATTCCGAATGTAATTTAGTTTGTGCGTCACGAGTCATAAGATTTTCAAAATTTAATTTTTTTTTTAATCAGTCAATTTTCCAAATTTATTTTAATTTAAAAGTATACCTAAGAAGCATCCACGATCGGCGAGGGTGAGTTTAAATAACAAAGATCTAACAAATTTTCTTAGATATAAACTTATTTTTGTTAATCTTTCCTTCTCTCTTTCATACTGTAGCTTTAATTTTATGTAAATTGTCAAATTTTACTTATCTATTTAATTAAATTCAAATATTATTTCGTTTGTAATTCCTTTTTTTTGTTTGAATATACTTTGTAATGTAAAGTTGGATTCTTTATTTAAACGATAATAAGAAATGACTTTTAAGAAAACATAAAAGAGATAAGGAGTGAACAAAAACAAATATTAGTAAACACCATTCGAGCTATTCGGGGAAAACGATTTGGAAATCGATTTCTGGCTTTCCATGCTAAAACCAGGGCGCTACTAACAAAGAAATCGAAATTCAATATTGTACGGATTGCTAAATAAAGTTATTGTTTAGTAGCGTTTCAACGTTGTTTATTTTATTTTTCCCTGCACATACCAAGAATTATTACTGTGTGTTAAACATAGAAATTTCACTTTAGCGCATGTAAAAGTTGTACTATTCGGCCTACTAGCGGTGACGACACTGAATCTGTCGTTTGGCCTTGTTTTGTAGGATCGTGTGTGTTCGTAGGTGTTGTCACACAGGTATGCACTGATACTATTTAAAACTCAAAAATTGTGGAGTATTGTCTATTTGTATAATAATGTATAATTTTGAATAAAAATTACTAAAGCGAAACTTCGAGGACTATAGATTTTACAATGGATTTTTATAGAGGTTTCTCTTTGGTAATTTCTATTCTAATCTCATGGATGATCCTTTGATTTTGAAAGATGCCAGCCTAGCTGTTTTAATCCAAAATTTTATGAAATTGAAGAGGAAAACTATCAGCTTTAGAATTTGGTTCCTTAAAAATTGCAAAGCCAACAAAGTGATTAAAAAATTCATTTCCATCAATTTGAAAATGAATATTACGTCGCATCCTGCAGTTACTACCACTTCTAAGGCTCGATGGATATGGCTTAACTTTAAAGTGAGTAAGGAAGGCTTATGCTCGACTACAATCGATTTCAAGAATACTTTTTACGTGCAATCCGAATTAACCTCAAGACTCCACCCCATTGAATGGGACGTTTTACATCTTAAGAATAAAGACTTAACTTTCCACCAAGGACATCAAAAATTCGTTACGCTAAGAAAAAAACTTTACCAACTAACACCTCACTTAGATGATCTACCTTCGCACCTGCAGATCCTATCACAAAATATGATCGTCTTGAAGATTCACCCAATCGGTCAAACTGGGACTTACACACAAGTTTACCCTTGGACCTGGTAAAATAACCCAAGCAAGACGAATCTTCGAGAAAAAGAAAAAATATAGTAACTCGAGGCTTCTCTTTGGTAATTGTCACTTAAAATTTAAATTAGTCACTAACTCATGGATTTGAAAAACATATTGTTTGCCCACCACTTTTATCTCGATCACTTGCCTCACTTTATGTATTTTGCAGCGTTAGCTCTTCCGGTTCATAAACATACTTGGTGTTTACTTTGTTTACGCGCCATAAAATATTTATAAAAAGTATTTCTGACGGAATAACGCCGAAAACGGCCACCTGAACATCGGACCTTCGTGAAGCGTGGAAAAGCGGAGCGATACGAGGACTCGAAATCGATGACATCAATTCAGAAGTCGAATGCGTATCCTGTATGCTGTTCCCGCGATTATCTGATTGTAGGACGCCTCCTCCACGTCCCGGTGAGCCAAACCACCCTGTCCAGCTGAAGCCACACCGCACCCCTGCTTGCCACATCAAGGACACGCCACTTCGTCCGTGACCAAAAGATCGACCGTAGTTCATCCGCCGCCGATCGCCTTAGCGCTGCAGACGTCGCAACGAGCCTGACCTTGACCATGGCAGCTACAACCGCAGCTCGGACGCAAAGTACGCACAGTGGTCCAAAGTTTAATTCTAGCTGGACAAAATTCCAAAATCAGTATGTCTCAGAAAACGATCTTAATGATACAAAAGTACTTCTTAATGACCATTTCATTAGAAATTGTTATTAAATTTCCCCTTAAGTACTTATCTCTCTACCTGCAGTGGACAGAAAAGGTCTTTGATGCGACCACTGATTTCAGTATTGTATAGAAATAATGTTCTGTATAATTATCTGTATAATTATATTATAAACAATTTGCACTTGGAAGACTGCGATGAGCAAATTTCAGTGTGTGTTAAAAAAGTTATAGACAGTCTATGCGTACATTTAAAGGGTAGATGGCAAAAAAGTCATCGTATATTAAAAAATTTTCTATGTAAAAACTCTAACTGGCTTAATTGTGAATTAGAATTTCCGGATATAGTAATTAATGCCGCTGTTTTAAGAAGACCAGGAACATCATCTCAAGATACACAACACCGAAAACTAGCAGCACTGTAGGTCGGCCGCGAAAAGCATTTGTTGATTCCAGTGATAAGACGAAAAAAAGAAGAGTGGAAACTTTGGTGTCGCAATCAACTTCAGATGAGTTAGTTTACGCGTCACAAATCAGTTTGCGTTCAAAAGGAAAAAGAGATGCAACTGAAATTATCAAAGAAATTAGCGCTTCCTCCACGAGAGCCACTCGAATAAAAAGAGCATTCAAATCTCCAGAACTATCTGCACCAAACAAGCTCGCTAAAGAAGACGCTTTAGCTTTGTATGTTGACGCGAAATTAACGAAACGTCAGTACGTGTTGATTCGTGATCAAACCAAAAAGCAAAATGCGAATATATATCCTTCTTATAACAAACTTCTTGCGGCAAAAAAGGAATGTTATCCGAATGATATTGTCATTACTGAAATATTAGCAGAAGTAAAGCTTCAAGCTTTACTTGATCATACGATTCAACGTTTCTCTATGGCAAACAACGACATTTTAGACAATGCAGCATCCAGATCCGCAAGTAATCTAATTATGATATTTAAATGGGGTTGTGATGGAGCTTCCGGGAAGAGTTCTTATAAGCAAGCATATACCGAAGAAACAGAAGAATTGCATGATGATTCATCCTTGTTTGTGATTTCGTTGGTACCTCTGCAGCTACAATGCGAAGGCGAAACTTTATGGCAAAACCCAAGACCGTCTTCAACTCGTTATTGTCGACCAATTAAATTGCTCTTTGCGAAAGAAACGGCAGAACTTACTCGACAAGAAGTTCGTAAAATTGAAGAACAGATAGCTACTCTTTCACCGACAAAAATTTCTGGTCACTCGAAAGAATTGGAGGTCACACAGCAAATGTTGTTAACTTTGGTAGATGGAAAAATCTGCAGCACTCTTGCACAACAGTCATTTCAAAAATGCTACATATGTGGTGCAATACCAAAAGAAATTAATAATTTGGAGTGTCATATTGTAAGACCGCGACCGACAGATGAAACAACTTTGTCTTTTGGTTTGTCAAGTCTCCATTCGTGGATTAGGTGTTTTGAGTGTTTGCTGCACATTGCTTATCGATTAGAAATAAAGAAATGGCAAGTTAAACAAACAGACAAGGAAAGTGTCGAAACACGAAAGAGGATTATTCAAACTAAATTTCGAAAAGAACTTGGCTTACTAATAGAAATTCCGAAACCGGGTTACGGAACGACAAATGATGGTAATACTGCACGTAATTTTTTTTCTTCACATCCAGCATTATCAGCTTCAATTACTGGTATCAATGAATTGTACGGTTTGGCATAATTCTAAGAACAATTTCGAGTGGTTATGACATCAGTATTGAAGCTTTTGCAAAATATACTACAGATGCAGCGAAATTATATGTAGGTAACTATAACTGGTATTACATGCCAGCAAGTGTTCATAAATTATTAATCCATGGCAAACAAATTATAGAATCAGCATTATTGCCAATCAGACAGCTATTGGAAGAAGCTCAAGAAGCTCGAAATAAAGATTGCAAAAGATTCCGCGAACACCATACAAGAAAAATATCAAGAAAAACAACCAAGGACGATCTCCTGCATATGTTACTAATTACATCTGATCCACTAATAACAAGTAAGAGAACAATAAAGCAAAAGCGTCAAGAATCTCTCCCAAACGAAGTAATCTTACTGTTAAAAAATGTTCCCATTCCAGCAGAAGCAGAAACTAGCTTGGACGAAGAAGAAGATACAACTGATGAAATTAGTTCATCATCCAGTGATGAATTATGAAAATTGCAAATATTAAACGCAATTTGATTACGTTCTAAATAATATCTCATTTACAATGTTACAATTTTGTAAATTATTAATTTTGTCCAGCTAGATTCACGATCTGGACCACTGTGGTACGTCGCCACCAGGGGCCAGGCAAACGCTAACTGCAGCCGCCCGCATAGATGAGCAGGACCGCAACCAACCCCCAACAATTTAATAATAATAATAATAATATAATAATAATATTAAATAAAAGCTATCAATTTTTGTAAACACTTGTATTTTAAAGCTCTACCCTCTGCTATCCTACGCCCTCCCTCCATTCACGTGACGTGATGGAGACCACCCTCGGTAACCGTGACATGGTAATGGCGCCTAAAGTTCCAAGCTAACATACATCGTGGTCATAAGAAGGTGATCCATACCAAAGGAGATCAAACTCAGCGAAGTAATCACCATTTCACCCACCGCATCGCAGCACAGAATTTGGAGTTGAAGAAGGAACTGTTTTTAGTCCGAGAACAGCATTATCAATATCACCCCACAATCGAAAAAAGAAAACAAAAATACGAATTCTTACCGCACCTTCCTCTCTTGTTGAACATCGTCGAGTGCGGACGTATTTTATGTCGCTCCGTATCAAATCCACTTAAGTACCGTTATTGAGATTACCCGTTTCCTATTCGGTACAGTGCTAGCACAGATTAACCAGATGCGACACTCCACGTGTTGGCAACTTCAGGTTATTTAGCAGTTATTTGGTAGGTTAGATTACTTAGTTTTTATTGTTTAATTGAAGTACCAAAGTATTATCGTATTCACCAACAAAATAATTTTAGTTGTGCTACACGCAAGCGCGCATTTCCAAATATTATTTCCCAATACAGAAAAAAATGCCTCCAGGAGGTGGAACTTGGTGTGCGGTGGCAAGCTGCAAATCGAATTCGAAGGAAAAAACCACCTCATTATTCACTTTACCAAAAGATGCTGAAAGGTAATACATTTATTGTAATTAACACCTGGTACATATGAAAGAAATCAATTTTTTTAGGCGTAAGGAATGGTTGAAAAATTTTCACCGAACAAACTTATTTGAAAAAGAAGCAGAAAAATTACATCACATGAGAGTTTGTTCAAAACATTTTGAAACAAAAATGTTTGTAAATGAATTACACAATAGATTACATACTAAACGAAGTGGAGAGCCATTTTTAGGCTCTTTTCAAGTCCCCCTCTTTGGAAGATCACGAAGCCATCCGAAGCCAGAATTATCCCTGCAATCTCTACTATCCTATTTCTAGGGATGAAATCCAACTTGTTCTAAACGTAATGCGAGATGGCGCTTCTGGCCCAGATGGAATTCGTGGTAGAGACCTGAAGACCGCCTTCAAAGCCCAACATTTGGAAATAATCTTAAACATTGTTCAATTTTTCAAAAGCCCACCCCCTTCTTGGCATGAAAACAAGACCTTTCTAATTTTCAAAAAGGGAAACAGAAAAGACCTCTCGAATTGGAGGCCAATAACCTTGGGTTCAGTACTGATGAAAACCTACCATCGCATCTTACTCAATCGCCTCAGGAACAAGGTTTCTCATAACTTGCATCAGAGGGGATTCGTTAAATCTGATGGTACCCTTGCTAACGCCTTGCTGCTGGACTTTTACATGCGCGACCGATCACTCAAAGGTCATTCATACAACATAGTTTCCCTCGATATTCAAAAGGCCTTTGACTCAGTCTCCCATTCGTCTATTAATCGAGCTCTCTTTGCCAATGGCATCGACTCGGACACCAGAGATTATATTAAGAACTCCTTGTCGCTAGCTACTACCTCGATTCATGTGGGCCTTGACTCCACCAAATCTATCAAGTTCAACAGAGGGGTAAAGCAAGGTGATCCTCTAAGCCCATTCCTCTTCAACCGGGTAATTGATGAATTACTATCCATCACTAATAGTACCTATCGAGGTGCGGCCATATCCGACACTCATTCCTGCGCCTTAATGGCATTTGCAGATGATCTTGTGGTTCTCAGCGACAGTATAACTGAATCGAAGGCCATTTTATCTTCCATCGAAAACTACTGTAGGAAAAGAGGCATGCAAATCAATAATAAGAAGTGTCATGCCCTTTCTGCTTGTACTGTCCCTCGCCAGAAACGGGTGGCTATTCAAACTAACCCCCTATTCTATATCAATAAGGGCCCCATCAACCAAGTGCAAGCCGTTGACTCCTACAAATACCTTGGTCATGACTTTGGTCCTGGTGGAATTCTTAAGCCTAACTTGTGTAAAATTCCTACCTGGCTGAGTAATCTTCATAGGGCCCCCCTCAAACCCGATCAAAAGCTACAGTTGTTACGATCATACTTATTACCTCGCCTCCTCTACCATCTGCAAACTCTTAAAACTACAGCTAAAGCTCTAAATGATTTGGACAAGCTAATTAAAGGCGCTGTTAAAAAGATGCTACATCTGCATCTACATTCACACCCCTGACTCGATTCTCTACGCCAGCATCAGCGATGGTGGGTTGGGAATTCTTTGCCTGCGTACTCTGATCCCGCAAATCTTGTTGGGTAGATTGGAGAAACTGAGATCGGGTGGCGACCCCCTTATGCGCGAGCTTTTTCAAACCCCCTTTTTCCAGAGGTCTCTTTTAAAATTATCAAAACTTCAAGTCAACTCTCCCTCTAAAAAGTACTGGCACGAAAAACTGGCTGCCACCTATACCGGTCAAGGTCTCCACCAAGCCTCTGAAGAAAGCAGCAGTAATGGCTGGATCTACGACAATCTGTCACATCCTCCAGCAATGCCATGTGACGCACTGGGAAAGGATAGACCGTCACAATCTGTCTTCGATGTGCAAGTTTCCTGGGAAGGGACAACCACTCTCTCCGAAGCCTGGGAACACAAAAAAAGCACATACAATAGCAGCGATTTCCTTCAAGCTGCAAAAGATAAATGGCCCAATACAGCTTCCAATAATTACAACTTCCTCCCGCTAATAAATGGCGCCAGAGGAATATGGCCCAAGGCTAACCTTCCAACACAGTCGACCTTGAAAATTGACAGTCATGCATGCCATACCAACTTTAATGATACCAGCCCCTACAGAATTATCGCAAGCTCCGGAAACCTACGGTAATTATAATTGCAAAAATTAGGAATTACTATATGACACGTGTTTGCCAAATACAATAATTATGATTTTGTTTAACATGTTCACTGCTATAGACTTGAATTCAAGTCCAATTTATTTCTGCTGCAACGTCAGAGAAGCAAATGCCATGCTAATATAATAGTTTTGTATAAATGAATTCCGTTACTAAATAAAAACAAACGAACAAACCCATTGTGTATGTGTAACTGCAAAACCTATTTTCTTAATCATTTATTACCCAGTAAAAACATTATGTACTCATGGTAATAATGAAAATTGATAGAAAATGTGAATAAGCATATTTATAGTATCAATTGTTATTCAGGCACTTTTGGTGAAGATATTGAAGCAGTATCCAGTACTTCGACGCAAACGATTTTACTAGATGAACCAAACACTCTTGGTAAAAATATTGAAGCAGTACCCAGTTCCTCAAAGAGCAGTTTAGGATTGCAAAGCAGCTCATTCTTGTCTGTTCAAGATACTGAAGCAGTTCCTAGTACTTCCAAGAGCAGCATAGGATTGCAAACAAGTTCATTCTTATCCAGTAACTCACCTCAAAAAAAAAAAATTAAAGGAGTGTCTAAAACTACAAAAGCAGATGTATTCTACAGCTACACATTTAAAATCTGTAACTGATCTCATCGAAAAAGAAGAATTAGAGATATTAAAACAACTCTGCAACAAGTATTTTTCTAAAGAATTAGCTATGCTAATAAATATACAAGTAGACTTAATTGGAAAGTCTGCAAAAGGCAGAAGGTACTCTGTAGAATTTAAGCAAATGGCTCTGCATATGTATTTTTTAGGACCAAGAGTGTATAAAAATCTACAAAAATTACTTTATCTGCCAAGTAAACGCACATTGGAAAGAATAACCACCAACTGGTCTGCTCAGCCAGGCTGCAATGAGTTTATTTTCAATATGTTAGAGACAAAACTGAAATATTATACAGATGAAGCACGGGACTGCATTTTATGTATGGATGAAATGTCGTTAAAAACCAATTTATTTTATAATCTAATTAAAAGTAAGTTTGTTGAAGTATATATTAGAATGTTATTGCATTAAATTCAGAGTGGTAAAGACCACTAAACGTATATTGTGTGTATTATATATATATATATACATACATTGTATACAATGTGTCCTTTTATTATACATATAACCGTTACAGTTATAGGTGCTTACAGTTCAAATTTGCCGCTATAACATTACTGTGATGAAGTTAGGAACACCCATCTCAAAATGGTTGAAGGTCAAAAAATTTTATCTTCAACATCAAAGGTGCCGACGCCTAGTGTCGCATCTGGGTTAATCTGTGGTGCTAGCATATTAGTGACTGTGACTTCGCGGGAACACCCTAAGGGCCGGTTTTTCAAATGACGGTAAACTGATATGGTTAGGTTACTTTTACCTGAAGTTTAACCTCCAAGTTAATCACGATTACGTTTTCCAATCCTCGGCGTAGCGTGAGGTCAAGTTAACCACAAGAGCATAATATTTTTCCACTGTTGGTAGTAAGTTGGCCTGTGGTCACGGCATATTTTAGGTATTTTGAACGAAATTAGAAACCTTGAATAGATACATACCGTGACGTGCCGGTCATATCGGCATTGTTAAAATACAGTTTTCTTTGATTTGGTTTTGTTTCCCACGTGTCAGCAAAGTCTGGTGTTTTGTTTATATTCAGTATTGCAAAGTGAGCAGAAAAATACGATATCGTAAGTACGATGGAAGGGTTACATTCTTGTATTTTAATTAATACGACTTTTAATAGTGCGCAGATATGAGTTGCAAAGATATTATTAAACGATCAGTCAACTTTACAAAAGAAGAAGAGCAGTTGCTGGTGGCCTTCGTAGAAAAACATAAAAGAATAATAGAATGTAAAAAAAAGTAATGTCACAACATGGAAAGATAAAGAGAAAGTATGGCAGAAACTGGAAAATGTAAATCAAACTGGTGGTGGACCATACACATGTTCCAGTTGCCGCTATTGATTTAGCAATAAAAAATATAATCGATAAGCAAACAACTTACTGGTAACATCAACACCTATGACTGCGATGCTGAACAGGTTAATATGTGATAAGTTAAGTGTGTGATAAAAAGACAAATAATTTGCTTTTGCAGGTGACGAGCAAACAGAAGATATTTCAAGTAACGGCAATATACAAAGTAATATATGATAGGTTAAAGTATGTGATGAAAAGACAAATACTTTGCTTTTGCAGGTGATGGGCAAAACAAGAGAGTTCAAGTAGCGGCAATATAGAAACAGGTAAGAATTATTGCTATTGTTTGTAAAAAGCAATTACATTTCTTTTATGTAACAAGTACTAAACAACCATGCTGTAAATGTAAACATACACATACCTTCCTTCACAAATACTATCAGTTTCAGAAGACATCATACTTCAAATAGAGCCAAGTGAAGAAACACACACAGACAGGGTAATAGAATTAACTGAGAATGTAGCAGAATATTCTCAAACTACAACCGATTGGTCAACATATTCTTCCATGAATCTGAAGCGACCACTAAATACAAAATTAGGCAATATGTCAGATATGCATCCCAAACGCAGTAAGTTATAAATATGTATTCTGATTCCCCTTAGCACTATAAAGTTTAGCCCCTTGCGTGGCATACATTCTCGTAGAAATAGTTGTATCTCAGATGAAGGTCGTTTGTTATTACACGTGCAAGAACATGTAAGCTAAATAATTAATTTCTCAATATGCATTGCATGAATTGTTAACAAGCCATCTTTTGAGTTCACATTCATAGGCAAAGAGAAAAACTTTCTAATTCACGAATGTTTGTTCTGTCAGAAGCTAAAAAGAAATTCATAGACACACCTACAAAAGCAAAATATTACATCAGTCTGCAGGAAGAATTAATGCACGAAAAATTGACATTTGTCAAATTACAAAAAGAAAAATTTCTTGAAGAGCACAAAATGAAGATAGAAATACTCCAGTTGAAGAAAAGAAAATTGGAAGAAAGTGACTTGTAATTGTTTGTTCAATTGCTTTTAGTTCTTTTTAATTAGTAGTATACTTAATTTTCATAATTATTAGTTTAGTAATATGTTTCAGTGTAAATATTTTCTATTTTTGTTGTGGAATAAATGTGCAATGAAATCAAAATAAACCACTATGTACAATGCCATTTTATTTCTACAAACAAACATAAATATAAAACTTGCTGAAGCAAGTTCGATTTTATAAATTTGCAAAATATTGAGTAATTAAGTTATGTCTTGTGCTATTATTTATGTGATAAATAAGATATAATTCCTGTCGCTCCATATGGAAGTCAGCGTTAACAATATGAATTGCATTCTCATCAACATTGTTGATAGGCGGCTCCTGTTCCGATTAATCACATGCAATGTTATGAAGCACTGTCGTTGCTACAATAACAGCCATTGTAGTATCTCATTTTAAGCGTATGCCAGGAAATCGGCGTTTCCATATGCCATAAGATCGTTCAACTACATTTCGGGTTCTAATTAGAGATTCATTAAACAAATTTTTTGCCGGTGTGGCTGTGTGTGCCAAGGGAGTGATTAGGTATGGCTTTATAGGATACCCACTATCACCTACCAGCAGACTATCTCCAAATGCCAGGTTTTCAAATCTGTTACATAAATTAGAATTCCGAAATAGCTCGGAATCGTGTGTAGATCCTGGCCAACGACAGACTATATCTTGTATTTTTGTATGGGCATCAGACAGAGTCTGCACATTGACAGAAAAAAAAAACCTTTTCTGTTTCTATATAGCTCTGCATCTTCTCCACCAGGAGATTGAATTTTAACGTGGCTGCAATCAAGTGCTCCTATGCACCGTGGAAAGCCTGCTAAGTTAAAAAATTGTTGTCTGCTTTCTAATATGGCTTCACATGTTGCAAGCATTTTAATGTAATTAGGTCGTAAGTTTGCTAATGCCACACTGACTCTTCGCACAGTTTTTGATGCTGTAGTCTTTGAGATGCCTATAAAATCACCAGCGACGCTTAAAAATGAACCAGTGGCGTAATACCGCAATGCTAACAACTGATTTTCCGAAGCTAAATACTCATTTCTACAACACATTGTTATTTTACAAGATGTTTACATACTGCTACGTAATTTATTGTATTACCTGGTTGTAGGACAAGAAATGTTATCATCAATATCTTCCAATATCCTTTGAACTGTTGCCTTTGATAAGCGAAATTTAGTGAAAAAATCTGTGTTATCTAGTTCTTCAAAATAATTAGGTCTACGCCTAAATGTTTTTGGCCGCCTATCAATTTCTTCTTCACTACTATAAGCATTTATCTCATACTCCATTTCTATGATTTAATATTATATATAAAATGGAATAACTGATAACAAAAACCGTTACGTTCTTTAACCAGCAGTTAAACTCTACTTTATCTTGCGGTAACATTAACCACCGGTCAACTCATACGACGTTTGGCGGTTACCGCTACATGAAGTATCGAAAATTTCTACTAACCGCTAGTTTTCAGCCATCTTGACGTTAACCTGAGGTTAGCCTAGTAATGAAAAACTGGGCCTAAGTGCAAAAAGTTTTTGACTTTTGACTCTTAGTTGTGCGGAAGCGGTAAATGACACGTCTTTCTCGCATTATCTTCGAGTGCATTCATTACACTGACTTCAAGTAATCTTCTCGAGAGTTGTTTACTAATTAACTAGTAATTAATTACAATTCTACTTCAATTAACGTGTTTGTGCCGGCACACAGTAAAATTCCACGCGCAAACAACTTTTTCGACGCTCTCGTGCCGAGTCCGGCCGCGTAACAAACAATCCGACTGGGTGAAATCCGTCAAGCGTTTGTCCGCGCTCGGTGAATTACATCTTCGTTTTCAACGTTATTATCACTGTAATCCATGTGTTTTTTAATGTGATATGTAACACCATATAACCGACTTCGAACACCCTTGTACTGAGGCAGCTGTCTTCTTGTTTATTTCGTTTATTTATGCTGAAATGAGCCCCCGACCAGGCCCTTCTCGGGCCAAAGGTTACTCGCTGCCCCCTGCGACTCCATCTATTCAAATTTTACTTCACGACGACCTGCCCTACCCAAGGGCAGAATTAATAATATTAATAAAACGGTGACCCCTCCGACGTCGTCCTCCACCATCACAAGAGTTAGTCGACCTGTCCTTAAAAAGGACGGAAATTCTTCTAAGAGGGAAGGATCGAACCTTAATTTGCATAAACGTAGACCTGAGAATAATTCCAGCTCTGCACCTTCCCCACCCTTGTTTTCTCCGAGCATTGCTAGTGAATCAACCCCACGATCTAAGAACATTTGCAATATTTGCAACACAAAACTTAAAGATGAAAAAGCATGCTTGTATCATATTCGTCGCATGCATCCCGTCGAGGCCAAACGTAATTCAACCTTACCTGACCCTAAACTACTCAAATGCGTACATCGCGGGCTTAAATTCACTACTAAGAACGAACTGGGCCTGCATAAAAAAAGGGCTCATCCTACCGACTTTAATAATGATGCCGAAAAGCTAACTGTAAAGCAAACCCAACATTCGTCCGAATTGGAAAAACTGACAAAGTTTGAAGCCTCCTACCAGGGTACAACCATTAATAAAGACGCCAGCATGTTCAAAGGATGAATATAAAATTCTCCTAAACGCATACCGTGACATGCCAAGCTCCCCATGCGACAGGCCGCTCTCGGATGATTCATCCGTGATCATGTTTACTGATAATTCGACCGAAACAACGGTCTCCACGACACCTTCGTCCAGTACTTCGGGATCCTCCGAATCTTCGTTGGAACCTATTGTTTATCCTCCTCAGTTAACACTTCTTGTCCAACCATTGAATCCGATGCTCGCTTCTCCTCCGCCAAAAGGTCCGCAGTCGCTATCTGGGAACTCCCAGGTTATTCAGCCCAACTCATCCCCCCACTAATGAAACACTTGTAGGTTCTCCAGCAGTCAATGGATCTGCGTCTTTAACGCCATCAAATCATTTTCCTCCTCCAAAGAAGAACGGAATTCCGGAAAGCAATGGCGTTAAAACACCAAACATCATCAGCAAAACACGCATGCTCCGCAGCACACGATGAATCTTCACCCTTAATAACGACCATTCATTCATTCTCAAAGAGGATAGGAATTTCCGAAAGCGTCATATTTATATCACCTCAAATTTTCAATCCGTTTCGTCATAACATAATAAATTTCTTACATACATACGAGCGAACTACTACAACAAATGAATGGGATAATTCCCACAAAATTTATTATTTACCCTCATTTTTAGAAGGAGCAGCCCAAGCGTGGTACGTTAAATACACCGGAAACAGGACAAATTCGACAAAAACACGACAACAACTAAAAGAAGATATTGCACAACAATTCGATGGGGAACAGTCAACGCAGAAGTTATCAATGGAATTGAAGACAAGAAAACAAGGATAGGACGAAGACATCAAAACGTATTATTACGACTTGTTGGCGCTAGCATACGACGTGACACCCGACATTACAGATACCAATCAACACCCGGGACAGCAAAATTACTAACCTCAAAAAAAAAATAAACCCAACAGTCAACAAAACCAACATTCAGGGCGGCAACAAAATTGGCAACCTCGCCCACAAGGAAACAAAAGCAACGATCAACGGAGTGACCGATTCCCAAGAAGATACCCCAATAAAAGGGTCACGGCATGCCCAACCGTAGCATCCACAGAGAGGAAAGGGCGAACAACCATTTCATGCATTAAGGGTAAATTTAAAACAGTTTCGTAACAATACCAATCACGCCATCAAACAAAACACTACTGACGGTAGGAGGCAAACACGTACCAGTGATAGGAGAATTAGAAATTCCCATCAGTATACAAGATAATTTAATTAAAACAAAAGCCTTAGTTGTAGCTCAATTACCAAATCCAATCGTTCTTGGCATCAAATTCCAAAAGAGCATGGAGCAAAAATTCATCTGGTGGAAGACACCGTCGAATTAAGAACTTTTCCGAAGACAATTGTGTTAGTTAATCCATTTCTTCGCTTAAAATCTGTAGTACATATTCCACAAAGATTATTTCAACAGACTACTGTTAGATTCTTAAAGAAATCAAAACCGCCGACAAAAACTAAACAAGGGACAACTGATATCATTAGCACTGATATCATCTAGGAGTAATGTTAACAAGAAATCAAACAAGATCAATCTCCAACCTGCTGAAGAAATACGAAGACGTATTCTCAACAAAAGCAACGTTGGGTTTCACGAAAATCATGAACATGAAATCGATGTAGGAAACGCAACACCGGTCAAAAGCAAACCATACAAAGTGTGGCACAAGGAGAGGAAAATCATCGAGGAACAAATACAGGAAATGACGCAATAATTCGTCCAAGCCAAAGTTCATGGGCCAGCCCTATAGTTCTGGTAAAAAAACATACAACTCGATTTTGCCTAGATTACAGGAAACTCAATGCTGTTACAAAAAAATCAACATACTCTCTATCTAATATTGACGATATTTAGGAGGAGGAAATTATTTCTCAACACTTGATCTCTTCGGTGGATGTTGGCTAGTGGGACTGCAAGAGGAATTGAAACAATACAACACCGGGATACGGACTATACGAATTCAATGTACTGCCAGAGACAACCTGAGACGGGCAAGAAGGCTTGAATATTAATCCTATTTTAAATTATTGTTTGCTTCTCTCTTGCAATCCAGGAGTATCAGATATAATTATCTCTGTTGCACCGGAGTGCAACCTCTGTTTCCCAAAACTCTATGACCTTGGAACGCCAAGAACGAATATCTTACTTTCGTGGAATAGAACATCTTTCATGAAGAGAAGCCACACCCAGGAAGCAAAAGCTCAGGAAAATGATTTTGAATAAAGAAGGCCATATCCGCAAAGTGAAGAAAGTTTTAAAAAGAGGGCTCATTATATAAAAGCTTTGTCAAATTTGAGCGACTCAAATGTCGTCCGTAACCTTTTTGAGGGTATGACTACAAGAACATCTAATTTCCTCATTTCACAACTTCGCTGTGCCAAACGACATCCAAAAGGGAGGAGATGGACCATAGACGAAAAAATATTGCTTTGGCACTATATAAGCGTAGTCCACGATGATACAATCTTTTACGAAAACTCATCTCCATGCCTTCACGGAGAACGATTGTGGACTTGTTAAAACGGATTCCATTTACGAAAGGAATAAATACACATTTATTTCTGCAAATCAGTCAGTCTCTCTCTACTGACGTTGTGCCCTTCTTTTGGATGAAATGGACATCAAATAAAATCTACAATATGACGTCGCTTCTGATAGAAGCCTGGGGTTTGCAGATATGGGAGATGGTGTCATTTCGGCAAAACGAGCAAATCATGCTCTTGTTTTTATGCCACAAGGATTAGGGACCAGAAATTGGAAGCAACATGTAGCCTATTATTTTGCAAATAATGGGTGCAGTGTCGAAGATCTATGAAAATGTCTGATTGCTGTGTTGTCACGTGTAAAGACATTGCAAATTTAGAAGGCCTTACTACCATTTGTGATATGGGTACCAGCAATGTTAAGATGCTGAAAAATCTAGGTGTCACTATTACAAGGCCATATTTTGAATATCAAGGCAATTATGTGTTCGCGATGTATGATCCTCCACACTTGTTAAAGCGCACTGCTGCATTATTTCGCAAGCACAAAGTGGTTTTGCCTGTTATAATGGACGAGAGCGAAACCCCAATGGAGGCCAGATTTGCAGACGTACTTGAAGCTTACAACATTGATTTGGCAACTCCTTTGGTGTTTCGAGCTTTATACAAGATTAAACATGCACACTTGGACCCTACATTCCAATATGCGATGAAAGTTAATTTGGCAACGCAACTAATGAATCGAACAGTTTCCAGCTTCATTTATACATTGTTAAGTAGAGGTACAAAATTATATCATTATAATAACTTACAGTGTACACATAATGATTGTCTGCAGGCTAAATGGAACAGCGTTCACTTGCCACGACTACCTTCATTCCGCAGGTAGATGAACTATTTGACAGTTTTAACTTTAACACAACTGGAACCTACAGAAGGCAAGGAGATTAAGTGTTGTGTCACTAACACCACGCAACATATGGTTTTCTGCAAAGAAGCAGTAAAGAAAGTATCTTCTTGGCAGTTTCAGAGAGTTAACAAAAAAAGGAACTTTGTTGAGTAGCAAGCCTCCGTCCCAGGTTGGGTGGCTAGTGTCCTTATATGCCTTCTAGGGAATTTGGAAGACTCTGGATGACAAAATGTGTACCAAGTTGCGACCGCGTTCATTAAATCAAGACTCATTGGAAAACCTTTTTGGGGCTATTAGAGGCGGATGTGGGTGTAACGACAACCCAACAACATTTCAATTTGTAACCAGTCTGAAAACTCAAATTTTGAATGGGTTGGTCAATCAGAGTTTGGTTGGTATTAACTGTACGGAAGATGATGGTGTCTTGCTGGACAATCTGCGTTGCTTCCTACAACCAGAAGAGGATATCACCTTTTTAGAAGACACTGTAGTTATGCCACCAGGGGTTGTCTCTCTACCTGCCGAAAGGGAAGAAGCCATTGAAATTGAAGTTACCGAAGCTGTGACCCAGTGCACAACAGCAGCTTTATCTGTTGCATACTGCTGTGATACTCGACTAAGCACGGAAAAAGAAAACAATTTTAGTTGAATTTGTGAAGAACAAGTATTGTTAAATTTAATTAATGAACAATTTTGAGAGAATACCTGAACTTTTAACGTGGACACTCCGGTAGTGAATTTAGAAAATAAACTGTGAATAGTGAACTTTGGTGAACAGAAACTCCTAAAGGACACCGAGACGCTGAACTAGTAAAAGTGCGGAAAACTTCTGTGCCTGAAAAAAAAAGAACAAAAAGACAAGAGTGCGTGTGTGTAAAGTGTTTTAGTTATGAATACATAAATTTCCACCAAAGTTGAAGACGGTAGGAGGATGCGTCTCAATATGAACTTCCTCAAAGACGTTTTCGTTGATTACGAAACACTCGTCAGGGAAAATTTAAAATTAGAGTAGAAAAAATTATGTTTGGGAAAGTTTTTGGCAATGTTAAAAAATTTAGGGTTTTATTTAAACTTTTAGAAATTGGTTAAGTTAATTGTTTCCAAATTGTTGTAGAAGCTTTGTTATGTTATGAGAAATTTTGTTTAGGGTAGAAATTATTTGGACATTGTTTTTGGCGAATCAAAATTTGTTTTCGAACTGTAGGAAAATTAGAAACACTATTTGATCTGTATAAGTATAAAAGAAAACTACTTACATATTTATTTTTTGGAATATTTTTCAAAATCTTGTACCGTAAACAATGTGGTCCGAGAATTCATGCATGAGGATAAATGTCAATTGTAGTACCAACCAAAATTTTGTATTGTGTTAACAGGTTAGGCATCTTAAACATACCGGTATGAATTACACTAACAAAGAAGGATGCGCGCGCGAGGTTCGCGGACCGTGGGAGAAGAAATGGAAGGGAAAACAGAATAAAAGCAGGTTACCATTCAGTTAGCGAGAATTCTGCGAAGAATATTGATAAGTAACAGTCCGAACTTTCAAGAACGTCAATACGTAAATATTATTATCATTTTGTAAAGTAAGAATTTATAGTAAAATGTGTTAAGTGGAAATGAATTTTATTTATTTTGAACAACTATGAAGATGCCGGGAACTGCAACAACATCTATGGAGACATCTGCGCCAGCCGCAATAGGAGTCTAAAGGAATGAGATGAAAGTAAATCACAAATTTAAACTGTCAAAATAATTGTGATTGTGCGCAAGCCATCACTAATTGTTATCCCAAAAAATAGCGGAATCTCAGATTCATTGTATGCAGATGTTTGAGGGTACAATAGATGCAAATCTCGAGTAAAATCAGACATCTGGGTGCAAAGCGAAAGTCAGTTTCCACAAAAGATGCAAATCTGGAGTGAAAAGCTGGCTATCGTGAATTCTGAGACTTCGTTACGCGTAAATAACTACTTGGGTATTCCGTCAAATGAGTTGAAAGGTTTTCGTTCCTTCGTCGAACCAACATCCTGAGAAAAAGAACCCAAAACAGCTAGCAGCACTACATAAAAATGTGACCCACCAACAAAGGGCTACACAGCAATATGTCAGTGGTCTCCTCGCCAGAAAATTATTGTCAATGGTGGAATGTGAACCATGTAAAGAACATTTGTGTGCTTTCATCAATGGACCCTCACAATATCTTCATAGCATACAAAGAGTGGTCAGAGACCACATCGAGACTCATCATTCCAAGTGAGAAACTTGTTATTGCAGTAGGGGTTGCCATTTCCACATTGGAACTTACTTTACCCTCATTATGTGGAACAGTTGGGGTATCTCAATTGGTTGCCCCTCCTATTAAAGAGGCATTAGTTCCACATAGACTATTTTGTGTCATTCATAACGCCCGTCTAACCACCGCACTTATCAAGGCTGTATGTCGCATTGGGCTTTCTTGGTGGTGTCGCCGCAGTAACGAAGAATTTAAAGCCACCCAGAAAGTAAAACGTAGTTTTTAGAAAACTGCAAAGCAGAAGAAAGTGGCCAAATTTTGCCATATATAAATATTAACATGTTGAAGTGTGTGTAGGGTAAAGTGGTATAACACGCCCCGGGTTTAAATACGCCCCACCTTCAAAATTCCCGCTATGTTTTACTTTCCGTTCAGTACGTATGACAGTTCGTCGCCCGCACGATATACAGAACACTAGTACGCGCACTTCCCTATCTTCCCCATACAAAACGAGCAAGTCAAAAGTAGTGCCTAGTTACGTGATTTAAATTTTACCGCTAGATGACACCAATGTATGAAGGACTGTCACTAAACGTCATTAATGTACTCCCGTAGGTTATATTACATGTTGTTGGTACGGTTGTAGGCATTGATTGTAGGCGACGTATGTTCAGTATTTACGTGTGTATTAATGGCAAACTTTAGTCGGTGTGTAATGAAATAAAGAATAAACGGCGACTGTCAAATTTAGCAAGCAATCAAACAGATGTAGAAAGATATTTACTAATGTTACGAGCAAGTACGTTTTGCCTTGATTTTTACAAACCTTTCAGAGACTATTGGTATTATTTGTTTCTTGTATCTGTTTGGTAGTGGTGGAAGAAAGGACACATGTGAGATTAGCGTTAATTCAGCAGGAGCATACATTTAGTTGAGGAATAGCATCCTCAGACAGTGTTCTTCGAATGATTTCATTTCCACTGACTTAATAATGATTTTTTACAAATTTTTCTTGAAAATATATCAAGCATACAAAATGTTGCTTCAATATTGTAACACCTGCATTTTGGTTCATTCTTGAAGCTTTTCCGAAATCTATAATTAACAATATTTCATAATTAATAGTATGTATCGTAAGTCTATATCTGTAACCCAAATTTACTGAGCGGCTTGACAGCAGTTTATTCTGGTTAACTGAAAATTTAATGATGCTTTAAATATCTACTAATGTTTTCGATTCACTGGCATTGATCGCACAACGCGTATCTTCATCTTGTGTTATTACAAGATGCAAACACTGACTGCAACCAGTGCAAATGAATCGAAGATGCTATTTGCTTCACTGTTCTTTGTCAATTTCTTCAAGATTAATAAATCATTTTATTTTCATCATCATCGGCGTTTTCAAACTTGTGATGCAAATGAAGACAAGTGCTACTCTTACGGTAATCTTGGAATAAGGGATGTAATCAGATTAAACAATATGTTTATTAAATTAGAAATAATATAAAGAAGGTTATGAGCCTCTCATATTACACTTGATATTTTCAGCTTCGATGGAATTAATTTGCAAGGTCATCAAACTTGAAAGAAACAAGCTGCAGTAACGTTTAGGTGTTTTAACTTTACGCACTTTTGGCGTCACTTGCATGCAGAACTGATGTTGCTAGATAGGTACTTTTGTGAGTTTATATCCACTCGTTATATTGAGTACATTTTAATCAGTACATCGGTCAGTTTAATGCCAGATGGATTGGTGGATATTCTAGGTTAGATAGCAATCTTACGATGAGTTCATGTTTATGTTAAAATCTCCTAGCTTCAATACAAATTAACTCTGAGACGTCCTTCTATTTTGACTGCAATGTAACTAAATTAGGAAACGAATTAAATTATTCGCCAATAGATACCCTCTTTAAATTCAAATTTCTACGCCTGACAAATTCGCTTTAAATTCATAGTTAAAATTTAAAATGCAGTTTTTAACCTCAAACCAGTTGTTCCGTAGTGACCTCTGTTTATCTCTGCCCATGTGTTTTGTGTTTACCACAAGAGCCTCGGAAGAACCGGCTCCGGAATTTGATAAAAATGACAGTCCGCGATACGGTTCTGCCATCTAGCGAATTTTTACAAACTACTCAAGTTGATCAAAATTTTAAACTGAAAATGGCGGCGAGTGAGCGTACCAATGTTCTCTACATCGTGGTCGCCCGTTACTATCCGTTTATGTCAAGATATTAATGACGAAGAGTACCAAACAAAGTTCGATAGACAAAATTGATATTTTATGGTACGTAAGACTAAACATTTGTTGCATAGTATTAATAAAAATTAATTATTACTGAAGCAATTTCTTTTTTTCAAAATGTAAAATTAGTGACGTAGGGTAGGCAATAATGTGTTCTTGGTGTTTTAGTTTCGACCTAACCTAAATTTTACAGCAGAATATCAACGTGGGGCGTTCTGCACTACCCAAAGTGCAAGGCGCCTCACATGGGCGCTGATAAAACGCCCCACCCATAAAGTGTTTCAAAATTTAGGTTTATTGTTCTTTTACTGTAGAATATGGGGAGGATATACATGAGAAAAACAATCCGAGCTTCATGGAGTGAAGGGTCAATGGCTACTACCATAGATAAAGTTAAAAGTGCAGAAATGGGAGTTAATGCAGCGGGTAGGGAATATAATATACCCTCAATAACTCTTAGACGACACATAACTACTAATATTGTAAAAAATATCTTGGCCAATCTCCGACATTAGCCAGAGAACATGAAAGAAGCTTAGTCTTGCATATACAAGCACTGGAAAAAGTTGGATTTGCCCCGAATAGAAGAGATGTTAAAAAGATGCTGATAAACTGGGTATTAAACATAATTTCTCACAAAAGAAAAATTCAGCTGGCAAAACTTGGTTTGATGGATTTTTGAAAAGAAACAAAATCTTGTCGATTAGAAAATCTGAAGGATTATTATTCTCAAGAGCACAAGGAACGAACAGGAAAGAAGTCGGTGATTACTTTTCTTTGTTGCTCCAAGTGTTAGCAGACAATGATTTATTGGATAAACCAACCAGAATATTTAACATGGATGAGACAGGTGTCCAAGTTAACAATAAAGCAGAGCGCGTCATTGCAACAAAAGGATCAAAGGATGTTTATTCCTTAACAAGTACCGAGAAAGGTGAAAATATTTCACTAATAGCTTGTTGCAATGCCGAAGGGAACTTCTTTTCACCAGTATTGATTACGAAAGGTAAATATAAAAAGCCTGAATTCGCGGAGAGTCTTCCTCCTGGTTCGAATGTTTACATGAACCAAAAAACTTCGTACATCAACAGCGATTTGTTTATAAAATGGTTTGAAGAGTACTTCATCCCACGAAAAGGTACCGGCAAAGCAGTATTAATTTTGGACGGGCATACATCTCATTCTAATGCGATTGAACTCTTAAACTTGGCTTCGCAAAACGATATTGTACTGTTATGTCTCCCAAGTCATACGACTCAGGCATTACAGCCTCTCGATAAGTCATTCTTTAAGCCTTTTAAAAGTTATTTTATGCAAGAGGCTAAGACGTGGATGCTCAACCATAAAGACAAAAAATTAAATAGACGCAATGTTTCTGCCCTGATAGGAAAGGCTTGGAGCAAGGCAGCTACGGTAAGTAATGGAGTTGCTGGATTTAAAGCAACAGGTATTTTCCCGTACGATCCTTCAACTATTCCGGATCATTTCTTTGCCATTTCTGATGCAGCTGAAGCAAGCGGTGGTGATCCTGTAGAAGTTCAAGATAATGGTATTTCAAGCGCAACGGAACTTCGCCAAGAAAATAGAAGCCCATCGAAATCATTGCCTAAAGGTCAAGAAAAAGGTACTCCATCAAAATTTCTTAAAGAAATTAATCCCGTTCCAACTATGTCCATTAACACCTCTAAAAGAAACCAGTCGGCAATAATTTTAACATCACCTTCTGAAGATTCTTCATTAGATCTGCAGGTTTTCTCTAAAGACGATGTTTCAGATGTTGAAGTCACTGATTGTGTTGAATGTGGAGAGCACTACTATTCAACGAAATCTAAAAATGATTGGATTCAGTGCATTATTTGCAGTAAGTGGCTGCACGAAAGCTGCACAATGTACCCTGACATGTGCAATAAATGTGGTAGACAAAGAAAACGTGCAGAAAATAGAAAATAGCCAAGCTATTATTACTTGTTTGAATGGGGCGTATTTAAAGGGTAGGGTAAAACGCCCCACTGAAGTGTTTTTTTGAAATTTAATAACTAGAGAATGTATGATAATTTAAGTTAAAATTGTTTCCAGTTTTATATTAAAAAGTGTGTAAGCTAATTCATTGTAACTTATTTCCACTTTACCCTATATATATATTTTTTCTACGACCTGTTATGACAGACATTCTATTATCATCCAATATTTCCAGCAAAAGTTTGATTTCCGTAACTAGTGATGAACTCATAACGACAACTTTCGTCACTAGAGACGAAAGTTACATGCTATTAATTTTCCAGCAACTAGTTGGCTGTTGTCAATGTATCGCGTCATTATCAAATGTCAGTGTGTGCTGTTTGTTAGACCTTCATCATGATTTCTGATTCAGAAAGTGATTTAGATCTTCCTAATACTTCACCAGAAACAGATAAATCGGGTCGTAGAAAAAGTACAGTGTTTAATTCGTCAAAAATAATTTTCTTAAGCTTACCAAACTGTTCTCTCGCTCAAAAAATGGCACTTTTGTTACTCGTTCAACAATATACTATTTATATTCATAATGTGGTCGCTGTTTTTTCTTGCCTTTATTCTACTTTGAAACTTATTTGCTGTTCATTTTATACGATCAATTGTCAGGTTTGCAGGTTGAAAATTGATTTTATAAAAAAATAGCATTCGAATAAATAAATAACCACAAAATACAATTTTGAATTGTTCCCGCGTTAGGTAAATGTTTTAAAGTGCCCTCTGCGACACGGTTGCAATTACAATCGTCCTGTTCGTTTTTGCGGATTAAAGTTCAGCATTGAGTTGCCCGTCTCAGGTTGTCTCTGGTACTGCCTTTGGGTTTAATAAGTGCGCCATGTTTGTTCCAGAACTTAACCGATACAATCTTCAGAGATATGAAATGGAAAAGTTTTGATATACTTGGATGACATCATTATATTCTCCAAAACATTTGAAAAATACCTTAAGACAGTGTTTCCCAACCGGTGTGTCGCGACACAATGGTGTGTCGCGAGCTTCCCTCAAGTGTGTCGCGAGCAAAGTTAACAATTTTATAAAATGTTAATGAAACGTTTAAAAAAATATATAGTTGTAGAATTACTCTGTTTATCTCTAAGAAGGTATTATATTAGCGATGTAGTAAATACAAAACGATCAAACCTCGATTCGTTGAAAGCCATTGTAATGGCGAAAGAATCAGTGCGTTTTAATTAAACTTAACCTAAACTTGCATTAATGTAGGGTAGGTAAGTTAAATTAACTACAAATAAACAAACAAACGCGCTGTTTGCGTTTACATTGACTTCCAAACGTGATCGGGTGCATCTAGATGCATATCCACGCGTTTACACTTGATAAAAAAGCATTGAGATTAAACAATCGGGCGCATCCAGACGCATCCAAGAATGCAACTCTGTTCTAATGCAGAAATATAGGTTAGAATTTGACCCATATTGCGCATGCGGTACAAAGTAATAAACCAGGACCTAGACGCTTGTAATGACTCCAGACCTTCAGTTTACTGACATTCTGCAGCGAGCGTTCGATCTGATCGGACGTGTTTTCCAGAGCTCTCTCCGTTGCGACCCGGCCTTACCAGGCGCTATTCACAGCTAGTTTTCTAGCTAAAACTTGCTTTCTGTGTCTTTTATAAGACAACATCACCCAAGTTTACCGCTGAGAGTGCATTTATTTCGGCACGGCACTGAATAAGGTGTCTGTGGCTGAAATTTTTTCCGCAGAGATGGCCGAACGCCAGGGCCAAGGCGTCGGCAAGCGGCCCCGTGCACGCGTCGAGATTGTCGAGGACAAGGAGCGGTCAGACCCGTGCAGCAGCGAAGAATCGACAACGTCCGAAGAATTCCAGCAGCCGAAGCCGAGGAAAACCGCCCGCAAGATGCGGAAGACAACAGCGCCGGAAGCGTTACCCACGAAGAACGGCTACGAGAGCCTCTCCGACAATGACATGGACGTCGCGCCGGAAGCATCCCCGAGGGAGTCTCAACGCAGAATCCGCATTCCGCCAGTCTTCCTTCGAGAGAAGGAGAAGTGGACTCAAGTCTGTAAGGACCTGGACGTTCGCAAGATCGCTTTCTCGAAAGCGAAGAACACGGGGTACGGCATTCGCATTCAACCGTCGTCGGTGGATGACTACCGTGAGATGACGAAGATGTTCGAGGAGAAGAAAGTGCAGTACCACACGTACGCACTTACGGCCGACAAACCGCTCCGGGTTGTGATCCGCAATCTGCCGTCGAAGATAAGCGAGGACGAAATCCGAGCCGACCTCGAGCAGCAGGGGTATCCCGTTCAGTCGGTTGCCCGGCTGAGCAAGGGACCGGAAAAGCAGGCGATGCCGCTTGTGATGGTCCAGCTCTCGAGAGGCAACGACGGAAAGCGAATTTTCGACGAGAAAAAGGTCGCTCGGCTCGATGTAACAATCGAGTCGAAGAGACGATCGTCCGGCGTCGGTCAGTGTCATCGCTGCCAACAGTTCGGACACTCTCAGAGATTGTGTCGCGCCAGCCCTCGCTGCGTGAAGTGTGCGGAGCCACATCACACCCGAACGTGTCAGAAGCCACGGAACACCCCGGCTGTTTGCTGCAACTGCGGCGGACCGCACCCCGCTTCTTACAAAGGCTGTGAGAAGTTCCCGCAACCGCCGATCCGCGAGGGGAAGCAGGAGCCACCGAAGCAGAAACCCGCACCGGAATTCAAGGGCGGAAGATTCCCAGAATTGCCCGCGAAGAAAACAGCGAAGGACTCCGCCCCAGCGACTAGCCCGGCGGCGCCGGCTGCAACGGTTGCCCCCTCCTCGGAGGCGCGAAAGCGACCGAGCGTCAGCTATAGTGCTGCCGTGGCCGGTTCCAGGAAGGACCAATCCCAGGCGCTGAGAGCCGCCAAGCCCGTCCCGCCCACACGGACCGAGACTGAAACGGTCAGCGTATGGCAGCAACTCGCGGATTTACTTTCGCGAGTCGACTTCTCGAAGCTACTCAGCGTAGCGGCCAAGGTGATCGCCAGCCTGAGCCAGGCGTCGAACGGCACAGAGATGATAGCCGCCTTATTAGGCTGCGCGTCCGACATCTCATCGCTGTTCCATCATGGATAGAAGGCACAGGCGACCGCGTTCTCTACAGACTGTCTTTTGGAATGCCAACGGACTCACAACCAAGAGATTGGAGTTGATGGAATTCGCCCAGCGTCAAAACCTGGACGTAATTCTAATCAACGAGACGCATCTCAGAGCGGGTGACGATCCCAGGCTTCCGAATTATCAGCTCTACAGGAACGACAGGCCGAACGCGAGAGGCGGAGGAACTGCCGTTTATGTAAAACGAGACATCGACCACCACGTCATTGATACGCCGCCCCTCCAGCACCTGGAGGCGACTATAGTGGCGATACAAACGACGGACGGCCTGGTTCGATTGATCTCCGCTTACAACGCGCCGAATCGGGAACTGATCCCGGGGGACCTGGACGCGGTGTTCGACGCGGAGGGCGCGGCGATAATCGCAGGCGATTTGAATTCCAAACATCCCGAATGGAACAGTCGTGTTACCAACCGGAATGGGAGGATTTTGAAAGCCTACGGCGAGGACCGATCGATAACGATCGACGCAACTGTCGATCCGACTCATTTCGGTTCAATCGGCCGGCCCGACGTTCTCGACATCGTCGTCTTGAAGGACGTCGCAACCGTGCACCAGCTCTCGGTTGCCAACGAGCTTGACTCCGACCACGTTCCGGTTCTGCTGCAGCTGGGAGGGGTCCCCGAAGACGCCGAGGACGAGGACAGCACAGCGAAGAGGATATCCTGGGGAGCGTTCACCGACCACCTGCAGGAAGCTCTAGGTCCAGCAACACCGATCGAAACGCGCGAAGAACTAGAGCTCGCCGTTGACGTACTAACCGACAAGATCACGGCTTCGCTTGCTCACGCGACGAATCCGGCTCCGGCCCGCCCTTTTCGATTGCGACTGCCAGAGGACGTTCGCGAACTCATCAGGGAGAGAAATCGCGCTAGGAGACGGTGGCAACGGACACTGGACCCCCAGCACAAGAGAGAGGCGAACAGGCTGACGGGAGAAGTTCGGCGTGCCCTCGTCGAACACCGAAGGGAATCCTGGGACACCAAGATCGAAAATTTGAACTCCGATGTTAATTCTCTCTGGAGAATGACTCGGATTCTCAAAAACAGAGGAGCACCGCCCATGCCGCCCATACACGGAGAGCGCGGCGTAGTCTACACCGACGAGGAAAAGGCCGAGGCTTTTGCCGACAATCTAGAGCGTCAATGCAGCCCTGTCTACGAGAATGCAGATGTGGACCACATCGACAGCATTCACCGTAGAGTCAGGCGCTCGCTAGAACAGGAAGATGTCGTGCACATCGCCCCGGTATCGCCCTCGGAGGTGAAGAAGGCAGCGAAGAGGTGCAAGAAGAGGAAGGCCCCAGGTCCCGACGGCATAGGCAACAGGGCACTGCAAGAACTCCCGGCGAGAGCGATCGCCGCCCTGACCGGCATTCTCAACGCGATGCTCCGTTTGCGTCACTTTCCATCACGGTGGAAATGCGCGGACGTCATTGTACTGAGAAAACCCGGACAGCAAGCGACGTTTCCTCAAAACTACCGACCGATCAGCCTACTGCCAGCTCTGGGAAAGCTGGCCGAGAAAGTCATCCTCCGACGACTAAAGGGGCACATCGAGCGCCTCCAGGTCCTGCAGGACGAACAGTTCGGCTTCCGTCCGGGTCACTCCACAGCTCACCAGATCCTTCGCGTCACCGAGTGTGTCACCGAAGGTTTCAACAAGAAGGAATACACAGGCCTAGTTTTGCTAGACGTGTCGAAAGCATTCGACAAAGTTTGGCATCAGGGCCTGCTTCACAAGATGTTGGAGGCGAAAATACCTTTGGGTATTGTCCAGCTGACCGCCTCGTTCTTGAAGAGACGCAAGTTCCGTATAAAAATAAACGGAGTTCGATCTTCGGAGAGAACGCTGAGCGCGGGAGTGCCGCAAGGTTCTGTACTCTCGCCGACGCTTTTTAACATCTTCGTGAGAGACATTCCTCGAAACAACGGTGTAAACGTCGCACTCTACGCCGATGATACAGCACTGTATTGTCGCTCCCTGAACATCGCCATGCTGAGAAGGAAGCTGCAGGCCGCTGCGGAAGATCTCGAGGTTTGGTACCGTACCTGGCGCATCCAGGTGAACGCTGAGAAGAGCACCGCCATCGTTCTAGGACGAAGAGGACGGATACGCCCGCCAGAAGAGATAGCCATGTTCGGACGAGGTATTCCTTGGCGAACAGAAGCGAAGTACTTGGGAGCCATCCTGGACACTCGACTCACCTGGAAACAGCACATCGAGTCCGTCGCCGCCAGAGCCAAACAGGTCCTGGCGAACCTCTACGGGTTGATGAGCCGGGGAAGTAAGCTGCATCCTGACAACAAGATAAAGCTACAAAACCGTCATCAGACCCACCATGACGTACGCCTCTGTGGCCTGGGGCTACGCGGCGAAGACTCACATGCGAAAACTCCAGGTGATCCAGAACAAAGTTCTGCGAATGGCGCTCGACGCTGCGTGGTTTGTCAGGAACGACCTAATCCACAGGGACACTGACACCGAGAAGATCGAAGAATTCGTGCGGCGGCTCGCCGTGAAGACGCACGGGAACATGCAAGACCACCCCAACCCGCTAATCCGGAGCCTGGAGGACTACGACGAAGAGCTGCAGCATCGACATAAGCGGCCAAGGATGATGCTGTTAAACTGAGTGCAGAGTAGTATCGCACAACGTGCGGCGATCGCCGCATAAGTATTTTTACTTTACTAATATTATTTTTTTTTCTGTTTCAGATGAAGGAGTTTAAAGAACTAGTGTTCTAGGTACTCCGGAGGACAAGACCGATCAACGATCAACAGTTTACTGACAGGGCTTGGCTGAGTTACATCTATGAAACATATAGCATGTATGACTGAGATGACTGCTGAGATGAGCGAGAAAGCTTGTGGCTAGTCACGCCTGTCACGCATACAGACTACTTCGTTTTTCCACGCAACGGCGAAGAAGTGAAACACCTTATACATCTAATACTGTTAAAGTACCTGTAATATTTAAAATTTATGGTAAGACAAATAAGAGTAACCGCTCATTATAAGCAACTCATTAACTAAAATAGCAGCATAAATAAGTTAAAATTCGAAACTAAAAATTAATTATACAGAGATTGCTTATAAAAAATGTTACTTTTAAAGAGGTTTCTTATATAGAGCACCCATTATATTTTGTATTTACAATTATAGCAAAAGTAATTATTGATTTTCAATTTTTAGTTTTTTATATGATGAAAGTTTTATCTGTATAATAATGGACAAATTTTTAATTCAGAAGGCAACAGGAAGTAAACATAAAGAAAGTAATAATAATGACGACACCGAAGCAACTTCCACTAAGAAGTCAAAAATTACTTACAGAAAGTATGACGAAAAATACATAGCATTGGGATTTTCATGGACAGGAGATAAATACTGTCCTATACCAATTTGCGTTGTTTGTAACGATAAACTTTCGAATGCTTCTATGGTTCCTAATAAATTACAACGCCATTTGGATATAAAACATCCTAATTTAAAATCAAAGACTCCTGATTATTTCAAAACGTTATTAAAATCGTGTCACAAACAAGCCGAGTCATTTACAAATTACATGAAAACTTCAAGTAAAGCACAGAAATGTAATTTCTTAGTTGCTGAGCTTATAGCACAAAAAAAGAAACCTCATACTCTTGCTGAAAATTTAATTTTACCAGCTTGTCGTTTAATGGTCAAAACTTTAATAGGAGATGATGCAGAAAAAGAAATTTTAAAAATCCCGCTTTCAAATAACACTATTAGCAGACGAATTCAAGATATGTCGGAAGACGTAGAAACTCAAGTAATAGAACACCTCAAACGTGATAACATATTTGCCCTGCAAATCGATGAATCAACAGATATAAGTGGAAAAGCTCAATTAATTGCTTTTATTAGAATTATTTTTGACGGAGATATGATTAGTCAATTTTTCTTTTGTAAAGAATTACCTGAAAGAACAACCGGCGAAGATATATTCATGACAACTGACAAATATTTGAAAAGTTTTAATCTCAGTTGGAAATCTTGCGTTGGAATATGCACTGATGGAGCGAAATCAATGACTGGAAAAATTAAAGGATTTGTGACAAGAGCTAAAGAATGCAATCCTTGTATTATTACAACCCACTGCTTTTTACATCGAGAAAATTTAATTTCAAAATGTATCGGCGATGAATTGACAAATGTTCTTCAGCAGGTTGTAAAAATGGTCAATTTTATAAAAAGCAAGCCTCAAAAAGTTCGCATTTTTTCCAAACTATGTGAAGCAATGGAAGCAGAACATTTAGTGTTATTACTGCACACAGAAGTGCGATGGCTATAAAAGGGCAAGGTATTAGCACGATTTTATGAATTACGAGAAGAATTACTTGTATATTTTACAACTGAGCAAAACAAATTCAGTGATTATTTGAGTAATGAAGAATGGTGTTCAAAGGTAGCATTTCTGGCAGATTTATTTCATCACTTAAATACACTAAATTTAAGTTTACAAGGCAAACAAGAAAATCTGTTAGTATATACTGATAAAATTAATTCTTTTAATGATATGGTATGTGGAAGAGAAGAATAAAAGATAACAATTTAGATATGTTTCCGCTAGTTTCAAAACTTAAACGTGACAGTAGGATTTTAAATACAATATTTGAAATATTGACTAACTTAGAAGAAAAAATTCAGCCTTATTTTCCTTCTCTAAATATTAATGAGTACGACTGGATTAGAAATCCTTTCTTAAACATTACCTCTAATCAAAATTTATCAGTAGAAGAGGAAGAAGAATATGCAGAAATTAAAAATGAACTTTAAAAATAAAATTTGATGAAACGAATCCAACAGAGTTTTGGATGCAAATTTCAAAAGAATATCCAAATTTATCTATGAAGGCTCTGAAAATTTTATTACCTTTTTCTACTTCCTATTTATGCGAATTAGCATATTCATCTTTGACGGAAATTAAAAACAAAAAACGTGAGAGACTACTTTGCGTAGAAGACGAATTAAGAGTATGCCTTTCTACAATTCGTCCACGAATTATGATGCTGTGCGAGAAACAAGCGCAAATATCATATTAACTTAAATTTGATTAACAAAAGTTGTAACTTTTTCTAAGAAATTTTGTTAAAATTATTTTCTTTTAGTTTAAATTAAAAAAATACATAATTGGTTTTAAATTGTACCAATCTATGTAATAAACATGTTTATTTGATAATAAAATTTTTGTAAAAAAAATTTGTAACTAAAATCTAATTATATACTTCCTCTTAATTTTTGGTGTGTCGCAGAAATATGCTCATTCTCGGCAGTGTGTCGCGAATATGAAAAGGTTGGGAAAAACTGCCTTAAGATATTGGAAGAGGTTTTTCGACGACTCCGAGATGCTGGATTACCACTGAAACTATGGAAATGTGAACTGGAGAAATCAGAGGTAAAAATTTTAGGATAGAAAGTAAGTGACGAAGGAACCTATCCCGATGAAAAAAAATTAAATCAAAGAATTTCCGAAACCAACTACTGTGAAAAAAAATCCAGAGCTTCCTTGGACTTTGTAATTATTACAGAAATTTCATAGAAAATCTTTCCAAAATAGACCGACCACTATATGAAGCAACAAAGAAAACAGTCCGAGAAGCTGAAATATAAACTAAGCAACGCATCACTTTCAGCCCACTTCAAGCCCCACGAAAACTGCGAACTGCATGTAGACGCTTGTGAATATGGATTGGGCGCCGTATTACTACAACCACAAGAAGAAAAACTGCACCCCGTCTCTTACATCAGTAGAAGTCTAACACAGGCAGAAAAAAGATTATTCTATTTCAAAACTTGAAACTTTGGCCTTTGTTTGGAACCTCCGCGAAGAGAAATAAAGATCATGACAGACCACCATGCGCTATGTTGGCTCAAAAGCATCAAAGAACCCACAGGAAGATTGGCAAGATGGGCCGAATTCAACTACGAGATCATTTATAAAAATGGTAAGACTCTCGCTGATGCAGATTGTCTATCCAAGAACACAGTGCTGGGACCAGAGCCAAACAACGAAGAAGAAACGCAATAAATTCCTACATTATTAATGGAAGAAAATGAGAGGGCAACACTTCACAGACAAGACTCAGGTTTGGTAGAAATTCTAGACGCAATAGAAAACCCAGATGGACCAAACGTCACCGTAGAACTTCGAAGAAGAATAAAAAAAAAATGCGTTAAGAAAGGAGTAAAACCCGAATCATCAACGAGGCGATTACTTACTGACAATTCCCAACGACTTAATTGGAGAAATATTATTCACTAACCATACATAATCTCTTTCTGGTCACGTAGGTATAACAACATACCACCGGATTAAGAAATGATTTTACTGAGAAAATCTTCTGAAGGATATAGGTAAATTTGTTAGAGATTATCCAGACTGTCCTGTGAAGGCTATCAGCTGTATTGCCGACAAAATCTTAATGAAGACCGCCAATCAGGCAACCGTCACAGAAATACAGGAAAAAAGCACTGGCCGCCCAAGCAACAGCAGTAGAAAATATTTCAAAGAAGCAAGACAAGGACAAGGCACGGTTCGACGGAAAGCGTGGAATATAAAAATTTCACACCAACACGAAAAATCGGAAAAAGTGTAAAGCTGTTACTCCAGTGGTATGGACCAATTACTATAATTAGAAAAATTAGCGACGTAAATTACGAAGTAAATATGGGGAAGAAAAAGATGGACACCGTTCACGTGAGCAGAATCCTACCATATAACGATCCATGGACCAACTCTCCTTCAACATAAATTATTTTACTTTATTCTATTATTATGCAACCCTACTTACAGTCATCACGTTGTTTACAGTGCAGTGAATATAGTCATCCTCCTTGGAATTATCCTACGGCCAACCAGCCAAGGGAAGGTAGAGATCATGAATTAAGGAAATCAAAAGACACGGACAGGAGCATCATAAAATTCAACACCGAATTATCTAACACCATACATCAAGTCGGCTACCAAACGTTCATGAACATGAAACGTTTGTATATTTTAGGTAGCTCGATGCAGCATTCAGATATTCTTTCCTCGTGCAGAAATCAATTACCAGAAATGATCATCGCTACACAGGTACTAAAAGGCAGAAATAAAACGACTATACTCGAAATTAGCACAAGAAAATAAAGAATTGGTTATACCACCTGAGAAAATCAATCGCATATTACCAGCTTCCGATCACCGATTGCAGTATAAATAACAAGCAGACCACCATCACACTTAGAATTCCAACCCGCAGAAAATTTTTAAATTGGAAATTATACCAGCCAATATCAACACCTTTCGCATGGATAGAAGAGATTTGCAATGTGAATCATAACAGTTTATTTTTAATCCGGACCGGATTTACACCGTCCCACAACAAACTGTACTTCTTATCTCGAGTGTCAACAGATCCACTACAAGGACCACAATGTGCGAGCATGCTATTCAAAGGTGCAACCGTCATAGAAATCACTAAATTCTGTCCAACGCAGTATCATAAAGGGAATACAATGATTGTCACGCAGATCGCCAGCAACCCATTCATAATTACATATCTAAGAAATGAAACCTACAGAATGTCATATTTTCATGAACTGTGCCCTTTAGTCGGATTTGCAATACAGTTAAAATTACGAAAAGTTTTGCTTATTAATAAGTTATTTGTTATAGGTTTACCAAATATGGGTTGAACGAATTGGTCTGCCTATTTTGAAACAAATTGATCCCAAGTTGGCTTACAAACGATATCGTGTGTGTGATCTTCATTTTAGTGCTGACTGTAGAGTTCCGGGAAGCAACAAATTACAATGTACAAGTGTACCAACATTGAACCTTCCAAGTAGGTATTTGTTTATGCAAAAAAAAAACCACAAAACATTTTTTAATTATAATTAATCACACTGTTCGTAAACTCAATACTTATAACTGCCGATGTTATATTGTATGTTAATATTTTGATTTTTTGGATTGTCTGAGCAATTATGATTGTAATGGTAAATTTTGCAATACTTTTCCGATGACATGAAAGTACTTTTATTATAATAGATACTTATTTGCAGATTATATGGACATGTTTGAAAAGGAAAGTGATCCAAATACTTGCAATGATCCTTCAACGATAAAAGGTAATAGTGTTTAATAAAAAAAAGTCTTACTGAATTAAAACTGATGACTGATTAAGTATAAGTTTTAGCCACGTCCGAAATTTCAACCCTTGAACAAGTTAGACGCTCATTAGAAAGCTACATTGCATTGGATCACACATATGCAGGTACATGTAAGTATATAAAAATATTATAAGCAAGGTAGTATTCACCAAGGTTGACTCCGCTAATACATTTTAATACAAAAAGTACTGTATTAGTCGGTCAGTCAAAATTATTTAGATTTGTATCTTCTCTATTTTTACCAGTAAGGTAAATGAATTTAAAATATTATTCTTAAGATATTTACATATAATTAACTGTTTTATTAGTATGATGTTTCAGTTCAAATCTCAACTTTTCTCTGATATGGCAAAAGGCACATACCTTTAATTATAATATTATGAAAATGAAGCTGCAGATATAAATCTATTGCAAATAGAGTTTAAATTGTACAATACTTTTACTATAGTAATTTATTCTGTGTTGTATTTTTTGTATTTTACCGAACAAATAAACAAATAAAATTAAACAAACATATTCACTTTTTTAAAATTGATTTTGGGTTATCAGGTGGATTACAGTCGGTCAGTGGTGTTAAACATTTACAAGATGTGCGTGTAGACAACATTATAAACAACACAGGTAGTACATAAAGTTTAATCAGTTTGAAGTCAGTAATCGTGTAATTTTTTCAGCAGAGACTCTGCCTAATTCAAGTATTTTGTGTTCAACACCAACAACATCCAAAGGTATTTTAAAGTAATTTTTGAGAGTTAATAGTGACTTTAACACAAAATTTTTACAGATGCATTTTCTCAGAGTACCTTCTTATTAAAGTCTGTAAATGTGGCACGACAAAATTAGCTTAGTCCAAAAGCAAGAACACTATACTCAATTGCCAAAGGTTTCCGTCAAAAAGCAAGACGAATACAACGTGAAAAGTGCAGTATTAAGCAGCGCCTAAAAGAAGCACAACATTTTGCAGAGTCTCCTGAATTTGCTCGTGCAAAAATAAATGAAGTTACCTATAATTTTTTTTTGACTCAATTACAACAGCAGAAAAAATCACCCCAAGGACGAAGATTTTCCACTGAAGATAAAATATTTGCGTTATCTATATTAAAACAGAGCGGGAAATGTTATAAGTTATTACAGAAAATGTTTGCTCTTTCCTCACGTAGAACCTTGAGCAGCATATTGCAAAAAGTTAAATTTGACACTGGGATTAATTCACATATTTTTCATTCACTGAAAAAAGCCACAATCAGTACGAAGGAGATTGATAAGTACTGCGTACTTTTTTTCGATGAAATGTCAATTAAGTTGTGGTTTGACATATGACTTGCAGAGGGATGCTCTTATTGGTTGGGAGGATCATGGAAAAGGTGCAAGAAAACTTGCTTTTGCTGATCATGTTGAAGTGGTCTAGCAGGAAAATGGAAACAGCCGACCAGTTTTACTTTTTCTCAATCGGCCACAAAAGCAACAGTTTTAGATCAACTTATACAGGAAGTTGTTTCATACACGCAAGCAGCTGGGTTACATGTAGTTGGAACCGTATGTGATCAAGGCACCAATAACTGTGCTGGAATAAAATTACTAGTTCAGCAGTCACAACTACTCGCAGTTGAGAATAATATGAATTTTTCTGGAGGATTTTTTGTCAATAATGTTGAAATATTTCCTGTGTATGATCCACCCCACTTATTAAAATGCATAAGGAACAACATGTTGTCCAAAAATGGTATCTTTTAATTGGAAACAAGAGAACTCGCAAATTGCATCTTGGGATGATATATTGTCATTTTATGAATTGGATAACAAACCAATAGACAGGAAATTATGCCCTAGATTGACAAACGAACATGTTATACCAGCGAAAATAAAAAAAAATGAAAGTTAAGAATGCTGCTCAAGTTTTTAGTCAACGCGTATCTGCAAGTATGGATTTTGCTGCAGATGTTGGTCAGTAAATCTTAATTGTATTTATATGTTCTTTGTTATTTGATATATATAATTGATATATTGTTTTGTTTTCAGGAAGTCTACCGGTTTCTGCAAAGGACACTGCGGACTTTTTATTATTTTTTGATAAATTGTTTGACAGTGCAGTGAAATAGTTCAACAAAAAACAGTGTACCTGGTAAGGAGCTGAAAAGTGCTTTACAAGAAAGCTCAGTCCATTTCAACTTTTGGAATAATGAAGCAGAACCTCTACTAAACAGCATCAAATATATATCTGGCAGTAAAGTAACGGTACCTCCTGTAGTAAGAAACTAGGTTTTTACAATTCGAGGACTGCAGGCTATATGGAACAAGTTGACAAATTGAGGTTTTGAGTATTTATGCTTAAGGAATGTAAATCAAGATCCACTGGAAAATTATTTCGATTGTATACGCAGTCATGGTGCCAGGAACATTAATCCCACAAGCAGTGCATTTGCTAATTCATTTAAGTCATTGTTAGTGAATAATTTCATGGCATCTCATTCTCTTGGTAGTAATTGTGAAGAAGATTATTCTCGTGGTGCACTTGATACTTTGAAGAATTTTATATACGATGATGATTTGTTGCCTTGCAATGATATGGAGGAGAAACCTCCTGTATTTTCCATCAATAGATACAGTGAACCTCAAAATCTTATTATTAGAAATGTTAATAATTACATTGCAGGCTTCATAGCCAAGAAAATTCTCAAAGAAACACGATGTAGAAAATGTCAAGCCTGCCTTACAACACAATCGAGCAATGCCAAAGATAATGAAATAGTAACAAGGAGAAGTTACACTAGTAAAGCATTGTTACATCCAAACTCGAATTTTGCAAAAAAAATTTCTGAATGCATGCATTATATTGAGAGAGCTCTGCCAAACCTTGCATGTAGATATGGTATAAAGGCAATATTGCAACGTACTCCTAATTAAATAACAAAAATTGTTACTTACCAGGCTGACAAACTTAAGTTGAGCACGGACTCTCATTATCCAGTCAGATTTTACTGTACAGGTTGCGGGAAATTACGGAATCTTGGCTAGATTGTTGAGGGTTTTGAATAATGCAGGGTTTTATAGGCGCCACTAAAATCTTTTTATTTAAACAAGATGTAAGAAAATAGAAAATCATCTAATAGCACATTACGTAGAATACTTGTCAAAAAAAATTTGTCTTAAATAAATAAAACACACTTTTTGTTGGTCAACAATAATAAACATTAATAAGTATAAAGTAACGCAGGATACGATTAAATGTAACACAAAAATAAACTTAGTTTTCTTATTTTCTTCGACCAACAAGTGCAACAAATATAAAAATAGTCTTCGTTAACTTAATTCAAAAGCTTAAATTGCAGCACATATATTACTTGCACAAATGCAAATTGTTCCATACTCTGTGTTCGACAATAAATAAAATAAAACAAAACTCACGGATGAATTGTTGTGTTTGCTTCCGATGATCAGCTGAAACCTCTCGGGTGTCACGGTGTCATCGAAGTGTGGGCTTTCTTCTTGCCTTTGTGTTATACTTTTTCGTAAAAGAACACGAGAAAATATCCAACGATCGCAAACTTGATACAGACGGACGTAATACGCAGAATGAATTATTCTTCCCTTCGTGGGTGAATACTGGATATCGTCAAACTACAGATGCAAAACAGACAGACGTACCACAATGCAGAATTCTTCATAAGAAATCAGATTCAAACGTATTATTCATCAAACATAACGTACGCATAAACAGACGGACGGACAAAAATTGTGTCGTACGTTTTCCCAATCGGAGTAGCGGACATTTTCTGACGACCTAACCTTCAACAACTAAATCGTCGAACATCTTCTTCCAACGTTTAGATACGCCCAAGATATAAAGCTTACGTACCAGATTCTTGACATTCTTAATCTCAAAATATAATGGAGAAGCTTGATGAAGATACATAAGCACTGATTATTGCTTGATTATTGCACCACGACATTTACATCAACCTCCATACTACCTCCATCAACCTCCATACTAAAGATCGCGACATTACCGACCCAAACTATACTTGAAGAAATAACTTCCCTTTGAACTACGAACGTACAAATTAAATTGCCATTAGCTCAGAAGACACTAATAACTCAGAGAACTGAAAATAGTATCGAAATGAAACAGAAAGTAATTAGAAGAAGGGTTTTGATGAGCACTGTTTTACCGACAATTGAATTCCTATCTTCCGACAACAAAAATTTGCTATATTTTAACACTCTAGGGGCCGTGTGCTAGATCCGGCATATAACAGCGTGTTACGTAACTGTATGGTATCAACAAATCTAATGTTAGAAGAACATGGCGTTCTCGAAACAAATTTTAACTGCCGTTTTGTAACAGTGTGGTATCCACTAGCACGGAGGTAAACCACTCGTATTTTTAACTTCAGCTACTTACCAATAGGTGGCCGAACGTAAATTTTATTTTTAGCGAATAAAAAAGTTATCGCTTGTGATAAATTATTATCAAAAATAGGTTATAAGTGTGGTTATAAGTTTTCAATTGTCGGGATCATTCTGTCAACTGCATAATTAACAAGCAAGTATTATATTATTTTTATTTTAATATTTATTAAGTTAGATCAATTTTTAGAAATGGAAGAGAAGAAGAAAGGAAAAAATTTCACTGCATTTGAAAAAAATTTGCTTGTGGACATTGTTCAAATGAAAAAACATATAATAGAAAATAGAAAATCAGATAGTAGTAGTTTAGAAGAGAAAGCTAACGCCTGGGAACAGATAGCATGTTATTATAATGCTTCAGCACAAACGGGATACCGTTCCAGAAAACAGTTAAAAGAATTATATCAATTATTAAAAAGAAATGCCCGAAAGAATCTTGCTACTGATCGAGTAAGTCCGTTTATATATTGATGAAAAAAGTGCAAATACATATTAATTGCAGGCAGAACGTTACAAAACAGGTGGTGGAACATTTATATCTGTTTCAAAAGATATCGATAACAAAATCATAGGTGCAATAAAGGACCAGTTTTCTCCAGATGCAAATCCATTTGATAGCTCAGCAGTTTTGTTAGAAGGTATAAATATTGTCATTCTTTGTTATACCTATTATTATTATTATTATATCACATTTCTACAGAGACAGATCTGCCCATTTTGTCTAATGATACGAAGTCAGTTGCTGATCAGGTAAATATATTTCGTTAAGTTGTTCAAATGTATAAATAAATAATTACAGGTAAATAGAATTAATCCAACAACATATGATGCAAGTTTTACGAAATTAAGAGATGAATCTTCGGATTTGTCACTCACAGAACGACAGGCAGAGTCACAGGAATTAGTCTTGACACCATGCAGATCTACTCCAATTCAAATCATCACAAATGCAAATATCGAAACTGGTTCTTCATCCCTTACTTTTCTGTCATCAACGACTTCTCCTCAGTTACAAAATACCTCAACAACAATGTAATGTAGTAGAAAGAACCCTAGAGGGCGTATGCGTACACAGTCAGTTTTAGATGCGACGCCAAGCGGGAGTCTATTCATAGCACTAGGTTAGCGAAGATGTACATGGTGTTGTTTGCCCGAAAGAAATAAATAAAAACATGTATAAAACATTATTACACTTTATTACATTGGCGACGAGGTAAAAGCAACAAAAAGAAGAAAGTTCATTAAGTAAGCAGGGCGTTTATTTAAGGAAAATTTTAAGTGCACAAGGTGTGTATCGAATTAGTGTATCCATTTTTGAAGTAACATGGCGGAACAAGAGGGAACCCGAATGCAAGTTTGCGGGAACATTGGGAGTTTGAGAGAATACAACACATCAGAAAATTGGAAATTGTATTTTGAGAGGTTAGATCAGTATTTACTTGCCAATTATGTTGCAGAAGATAGAAAAGTGGCAGTTTTGCTAACATCTATAGGGGATGAGGCTTACAGAATTTTGAGGGATTTATGTGACCCGATTCTTCCCAAGGATAAAAGTTACGGGGAACTTTGTGAAATTTTGGACCGTCAGTTTTCGCCAAGAGTTTCGGTATACAGGAAAAGAATTGAATTTTACAATATTAAGCAAAACACTAATGAAAGCGTGAATGAATATTATGTTCGTATTAAAAATGCAGCTGCTTTGTGTAAATTTGGTAACAGATTGCAAGAAATATTAGCCGATAAGTTTGTAACGGGATTAGCGAATAGGAAAGTGCTCGATAGACTGTGTGAGGAAGATGAAAGTAAAAAATTAGAAGATTTGATGGAAATTGCTCTCAAAAGAGAAGCAGCGGCCAAGGTGGAGGCAACGGAGGTAAATCGTTTAGAATTTAAGAAGAAACCAGCAAAGGAGTGCAGCTTTACGAAGAAGGAGCAGGGTGCAAACAGTGTAAAGGAAATGAACCAAAAGGAACATTTTCAAAACTCTAAAGTGCGATGCAAAGCATGTGGAAAGGGGGCGCACAATTTTGCAAACTGTAAGTACAAACAGTACATATGTAAAATTTGCACAAAAAAGGGACACTTAGCAGTAGTATGTAACAGTGTTGCAAAGAACCATTTTGTTGAGGTAGAAGGACAGATTAGTAACGATGAAGATGAAAAGATAATCGACATGTTTCATGTAAATGCGTCTGAAATTGTAAAACCAATTACGGTTAAATTAGCCATTGAAAATGTACCCATTTACATGGAAGTAGATTCAGGAGCAGGGGTGTCATTATTGCCAGAAAATGTTTACGAGGAAAAATTTTCACACATAAAATTGTTAACTACGGCAGTTAAATTAAGAACATATGATGGAAACTGTATTAAACCAGTAGGCGAAATTTTTGCAGAAGTTAAATATAAAAATAGTCAGAAACGTTGTAGATTTATAATAGTAAAAGACGGTAGTAAACCCTTATTAGGTAGAGATCTTTTAAAATCATTTAATATGATAGATGCTATTACACAAACCGTAGCAAGCATTAAAGTTGTAGAGAAAGAAAATCCATTAAATTTAGATATATTGTTAAGTGAATTCCAGGATTTATTTAAGGTCGAATTAGGTAGTTTTAAGTATAAAAAAATTAGCTTAAATTTAAGAGAAAATGTAACGCCTGTATTTCATAAACCTAGACAGATACCTTTTGCTTTTAAGGACAAAGTAAATGCGGAATTAGATAAATTAGAAAAAGAAGGAGTAATAGTAAAAATTGAGAGTAGCGAGTGGGGTACGCCATTAGTGCCGGTGATAAAACCAAATAACGTTTTGAGACTCTGTGCAGATTATAAAGTCACAATAAATAAATTTATTGAAGATTGTCAATATCCTCTTCCAAGGATTGAAGAAATTTTTGCGGCATTACAAGGAGGTCAAGAATTTACCAAGCTAGATTTTAGAAATGCTTATAATCAGTTATTAGTAAGTGAAGACACTGGTAAACTCTTAGCCTGGAGTACACATCGCGGTATATATGCATTAAATAGATTACCATATGGGACCAAGCCAGCTTGTGGTATTTTTCAAAAGGTGGTCGAGAAAGTTTTGCAAGGAGCAAAAGGGGTAGTAAATTTTATGGACGACATTGTGGTAACAGGTAAAACAAAGAAAGAGCATCTGGAGAATTTAAAGGCAGTTTTTATTCGATTAAATGATGCAGGATTTAGATTGAATTTAAAAAAATGTAGCTTTTTCGAAACAAAAATAAATTACTTAGGACACATTATTAGTGCAGAAGGCTTACAAAAAGATCCATTAAAAGTAAAAGCAATTTTAGACTCACCTAAGCCAACAGATATTAACGAAATTCGAAGCTATGTAGGGATGGTTAACTACTATGGAAAATTTTGTCCAAAGCTCAGTGGAGTATTAGAACCTTTGTATCAATTGTTAAAAGCAAATACACCATTCAAGTGGACTAAGGAATGTGAGTTAGCGTTCAAGACGTCAAAAGAAATGATAACTTCAGATATGGTATTAGTACATTATAATCCCGATTTTCCATTAAAATTGGCTTGTGATGCATCATCCAAGGGAATCGGAGCTGTTCTATTGCATGTTTTTCCCGATAACATAGAAAAGCCTGTTTGTTTTGCTTCACGTGTTTTGAATAACGCAGAAAGAAGATATTCGGTGATTCACAAGGAAGCACTAGCGTTATATTGGGGCGTCAAGAAATTCCATCAGTATTTAGCAGGACGTAAATTTATCTTGGCGACCGACCACAAACCACTTTTAGCACTTTTCGGAGAGGAAAAAGGAATTCCTACAATGACAGCTGGAAGACTGCAGAGATGGGCAGCATACATAGCGGAATTTAATTATACATTGAAATACATTAAAGGATGCAAAAATGCAGGAGCAGATGGTCTCTCACGTTTACCCTTAGATGTAAAAGATGAGGAAGAAATGAAGAATGATTATCTACATTTCATAGAAGGATCGATGCCAATAGATGCATTAAAAGTGAGAAGTGAAACCAGAAATGATCCTATTTTGAAAAAAGTCTACGAATTTATCAATGGAGGATGGCCAGAAAAGGTAACAGAAGAATTAAGACCATATACAAAAAGAAAACTCGAACTCAGCATTGATAAAGGAATTATCATGTGGGGATACAGAGTGGTCGTACCAAGGAAACTACAAAAAGCTTTACTAGATAAAGATCACAGCACACACATGGGAATGACTAAAATGAAGACATTAGTTCGTTCTTACTTTTGGTTTCCAGGAGTGGATAAGCAGATTGAATACCTAGTGAATGGTTGTTCAGCGTGCGTTTCTGTAAGACCCGAACCAGAAAAAGCTAAATTAATAAAATGGGAACAAGCAGAAAGACCATTTGATAGAGTTCATTTAGACTTTTTTGGACCGGTGGAAGGAAAGATCTATTTAATTTTGATCGATACGTTTACGAAGTGGCCAGAAGTAATAGAAATGCAGAGGACAGACACGAATACGACAATCGAGAAATTACGAGAGATTTTTGCGAGATTTGGGTTACCTAGGAAAATAATAACAGACAATGGTAGACAATTTACTTCTTCAGAATTCATGACATTTTGTTCTAAAAATAAAATAAAATTTATCACGTCACCGCCTTACCATCCAGCGACTAACGGAGCTGCCGAGAATACAGTAAAATCTGTGAAACGAGGGATATTTAAAGCGTTAAAGGATAAAAGGAATCGCAATGTTTCTTTAAGTACCATAATTAGCAGATATTTATTGACTTATAGAAATACACCTCATTGCGAAACACAGGAAAGTCCGGCAGTGCTGATGTTTGGAAGAAGACTTCAAACACATTTAGACTTCTTAAATAGTAGAAACTTGTTAAGTCAGGGTACGCAGGAATTGTATTTTAAAGGAAAAAGAGAAGTAAGTTTTGAAGAAGGTGAAGAAGTGTATGCAAGGGATTACAGAAATCCAAACAAAAAAGGGTGGAAGAAAGCAAAAATAGTAGAAGTGTTAGGTCTGAGAACATATTTAGTGAAAGTTATGGAAGAAAATTTAGTGTGGAAAAGGCACAGTGATCAGTTACTAAAAAGCAATGACTGTAATAAAGACATAGATGTAAGTTTAGAGAGTAAGGAGACTTCAGAGAGTAATAGGGAAGTTAATGTAATACCAGTACCAATCTTACCCTTATTTAATGACAGATTAAACACAAGCAAAAAGGTAGCTAGTATTACAGAAACTGCTCCAATGGAAAAAGAAAAAGTGAACGTAGCTGAAAAAGAGATTAAGAGTAAAGTAGAATCTAAAGATAATGAAGAGAATAGGAAAATTGAAAATGTGTCAAAATCGAAAATCGATATAGTATTGTCGCGACCAAAACGTACAATTAAACCGCCAAATCGTTTAAATTTGTAATCTAGGGAGGAAGGGATGTAATGTAGTAGAAAGAACCCTAGAGGGCGTATGCGTACACAGTCAGTTTTTAGATGCGACGCCATGCGGGAGTCTATTCATAGCACTAGGTTAGCGAAGATGTACATGGTGTTGTTTGCCCGAAAGAAATAAATAAAACATTATTACACTTTATTACATCAATAAAACTTCAGTGTGTAGTAAGATATTTCTACGTGTTATAGAGAAAATTGCTGCAAAATCCAGAGAATTTATGTATAGCCGAGACACCAATGAAAATTAACAAAATTATTGATGTATTTCATCAAATATGACGATTTCCCAAAGTGATTGACGCAATCGTCTGTACGCATGTGAAAATAATATCCGTAACACTAGATCTGCGTTCTCTCTTTTTCATTTTCAAAAGCACACAAAATAGAAACTGACGCAAGTGACACATCTGAGTACAAACTTGATATAAACGGACTGGATAAATGGCCAATCATAATGCTAAACGTCACAGTTTCGATATTGTGTTAGTGACGTTGCAAATCAACTAATTCGACTTAAAAATGCGCCAGTGATGTTTTAACATTAATTAAATTTTAATGACAGATTAACTAACATGGCCATTTTCATAATCAAACTTTAAGAAAGCTTTAATTTAAACTCACTTTAAGAATAGGGAAACAAATCTATTTTTTTAAACAGATAAAGTAGCGACATCTTACTATCGCTCTTGGACCTGAAATTGCAGTAGGATAGACAAATTGAAGCGGGATTTGCTCCATGCGGCCATGCTTGCTGTCAAAGCATAATGAAAGTTTTTAGAAAAATTTTGTGCAAATCGTTTTTAATTGCAGTGAAAACCTCGAGCAGCCTCTGTACAGCTTAAAGTAACATTAAATTTAAAGTCCTATTATGAAATCGGCCGTAAGGTATTTAATTTCAGATATTTTCAGATGTCGGTGCAACTCAGCCTAAAGGACACTTTAAATAAATTGGAAAACCTGGAATTGTTACCAAGGTAAACAAACATACTGATTGGGGTAATAATTTGATAATTATTGAAAAACCGAACAAGGAGCTTCGACTATGTGTGGATCCAAGGAACCTAAATCTAACATTTCGCGAGAAATTCGCAATATCCCAACCACCGGAAACGATTATACAAAATCTTAGTGGTAAGGAAATATTTTCAGTGTCGACATGCGTCAAGGATTTTGACAAATAGAATTAGCCAACCGTCTTCCATTTGGATTGTCATCTGCCTCAGAGGTGTTTCAAAAGAAAAATGAACTATTTGGTGACGTGCCAGGTGTGACCGATGTGAACTTGGCGCCCAACTTCATCAATTTTTTTTTTATAATATAAATAAAAAATAATTAAAAAACAACCGGCACCCTACATTTAGGTATTTTAATTTCGTTAACACCATTCGATAGAGAATCGTTTGTACCTGTTTGTACCTCTGTTCACTTCGTTTCAAGGGGAACGAAATGAAAAATTATTAAAAAATAAGCGGCGCCCAACTTTAAGATATTTTTATTTCGTCAACGCCATTCGATAAAGAATCGTTTGTACGTGTTTGTACCTCTTTTCATTTCGTTTGTACCTCAATGGGAACCGAGGTGTAGCAATTTAAAGTAAAAAAAAAAACGTTAAAACGGTCATGGAGGCTCGAAGGAGAATCGTTTATACCTGTTTGTACCTCTTTTCAATTCGTTTGTACCTCAACGGGAACCGAAGTATAGCGTTTTTAACATTTTGGAAAATATGTTAGCTTTACATACGCTATTTCTTAAGATATCTAAAAACCACTAAGGGGGTTCGAAGGAGAACCGTTTGTAACTGTTTGTACCTCTTTTCATTTCGATTGTACCTCAACGAGAATCGAAGTATAGCGTTTTTAAAGTTCTGGAAATTACGTTAAAGCTATTTACCCTATTTCTTAAGATGTCTAAAAACGACCAAGGAAACTCGAAGGAGAATCGTTTGTATCTGTTTGTACCTCTTTTTGTTTCGTTTGTACTTTAGTGAGAACGAACTGAAAAATTATTGAAAAGATAACCGTCGCCCAATTTTCAAGATATTTTTATTTCGTCAACGCCATTCGATAGAGAATCGTTTGTACCTCTTTTTATTTCGTTTGTACCTTAACGGGAACCGAAGTATAGCATTTTTAAAGTTTTGAAAATACGTTAAATCGGTACATACGCTATTTTTTAAGATATCGGAAAACGACCAAAGAGGTTCGAAGGAGAATGGTTTATATCTGTTTGTACCTCTTTTCATTTCGTTTGTACCTCAACAGGAACCGAAGTATAGCGTTTTTAAGGTTTTTCTCGTCCATTTCAGGTGGTTACACTACGTTAATCAATACTATGTGAAATTTTATGTATCAGAAATGCATCATTAAATCAAGTTCAAGTTCAAATACTAAATTAACAGCGATGAACAGATAAAATAGCGACATCTTACGATCGCTTTTTGATCTGACATTGCAATAGTATAGACATATTGAAGCGGGATTTGCTCCTAATAAGTTCCCCATGCAAGGCGGCCATGCTTGCTGTCAAAACATAATGAAAGTTTTTAGAAAATTTTTTTTGTGCAAATCGTTTTTGAAGAAGCCCCAAGCAGGGCTGAAACAGCTGTACAGAGGCTGCTCGAGGTTTTCACTGCAATCAAAAACGATTTGCACAAAAAAAAATTCTAATAAATTAATAGTGTTGATTAACGTAATGCAACCACCTGAAATAGACGAATTCCGTTTATGACGTGCATGCATCCTTTCCTTTATTGATCAGTATTATACAGTTTAATATCTGTTTTTTATTTATTTACCATCAAGTAGGTCGTATTTTTATTTTATTAAGTTGGTTATTAAAGTAAGATTAGACAAATTAATTTAATGTCATTATAACATATGCCAAAATACACTTCAAATCAGATAGATCAACCGGTGTTGTCAACTCCCAACATTAAGACATATTCGTTATATTGTTAAGTAAATAATTGATTATTATTGTCAAAATGGTGAAAATTGTAAGATGCGAGATGAAAATTGCTATACAAAAAGCATTTGCAAGGTGCCAAACGGACAGGCCAGTTTTGGGGAAAATGGAAATTACTGAAAGATTAGAGGAAATTTTTGCAGGGAGTACAATATTTCAAATTTGTAAGCGTACTTGTCATTTAGAAATACTTAGGGGAGAGAGGGGGAATGGCGAACACCGTACAATGGCGAACACCTAGCTTTAACGACTCTGAAAAGGAATTTACAAGATAAACTGTTGTGTCCACCTAGTGGGAGACCTAACAAATTGCTCACATACAGTAGGTACCTGGTTCGAAGCACAGCTTTGAATTAATGCGTAGTTTACTATTTTGTCGTTACGCGATATAGTTGTAGTTTACGGTTTGAAACGAGGTAAGTCCTGATTCATGTAAATATATTGAATTTCAATTAAGTACAGCCTCTATTTTGGCCACTTTGGATATTTTTGTGTAATTAACACGCTCTATAACGGAGATTTAATAACCATAATGTTAATAAACAAATCACCCATGTAACGCTTTACAAGGGCAAAAAAAGAAACTTGGAAGGGAAAAAAAATAAATAAATACAAACCTGTCGCGCAAGTCGCTCGTCTTGGTCCTCAATTTTGCAATTCCTTCAAGACGGAATACACAGACCCTGGCTAGCACACTCGGTCGGGAGGGTCGGTAAAAAAAAATAAAGCGCCACCCTGTGTATATCCTGTTGATTCCGTCGGCTGAAATAATCCACAGGGAGAAAGGGGAAGGGAGAAACGACCGCAACGCACAAATTTGTATTCAATACGACCAAACAAAAGACAATTTGCAGCGTGAATATACCCGTTTATTACCTTTACCCAAAATAGACAGGTGATACAATGTGAGAGTTGTCGTAACCCGGGGTTTCAGGTAGTTAAAATAAAAAAAAAGTTTGCATGAATCAACATTTACGATTTGGCAAAACTTTACCTCGGCCGATTTAAATGCGCAACCCGCCCACGACGTTAACGTAACGAACAAACAAAAAAAATTATTTCGATCCAGTTTGTAGGGATCAAGCAGGGTGATTAAAAAGATTTTCGTTACCTACATTGCATTTGCCAGGTAGGACGTATGTGTGTATGTACCACAGATCTGATGTGGCGTTAAAAGTAAAAAATTCAGAATTTAAAGGTCCTTCCACTCAGTCCCGTAACTACCGGTGTTCGCAGGGGTTCCGTGGAAATTAAACGAACATCCTCTATACTGCCTAGACCAATTCAGATTTTATTAGCATTATATTTAATACTTTATCGTATTACTCGTATATGATTACAAGAAAAATTTGTATCGTTTTATTTTTTCTTCATTTTATTTTGTTTTGACAAAATGTTAAACAAATTTAAGTTTTCTAAACTTCAGTGTTCAAATATAGACCAAAAAGTGGCCCGCCAAAAAGTTGAATACGGGCCCGAACATGTCTAGTTATGTTTCTCTTATCCAAATGTTGTAAAACGAAGAATAACTAAACCTCACCAAATCAGATTTTCAGTTAACTTGTGGGCAGTTATTGTTGGAAATAATGGTGATAGTCCATACATGTTGTCTCCGCCTCTCACTGGTGAAGTTTATCTTCATTTCTTCAAGAGGTTTTACCTGACCTACTTGATCATGTTCCACTAGACGTGTGGAGTCGCGTTTGGTATCAACATGAAGGTCATCCAGCGTATTTCTCTATGCGAGTTCGATAGTATTTAAATCCAGTTGACAATTTCAACATTTGGAGCACAGTGGATTGGACCCTCTGGACCCATTCCATGACCTGCGCCTTTTCCGGACCTTACCCTGTTAGATTTTTGTGTGGTCACTTACGGAGTCTGGTAATGTGTCCATCGCGTCCAATCCACTGTGCTCCAAATGTTTGATTTAAATATTGTAGAACTCGTATAGAGAAATGCGCTGAATGCCTATCATGCTGATACTACATGCGACGCCGTACGTCTAGTGAAATATCATCAAGCAGATCAGGCAAAACCTCTTGAAGAAAATTAATATTAACTTCGCTGGTGAGACGTGGAGACAACATGTGTGGACCTATCACATTATTTCCAACAATACCTGCCCACAAGTTTACTGAAAATTATTAATTTTCTTTTCCTTGCATATTTTCATCGGGTATTGTACCACATCTCAGTAAGTTGGCATTTTGGGACATAAGTTTATCGACAAAATTTAATTATTTAGAGGTCCTTTACTCACTCACAAAATTTGCGTACTGAATTTTGGAACACACTATATATATCCAGAGCAAAACGGTCGCTAGGAGCGCGACAATAGAACAATCCTCGGGTGCGCTAGATCAACGCTGCGTACTCAAAAACTTAGGACACATCTTTGGGCAGAGGCAGTGAACATATGAAATTGGTCACCATCTTCACAACTTTCAGAAAAGACTCCTTATGAATTGATAAATAAAAAATCAAACCTGAGTCATCTGAGAATATTTGGATCTGAAGCGTATGTACACGTACCAAAACAGTTCAGACGAAGAAGTTAATTCTAGTAGGGTATGACCGAGAAACTTACAAATTGCCGCTTGTATGATCCTGAGTCATGGAACGTCACCCCATCCAGAGATGCCGTATTCAATGAAAAAGGAGATGATAAAATTTTGCTGATCACAGAAGAGGAAATGATGATACCTATGAGCAATGATGTAAAACAAGAGACCTCAGCCGCATCTAACACAGAAGATATGGAAGAACCCAGAATTGAGTCACCTGCAAATCTTCAGAACATCGAACCAAAACAGTTGAGAAATCAAAAAGAAATCAGAAGACCTGCACGTTTTCAGGCAAACTTCCTTAATCCCAAAACCTACAGAGAAGCGCTCTCTGCACCGCATAGTTCGAAATGGATATGTGCAATAAAAGCGGAGCTAGACGCGCGCAGTAAAATTAGAACCTGGAGATAATATAGACTAAAAACGACAGTCACCACACCAGTTTGACCGGCACAAACTCTCGACCAATCACAAAAAGTCCACGGATAAGACATACCCACCGCTATCCAAAGCTTATAAATACGAGACACCAACGTCCATTCTGGGCTTCGTCACTAAAGCCATTTGCCAAATAACCCATGTAACTTCGTCCCTGAAAAACCGAGAGTTTACCAAACTGCTCCCTCTCAAACGGGACAACTTCCTCGGCATACACAAACTCCACGTGCCAGAATTGCTTTTCGCCGCCCGCGAAGTAATCGGTATCATAGACATTTAATTTAAGGTGTCTGAGCATTGAATTTTATTTTTGCTAAGTTTCATTGAATAATGTGCATCATGTGCTTAATTTCTAGAAAAAGAGCCACGTTTGTATGCACCTCTGACGCTGTGACACAGACATTAGAAGTCCTTGTGACTCTTTCTTAATTGTATCTTGAATAATATGAAATATAAAGATTTTACTTTATTAACAAGATAAACATGTTTGTCCCTAAAATAAATTGAAGATTAAAACATAACTTTTTTATGTTAATCCAGTGTTCGGTGGTAAGCATAAGTTACAACAGTACAGAATTGTACTTGAAATATGTAATGTAATGTAATATTGATTTCTTTATACGTATTGTATCATATCGATTTTTAGAAATTAAAGCTGCATAAAATTAGTCAATCTTGTGTTGGGTAAGTATGAATTTTTTCTTATTGACACTTTAGATATTGAATAGGTGTAGTTTCTCTGTTGTCTGATTATTGTCATGATGGGAGTTTTTCATAAAAAATAATTGTAACGGTTGAATTTTCATCCTTGTGTATTTCGGAATTCGAAGTTGGCATCACTTGTAAATTGCATAGGCCTCTACTGTACATACGATGCGTGCGCTCCTCTGTCTCTCGTGGGCTTTAGACGGAACTGGACGCATTTTATCACCGCTACATTTATGGCAAATTATTGAGTTTAGTGGTGAAATTCAATCACGAGTTTTCTCGGATCAATGGTGTACGATGCCGAATCTTTCTTGAAGCGTAGAATGCATTAGCAAGGATTATAATCCAGTCAAAAAGTCACTTGTTGTACAAGCCACGAGGTGAACTACGCAGCAACTGCCATTGTACTTGAGAGGGCGGTGCTTGCCACAGTGTGATTCTTTTGAGTTTATTTCTACTGGGGACAACGAATTCTGTCGTGTTTGATCTTGAAGGCTGACTAATTTTCTTCGTTGTGGGCTGCTCCATAACTCCGTTTCCTCGAGGCAACGGTACTAGCCGTTGCACTTAGGTGAAGTTTCTCCGTTGCAGAATCGACAGTCAAATTAGAGATACCTCCGGAATACCTTTGTTTCCAGTCGATCGATGTATAACATCCCATCGAGGTTCGGATTGTAAAAGCCGTAAGCTGTCAAGAGATATGTCAGTAATGTGTATCCGTCATTAAGGTATACTGTGGTCGTAAATGATTGAGCGTCCTTGAGAAAGTAAATAACCAAAGGTGATCAAAACTACTTTCCGCCTAGGGAATTTTCGCGTTTTTGAATGCTCCAGATCAGCTGGCAAGCAGTAGCGTTCGTGTATGGTTTGTTTATGTTTGAGTTTTCTACAATTTGCTGTTTAAATCATTCGAAATCAGTAAATAAGTATTTTTGAATACTATTATTCAGTTGACTTTGTTTTTACAAGTAAGTAACGTTCTTTGCGTCTCGATTTATGATTAATGTTACACAATTTTTAGGTTAAAATTACATCCACTCGCCTTTAAATTGGGTACATGATTTCTAGTAACTGGACCAAGAAATTTTTGTATGAAGCGGCACGTTCAACAATTTACGATCGCAGTGTATTTAGTTCTCTAGTTATTTAGTTACTTGTTCGGGTATTTTATTTCGTCCGTGTAGTTAAGTGTATTACAATTTTTGGGTTCACATATACTGTACCGCCAGGGTCTTTTGTACAACCTTAAGCCGTCCTTCGCGATTCAAGAGTGGAAGCATCACTATCGACTCTCGTACGTTTTTCACGTCTGGCCAGCGGGTTAAATGTTAGCTGAGTATTTCAGTGCGCCATCTTATTTAGGTTCGGCTACCGGTTCGTTCAGTTATATTAAGCTGTTGTATTGCATGGGCACATACCCTCTCCTTAAAAGAAAGGAAGCGGAACCAGGATACTATTTATCCTTCGTCGTATCATTTACTGTGCAATAAACGTGCTATTTTGAACCTGATGTTTTACTTATATGCCGTGCACTCCCTATGGTTGTCATCGATCGACAGGAAATCCACGCATACATAGGGTGGCGCTTATTTTGTCATTCGAACCGCCCCTCACCGCTGAAGAGCTTAGCCTGGGACGCATACCTGTCGATAGGGTTGTCCAAGGTAAATGTTTGGTTTGCACTTTGGATCCGATTTGTTTATTGTACTGTGTGTTTATGATAATAAAATTGTACCAACGAAACATTACCACGCCCAGCAACGGAACATAATATAAAGAAATTATTAAAGCACGGGTTTGTGAAATCGAGGGCAACAGTGAGGGAACCCGATATAAGACGGTTCATGTTTCAAAACAAAACATCGGCAGAATCGCGACAACTAGAGCAAACGATTTCATCAAGTAGGCAATACAATTGAAAGCCGGGCATGTTACGAATAACGCAATACGCGAATCAACAAAAATTTCGTATAAAAAGTGCGAGTAAAATTTAGATAGGCAGTCGACCTAGGAACGACACTTTCATTGGCAACATCTGCCATCTCGAAGGAGAGCCACCCGGAACGCTGATCCTAACATCATCAGCATCCTGACGCCAATCGTAGGAGGTCTTTCTGCTACCGCCGTCAACCCCCAGCCAGAAGCCGCCGATTTCAACCCGGTCAACTCCAGTTCCGCTGAGACGCAACAGCCTGCCAGCTGAAACCATCGCCGCACTCCTGCTTGTCGCGCCACTCCGGCCAGGGCCAAAAGATCCACCGTGGTCATCCGTTCCTGATAGCGCAAACGCCGCAACAAGCCGACCTTGCCATCACAACAACATACCGCCCCGACGAAGCACATCGCCACCAGACCAAGACAGTCGCCGCACAGACGACCCGAATCGCAACCACCCGTCTGGAATTTACGAACAAACTCCATCAAATTAAATTTTACATTAATAAAAGGTATCAACCTTTATAAAATAACTGTTTAAAGCTCTACCTTTTCTAATCCTACGCTACCCACTTATCGCGACAGGGTAGAGGCACCACCCCTAGCGTGCCATTATTGCGATAGGTGTAAATAGTAATTCAACTTTTTAGACAACTGGCTGCTACTCCACATTCCTGCGCCCACACTTCATGTTCCTTAGGCCTAGTACATACTTGGACACAAAGTCGAGCAACAATCTGGAAACATTGTTGCGAGACAAAGTATCGACACTGTTTACATTATCGCATGTCCACACTTAAGCTTAGTTCTAGATACACAAAATTCGCTCCGTGGTTTTTGAAATTTTTAACGAATATCCAAATGTAACGATTTCCTTTTGACTCATTCTGAGTTTCATAGCAGTTTATTTGTTTTGTTTTTGTCGTGACACGGATCCATCAGACACCGATGTTTGTCAGTTACGTATTGTTGTGCAATTTCATTACCTTCTTTTATGGTGCTTACATGCCCATACGTGTATTTGTACTTAAAGTTTGTGAAGCTCCTGGAATTCCAAAATCTGACCATTTTAAAGAAATTGTAAATATTTTGGTTTATGTTGCGGGTACTATCTGGGTACCATTAGACTATTGCTTAGTATATTCTATTGCTCAGAACAATTTTACAACAAATTGCATTTGACACCACGTCCTTATACTTTAATAAATGGGTGTATTTTTTTTTTTTGACAAGTCTGGTTTCATTTTGGGGGGATGAGTATTGTGGACCACTTACTGTTGATGCCAAGTACTCCAGTGGGATTTTGTGTATTATACCTGACTTGCTTCTCTTGGTTGGCGCCCCGGATCATTTTCTTTTATGAACGTTATATCAACGTACCCACGAATTATTGCTCTTCGATCATCTGCATTTGAGCTAGCTGAGTCAGGGGTTTGTGTTGTCCCATTCAAGATCCATACCGCCCTACCGGAGTGGACACACACTGCGTTACCATAATGTAATTTTGCTACGCAGGTGAGTTATTACGTAAGCGTATCATCTATTGGTCTATCACGACCACGCGTAATAACCGACGACCCAATTTGTTACCCTTCCCCTGTGGCGCCCACGGACGTAGCGACAATAAAAATTTTGTGCCTTTTTTTCTCTTCTCTGGGGGAAGGCGTAACAAGGTACAAAGTATGTTTCTAATATTATTTGCTGTTAGACCCTCTCGTAGTACATTCTCTTATGGTACATCTTCCAAACCGGTAATTATTGTAGTATCCTCAATCAAAAATCAATCTCTGTCACGCACAAAATTATGTAATATAATGCAAGCCTTCACAATATCGACAGCAAAATCTGGTTGTACATTAATAAGTCGATGCAACACTCGACATTTATTACTGAGGATGCCAAAAGCGCATTCGACGTACCGCCGAGAGTTGAATATTCTTTTTTCAGTTGTTAAATGAGTTCCCCCAATAGGTCGTAACAAATGTTGAAGTAATCCAAATGCTTCATCTCCCATGAAGAAGTATGGAAGTTTTGGACTCTGCGTTCCTGATAGACATTTGTCTTCCGGTAGTTGTTGAGGGTTTATTGATTGATTGATCGCTATAGACTGAATTTTTTGAATATTGAAGCATCGCAATCTTTACCGTAGCTTCCAATGTCGACAAAAACAAATCGGTATCTGGAATCTGCCACTGCTATTAAGACCACAGAGTAATAATCTTTATAGTTGAAATACTTTGATTGATTCATGATCCACTTGAAAATGGGCAAATAAGACGTATATGTTTTCCGTCGACGGACCCTATGCAATGGGGGAAATTTGCATTTGCTTCAAAATCGGAAGCGATGGATTCCCGTATCTCTTTTGTGTGGGTGTAGGTGTACAATCCACTCGCATGACTGTCCACACCTGCACGTGTAGTGCAGGTCGGTAAACGTACAACCACTTGCCAGTATCTGAAGAAAATGATGTTATCATAACTGAATCATTTAATTAATCATGATTTACAGAATTTGCTACACGTACAGCAGGATGAAAAGGAATGAAAACTAACAAAACTAATCAATTTATTTATTTACTGATTTTCAGGTAATGACGTCATAAAGAGATGGACAAATCTTCGGGACGCATTCTGTAAGTCCAATAAGAAGATAAAAGAAAGCAAGACAAGTGGATCCGGAGCAAAAAAAATCCAAGAAATATGTCTTTAACGATCAGCTCCAATTTTTAAATAAGTTGTATGAAGATAGAGCAACAACTAACAGCTTGGATGATGATGCAGGCGAAGAGAGTGTTGAAGAGACGGAGCCCGTTGATACACTTATAAACCTACAGCGGCAGTTAACCAAACAGCAATAGAAGCACCCCCTCCCAGAGCCAGAAAACACCGCAAACCTGACGACGTTGAATTAAAAATTCTGAAAGCGTTGGAAGCGGAAAAACCGAACAGCAAATTATCTTTCTTCCACAGCTTGTTGCCCCACTTGGATAAATATGACGAAAGTGAAATGCTAGAATTCCAAATGGGTGTTCTACAAGTTATTTCGAAAATTAATCAAAAAAAGAAGATGGTTTCATGTCGCCCTTCTCTACAATTGTCCTCGCAAGTTAGCTGCTCGTATCAACCGCAGCAGCTCCCTAGCAACATATATTTGCCCTATTCATTCCCATCAAGTTCAACGGCCCAGTACTATCAAAATTTCAGTCTGTCTTCTGGACTCGCATCCCTAGAGGACTATGATAGGAGCACTTCGACTCCATTTTCCTCAACATCGTCAGCAGTTGACAGTGTGGATTTTGTTTATTAGTGAATTGTTCTTGTTTACATTAAGAATTTGCATGCACAAAATTAACCAGTATACATAAAAAGAAATACATTCATACATAAATTTATTATATTTATTAACTTACCTTAACGTCACAGCTAACATTTCCACAGATTGAATGCAATTTCTCATTTTTGTATTTTGTCTTTGAAGAAAGTGCTTAAGCCTTTCATGTAATTCATTGAAGGAAGTAACTGAGATTCGAAAATAATTAAAAAATGTATTTTCATCATTCCTCAGCTCTGCAAACAGCGTGTAGAAGATACCAGCTTCCTCTCTCCTTTGATTGATCGGATGTACCCATAGCAGTCGATTACGTTTCTGCCTTTTTCTACGACGATAAATTAACCATAGCGCAATAACTTTTCTGCGATTCATTTCAGCACGCTATGATTTCAATGACATTAAGATGCGTACTGCGCTCAAAAAACGTCAGTAAATCGTTGTATGTGAAAACAAGTACGCTACGATAAATTATCGTACATTTTGTTAATGTACGTCCAAAATCGTTGTGTGTGAAACGAGCGTTAGGCGGTGATAGCTGCGTCGCATCAAGTTAAAACATGTGTTTGCCGATTTTGACTGTAAACAGAATTTTACTCCTAATGTATATTTCCTTAATTATTAAATAAGTCTGGCGTATTCCTTTTTAATGGCTCGTAAATAAAACTAAATTGTGAATGTCTAAATTCTTTTTTTATCAGGGACTTGCCGTGCCCGAGACTAAACATTAGTGCGATAACATTTTTTTTTCTCTTGCTGTGGCTTGGGAATTAAACCCAGCGGAATGTAATTCAACCCGCGCAAAAAGAGTAGTTCAGACGGAATGCGTCAGGTGACACCAGTCCGACCCCCTCGGAGAAAGGAAATGAATCAATGTTCGATCATCACTCTTCAGGTATGGACTAGTTCCTAATCCTTGATTTTTTTTACTAAGTCCCCCCTTGGTCAATGTGGTTCGTTCCGTTTAATTTAATATTTCTTTGATCAAAAATTTCTTTTATTTTATAAACAAAGTTAATTTGTGCGACAGTGAGTGAAAAATCAGGAGGGACGGAGATCCAAACCCGAGAGCGACTCCAGAAAGAATCTGCTGCGGTGTCCTACCTTAGATTAGGGGGTGGCTTCCCTCTAAATATCAGGTATAGTTTGCCAACCCCCCTTTTGTATAAGCCGAATTTCTATTACTTTTTGCTTCAATATATTCTTTTTAGCTAGTAACAATGTATTTTCCTTAACTTACTCATTTTCAGTAATTCCTGACGACTGTACACAGCTCTAAAGCCTGAAGAACCTTTTAAATATTTTAATCAGTGTCTTACAATAAGATACTTGGTGGCAGCGAAAATACCGAAGTTTCATGTAATCCAAAATTCCTTTCGGTACTTTAAAAAGAAAAGAACACGTTACCCATTGTTCAAAATTATTTTTATTTGTCCTAAATCGCACCCCTAGAGTAGGTGCTGCAACCAGGAATCTTTTAATAAATCTTTTTGTTTTTGTCTGCAAATTAGAAACTCTGGTTTCAAAAGTAAAAACAGCAGTGCCATCCTACATGACGAACAGAACGAATTTATAACAGGTAATTTATTTACTGAATTGTTTTAAATTTTGCTCACAAATTATACAGTTTTGATTTTCTGTTCACATAATTTTTGATATATGAACCTCGCCACTCTTGTCCTGGTTATTATATTTATAAATGTAGAAACTTACTTTAAATTAATGTTTATAAACGTTTATAAATGTTTATACACAAAGTGTATAATTATTATGTTATTTAGATAATGAATGTTTGCGGCGATGGAAAATTTGAGAGACCGGTTCACAAGAGTCAAAACGAAAGAACTTGCCTTCAGGTAGTGGCAGCGAGTGGCACCCAGTGTGGCAATTATTTGAATCAATGCCTTTTTAGCAGCCCATACGCTTGTGAGAAAGTAAGTATTGAATACATATTTTAAATTTGCAACGACCACATAAAATATTTTGTATATATGTATATAATGTAGTTAGCATACCCGTTTTATTTATTTTGTGCTAATTAAAGTTTATTTATGGTGGGGTTCTTTTAGTGGGGTCAGTTGAAGTGGGACAACTCCCACCACACAGCCAAAGCGTATATAAGTGACCGCTCGCGCGATTTACGGAGAGATCGTGAGTGTCTCATGGTCTCAACTTCTAGTGCTCAAGTGTCTTGAGTATACCCGGCGACAAGCGTCATTGTCGACTCTTGCCAGTACTCAAGCGTCTTGAGTATACCCGACGGCAAGTGTCTTGTCGATTCTGATTTGAGCATGAATGTAAATAACTGTGTAAAGATATGTATATAAGTTAACCTACCTGTATTTTTATTTAAGCGAACCTGGACAACGGCGAGTTAAAATCCCGGAACGTAGTCGCTAGATACCCGAATATTATAGATACCAGGAAAAGCGACTGGAAATTAGACAGAAACGTTACAAATTGTTTGTTAATGTTGTAAAATTCATAGTCAAGACATAAGTGGTTACAAATATTTCAGAATTAGTTCCAAAGTAGTATTTAATTTAATCAGAATGAAAATCTGTTAGAAATTCTTATTGTTTTAGGGGAAGGAACAACTTTGATTTAGTCGAAGATACATCTGAAAGTGAAACTTTACATGTGGAAGAAAACTGAGTAGCAGCCAGAGCAGAGCCTGTACCACAAGGGAGTCTGCTTAATATTCAACAAATATTCCGAAAACTACCGAGTCATTACTTCTTTCTTGGTGCTTTAGTAGTACTAATAACGACCGTCCTAGAAAAACATATTGTAGTGTGATATTTTTTTATTTTTGTGAAGTGATTGCCAATTTTTTTTTTAATGTGGCTCCACTTTGGTTTCAATTTGTGTATGTGTGTGTGTAGAATTGTTTATGGGGGTTATGGTTGTTGTAGGTCTCAGGGTGAACTTGGGTCGTTCGAAAATCAACCCCGTCGTCTACCCCTTGGCAACCGAATACAAAAAGATTGCGCACAAGTGTGTATGTGTGTGTGTGTGTGGTCGGAGTGTGTGTTTGAGACACCCTGTATCGCAGGTAAAACCGGATCCTCACAATTTTAGCGAATCACTGGACTGTAGCTTTCCCACGATACCGGAAGTCCGATTAAGTGTGCCCTTGTTTCACAAAACGCCTTATCGTGGATCAGGCCTTATCCATACGATTGTAGCGAATCGCTGGATTGTTAGCCCTTCCACGATATGAACGAAATGTGTGTTCTGTGTGTGTAATCGAATTCCCGTCTCAGGAATGTTGCTTCACCGAACCAGATACAGCGAACTGGCCGTTCCTGACACGAAAACTCTGTGTTGTGTTATTTATTTAAAATGTGTGAATTGCACGCAACTTCATGCATTCACCTACCTTAGGGCTTCTTCCGGGATCTAATTCATTTCCAATCTTCCGGAGGTGGCTGAACTGGAGCCTCAAATCTTTTACTTCTTATTTGTTAAATAAAAATAAACAAAATCTTTTTTTTTCTGCGAACTCTGGCGGATTGCTGGAGCTGAACTGTAACTCTTTTAGCTCCACCGGAGAACTCCCGTTTTTTCTTCGGACGCGCGCTTTTATACCCCTTGTTTATCAAAAAATTTTGTGCAAATCGTTTTTGATTGCAGTGAGAACCTCGAGCAGCCTCTGGACAGCTGTTTCAGCCCTGCTTGGGGCTTCTTCAGCAGAAACCAAGCAGGGCTGAAACAGCTGTCCAGAGGCTGCTCGAGGTTCTCACTGCAATCAAAAACGATTTGCACAAAATTTTTCTAAAATCTTTCATTATGCTTTGACAGCAAGCATGGCCGCCTTGCATGGGGGACTCATTAGGAGCAAATCCCGCTTCAATGTGTCTATCCTACTGCAATGTTAGGTCAAGAAGCGATAGTAAGATGTCCCTATTTTATATGTTCATCATTCTTACATCGCAATTGCGAATAAATTGGGCAAATCGTTTTTGGTGTGCAGTGGGAATGTCGAGCTACGTTTTTGCTGAAGAAGCCCCAAGCAGGGCTGAAACAGCTGTCCAGAGGCTGCTCGAGGTTCGCACTGCAATCAAAAACGATTTGCACAAAATTTTTCTAAAATCTTTCATTATGCTTTGACAGCAAGCATGGCCGCCTTGCATGGGGGACTCATTAGGAGCAAATCCCGCTTCAATTTGTCTATCCTACTGCAATGTTAGGTCAAGAAGCGATAGTAAGATGTCGCTATTTTATATGTTCCCTTGTTTATCGTTCAAATATTTTGTTGCTAAGCGACATCTTTTCTGCAACGCGGACCAGTGCCCCTACCGGCTTTGGTACTACTCACTCGCTAAACTTTTTGACAACTAAACGTCAAATTCGGTTCTTCCAAAACTAAAGTATTTACATGTGAAACACAACTTACAGCTATCCTAAACTTCTACAAAATTAACAGTATTTCCTTAGCTTATTATAACACATATCTGAATGTAGAACATGAATTTGATTTAATTAAACTGTACGCGTCTTACCTAACCTACCTGATTTGTGTCCTTGTTATTTTCAGTCCAAAAAATTAAATACACTCACGCGAATTGTCTTGTTGCTTCTACTCTGATGACCCCTGAAGATGTTCCTGGCACAATGTTTCATAATCTACACACTGTTCGTTGAATTACTAACCCCTTTACACGCACTCGAGACCCATCTGCTAAATACATCAGCCTTCGCTTGCTCCTGCCCTTGTATTGTGACGATTTGTATATATTTAGGTTGGCACTTTGTTGTAGTTCCATTTTTGCCGTTTGGCACCACTTCTTTCTTCCTCCCTTCACTTGCGCTTTTATTTGAATGATAAGGTGCTCTTTACCGTCTCTTCTGTGTTGGGCTTTCGGCGAGTTAAGTACGAAGTTATTTACCGATTCCGAGTGTTTATTGTGTTTGAGGAACCTGTTTGTTCCATTTTCGATTTGCTCGCCGATTGTATCGTTTTCGATTTTCGCATTTCGCAATTTTGTAAGAGGTCACTTGAAATTTTTGTGTTTTTCCGGAAGAAGTCGAATTAGTTTCGGCTTCTTTTTCTTTTGGTACTTTTTCTTCTCTTCCAGATGCATTTCCCCGACCGACCTCCAACGATAATTTTGGTCTGGTATTACGGTGATCAATCCTCCCTGACGGTTTCAGCACCAACCTCTCCGCCTGCTTCTCATAGGACAGTTTTTACGATTCAGGAGATTGGAAATAGCCGCTGTTGAAGCCCTCCGTCAAGTCCACTTTATTTCTCGTTGTTTTTGTATCGAGGAAGATAAGAACAGGACAACAAGGAAGGTACAAGCGATCCATTTCCGAGAGAATCTTGTCGTCAAGCTTTGGTGAGAGATCAGATCACGTTAATTTTTCAAACCACTTTGTCGGGATTTGCCTTTTTTTTTGTGTCTCGTTGAATTTACTCTAATTTGTGCCGCGGTATTTCAAAGAAAGTTGGATTAAGTTAAATTTTTAGTTTGTATTTAAAAGTACGTGTAAAAGTTTCGTGGAATTCCACCAGGCTATAATTATTTTACTGTTTTGCTATCATTTAGTTGAATTACGTAACGCATTTCAAGACCTTTTGGTCTTTCGCCTGCCTGAGCAACGTACCATTTATTATTTTGTGTTACACGCCGCTAATAAATTAGTTCTCTTGTCGATATGCAGTTTCTTTGCACTCTTTTGCTTCTGTGCTTCAATTACGATTTTTTTCGGACATTTCTATTCCGGTCCGTCGAGGGACCACACGAGGCATACTTTTAGTTTGGTTCTTGGCTGCGGGGATTTCCTCGACTGGCGCCCATTTCTGGTAACCTCCGTGTCACCCACGAAAACCGCTCTCCGCTTTTCTTTTTCTGTTGCGAGCAAGCCGGAGCCAAGAGTCGTCCGTCCGTTTTTTTTTGTCATCATCTTCCGAGCACGGATTCTGCTGTCTTGCAAGATTTTTGAATCAGCAGGCAAGTACTTGTGACGTAACAGTATCCTGCTAACACCGCCCAACGTCGTGCTGTTAAGGGATGCTGCGGCTTCCTTGTACGTCTGCTTAACCACCTGGAGAAGCATACCCAATCTGCTCTGACTTCAAACTGCCTTAACCCTTCTACTGGAGCATCCGGGATGTCGATCTGGATCTCTGGAGTGTCATTAGTATGGGGATTTACGGAGTGTTTTGTGTAAGGTAAGATTGTAATTGTGGTATTTTTGTAGGTGTAGGGAATAATATAGCCCTCGTAACTCTGGAACTTCCCGATACTGTTATTTTCTTCCATTGTCCGAACCAAATGAACCTTGTGTTGCTGAAACTGCTTTCCCAAACGTCTAGTTTGTTTTACCTAAGTAATTATCACCACAATATGTGTAATTTTAATGCTAAGGGACAGTAGATTCATACCGAGAATTACTGGATTTCATAGTATTCCGAACACCACGCAAGCTGCCATTCTTCAGAGAAGTGTGACGATTCCGGCGCTATTTTACTCGTTGTACGTACTCAACTCAATTCATACACAATTAATACATTATTAGATATACAGTCTGCTATAGCAAAAACGTCGTAAAGGTGCTGAACAAGCAGATAACAGCCCGAGACGTCAACATACAGGAGAAGCTGACGCAGCCGGAAGTGCATCCCGGAACAAGCCTACCCAACAACAATCAGAAGGAGCTGAAGCAGCCGGAGTAACAGGAACAAGCTTATCCAACAACATTTGAACATATAAATAAATTTAAGCAATCAATTGATCAAGTGAGTAAGTCCTTTCTTGCTATTTCCTTCTCATTTGAAACGTTTTCTCTTGAGCAACATGGATAAATTAACTTTACCTCAATTGAATCGTAAGCAAGGTGTTTTCAAAAGACAGTTAACAAATTTAGATGAATTTTTAAAGTCAGTTACGGAAAATCAAATAGCTCAAAACGATATTGACGATATTTCTTCTAGATGTCAAAGATTAGAAGCTCAATTTTCGGTTTTTGAGCAAATTCAGGAAAGTATCGAACTCTTAACAAATAAATTAAACGAGGAATGTGACATTAGATCTGAACTTGAATCGCGATATTATAACATTCGAAAAATTGTACAACCATTAATCAGTAATGATCAAAATTCAACCACCGAACCTAAAACTAAAAATCATCAAAGGGTTAAATTACCAACAATTGAATTGCCTTCGTTTGACGGGGATATTACGAAATGGCGTGCATTTGAAGACGCGTTTACAGCGCTCATACATCAGAGTACTACATTAACCGACGTAGAAGAATTATGTTATCTTAGGTCAGCTGTAAAAGGCGACGCGCTTAACGCTATATTCAAGCCTTAGAAACCACTTCCGCTAATTATCAGAAGGCTCTTCAAATTCTTAAGGATAGATTTAGCAGTACGCAAAGAATTATTTATCATCATGTTAAACAGTTATGAACTTGTAATTACAATAATTTAAAATCCCTTATAAATTGTTTCGAACAACATATCTGCAGTTTAAAAACTTTAAATGTAGAAACAGAAAAATGGGATGCTTTTCTAGTTCCGCTAATACTTATAAATTTATATCAGCGAGTTCACAGAGATTGGGAAAGTCATCTAAATTCAAAATATTCCAAACATTTCATTCCTTCTCTTCAAGAATTAATTACCTTCCTCCAAGACGGTACGGACTTTTGTGAAATTTCAAAAAAAGAATTCGCAAAATATCAAATTAAATCAGCGTACCCTTTTGACAATAACAAAGAGCAACTAAAGGGTTTTCCAATAAGGTCGGGTCGATCTTGGCAGGCTGCGGCGGCAATGTTGTTTTAGCGACGTCTGTCAAATCTGTTGTTTATTATTCTGTCACTGATGCCAAATCACCATGGCAAGTTACACGACTGAGCAACACGTCCAAATGATAAAACTTTATTATCAAAACGAGTGTTCGTTTGCGCAAACGTTGCGCGCGTTGCGCCCATTTTACGGCAGACGGGGTGGCCCTTCAAAGTCGACCCTCCAACGCTTGGTGGCCAAATTCGAGAAGACCGGCTCGGTAAATAATCAGCGAACACCCGTACGTCAAAAGAACGCCAGATCGGCCGAGAATATCGCCGCTGTCCGTGAAAGTGTGCAGGAGAACCCGAGGCAGTCAATTCCTCGCCGTGCACAAGAACTTGGCCTTTCGCAGACTTCAGCTTGGAGAATTCTGCGTCGGGACTTGGGCCTGCACCCGTACAAGATCCAACTGACCCAGGAGCTCAAAGTCAATGACCATACACAACGCCGTTTGTTCGCTGAATGGGCTTCGGAGCGTTTGGAAGAGGACCCCAGTTTTGGCCAGAAAATCATCTTTAGCGACGAGGCGCACTTTTGGATGAACGGCTATGTTAATAAGCAAAATTGCCGTATATGGGACGACACCAACCCACACGAGGTTCAGCAGGTGGCAATGCATCCACAAAAGGTTACCGTTTGGTGCGGATTTTGGGCCGGCGGTGTCATTGGTCCGTACTTCTTTGAAAACGACGTTGGTGAGGCCATTACTGTCAACGGCGAGCGCTACAGATCGATGATAACCGATTTCTTTTGGCCCGAATTGAACGATATGGACGTGGACGACATGTGGTTCCAGCAGGATGGCGCTACGTGCCACACAGCGAGCGCCACGATGGACATTTTGCATGAACGATTTGAGGGTATGGTTATTTCTCGCGGAGGTGACGTGAATTGGCCACCAAGATCGTGCGATTTGACCCCACTAGACTTTTTCTTGTGGGGTTTTCTGAAGTCGCAGGTCTACGCCAATAGCCCGCAATCGACCGATGCCCTCAAACTCAACATAACTCAGGCCATTGCTCAAATTCAGCGGGATCTATGCGCCAGAGTCATTGAAAATTGGGTCTCACGGATCCGTGCCACCCTGCGAAGCCGCGGCGGACATTTGAACGATATCATCTTCCGTTCATAATGGCACATATGGGCCTTTCAAATAAAAAAAGTATTTCGTTAATTTCTCACACACAGCTTGTTTTATTCTATTTCAACATCGACCCGACCCTATTGGAAAACCCTTTATAATGTCCCGTGTCCATTGTGTAAGAGTCATCACGCAATTTATTTTTGTAAAGAGTTTTTAAACAAATCTGTACAGGACAGAATTAAGTTTGCCAATCATTCAAAACTCTGTCGCAATTGCCTAAAATTAGGGCATTTATCAAATGAGTGCAAATGTGCAAAAGTGTAAAAAGTGCAATGCATCACACAACACACTACTACACATGTCAGAGGAAATCAATCAAGCAGGTCCAAGTACCGAACCTATTAGTCAAACTATTATTTCAAACTGTTCTACTAAGGTATATTATATACACAGACGTTACTTCCGACTGTGGAAGTCTACATTCTCGACAATCGAGGAAACAAACACATCGCAAGAGCCTTCTTAGATTCAGCGTCTCAATCTAATTTTATCAGCAAAAATCTCATGAGTCGTTTAAATCTTAATAAGCATAATTCTAGTATTGGCATTAGTGGTATCAGCCAACATTATTCAAATGTCCAGCAATGCACAAGTGCCAAAATTATGTCAAAATACAATAACAATTTGTTTAACTTATCATTTCTAATTTTAAATCAGATAACTGAAAATATTCCTCAAGAGTCATTTGATTTAAAATCATTAAATTTTCCATCAGATATTAAATTATCAGATACTACTTTATACAATTCAGCATCAATCGATTTGCTAATTGGAACAACTGTCTTTTGGGTTATCATTGTTGAGGGAAAAATCAGTCTATCAAGCAAATTAATCTTGCAAAATTCTAAATTCGGGTGGATACTTTTCGGACAAATTCCATATAATAATCATTCAACAAAATTACCATGTGCATCGTTGTCATGTGTAAGTTTAGAATCAGAAATCGAACGATTTTGGAAGATTGATGTTTTTAAAAACGATTTATCCGTATTTTCGTCAGAAGAATTAAAATGTGAACAGATTTTTAAGTAACACGTGATGCATCTGGTAGGTTTGTAGTTCATATTCCATTCAAAGAAAATTCTGAAACTATCGGTGATTCCGAGCAAGGTGCAACTAGAAGGTTGTTTGCACTGGAAAATAAATTGCAGAAAAACCCAAACATAAAACAGAAGTATGTTGATTTTATGCAGGAGTGCGAGAATCTATACTCTGTTCACGTTAAGAATATAGCGTTGGAAAGGATAGGGCAATATTTTCCGGCTTGTGATTGGTTGAAATTCGAGGCAAGTTTACAATGGTTAAAGTTGACATTCCGGCGCTCGTTCCCGCGAATTAATTTTATGTTGGATAGAGCGAAATATAACTAGAATTGTGAACGTCAGTTGTATTTATGTCATTTTGGTTTGGTGTTGGTGTTTGGTTTGTGTGCTTATTGTTATTTAAAATCGTTTAAAAAATTGTTCTTTTTAGAGCTCTACGGCTGTAATTGCAATTAACAGGTAAATATTTTATTAATAATGTTTATTTTCATGAGAATATATTATGATATATTACAGTGCTAATATGGACGTACGAGAGGAAGCTGGCTCCTCGAGAAACCCTCAAGGGAAGCATATTCGAAGTGACCAAAGAGTTATGGCATATAATGCTTTTGTTCAATACCACCATGATAATTCCAAGTCAGCTTCAATAAAATTGGCTTCAAAGGTGGTTGGCATTGGAGAGGCAACAATGTGGGCTATCGTAAAAGAAAAGGAAAGCACGGGAATTCTACGATCTCCTAGCAAGAAGCGAAACCGTGATACAATTTTCAATAAACTCGATGAAGCTCATGAAAAATCTATTAGAAGACATGTGCATTCTTTTTATCTTAAGAATGAATTACCTACTTGCTCAAAAATTTTAACGGTAAATACATTTACATTTATTACTGTTATTTTGAAACTAAGTAAAAAAATTTATAGGTTCTACAAACAGATGATACTTTACCTGTAATTCATCGTACAACATTGTGGAAAATTTTGAGAAAATTGGGATTTAAATGGGAGAAACGAAGCAGAAATTGTATTTTAATCGAACGTCAAGATATTGTCTTGTGGAGACGTAATTATTTAAACTCCATTAGAAAATTTCGTACAATGGGAAAGAAAATATATTTCTTGGATGAGACGTGGGTGAATGCCGGTCACACAAAGCCAAAAGTGTGGAAAGATACAACAGTGACTACTGCTCGACAAGCATTTGTAGATGGATTATCACTTGGTTTACAAAATCCTTCTGGAAAAGGAAAACGTCTGATTGTGCTTCACATTGGTAGTGAAACTGGTTTTGTTGATAACGGATTGCTACTGTTTGAATAAAAAAAAACTGGTGACTATCATGAAGATATGAACAGTCAAGTTTTTACGGAGTGGATGGAAAATATATTACCAAATCTTGAACCTGGATGTGTAATTGTAATGGACAATGCGCCTTATCACTCAGTCAAGACGGATAAAATTCCTAATTCTTCATGGAAGAAAGGCGCAATAATTGAATGGCTTACATTGAAAGGAATTGTAACAGACAACACTTTATTAAAAGTTCAACTTCTTGATATAACAAAAAAATATGTAAGTGATAATCCAGTGAGTTACGTTATAGATGAAATGGTAACAGAAACTGGCCGTACAATATTAAGATTGCCCCCTTATCATTGCAATTTAAATCCAATAGAACTTGTTTGGGCTCAAGTAAAACATCATGTAGCTGCTAATAATAAAACATTCAAGTTGCCCGAGGTCAAAACATTGCTGCTCGAGGGATTAGATCTTGTAAATGCTGAACATTGGGAAAATTGCGTTAAACATGCTATTGCAGAAGAAAACAAAATGTACCAACTTGATAATATTGTGGAAGATATGGTGGAGGAATTAATTATAACAGCAAATACTGGCTCATCATCAGAATCGCCACCTGACTCAGATTTAGATTTTACAAGTGAATAAATTAACGAAAGTAAATAATAATTAATCTTGTGAGAAATTCTGAATTCACATTATCTACACTTTTGTTATTAATATCTGTCATCCCAGTGAATAAGTGATTAAGTCAAATTTCCCTACTTATCAGAGCAGGTTGTTTTCGATTTATAAATTCACATTGTTTGTTATAACAACATGATTGTTCTTGCTGTGCCAGCAATTATTAAATTATTCTGTGTATTTTGTCATTTTGATTTTTGTGTCTCGTGTAACATGTTTTTATAGCTATCAATTAACTGACAGTGATCAATTTTATCAAGTTTACTTTGATTTAGTTTTAGGGTCAGATTAAAACAATGTTTAGATCCATATTAACTTCCGGCTGTGAATCATGGATATAAACGAGTAGCCTGAAAAGAAAAATAGAAGTACACAAATGGAATACTTCCGTACAGCCATAGAAGTTACATTGAATGATAGAATAAAAAGTGCAGATATTAGAGAAGAGCTTGGAGTAGAATCAGTGTTAGAATACATAGAAAAAATAGATATATTAGGTTAAGGTTAGGTTTTGAAATAGATAGCAATTTTTTTATTGCTTTTCTGAACCTCAAGTACGTTTTATTTTTCTATGTGTTTACATGTTGACCAATAAGGCAAATAAAGGCATTATTATTATTAAATAACATGGGCTTTTAATTTTAAATTATCTCTAAAAGAATAAAACTTGCAACAAAATTCAGACTCTGTGGTGAATTTATGCACAACAAATTAAAATTACTACTAAGATTAATTTAATTGTAAATTAAATTAATCGCTTGGTTTGTGTATTCATGCAACAAATTAAATTCTCCTTTAGTTTGCTGTTTTTCTAAATATAAAAATTTTGAATTTACCGCTCTTTCCTTATTGCTCCTATGTAATACGTACGCCGGCGCGAGCGCTAACTACTATATTCTTAACGTGAACAGAGTATAGGACACATGTCTAAGATTGAGGAACAATTTGATTTAACAAATTCAGGTTACTATTTACCTCACCAGCCTGTAATTAAAGAATCTAGTGCAACCACTAAATTAAGAGTTGTGTTTGACGGCTCTTACAAATGAAATTCAGGCATATCATTAAATGATACGCAACTCATTGGTCGAACGCAACAGACTTATTCTCAATTTTAAGGCGGGTTTTCCTAGCAGCGTATTTTATGCGTCGCGTACAACGTAAAGCGCCCAGCGCAACGCGACACCTACTGACCACATAGGAAAGCAGTGCAACTGTTTTCCTACAGAGCGCAACATGCACCACGCCAGCGTTATACGTCGGGCGTGATAGGGCGACTGATTCTAGAGAAGTCTAATACGTGGTACGTCGCGTCCTTTACTTGTTGTGGTTGTGTATTCTTGTTGTTTTTCTCGTAAATAATGGCAAAAATACGCTTCAGCGCTGAAGAAGACGAGTTGCTAATAGAGCTTGTTAGCTCCCATGAATATCTTTGGGATATGAAACATCAAGATTTTAAAAATATTCACAAGAAAGATAAAGTTTGGCAAGAAATTGCGGAGATGGTAAACAAAACAAGTAAGTACATATCAAATAAACCAATTTATTATTCTTATTGTATGTATAGTACCCAGACTAATGTAGTTAGAATTTATTTATGATAATTTTAAGAACATATAAAATAGCGACATCTTACTATCGCTTTTTGACCTAACATTGCAGTAGGATAGACAAATTGAAGCGGGATTTGCTCCTAATGAGTCCCCCATGCAAGGCGGCCATGCTTGCTGTCAAAGCATAATGAAAGATTTTAGAAAAATTTTGTGCAAATCGTTTTTGATTGCAGTGAGAACCTCGAGCAGCCTCTGGACAGCTGTTTCAGCCCTGCTTGGGGCTTCTTCAGCAGAAACGTAGCTCGAGGTTCTCACTGCAATCAAAAACGATTTGCACAAAATTTTTCTAAAATCTTTCATTATGCTTTGACAGCAAGCATGGCCGCCTTGCATGGGGGACTCATTAGGAGCAAATCCCGCTTCAATTTGTCTATCCTACTGCAATGTTAGGTCAAAAAGCGATAGCAAGATGTCGCTATTTTATATGTTCATCATTCTCACAAAATTTTTCTTATATTTAGAGGATAATAAATAATATTCAAGGATAATAAAAATGTTGATTGGTTTGATTTTTCGCTATAAAATTGGTTGGCGCAGAAAATGCGCCACGCGATCAACAAAGCTATAATAAACTACGCGCCCAACTAAGGGTTAAAACAATTCAGAATAGTAAACGCGGCATTCATTTGATTGCAGCCAAATCGAGAATTGCACTTATAAAAAATATCTCAATTCCGCGCTTGGAACTCTGTGCAGCAGTTTTGTTAGCGGACCTAACAACCAGGGTTTGTGAAATTTTAGATATTAATTTTAATAGCAAGCATCTTTGGTCAGATTCACAGATTACATTATCTTGGATATCTGGAGCTCCTTCACGCTGGAAACCCTTTGTAGCTAACCGGGTGTCTGAGATTCAAAGACTAACTGACCATGGCATTATGTTAATACTAAGGAAAATACTGCTGATTTGATTTCAAGGGATATTAGTCCTAGCGCATTAAAAAATAATGCTCTCAGGTGACACGGTCCTACTTGGCTATCACAACCAAACATTCAATTTAACTTTTTTGATAAAATTTTGGAGAGTATTCCTAAAGAACGAAAAACAAAAATTTCATTACCAGTATTAATTGATAACTCCATTCTCTCAAAATTTACAATTTAAACAAATTAATAAATGTAGCATATTGCAAACGATTTGTTTTGTATAATTGCAATCATTCTCACAAACAATCAGGAATGTTAACATCTTCAGATAGACAAAATGCTCTACATACGCTCATAAAGTTGGCGCAACTAGAAATATATTCACGAGAAATTAATAATCTAGTTCAAAGCAGTAATTTAAATAGCAAGTCAAATATTTTATCACTATCTCCATTCTTACACGATGGTCTTTTGCGTGTTGGTGGAAGACTTATGCATTCAAATTTCAACTTTAATCAAAGACATCAAATCATTCTTCCACCGGGACATTTATTGACAAAATTAATAATATCTCAAACACATGCTGAAACCTTACATTGCGGTTCCCAACAATTGTTATACATTTTACGACAAAAATATTGGCCCATCTCTGCCAAAAATACAATACGACAAGTAATTCATAACTGTTTCATCTGCTATCGATATAAACCAAAACCATATAATCAACAAATGGGTCATTTACCAGCATATAGGTTAACACCATCACCTCCGTTTTATTTTTGCGGCGTTGACTATGCAGGACCTTTCCTTACACGAGATAGAAGGGCTCGGGGTTACAAAACTTATAAATCAATTATTTGTTTATTTATCTGCATGAATACTCGAGCAATTCATATGGAAGTGGTCTCTGACTTGTCAAGTGTAGCATTTTTAGCATCCCTTCGGCGATTTATCGCACGCAGAGGGCAGCCTCATACAATTTGTTCGGATAATGGTACCAATTTTGTCGGTGCAAATACCGAATTAAATCAATTATACATACAATACAAACAATACATACAAACCATATCCAACGATCGTGTTAAGATCATAAACGAATTATCGAAGGAGGGCAAGGCAATCGAGTGGAAATTTATACCACCAAGGTCACCCCATTTTGGGGGAATTTGGGAAAGTCAAATAAAAATAGTAAAAATGCACCTGTCAAAGGTTATTGGTCACACAATTCTTGCATTCGAAGAATTTTCTACTCTACTTGCTCAAGTAGAAGCCGTTGTTAATTCAAGACCCAGTTCCCCTTTGAGCACTGATCCAAATGACCTTTCTCCTTTAACTCCTGCTCATTTCTTGATCGGCCGTCCGCTGACGTTTGGCTCCTAATGAGGATTATGTAACAACACCGGATAATAGACCTTCCAACGAATGCAGAAAATCGTCCAGCAGTTTTGGAATCGTTGGCAAATAGAATACATTCACACCTTACAACCTAGGAATAAATGGAAGAAGCAGAATTCAAGGCCTCTCAAGGCAGGGGACCTGGTGATATTAATTGAAGACAACAGTCAGCAACTTGGAAAATGGGTCAAATAACGAAATTGTGGCCAGGAAAGGATGGTTTAGTGAGTGCAGTGACAGTAATTACTGCTACCGGAACTTACAAGCGATCTGCAGCAAAGTTGTGTTTGTTGCCTATGGACTATGATTAGTGATGTAGCTTAAAGTCAATTATTGTTTACGTGTTTATATTGTATTATTATTAATCTTAATTTGTTTCATTTGTCATTTAATTTATCGTTGATTTCAATTATTGTTTCATTATTAAAGGACTAAAGTCCTTCAAGGCGGGCGGCATGTTTAATATTCAACAAATATTCCGAAAACTAGCGAGTCATTACTTCTTTCTTGGTGCTTTAGTAGTACTAATAACGACCGTCCTAGAAAAACATATATGTAATTTTAATGCTAAGGGACAGTAGATTCATACTCAGAGTTACTTGATTTCATAGTATTCCGGACACCACGCAAGCTGCCGTTCTTCAGAGAAGTGTGACGATTCCGATGCACCCCAATTAGATTTAACTCACCGTACCACCTTTAGCTTTTAAGAATGTACGTTGTACGTTGTACGTACTCAACCTAATTCATACACAATTCATACATTATTACATATGAAGGGCTTACTGTTAGACTATGATAAGCCACATTTTTTGGTGAATTGAGTTACTTGCAATTTCATAGTGAGCAATAGTGTGATAAGCAGCATAAGAATTATTGTCGTTATATTCTCAAAGATGGCGACATTATACATCAAGCATCGTCTTGCATTATTGCAAATTCAGTTAAATTGCTTATCGAAACATGATAAGCCACACAAAAATAGCGACTGCACAGCCGGGATGTAGTGCTAAAATTGCTAGTGTTGAACAAGATAGGAGTTCTAATGATCAAATGGAAACGCCCTTTGATGATAGTGACTTGGACAAGGATTATGTTGCCAGTGGCGATGAAGTACAGCCAAATAATAACCAGGTAATTTATTAATACTTATAATGCGGCGTATCATACTCTTGCAATAAATGGATGTCACACGAATAATGTGGCTTATCATATCATTCCTTTATTATTTTAGGATGAAATTTCTACTAATTCAGAAATGGAATGTGAAAGAGAAGATCGAGTAAAGAGTGTATTACGAAGAACGAGAAAAAACGCCAGAAAAAACGCCAAAAAGTAGATGGAGACAGAGAAAAGCTGAAATGTACAGCAGAATCAAACGAAAGACTCGAAGGAATTTGGGTCAAGAATATAAGAGTGATTCAAGTGGGAAAACAGTGAAGGCTCGTGAACAAGGACCACCATGTCTATGGAAAAATCACTGCAGGGATAAACTACAGGGTTTAAAAAACGAAATTTTTACAAAGTTTTGGGATTTAGGCTCGTTTGATCTGCAAAATAGTTATTTGTTTCACTGTATGGAGGTGGTCAAAAAAAAAAAGATCCTACCCAAAAAAACAAAAGCGACAAGAATCCTCCAGAAAAGGAACTGTTGTTTACACTCTTACTATTAACGGTGAAGCAGTCAAAATCTGTAAACAAGAATTTTTTAATATTCACGGCCTTCAGCATTCACGTGGAAGGGTGGATCGTATTGTCTCAAAGAAAATCAGAAGATCTTCTATTCCTGACAAAGACAAGAGGGGTACACATTCAAATAGGCCAAACACATTGAGTATTGAGTCATTGCAATCAGTAAGAGATCACCTAAATCATATTCCCAAGTATCAAAGTCATTACAGTAGGAATGACAATCCAAGTAAAGTTTACTTGGACTGCGACATGACTATTTCTCGTTTATACACAGAGCTGTACATTCCCTGGTGTGTAGAAAGAGGCATTGCGCCAGTTTTGGAATATGCATATCGTAAGATATTTTGTACCGAATACAATATCGGTTTTAAAATACCCAAGTCGGACACATGCAAGACATGTGATCAATTTAACATAAAAATAAGTAGCACTACTCAAGAGGACCACAATGACGTAGTAACTGAGTTAACTACACAACTCAGATTACATAAGACCAGGGCAGATGCTATGAGAAATTTAATGGTTTCAGAATCTGAACAATCAAAGAATATTCCAAAACGATGTGTCATATCGTTTGATCTGCAACAAGCTCTGCCCATACCGAAGTTGACCACCGGCCCTGCATTTTATTGTAGAAAAATTTGGCTATACAACTTAGGTATCCATGATTGTACTGTAGGTCGAGGTCACATGTTTCTATGGACGGAAGATGTAGCAAAAAGAGGGAGTGAAGAGGTGGCTTCTGTACGTATGAAATTTTTAAGCTCCAAAACCAACACAGAAGATCTCATCATTTTCACTGCTAACTGTCCTGGACAGAATAAAAACTGGTTGTTGTTGTCCCTTTGGTTACAGTTGGTCAAGGAGAAAAAATTTAAAACTATCACTCACCATTTTCATGTGAATGGTCATACACATTTACCATCTGATAGAGATTTCGCATTGATAGAGAAGCGCCACAGGAAGTATGCACCTATTATTTATTCACCGGAGGAATGGCACAAAATTATTCGAGAATCCAACAAAAAAAACACCGTTTGAGGTAACTGTAATGCAACAATCGGATTTCCTGAGTTTTGAGCCTATTCTAGGAAACATTAAGGGCCTGTTTTTCAATCACAAGTTAACTTTAACCTTCAGTTTACTGCCATGGAAACAATTGTCTTCGTACTTGTTACCATGGAAATAAATTGAGAGTCAGAGTTAACCTGTGATTGAAAAACCGGGCCTAAGAAAGCTTTACGTACTAATAATGGTGAGAATGTGGATTTCTCTGGAGTATTTAGCTTTCATTTTAAATCCGAGAACACCAAAGTATTCTTTGTGAAACATACAGTTACTGGTGAATACAAAGAGGTAAATGTCAGCAAAAGGGGTCGTCCTGTCGATACACCCTTATCTAGTTTGAAGAACAAATACTCAGAACCTCTAAAAATTCCAAAGAAAAAGCTTGATAATGTCAGATCACTACTGCCTTATATTCCTCCAGTTTATCCTTCTTTCTACAAGACGCTGAAGTGTGCGGATGGTGACGATGAAGAGGATGAAAATCAAGAACAAGCAGAAGTATTAGATTAGGACTTTAAATCTACGTAAAGTATTCTTTTTTTCACTTATTGATTTTCCAAAACATGTTAATTTGTGTCGCATGCACTTTTCTTGCTTTAAAAACAAATAAGTTTATCCCAGAATAACAACATGGTAAGCCACATTTTGCATCAATAAAGCGTTTCGTTTTTTCAGACTTTTCAATATTGTTTCACTCTTTTGTAAGAAAAATGTCCTCATGGAATATATCTTTAAATCTCAGTATTTCATTACTACGAAAATATTCCCAAATATTTTACAGATTTAATCTCTGTGTAAATCATCGATTTTTATAGATTCTGTTTTTGTAGCTTATCACATTCTAACAATAAGCCCTTCATATACAGTCCACTATAGAAAAACGTCGTAAAGGTGCTGAACAATCAGATGACAGCCCGAGACGTCAACAGACTCCTTCCAGTCAATGAGAAGACTGCAGTAAAGAGAAAAAAAATTAACGACTTATGTGTCCTTAATGCAGATTACACAAGAGCAGTAGATGCATTCACAGTAGCTTGTCACAGTAAACCTGCACCAGTAGAAACAGATGAAGAGAAGTTTGCTAAATCATCAACCAACCGGAAAAAGAAGCAAGCCAAGGCTGAAATTTTAAAATATATCAGTGAATTATTAATGGATGATTCAAATGAATAAAGAAACACATGCAAATGTATGATTATTAGTCACATTTACCTAAATCAATGGTATATATCTTATTAATGAAAGAAATTAAGTGCATAAACATTAGCAATGAAAAAATTACACATTTAAGGAAGTCTCATTTTAATTTACATTCTATTATTTTGGAAAGAAACTGCTCCTTCTGCAACAAAATAATTAGCTAAAGTCTCTCTTAGAAGAAATGCATGTCTGCTGCCGTTATTTGATCCCACTCTGACGTTATCAAGTGCATTTGCCTCTCTTCTCCAGTCTCCTAAATGTGGGTTTCCTTCATCATCTTCCCAGTCTACAGAATTTCTAGGACAATAAACCCCTCTGTTGTTGACTTTTATGAAGTTATGTAATGCAATGCATGCTAGTACAATTTTCGCACAATTTTTGGGAGAACATATCATAGAACTTTTCAAAATTCTCCATCAAGCAACAAGAATACCAAACGAATTTTCAATCGTACGCCTGGCTCTTGACAGCCTATAATTAAATATTCGTTTAGTACCTCCTATCAATCTCCCTGAAAAGGGCCTCATATTATTTTTTAATGGAAACGCTGCATCTCCCACAAAATAATAAGGAAACATTATGTTTGTGTTTGGGAGAGCAGTATCATATGGTAAAGGCAATCTGCCACTTAACAATAATTTATCCATTGCTGACTGAGCAAAAACTCCTGCAATAAACGTAACTTAAGAACACAATTTTGAATTACAAAACTATTATTATCACTTCCATCGCTCTGACTACCACAAGCACCGACCTCAACAGTCGTAAAACTATAGTTGGCATCACAAGTAGCCATTAGAACAACACTAAAACTTTTTTAATTAAAGAAGGTTGATCCACTATTTGTTGGACATTGTATATTAATGTGTTTCCCGTCTATCGCACCCACACAATTCGACATATTCCACATTCTCCAAAAATCCTTCGATATTTGTAGGTGATCGTCTAATGTCGGTGGCTGAACATACATTGGTGAGTGTTTTCCAAAGCAATTCACATGTTTTTAATATAATTTCACGGACAGTAGATTTCCCCATATGAAAGCTCCAAGAAAGATACTTGTAAGATACACCTTGTCAAAGATGCCTATAAAATGATTGAAACTTGAGCTATATGAATACTGTACTATTATTAATGCATAAGCAATTAATACTTACGATAACGTTAAAGCCAATCTACATTCAAAATCAATTGGGGGATGCATTGATTTTTTAGTTAAGTCATCTTTCATTAATGAAAGAAGTAATTCATACAGCGACCTAGTCATCCTAGTGTGCTTAGAAAACTGTTCGGGATCAGTTTCTTTTATTTTTAAAAACGTTGTGGCTATATTTCGGTCCCTAAATATTTCTCTAACCCACCATCTCCCATTCAGCACCCGTTTCTTGTTTTTCTATTACAATAGATGCAATATAGTTCAAACACGTGCATTTTCAAAATAAGGTTAGGATCTCAATCAGAAACCTGTCAAATGTCACACTCGGCAACCGAATTATCTGTGCACTTGCTTACGGAACAAACGACTACGACCTCTTATCACCGGCTAGCACCGTCTATTCTGTTCCACCCTTTAGACTTGATGACGTAATGAAGATAGCCGAACACAAATTTGAAGCTATAACATCGAAAGTGTGGGCTAAAATATGCAGTAAAATGTTGATAAAGTCGTTGAACAATATATGCAAATGGAACATTTACTTGATAATGCAACCGATAACCTTAACCCTTAAGTAGTACGGCGGGGTCAATTTTGACCCCACAAAATTTGAATTAGCGATTATGCTGCCTAAATATGGATGGCATCAGCTGCGCTTCCGTGTATTCTCCAGTTGAATAGGCATCTACTAAACAAAGTTTGATCAATCTCTATTCTGGTTGTGTTGTGTGAACAGCAGCATAGGGTCAATTTTGACCCTGTCATACTCTGAGTGTAACAAACAGGGCACTGCGGATGTTTTAAAATGGCTGATGCTAGCGGACGCAGAAACGTTTTAACACAAGCCGAACTTGAAGCGGTTGCTCAAGATATAATGGATAATGGATTAAGTAGTGGTGATGAGTTCTCAGACTGTTCTAGCATACATAGCGACCACGATACTAATTCAGAGATTGAGCTCGATGATACAACCAGCGACGAGAGTGATGATGAAGTGAACCATGGCAGCGACAATGAAGAAAACAAAAAATATTATTATGGGAAAAATAAATACAAATGGGCAACAACACCACCTGCACCTAGTAAAACACGTGCTAGCAATATTGTAACTCATTTGCCAGGAGTTATAGGCAAAGCCCGTCTTGCAAAACCATCTACGCCCATGCAATCATGGGAATGTCTTATTGATGCAGATATTCTAAACATTATCTTAGAACATACTAATGCACAAATCACGGAAATGTCTGAGAAATATAATTTTCATAATCTTTCTTGTCAGTTTACTAAACATATTGATATGATTGAAATGAAAGCGTTTCTGGGGCTTTTATATTTGGCGGGAGTTTTCAAGTCTAATCATGAAGACCTAAAATCCTTATTTGCTAGAGACGGAACGGGACGAGATATTTTTCGTTCAACTATGTCTATGCAGCGTTTCAATTTTTTACTTTCTGCCCTAGGGTTGGATAACAAACCAACTAGATTAGAAAGAATCACTAATGGGGACAAACTTGCAGCCATAGCTGAGATTTACAATCTCTTTATAATCAATTGTCAGTCTACTTATAGTTGTGGCGAGTACCTAACTATAGACGAAATGCTAATAGCATTTCGAGGAAGATGCAGCTTCAAAGTGTATCTAAGAGATAAGCCAGATAAATATGGCATAAAAATGCAATGTCTGTGTGATGCTAGAACTCACTATCTATTGAATGGTTTCGTTTATATTGGTAAAAATACACATACGAGTAATGCTAGAAGACTGGCTATTCCCACATTGGATGTACTTGCTCTTATTCCACCAGTAGCAAATTCCAACAGGAATATCACAGCGGATAATTGGTACACGTCGTTGGAGCTAGTTACCGAATTGCAGAAACATAAACTCACGTTTGTTGGCACCATGAGGAAAAACAAACGTGAAATTCCATCCTCGTTTCTGCCACAGAAACAACGAGCTGAGAAGTCGTCTGTGTTTGGGTTTACTAGAGATTTAACTCTTGTATCATATGTCCCAAAAAAAAAATCGTGCCGTCATTCTTTTATCTTCCATGCACCATACAGACACCGTTTGTGATAATGATAAGCCCGAAATTATACATTTCTATAATTCAACAAAAGGCGGCGTGGATTCACTTGACCAAAAGTGTTCAAACTATAAGGTTGGAAGACGAACAAGACGTTGGCGAATGGTCATTTGATTTCGAATTATGGATATCGCAGGAGTAAATTCGACTATAATTTTCAATAGTATTGCCCAAAACAAAACTATGGAGAGACGACAATTTCTGACCATTTTAGGGCGTGATCTTATTCAGGAGCAGATGTTGCGGCGGGTTCACGAGAAATCTATTCCCAGAGAACTACGGAATGTTATGCAGAATTGCCAATATAAGGGAACCTACCAAAGAACCCCCGCCTCGGGAAACCATGGGAGCAACTGGAATGAAAAGGGGAAGATGTTTCATCTGTCTGTATTCCCAGAAAAAGGAAAGTCTTTTGTGTAGTAACTGCAATCGCCACATCTGCAAAAACCACAGCAGGACGACCACTACATGCCTAAATTGTGGGAAAGCGTAAAATATCAAACGTAACTGACATTTTCTTCTTCTTTTGTATATTTATGAATTTTTTGATATTATGCTTAAACTGAGTTACTCTAAAGTTAAGATTCATACACTGAGTTACGGAAAAAAAAATGTTGTTCGCACGTTTTTATTGATTTCAGGAGTTATTGTTGATTTCGGAGAATTTTTCCTTTGTCCTATTTTTATCACTAAAATGACTTTTAAATACTTATGCTTTTTCTTTCTGTATTCTTAAAAGAGTTAGTAAAGTGTATATCTCCATTGTCTTAACTTGAATAACCAGTTACAAAAACTGTACTATGCCAAAAAAATTGAGGGTCACTTTTGACCCTGCCATACCTTAAGTGTTTGGAATCCAAGACATACTACCTAACGGTTAACTTCAAGGGTTTAACAGAACATACGCTGCCAAGCGTTGCTTAGCGCTGATAAATGTCAAATCAAAGTTGAAGAAAGCAGTTTATATGTAATGGACCAGAAAGAACGTTAACAAGCGCGCCAAACGCCGAATTACGTTGGAAGTTGGTCAACTTTTAACTTTCGCGTCGTCCGCGCCATTAACGCTACGAACATAATCTTAAACCTAATAAGTAATCAGTAATCACTAATCTTTTCATGATGGATGCTATAAACGTTGTAAACTTGGAGCAATTAATCGGGGAAGTGCGGAAATATGAATGTTTGTATAATAAGCAGAACATGAATTACAAAAATGTTATGCTAAAAACAAAAATATGAACCGAAATTGATAATCGTTTGGGTTTAACAGGTACGACTAATTTATATTACAGTTTAATGTACCTACAGAAATTAATATATATATAATCTATAGCTGAAGACTGTTCAAAAAAATGGAAATTCCTTCGAGATCGTTTCACGAGGGAGAAGAAAAAATTAGAACAGGAAGGAGGAACTGGAACTGAATCCCAACAATACGAAAAAAATCCTTGGGAACTAATAGACAAATTGTCTTTTTTAAATAAATTCACAAAATCCAACAGGTATGTATCAAGTAAATAATATTATGAGCAGCTTCATTATTGTGTTCTATAGTTCATTTTTAAACTAGGAGGAGCGATTTGAATCTAGCGCGCTTTCAGTAACCAATTAAATGAGATTTTTTCGAGAACAAATCACAAAGGGTAAATGCATATGGACGTATATTAATTAGCTGTTTGTGTTGACGCTTTGTGTTCTTGTATTTCTGTGTTATTCGAAAGCAAATAAATCTGTTCTTTTAAGAACCAACTGTTAATACTCATTTATCACTATTAAAGTATTCGTAAACATGGATATGAACGCTGTACCAAGTACCAGTGTAGGACTAAGTTCGCCCCCAAAAAAACGCAAGCGATTGGATTTTGGTCATTTAACTCTCGCAGAGAAACAATGCGTATTAAATATGTATAAGCAGATGCAGATTGATGAACCTGGAATGCACATTACAGCTATTGTATCGAAAATCGTTGAGACAATCGGTAAGATGCAAAATGACGAGGCTTGTTATATTAAATTATTGAATATTTTTACTTTTAGGTATTGCAAGATCAACTGCGTATCGTTTAATAAAAGAATATATGCAGACCGGAAAACTCAGTAACCCTAAGCAAGGTGGAGGAAGACCTGCATTAGTTACAAAATATGATGAAGCAGTTATGACTTCTGTGCGCCACATAGTTCACAGCTTCTTTTTTTGAAAATGAACTTCCTACATTGGACAAAGTTTTACATAAAATAAAGAGTCGTTCAGATTTACCACAGATGTCTCGTTTGTCGTTATATAAGTTTATGAAACACATTAATTTTAAGTAAGTCACTTCTACATTAATAATTTAACATATGATAACTTATAATTGTATACTTACAGATATATGAAAAGAAATCGCAAGAGTATCTTGACAGAACGTGGTGACATCGTGAGGTGGAGACGAAAATATTTAACAACTGTAAAGCAGTACAGAAGGGAAGGTCGACCAATTTATTACCTTGATGAGACGTGGGTCAACGAAGGTCACACGAAAGGAAAAATTTGGGTAGATAACAACATAAAAAATCAGAGGCAAGCATTTATTGAAGGACTATCTACTGGACTGAAAAATCCATCAGGAAAGGGAAGAAGACTGATTGTTTTACATGCTGGCTCTGAATTAGGTTTTGTTGATGGAACTTTATTATTATTTGAAACCAAAGGGCTGGTGATTATCATGAAGAAATGAATGCGACTGTATTTGAAGAACGGAACGGTTTTCCCAGTTATTAGAAAAATTACCAGACAATGCTGTAATTATTATGGATAATGTATCATATCACAGTCGCAAAGTAGAAGCAATTCCTACGACAACATCAAGAAAGAAAGAAATGCAGGAATGGTTACATTTAAAACATATTGAATATGATGTTACCGCCATATCATTGTGAATTAAACCCAATTGAAATGATTTGGGCCCAGGTAAAGAATGAAGTTGCAGCTAAAAATTCTACATTTAAGTTGAAGGATGTGAAAGAACTTTTATTGCATGCGCTACAAAATGTAACAAGTGTTAATTGGAAAAATTGTGTTAATCATGTAATTAAAGAAGAAGCAACAATGTGCACATTAGATGGCATCATGGACGATATAATTGAGTCATTTATCATTTGTGTAAATGCTGGTAGTGACTCTAGTTCTTCAGAAAGTTCTCAAAATGAATGAATCGTTTTTTGTACATTTAAATAATTTATTTTTATCTATGGCTCTTATAATAAATAATAGGTGTGTTTACTTTTCCTGTATTTTCATGTATTTTATTGTTGTATTTCATTAAGTACAATAACAAATAAAGACGTTATTTTTCTTCACATTTTTTCAATTCTGCTATAATTTCGTTCTGATTAAATTCAAATTTGCCTCCAAAATATTCTAGTGCATTTTCTGGTGATTTTTATAGTGTAAATGAAGCTTTTCCATCTACTCCTCCTAGTTTAAAAATGAAATATAGGATGATCACTAATTTCCTACATCCTCAGGCTACAATTTGTAATGAAGAAACCCTAGTGGGTGATGATACAGAAGAGATGCATGAAGAGGAATCTGCCTCAGAAACATCCAGCACTAGCAGTTCTGCGACTTCAAGTGAAACACCCAGAAGCGTTTGTGTAAAAAGAAAGAGGAAATTAGACGACTTACCTGACATTAATAAAGCATTTTTGGAGACTTCACAATATAAAATGGCCTATTTTACCGCATTTTCCACAATTTTTCCTATACGCAGGACATTTCCGTTATGGGTGTCTATATCCACAGCGTTGACATTCGGATAGTTCACCTTCTTGATTCTGCATCACTGGACCCTGCATTGTACTCTTCTGGTTGCCCTCCTTCTTGCTAGTTGATGACACCTGATGCCCTGGAATGCTTGATTTTGCCTTTTGCTTGCCGTAGTTCTTCTGTTTCTTGTTAACTGAAGCGACCTCTCAAATACCTTGGCCTGGTACAACCACCGTAACACCAGCGTCCATGCTTCCATTTACGTTACTGTCCACCATTTTTTTTCTTGCAATTCTGTGTCCGTAATTTCATCTCTTGTTTTACGGCAACACACTAAAACACACTGTAACGCAGCGCCATGTTGTGTGCGTGTGTGTAGAAATATAATAATAACGCTGTGTTATTATAAACTTTATTGATGCGTATAACGTACAACCACGTGCTACCAGATGCATGTGCATAGTACATAGTAGTGTTGCCAACTGCCTTTCTTATAACTAAGTACAATATCTAACACCATAATAATAATTATTATTATTATCTACATTGTATATAATATATAATATATTTTTATTTATTTTTCTGCCCCTACACTTCACGTGAAATCCCTATGCAACTGCTCATCAGCCGTTCGTAGTTCACTAGTCAGATTTCGAGGAGTCATCATGTAATTCTAACAGTAGTGCAGAGCCTAACTGCCGCGTTTTTCGTGCTCGTATACGATGGTCCTAAAGGTAACGGCGTATAGTTGTAAAAAAAAATGTACTTTACCTTGTTTCTGAATTATACTGGTTAAGAAAAATTCTCACTGTTGGACACACTCCCCTACTGACCAGATTTGCCGTCGATTTTCATTCTTCGATCGAAATTCCAAATTATTCGTTACTCAGCGTGTATCAACTTTTAGGAACTATACACGTAGAACCAATTGAAAACATATACGAAACTATGTATAGGGGAAGAACGGGTAATCGGAGTCAGCGGGCAATGGTAGTCATCCACATATCTAGTTATAAAACTACATGTCCGAGTGATGTCGATAATATTTCCGCCGCGAGGTATACATCCCATCACATTTACGAACGATTCGCATTAGTCGTTGCCTAGCGTTTTTGAGTGACAGTTGTATTTTGTTTTGGCGCCTTCCTGATGTAAATTTTCGTCTTAATAAAATTAACGGTAAATATTGAATTTCTTATCGTACCTAAATAAGTATTTTTCTGTAGTTAGTTTTGACATTCAAAATTGTGATGTGCATCTTAAATTTCGATTAAAATAACTATGTTTTTTTAATTTTCGACTGTTTTCTCATTAGTGCAGTTGTGGGTAATGAGAGTCAGGTGACCCCCATTGTCCGCTAATGATTACCATTACCCACAAAGATTTATGTCTATAATTTTTTCTTTCAGATGCCAAAAGTACGGGTCAGAACAACAAAAAAGGCTAACTGGTCATCTGATTCTCTGGAAAACGCTGTGCAGCTTATTGAACAAGAAGGTTATTCCATACGGAAAGCTGCAAAAACTATAGGTATTCCGTTTTCAAGTCTCCAAAAGAGATTTAAAAAAAACATCTAACTTGGGTCCACGTCTTGGACGACTTACTGTCTTTACATCAGAAGTAGAAGAAGAATTAGCAAAAGTCGTAAAAAGGATGGCCAATGAATTCTATGGATGTACGGCAATTCAGATAAGAAAAGTGGCATCGAATGTGCTCAAAGATTGAATTTAAAGCACAACTTCAACGTTGCTTCAAATATGGCTGGACGGGATTGGTTGAACGGATTTATGTTGAGAAAAAATATATCTATTAGGAAACCAGAACCTACAAGCATTAACAGAATTACAGCTTTCAATAAAGAAGAGAAGGTGCTGTTGTTCTATAAGTTATTAGGAGAAATGATGGAAAGATATAAATTTGTTTCAAAAAATATGTATAGTGGCGCTGAAACAGGGATTTCTACTGTACAGACTCCGGGAAAATACTAGTTACGAAAGGGCAGAAGAGAGTGGGGTCTATCACAAGTTGAGAGAGAGAAAAAAACAGCACTTTGATGTGTGCAATGAGCGCTGCTGGAGGATTTATTCCACCAATGTTTATTTTTCCTAGGAAAAGGTTGACTCCACTACTCGAGAAGAATGGACCAATAGAAGCTCTTTACAAATGCTCAGACAACGGTTGGATAAATGAAAACGTTTTTCTTGAATGGCTTTTGCACTTTAAACACCACGCTAAACCGTTTGCGGATGAACCTGTTCTATTGATACTAGATGATCATGCTAGTCATGTTTCCCTTCCCATCTACGACTATTGTAAGAGCAACCATATTCATATGCTATCTTTGCCACCACACACATCACATAAAATGCAGCCCCTGGATATTTCTTTCTTCGGACCGCTAAAAGCAGCTTACAAAAAAGAATGTGACTTATTTATGAAAAGCCATCTCGCAGAAAAGATAACCCCTTATGATATAGCATCCTTGGTGAGGAAAGCATTTAATAGTGTTGCGTCTATTAGCAAAGGAGAATCTGGATTTAGTGCAACTGGTATTTTCCCAATAAATCCTCATGTATTTTCAGAAGAAGATTTTATTGCTTCTGAGATTCTTCAATCTGAATCTATAGCAGTTCAAGATTGTGATAAATCTATTTCAGTTTCTTCTGCAGATGTAGTGCGAGATTCAAGGTTGATTCCTTGTACATCAGGGCAAGCAAACCCATAACTTCCTGGCACTTCGAAACAAGCAGATGTATCAGTTCCTTGCATATCAAACCAAGTAGAACTCACTTCGTTAACACCTCGAGCCAAAGAGTCGTCTGATAAAGTATCTACTGTACAAGACCTTATAAAATTGCCAGAGAAAACACCTGCCTTCACTACAAGACACGGTCGAAAGAAGCAACATGCCACAATTTTAACTTCAACGTTAGTCAAAATTTAATAGAAAAAGAAAATAAAAAGATAAGAAAATCTCAACAAGAGACAGAAAAAGAGAAGAAATGGAAAGGTAAAGGCCAAGGAAAGAAGATTAAGGTGCAGAAAGATGGCCTCAAAAGGGCAAAAAGGCAAGTTCTCCAGGAGTCAAATGATAGTGCTTCGGTATCAGATGTAAATACTAATGAGTTGTGCCAGGTTGATAAAGAAGATAATGCAGAAGACGCAGGAAACTTATGTCTTATATGCTGCGAAATCGGAAAGAACAACGAAATTTGGTACAGATGTACTGCATATGGGTTGTGGGCTCACGCGGATTGCACTGGGTGGGATTACGTCTGCGATATGTGTTAAATTTTACTTGACTCTGATTGCCCGCAAGGTGACCACTATTGCCCCGACCGCAGTGCAATCGGAGTCAAGTGCACTTTTTTTTAAACTCCTCTTATTTCTAAATTTGATTGCCAAAGTGATTAAAACTTACCGAAAATGATAGTTAAATAAGTAAATTTTGTTATAAGGCGGTTGCAATAAAGATTTGATTTTGAAATAAGTTGTTATTTAAATTCTCGCTTAAGTGACTCCCATTACCCTTTTCTCCCCTATCAATTTAAAAAAGATACACAATAAGAATCGGTCATTTCATTAGTTTTCTAAACCTTTTATCTTTTGTTCAAACAATGAAGAACACAATTTTCTAGGTAACATCTCCCTTTGACTCTTGTGAGATGAAATTGAAATCGTGAATAATATGTTAGGCAAACAATGATACTCTACGCACCTGATTCTGGACGCGACCGCGAGATAGCACCAGCGTACACAGAGCTCATCCCGCCCGAAAGTTTACCTGTCCCCCAGTGTATTGTATTGCGTTGTTATTTGAGTTTGTTTAGCTCAGTTTAGCTTTAACCATTGTGTTGTGTAGACGTCCAAATTTTATTATAGATAAATATACGCCACAAGAACGAGCAGAAATAGTGACAATATTTATTGAAAATAATCGTTCCATTATTGCCACTCAGCGGAAATTGCGTCAAAAATATCCTAATCGTCCAGTGCCTCACAAAACCATAATTTATCGTTTACATGCGAATTTTCGACAGTACGGTACGACAGCAGACAGGCCTCGTTCTAGAAGACAACGGACGTCTCGTAACGCTGAAAATGTGGCTCTGGTGCGTGATAGTGTTGCAAAGTCTCCAGAAACATCAATTCGGAGACGTGGTTCCCAGTTACACATTTCTGCACGCAGTTTAAGGTGAATTTTGAAAACTGATTTGAAAATGTTCCCGTACAAAATTCAATTAGTCCACAAATTGCTACCGAGAGATCCTGATCAACGAGTTGAGTACAGTAATGCAATCCTAAGGCTGTCTGGTAAAATTGAAGATTTTTCGTCTAAACTGATAATGAGCGAGGAAGCCCATTTTCTTCTCAGTGGCCACGTCAATAAACAGAACAGTCGGTTTTGGGGAACACAGAATTCTGAATAAATTCATGAAACATCATTGCATCCGCTAAAAACAACTGTATGGTGCAGTATTCATGCTGGAAACATATTTGGTCCCTATTTTTTTGAAAATGACCAAGGTGTTGGAGTTACTGCTACTGCTGAACGATACCAAGACATAATTCGAAATTTTCTTGTGCCTGAAATGGAAGAGCAAGGACTAGAGGACATGTGGTTTCAGCAAGATGGGGCCACAGCACACACAGCTCGTTCAACAATTCAATTATTGAATGACGTTTTTCCACGAAGACTAATTTCGCGAAATGTGCGATTTAGCATGGCCAGCCAGATCTCCGGATTTAACAGCATCAGACTTTTTCTTATGGGGTTTTTTAAAATCAAAAGTTTATGTGAATAAGCCCCAAACGATTCAACATCTTAAAGACAATATTCGTCACGAAATTAAAGAAATTCAGCCTGAGATGTTGCAGGATGTCATGAAAAATACCTTAAAAAGAGCCGAAAGTTGCATAGCGAATCGCGGTCACCATTTAGCCGATATAATTTTCCAATCATAACGAAAAAAAAAATGTAAAGACCAAATAAACTTTTTATGGAAACGAAACTTACTTATCTTTTCTTTGAACAAAGTTATAGGCAATCAAAATGGTAGCGGGACTTTTGCTCCACCCGTTATATCCACATGTAATAAATAAAAGAACTGAAAGCTGTGTAATGTCTGTGTTTTAGAATAACAAAAACAATAGTGTACAACAGGTTATGGACCCAGTTGGACGTCAATAAACTAAACCGGACTAAAGTTTATATACCGTAAGGTTCTTGAGGTTAAGGATGCAACTTCCGGGGTGATGTACAGCATAACAAAGAAAAATGGAAAATAAATACAACGTGGCTTGTCTCAACAGCAATTACCAAACATTGAAATATAAAACGGAAATTCTTCTAATCAAAGACGATTTATGGAACACTGTTTCTGAGGGCACACCGGAAAACCCAGACAATACATGGAACAAACGTGATATCAAGGCACGCGCTCTAATCGAATTACATGTGGAGGACAATCAACTAATACACATACGGAGGCAGTCAACGGTAAAAGGTATGTGAGATTCTTTACGAGCTTATCATGAAAAGTCAACCTTAACAAAGAAAGTGACACTATTCAAGAAATTATGCAACACGAAATTGTATAACGGGGATATGGAGAAGCATATTGAAAACATGCTAGACTCGGTAGATAAGCTGGCTAATCTAGGTGAAACGATTGCAGAACCTTTAACTGTCGCTTTCTTGCTAAGTAGTGTCCCGGAAAGTTACAATGTATTAGCTACAGCACTTGAAAGCAGACCAGATGAGGACTTAACCATCGAATTGATTAAGGAAAAACTTATTGATGAATTCAACAAAAGAAAAGATAGACGTAACGGTGAATCAGAGTCTGTTTTGAAGGTATATCATAATGCTGGTAATAAGAAACAAACCATCATGACGTGCTATTTCTGTGGAAAGACCGGTCAAGTGAAACGTGACAGCAGGGGGGCTATTCTCAAATGTCGAGTGGTGACACTAGAAATCGACAATTGTCGAAGACTAAAGTCGCACAAGTTTTGATTTCTGTATTCTCAAACACTATTCGAAGTGAATGTCGTACGCGACTCCGATTGTCGACGAAGCGATTTGACAACGTTGTATATTAGTTCAATTGAACAGCATTCGGCCGCATATTTCATATTATTCAAGTTGGCAAATCTGAAATTTACCACCATAATTTTTGTTTATCAGTATCGTGCAGTAGAGGGCTCCCTCATGCATCCAGACAACAAATTATGGAAACAAATAAAAAACAATATTGTAATGCGCGACAGAAAGAATTGTTAAGTAATTTAGTGCAGGTTGAGAATAATGTAGTAATTTTATGTGGAAAATTCACAAAAGATATATGAAATACATCATTGCCCCTTCATTTTCTTCTAAATTTTGAATAATAAATAATTCTTCTGCCATAATTTAACGCACGAAATCAATAACAACTTCAACACACCTGCGAAATGAAATTACATAACCTCGTTCTGTTCGTGTCGTACACGACATGACAAATGGAGAGTGGTTTTGACCACTCTACAATATCTCCACTAAAAATGTCGAAAATTTGTCGTACGCGACATTTGAGAATTAGCTTTAGTAGACATTTTAGCAATGTCGCATTCGACATGCACATTTGCTGATTTGAGAATAAGGCCCCAGGAATTACAAAGCAAGCAGAGAAGCAAGTGGTAAGCAACACAAAGCCAAGAAAATTGTTTAGGATGCAAATTAGGCAACGTCTGATGTTGGAAAGGAAATATGTTTCTCTATTGGAAAATCCGATAAGAATCAGTGGTGTATTGACTCAGGAGCTACGAGCCATATGACAAGTAACGAAGATTTCTTCGTGACCCTAGACAAAAGCAAAAGAAACAACGTTTATTTAGCGAATGGTGATAGGCTACATGTCGAGGCAGTTGGTGAAGGTTTACTTACCTGTTATGACGACAATAAATGGGTAACGCAAGTTAGGGTCAAAGGCATACTGTATGTACCAAACTTGAAAGGTAATCTTCTATCTGTGAAGAAGCTCACAAAACTAGGCTTAAAAGTAGATTTTGAAGACGCGAAATGCAGAATCTCAAGAAATGATAGAGCAATTGCAACCGCAAGTCTATATGATGATATTTACCTTCTAGATGGACCACACCGTGCATTAATAGAAAATAAATGTTCAGCGGCTTGCATACATACATGGCACAGGCGTTTGGGGCATAGAAGTCCACAGGTAATAAAACAACTGGAAAAGAGGGATTAGCTAGTGGAATAAAAATCACGAAATGTGATGACCTGAAAATATGTGAAGAATGTATCAGAGGAAAAATGGCGAAGGTTCCTTTTCCAAGATCGCAAGCAATAATGAGCTTAATACACACAGACGTTTAATATTTTGAGAAAGGAAGGAATGTCGGGTCGCGGAAAACAGAAATACAGGATGACTGACAGCTTGCGTGCACAGAGAAAAATGAGTAGTAAAAAATAACACAATTGTAGTCAGAACGAAGACAGGAACAAATTGTAGCAAATATTCACACAATTGTGGAACAAAACGCTATTCATATAGTAATATTTATTACAATTGTGCTAATATTTGATACAATTTGTTCCTGTCTGCATTCTGACTACAATTGTGTTACTTTTTACTATTCATTTTTCTCTGTGTGCCGTCGCGGGGACGGTCGGGACAGAGAGCGAGAGCGCCGCGGAGTCGCGTAGTGTCGCAGTAACCGAAGCGTCTGAAGCGAGCGTCGCGACGTCGGTAACGACGCAGCCTACCGAGGGTGTCGCGGATAAGCAGGAGGAGGTTCCTCGATGGTTTGCTGTTTGGTCGGGACAGCAACAAGAGATGATGACCGGGATCCTATCAGCTCTGCAGAGCATCGTCAGGGAACGATAGCCAGAGAGAACGCCATCGTCGTCGGATAGCATCTCCAGGGCAGATGTATCGGCCGTCTCGGGGAGCAGCACGTCGAACCAGGTAGGAGATATATATGCAAGCTGTAGGGGGGATATAAGCGAAACCGTTTCGGACAAGCCAGGGCCAAGCGCGATTTCGGGTGAAAATTCCAAGTTGCTACTACAATTAACGATGAAAAGGCCGGTTTTTAGAGGGGAGTCGTCTTCTGATCCCTATAAGTTTTTGCGCCATTTAGAGTCGTGGTTTAGGAGGCTAGGTATCCCTGAGGAAGAAAAATTAATCACCGCCGAGGAGAGCATGATGGGGTCGGCTTACTACTGGAGCCAAATCTACAAGGGAAAATGGCAGAGTTACGCCGACTTCAGAACCGATTTTCTGAAGACATACTGGTCCGAGCAAAAACAACTGGAGGTCCTCAGAGAAATAATCAGTGCACGATGGGAACCACGAGGGATATACACCATGCCCGAACATTTCTCCTATTACGTGAATCAGGCGAGACTGCTGACAACACAACGTGCGGAGACGGTTTTGGTCAAGGATTTAATGCGTCATTTTCCGCATACGTTGCAATCTCTGTGGCAGATGGGAGGCAGGAGTACAATCCAAGAAGCAGCCGAGTTCTTGAGGGGCCAGGATAACTTGCTCGAACAGCTAGGCTCGTCAGGTGGACCAGCGAAGCATGAGAGAAGGTATCGAGGCCGGGGAAACCAGGCCAACCTGTCATATTCACGCTATGAAGAGGAGGAAATCGACCAGGAAAACTGGAATCGGTAGGGCTAAGGACCGATAGCTGTGCCGAGGACGACGCGAGAAGGTCCACATATGTAGAAGTTAACCATTTAGGGCGCTCACAGGAAATTGAATCAAAAAGAGTCAATAAGGGATTCGAATTACTCACCAAGCTAGGATGGAAACCATTCCAGGGATTAGGAAAATATCACCAAGGAAGAGTATCTCCAGTGGCGGCAGTCGGACAGACAGATCTGCGGGGACTGGGTTTTTCAGACGAGTCGAGTCGAAAGTGTTTGCGCTACAAGGAATTATCTAGTCCAGGAGAATCAACAGGAACTAGGGGCGTAGGTTGTTTCCAAATTTTATCGTTGCAGAGGGGGCAAACAGGGGTAGTGAAGTGTCGTGTGTTTCATAGGAGGTTTATTATCAGATCCTTTCAGAGGGAATACACATTCCGGTATTACCCGTTAAAGCAACACAATTAAAAGGCGCCGTAGGTCAACGAAGCATAAGGATCACACTGCAAGCTTTTATCACCATGTATATTGGCGGAGCGGAAATACAGACGGCGTGGTTAGTTGTTAAGAAATTAATTAAACCGATTATCATCGGAGAGGATTGGCTGACTCGACATCAGGCGAAGATTGATTTCGGGGAGGGCATCCTAGAATTTACCGCGGAAAAACACCGATATCAAGTGCAGTTAATAACCCGAGTCGAAGCAGCGGACAAGCGTCAAACATGCGGCGACACAGGTGAGTCGGACGAAGAGGTAGTCGAACAGTTCGCTTTGCGACGAGACGAAGAAAACTATGAAAGCGTCGAGTCCATACAGGGTAAAATCGAGGGGTGCAACATACCTGCGATTGAGAAGCAACACATGAAAGAATTGCTCGTTGAATTTTATCAAGTATTCGCTAAAATACCCGGACTAACGCACCTGTATACGCATGAAATTTTAATGCAGGATGAGACGCCATTTATGAAGAGATCATATCCGGTACCCTTTGCATTAAGACCGGCGGTAGACGATGAAATTCAGAAAATGTTGCACTTACAAATTATACAGCGTGAAGCGTCTCCATATTCGAGTCCGATTGTTGTAGTTAAGAAATAGGACGGGACCGTGCGATTCTGTTTGGATGCGAGACAATTAAATGAGAGGATGGTGGCAGACAGAGAGAGCCCTGCACCAAGCGAGGAACTGATACACCGCTTCCATAACGTGAGGTATTTTTCGTCGTTAGATTTACGCTCTTCCTACTGGCAGATTCCGCTACATGAAAACAGCCGTAAATACACTGCTTTTCTCTACAATGGACGAAGTTACACGTTTAAGGTGCTGCCGTTCGGATTGAAGACAGCAGTGGCTAGTTTTAGCCGTTGCATGGACTTAGTTTTAGGGCCGGAAGTAAGGGAATTTGCCGTGAACTACGTGGATGATCTGTTGATCGCCTTTCCGGATTTTATAACGCATTTAGAACACTTGCGAGCAGTTTTAACGAAGTTACAAGACGCCAATTTAACGCGTGAAACAATTGCGAGCTTTCCTAGGCTTATGCAACTATTATCGGCAGTTCCAACGGAATTACAGCGAACACACACTGCCAGTACGACAGCTGTTGAAGACAGGAGTCAAATGGAAGTGGGGAAGCGAAGAAGAGACTAGTTTTCAGCACATCAAGGAGTTATTCTTGCGAAGAGTAATGTTGTGTCACCCGAAGTTCGATCAACCTTTTATACTACAAACTGATAGTTCAGGATTCGATATAGGTAGTGCACTATGTCAAGAGAAGGAGGGGGGAGAACTAGGAGTAGTCGCCTTCGCCAGCCGATCGTTGAATACTGCTGAGATGAATTACACCGAAAAGGAATTACTCGCAATCATTTTCTCCTTACAGAAATTCCACACATATTTAGTGAACGCTAAAGTGATTATTTATAGTGATCATCATGCGTTACAGTTTCTGAAACAGTGCAGGTTGTTACGTGAGCGTTTAACCAGGTGGGTGCTGATTTCGAAGTACATCACATCAAGGGAAGAGAGAACATCGTCGCGGATACGCGGTCTCGATTCCCAGCGGGTCCATCAACTGCAGGGGTGCAAGGACATCCGGCGCCGATAATTGCCACTTTGACGATCACCGACAGTCCAGGTTTACGGAGAAGGTTAATACATATCGGGGAGCTACAGAGCGAGGACCCTTATCTCGGGGCAATCTATACACAAGACGACGAGGAAAGGCAAACCGGATACGAGCTGCACGACGAGGTTCTGCTGTACAATTGCCGATTTACACAGTCGAAGTTAGTGGCGGTGCCAAGGAGTCTGATCGTTGATTTAGTCCGACATTTCTACGAGGCATATGGGCACTTTGGAGCTGGAAAGGTATTCCACGCGATGCGCTCATTGTTCTTTTGGAAGAAAATGCGACGGTCAATCAGGAAAATTCTTCGAAGTTGCGACAGCTGCCAGCGGATCAAGCATTTAAACAGGAATTTTGCCGGGCAATTTCAGCCGATAATCGCTGATCGAGTGGGTGAATTATGGATTTCTACGGGCCATTGCCACGCGCGTGCTTCGGGGCGGTTTATTTGTTTGTGACGATCGATGTGTTCTCAAAATTTGTCAAATTATATGCAATGAGAAGGGCGAACGCGAACATCGCCGCGCGAAAAATTTTAGAGGAATCTAGGATCAAGCCGGAACGAATTCTCAGCGACAACGGGACGCAGTTTACATCAAGACTGTGGAGACAAAGGATGGCGGAAGCGGAGATTCAGGTGCAGTATACTTCCATACGACATCCAACATCGAATCCAGTCGAACGAGTTATGAGAGAAATTAGGCGATTTTTCAGGACGTTTTGTTCAAGGCGACATACAGGTTGGATTGACCACATCGAGAAGTTACAGACGTGCTTAAATTCGTTGCCACACGACTCTACAGGATTCGCGCCAGTTACGATTGCATTCGAAGAACCGGAAGTGCCGTACAGAGATATAATTCGTCGGATTAACCCATTTGTTTTGAACCAAGAAGTGGAACACATGCGGGATCAGGTTAGGCGACACACGAGAAACATGGCTCAACGGCGGGGGCGACAGCAAACGAGATATCAACCACCATTCAACGAGGGAGATTGGGTATTAATTAGGACAAATCCGATTTCGATTCTAGCGGAGCGTGTAAATCAAAAGTTCTGTCATCTATACGAGGGACCATATGTCATTCGCCGGAGAGTACACGTAAATGCCTACCTGTTGGAATCCGAAAACGGAAATACGCGAGGTGTGTTTAACGCCGGGAATTTGAGGCCATATTACAGGATACTGGAGGTTGAATAAGTGGGTTAGTGTAGGTCCAAAACCAGGTAACGTCTAGACGGACGACTATAAAACTTAGTATCCAGGTCAAAAGGGAATTCCGCAACAACGAGAGTGGAAGTGTGTCGGTATGGCGGTACAGACGGTCAGTGAACGAAGGGACCCTAGATGTCTGGCTTTACAGGTAGCGCGGCGGGGTGTCTCAGTAGCTAACAATAAAACCCCGAAGAATGGACATGGTTTGTTGTTTGTTTATTATGAAATAGTGGTAATTAGACGGGTTCGGAAGTGAGGTGACCGCAAGAGTAAATCGTTCGTTGGATTACGGTGTGGAATATTTTAGTGTCAATTAATAGTCTAGTGGTTATACCAGATGAGAGTGGCGAGGGATTAGCAAGTGAGTGGAGTTAAATTAAGGTGACAATTAAGAGGGTGGTATTAAAGCTTATTAATGTATAGGTAGTGATCGGCTCGCCGGATTATTGCGCATAAATAAACAGAGATTATTCAAGGTGTTATATCGATTGAAGAAGTGCGAGGTGGAATTAAGGAGGTAATCGGAAGTTAGACGTGCCATGATTGTTACGAGGGGGTCTTAACGAGTGTGTAATCAATCCAAGTGTTGTTAGTGTATGGATGGGCGAAATTAATCAGAAATTAGTGATAAAGCAGTTCAGTTAAATAGTGGCGATAGTTCAGAATTAGGGGTGGTAATTGTGGTGACTAGTGGTTATTTGATCGGGTTGAATTATTACCTGGAATTAATTTATAGTAATAAAAAAAAACAGAATCTTTTCTAGACAGGGGCGTGAGCGATCGGGAGAAGTGGCTTAAGATTATGGTGGATGATTAAAACCAGGTGGAGTGAGATCAAGTGGTTGGTGATTAAAGAGGTGTATAGTTAATTAACAGTGGTTGGGTGATTAATGAGTACTACGGTTTAAATGATATTATTAGTGAATGACCAGCGAATTAGTGCAGTGGGAATGTATCAGGTGCACGTAGGGGTTATTGGAGGACAGCTTTAATTTAGTGAGCTGTTAAACTGTTTATAGATGTGGGTGAGAATTGTGTCGTAGCTAGCGAGTCTGACGAATAGGGGCGCACAGAAGGCAGTACCAGCGGCGCAGTTGTGCGGGGGGTTTCATAAGTTGAAGGGGATGATAATTTTAGTTTTATTTTTTTTCGTGCCTCGTGTAGGGGATTTTTGTCTGTTCAGTGGAGGTTTGAGTTAGTTGGTATTGCATATATTGGCCATGGCAAATTCGCGGGCGGTTATCGTGTCTAGGCTTGCATGTATGTTTCTGTCTGGGGGGGCAGGGATTTAGGAGCCAATCTAGGAAGGGAGAGGAGCAGCAGCGGCTACCAGCGAATCCATCCAGGGGGTGGCGAACCAGATGCTTCCGTTTTGGGGGAAAACTAGAAATTGCTCGTTCGTCGGAGCGAACTGCGAATTTCTAGTAGGGGCGAATGAAACGGTCGCGGATTTGCTTATAAACAAATCGTGATTGATTTTCGATTATGGAACAAATTACAAATAACAGACAAATATTGTTTTTCGTAGAAGTTCTACTAACGCCGGAAACGGTTGAGACGGGTCGTTGCAGGTTTACAAGAAGCAATAAATTTTAAGTACAAAACACTTCAGTAACAGCAGGGTATTGCCAAGATTTTAAAATGTATTCGTTTTGTTTCATTTTTGTG